>OX940976.1:13950541-14655328 GCA_954871275.1 Leptopterna dolabrata
TTCTGTCTGTCCGCCGTACGCCGTACGGGCCACTTTTCTTAGTTACCATGAAACAAAATTCTTGAAATTTTGGTTAGAGGTTCCGTTCGGGGTCTAGTTGGTCCTCGAAGCTCGGCGTTACTGTCAGTCATCTCTACTGGTTCAAAATAGGGGTTGGAATTTTCATAACGCCGTAGCTCGAAAACTTTCGATAGAAGGGTATGGTTTGTTTTACGTTATTAAATTTGTCTTGAGCTAAACAGTTTTTTGAGACCACCCGGAGCATTGTACGTCCAGCCGTTCGTGTGCACCACAAAGCTTCGTCAACACGATCGTGAATCAAACGGTACTAATCCGGCCGGGATTTCATCGCTAGGGAGCACCTGATTATAATCAAGGATGGCTGTATGAAGTCGATTTGGTTGTTCTGCGATATTCCGGGTGGACTAATTCTGAAAACAACCCCTAGTTTCGACCCTCCCTGTTGTCCTAGGTCATCCTAGGGTAACGAACAGTTTCTAGAGCCTTCTTGCCAGTGATACCAACTGTCAGAGGTGCCAACCGTGCAAAATTAAAACAAAAGAACTTCTGAAGAACCTCTCATTTCGGAAAGAACGTTTCGTGATTCAGTGCCTTATATGATTATGTTCGATGTTGCTTCAAGAAACGCTTTCTACTTTTGGTTTATTATTTTCAATAATGAACCATTGGAATCGAGCATGAAAAAAAATTCTAACCCCCCTCAAAATTTGATGGTTTACGTTTCAAGGTACGTAGAATCCGAAAATGCAATAAAAATATTTCTGTCTGTCCGCCGTACGCCGCACGGGCCACTTTTCTTAGTTACCATGAATAAAAATTGATGAAATTCGGGTTATAGGTTCCGTTCGGGGTCTAGTTGATCCTCGAAGCTCGGCGTTACTATCAGTCATCTCTAAGGGGTTCAAAATAGAGGTTGCAATTTTCAGAACGCCGTATCTCGAAAACTTTCGATTGAAGGGTATGGTTTTAGCGAATTTTCAAAGAAAATGAAGCTATTGCAATGGCTTCGAAATTTAAATAATATAAATTTTTGGAAATTTTCTTCATAGAAATCCGTTTCAGACCATTCTAAAACGATTCCTGAAATTTAACACTTTTTTATATGTATATATATATATATATTTATTTATATATGTGTCACTCCAGACGATAACTCTCGATAGAATTGAGATAAACAGCTCAAATTTGCACAAAAAATCTATCTTGGCAATCGAAAGGCTAAGTTCGAAGATGGGCGAAATTGGCCTACTCTAAGGAGGGTTTTGGCGCATTTAAAGTGCGCAAAAATTACCCAAAAATCCCCAAAATGTTATTTTCCAACAAGTGACCCCTCATTTTAAAGGTTTTTGCACGCTGAACACGATGGTGGAATCGGATTTTAGATATCTTGATCCGTTCTCAAATTAGAGCATTTAAAGTGCGCAAAAATTACCCAAAAATCCCCAAAATGTTATTTTCTAACAAGTGACCCCTCATTTTAAAGGTTTTTGCACGCTGAACACGATAGTGAAATCGGATTTTAGATATCTAAATCCGTTCTTAAATTAGAGCATTTAAAGTGCGCAAAAATTACCCAAAACTAGGATAATCTTTAAACTCTTACCCCCACCCCCTTAGAGTGGTCAGATTGAAAAATGTGAGAAGTATTAATTGAAGACGAGAGTTCGAAGCAAAAAAGGGGGAGGCAAACGATTAGTACAACTCCTTGAATTTACCCACAGCGATCAAATAAATAAGCACTTAGTACAATTACGTAATAAACAAACGGTAGAATCAGGATGGACAAAACGTACAAATTAAAATAAATACGAAGAGAATATACATAGAAAACCAAATTTTAGACCGAAGTTTTCCTTTATTCAAAACCATAGCCATTAATTCGAATATTTCTTTGAAAATTCGCTCATTAAGTCATGCTGCATGACTGATTTTTTTTTAACGATATTAAATTCGTCTTGAGCTAAACAATTTTTTGAGACCACCCGGAGCATTGTACGTCCAGCCGTTCGTGTGCACCAAAAACGTTCGTCAACACGATCGTGAATCAAACGGTATAAATCCGGCCGGGATATCATCACTAAGGAGGACCTGATTATAATCAAGGATGGCTGTATGAAGTCGAGTTGGTTGTTGTGCGATATTATTTCATTTGATAAGTGATGGACTATTGGATTTTGTTGGTAGGTACTTGTGAAACTTGAACAAATTTTGAATTATTATTGATGGGTAAATTATTACACAATGGTAAATTATTACACAACGGCAAGTTATTACACAACGGTAAATTATTAAATAACGGTAAATTATTATTCAACGGGTTATTGTTGCACAACGGTTCATCTACCAAGAAGGGGCTGGATTTTGTTGATCGGTACTTTTGCAACTTGAACAACCGTTGAAGTATTATTGATGGGCAAGTTATTACACAACGGTTCATTATAGGTATTGACCACAGAAAACAGTGATCTGCGCAGAAGGGGCATCTATTTCATTCCACATCAACAATTTTCCTTTAGAACTTCATTATTTGCGTTTCTTTTTGCCGTTTTAGTTACTGTCTGTCATCGACTGTATTATTTTAGCAACATTTAACTCGTGATTTAGGTAGCTACCTAGTAACGAGTACGGGGTTAGGTGCTAATCTACGGAGGATCTGCGATCCACATAATATATTGTATAGACGGGTTATCTATACATAGAGCTGTGATCTGTAACAGAAGGGTATTCTGTACAAAATAATAAACCGTTGTGCAGGGATTTGCAGCGTTTTTCGCTATAACCTTCTTATATATATTGAACGAGTGTTATAAATATTTATACGTGTAATTTCGGGGAAGGCTTCCATGGTTTGGAAAATTGTCCTGTTTGATTAGGAAAATGTCCAAATTGGTTTGGAAAATGCCCAATTTGGTTTGAAAATTGTCCAGTTCCACTTGGAAATGCTATATTATTTTCTGAGCTGCAGATGCGCTACTGACCTTCCAACCTGACGCATTCCAGAAGTCCACTGTTCTTCCACTGCATCTTTAGCACTGTTCTAGCAGTCTATATTTTCCTTCCACCAAGCACCAGTTCTGTTGTGGTACCCCTCAAAATTCTACATTTACCTTCTTCTTCTCTGGGTGATGTAGACGTAAGCCACCCGTAGGTGACCAATCCTTGGAACCTCTCTCACACAAAGAGCGTCCTCTCACGCAACGTTGCAGTTCCTGAATTGTATTATTAAGCTTCCCTGAGCCTGATACAGGCTCCTCACGTTCTACGTAGCTACTCTATGAATCTTCCTGGAACACACTTTTGGCTGGGAGATTCTTAGCACTCTGTGGCTCGAAGCCTGCCCAGGACTCTGGGTCGTTATATTTTGGGTTTCCTCCATGTGTATAAGAAAAATACAGGATTGGCCGCCTGGGGAAAGATAATGTGGTGGTATCCCGTTGCCTGCCACGTCACAGTGCAGAGACCAGTCTAGCATACTTGCCAGCTGCTCTCTGCTGCCCAGGATTGAGCCGTGAGCTGATACATTCAGTTACGCCTCAACCTGAGAGTAATGCTGCTGCTTCCCAACATCACAGGTTTTTTCGGAGACCTCCTCCCAGATGGGCTGCCTTTACCATGACTGAGGGAACCCATCGTCCCCAGACACAGTTTTACGTCATGCCTGTGACTACCCCGGGACTACATCTACCACTCCTGTGTAATAAGGTAAAGATTTAACAAAATAAACAAGGGGAACAACGAGCTGAGCAACGCGCTGAGGAGAAGGGTCCCCTCCATCGAGCTCCCCAAAATTTCTCAACGGTCTCATCGGCCATTGACAGACCGGGGGCGAGGTGGAGGCACCTTTATAAACCACCCGGCTAGGCCAGCTCCTCATTCGACCGACCTACCTCCGACTTTACGACTTATCTCTCGACCGCCTCTCTCTCTCTCTTATCCTTCCTAGCACTCGCTTTGGTGATAACCGCGGGGTGCTCCCTTCTAGAATACTCGCTGTGGGGATAACAGTGGGTATTATCCATCTTCTTCCTTTCATCTGCTGTGGTGATGACCGCGGGACGCCTCCTTCTCTTCTAGCACCTGCTGTGGCAACAACCGCGAGGTGCTAGCCTCTTTCTTCCAGGTACCTGCTGTGGTGATAACCGTGGGGCGTCCTTGCCTCTAGACCGCAGTGTGCTAGTCTCCTCTTCCAACTAACGCCTGCTGTGCTGATAACCGCAGGGCGTTAGCAAAAGACCCCTAAGGAGCACATCCTTCCTATCCTCACCCTCTCTATCTTCCTATCCTTCACCTCTCTATCTTTTTATCCTTCACCTTTCCAAACCAACCTACCAATCACCACAAGTTCTCTTGATTCCTATAACTTCTTTGTATTTTCTTACTAATTCAACCAACAGCTGCTACTCTTCTTTACTAATATTCGCGTTTGGTTTCACTTTTATTCTTTCAACTCAAAAACAAATTAAACTCGCTCGGCACGATGAACAGAAATCAGCAGTCAAAGCACAGTACGAGAGTGAAGCACTTGACAGATGGCATAAGCAGAACACCAAAGTGAGTAGAGAGAAATGGCTGAACATTCACTCATCCCAAGGTAATTAGCAAATTCTTGTGGGAAAAGTTGTCTGGAGCCATCCACGAGGGAGCCTTGGACTAACTCCGGATAACTCTCACCTGAAAAGCCGTGGTGAAAGTGGGGCAGTCGTCAACTCCAAGTTACTTGTGTGAGCCGAGATAAGTCACAGTAGCCTTGGCGCTCACGAGAGCATATCAACGGTCCTTGTTAGGACCACCACTTTAACTGAACAGTATAAAAGGGCTTGAGACCGTCAGATAAGAAAGAGATTGGAGGGAGGGTCAAGCCATCACTCCAACCCACAGCAAATCCCCCCCCCCCCCCCCAGAAAAACCCACAGACAATCACACCTAGGCTTCAATGCACATGAGAAAGGCCGGCAAACCTAACAGCATCAGTTCTTTTGTTTTCTATAACTGCTTTGTTCTTTTTTTGATAATTCAACCAACAGCTCCTCCTCTTCTTTACTAAAATTCCCACTTGCTTTCACTTCTATTCTTCCAACTCAAAAACAAATTAAACTCGCTGGACTAACAGAAATCAGCAATAAACACAATACAAAAATGAAACACGTTACAGATGGCATAAGTGAACACCAAAGTGAGTAGAGAGAAATAGCTGAACAAGAAATCGCTCTTTATCCCAATGTCAACAGCTAATTCTTTTGGGAAAAGTTGTCTGGAGCCATCCTCGAAGGAGCCTTGGACTAACTCCGGATAACTATCACCTGAAAAGCCGTGGTGAAAGTGGGGCAGTCGTCAACTCCAAGTTACTTGTGTGGGCCGAGATAAGTCACAGTAACCTTGGCGCTCACCGCAGCATATCAACAGTTCTTTTCAGGACCACCACTTTGATTAAATAGGAGTAAAAGTAAAATTAATGTAAAGTAAGTAAACAGTAAACCACTTTGATTTAAACAGAAGTAAAGTAAATGTCATTGCAGGCTGGGGCTTTTTGCCGGTCTGCCCTGCCAGTATCGTGGTCCTGATCCGACATCCTCCATTGAGTGGATCAGAATTCAATCTGATTACATCGCTCTTTCCTTGGGGAACTGACAACTGCCACCGGTCAGCGGAAAAATTTGACAACTGCCACCCTTGAACAAATTGACAAGTGCCACCCACTTGACAACTGCCGCCCTTGAACAAATTGGACAGATATGACTCCCACTTGGACAGATTTGAACAGCGTTTAATATCATAATAAATATGTATAATAATATTAGTACATGGAATATATACAACGTCATAACAATATTATAATGTTAGTACATGGAAAGTTATACATGTGGTCGCAGTTTCCCAGATACTGCCCTGATAAATTGGTATAATGTAATTTGTTTCTCATCATGTTTACTAATTAACTTCTTCACCCACAATGATTTTCGTTTTGATTTCGAACATCTTTCTTCGTGTACGTTAGGACCGTGTAAGGATTTGATATTTGCGTACACGTTACACTGGACTGCTAATAACGCGTCAAGGAATACAAAAATGTTAGGGCGTGGGGATGAAATTTACAGCCGTGAACATACGTATTCTTCCACACAGAAAGTACAGCATTACACATCGATACTTCAAACTTGTCTACACATCTTGCAGGCTTCAGCTCCTCCGATAATAATTCGACGCATTTAGAGGTTATCATTTCGAGGCAGTGCTCATATATATTGTTTGTTCCTTGCTTGGTAGCAGACCGTGTAGAGTGAACAGTTGTGAAAAAAAATTTAGCACAGTACGTAAAGGTTCCGTCCATGTAAGTTACGTCACTCGTCACTAACACTTGCAAATTTTCAACACACGAAAAAATAACTATGTCGAACACATCATCAATTTGCAATACAAATACTTCATTTTTACTGGTTGTAGGGCGAAGGGAATTCAGAGCGGCATAAACTTCTTCCAAATTTCGGGGCAGTCGAGGGATTTCCTTCCTTTTCACGTTGTATGCAACTCTGCGTAAATATTTTTAGCTCCCTCTTATTCACATCGATTTCGCGTAATTCACTTAGCATCGTCCAAACGATTTTAGCAGGCCGTGTCGACAGATCGTCTTCGGCTTTTCGTTTCACTACAGATCTTGCCAAACACAACTGTTGTTCACCGTCCATTGAGTGAGTATGATGTTCAACGGACTCCACGATTTCACCACGCACAGTCTTCAAAAAAGCTTTACAATTCTTTTGTTTTCTGTTAGCACAAGTCCACCGGTGTACATCATTACTTGGTGGCTTCTGGTACACAAATTTGAATTTTCCACGAAATATCACAGTTTCCCGTCGTTGACTGCCGCCCTGAACCGTCAATGTGTCTCGCTCCATTTTCACTGTTATACTGAAGGAATAAAGATTGAGGACAGAAGATGACGATAACAGCGTTCATGTTGACGCAGGTGGCAGTTGACAAATAAAGACGGCGCTCGGCGAAAGCTCCCGGTGGCACTTGTCAATCTCTGGTCCAGAGGTGAAAGTGAAAGTCATCGGGCAGGTGGCAGTTCGCCGTCACCCCTTTCCTTGGCTACTCTTTCCTTCACCCCCTTGAGTGGAGAGGGGTTCGCCCAACAGCTACTACAGACCTCGTGGAGGCAGTAGTACGAGCTAACAGCAGCAAAAAGGGCCATACGGCCATCGCCGTGTGACCACGACCTCCCCATCTCCTCGCCTTTGAATTCACTCGTTTGAGTGTCGCAAAAACTGCACCGAGCCCATTCCTTCTCGTAGGATTGGGTCAGGTTCTACTGAATCGTCTCGCGCTTGGCCAGATGACCTCCCAGACCATCTCGTCCTTCAACTTTAACGAAGTTTCACGTTTTATAAAACTGGTGTTCTTCTGTCCCCCTGAACTCCAGGCCTCACAGAAAAATTCAATAGAGTTCGCCGAGACACATCGAGTGGGAGGGGTTACACTTGGTAACTCAGATTTAGCTAGTCTTCAACCCCAGCTGGTGAAATCGGCCCTAAGAAACATGATGATTCTGTTCAAAACAAGAATTTTGTTTTCGTGATTTATTCAATTACGACTACCTACTGAATAATCTTTATTCAGCGTAGCGCAAGTGGCTCGGACCCAAGGGGGTCGAGTAGAGTAGAGGGGTTACTCGAGGAAAAGAGGGGCGGAAGAAAGCGAAGTTCCTCAGATAGCTGGATTTATTGACGTTGCAGCTGATG
Organism: Leptopterna dolabrata; assembly: GCA_954871275.1. Classification (NCBI taxonomy): domain Eukaryota; kingdom Metazoa; phylum Arthropoda; class Insecta; order Hemiptera; family Miridae; genus Leptopterna; species Leptopterna dolabrata. Next base: position 13,958,302 of record OX940976.1, read on the forward strand.
GTTTGCTGATGGTATTCATTCAATATTTCATAGTCAGTCACTAGCAGGAGATGATGGTGTCGTCACGATTTCTGATTTTTTAACCGAGTCAGCAAGCCAATACTCGAATCGTCCTGTTCAATTAAGTATTCAACAAGTAAGCGCGTAGTACCTGGTGTGAACCACTTTAACGACCTCGAAAGAAGTATAAAAATGTGAGTTAATAAATAAGCCCAGGCACAAAAGTGAGGCCAATTAGAGGTCAGCGGTTGGGAAAAGGAAGTTGTGGGATTTACTATGGGTTGTATCTCAGCGAGGGCGGTATCTCAGAGCGGTTATACCTCCAGTACGGAGGGGGGCAACCCTTACGAGGCCAATGGCCCGTAGCAAAAGGGCTCCTGGAGAAATTAAGCCCCATTTGGGCCGTTGGGTTTCTTCCCTTGATCAGAAGTTATGTCGTACCTGATGTGTTAACCCTCTTTGATAAGCCGATGAGAATTACGGTCTCCATAAACTTGGTGGTGTTGCTCTTTCCTTGTGAATGGACATGTGGTAGGGGGGGGGAGGGCTCTGTACGTGGAATTTCAGCAACGACATTCGATCAAAACGCTCCATATTGCTAAATCTCCGAGCCAAGTGGACCCCAAATGGGACCTAAAAACCAAATTTCATTAATTTTGGTTCATGGTAACTAAGGAAAGTGCCTGGTATGGCGCGGGGTACGGAAAGACATGCTTTATTCCATTTCCAGATTCTACGTAACTTGAAACGTGGAAACCATCAAATCTTGAGGATTGTTCAATTGAACGTGTCCCAACTGAACGGATGACCAGAGTTGACGTTCTCACTGAACGGGCGATCCTAACCTCACTCCATTTTCACAACTCCTCAGTACCCACCAGTTCATCAACCCCCCCCCCCCCCCCCCCTCACCAATCTACGTTCGTATCGTACTTCCCTTCCCCTCTTGCCATTCTCATTGTTCTTCCCTTCCCCTTTCGCAGGTTTCCTCCTTTAGTTCACGTAGTACATGTTGTTTGGAAAACTACAACCTAAATATCAGCAACTTGTGCAATTGAGAATCGTCATATATAGTACCTGGCATCAATCCATCGAATCTTTACCAATCCTTCTCCTACTTAACACCTTCACCGTCACACCTGTACCTATTTCCGTCATTCTTTCGATAGTTAAAACACAATAAACATTCACTTCATCTCAATCCTTTGTTCCACAAAAACAGAATATCAACAAACCGGCCATGTTATTCTGAATCCTCCTAAATCGTCATTTTCCAGTTGTGCCAATTGAACGGCACAACATTTCCGTAGAATCCTGATGATCTTCAACTTTTGGTTTATTATTTTCAATAATGAACCATTGGAATCGAGCATGAAAAAAAAAATTCTTACCCCCCCTCAAAATTTGATGGTTTACGTTTCAAGGTATGTAGAATCCAAAACTGCAATAAAAATATTTCTGTCTGTCCGCCGTACGCCGTACGCCGTACGGGCCACTTTTCTTAGTTACCATGAAAAAAAAATTGATGAAATTCGGGTTATAGGTTCCGTTCGGCGTCTAGTTGGTCCTCGAAGCTCGACGTTACTGTGAGTCATCTCTAAGGGGTTCAAAATAGGGGTTGACATTTTCAAAACGCCTATACCATTTTTTTACGTAAATATTTTTACGGTTTTAAATAGTTCTTGAACTTGCGAGTTTTTTAAGACCATCCGGAGCATCGTACGTCCAGCCGTTCGTTCACAGTAAGGCCCCGAAGTTTGCACCGACAGGCATTTTCGACTCCAGTGTGAATGAAATTGTATACAATCCAAACCAAATCTCGTAACCAGAGACGCGCCCACAATAGGAATTTGTGAATACGGCCAATCATTGGTAGGGATCACCTGATTATATTGGCGGAGTATGAAGTCGAGTTGGTTGTTCTGTGATATTATTTAATTTGAAAAATGATGGCTCTATTGGAGTTTGTTGGTAGGTAGTGAAACTTGAACAAACGTTGAAGTATTATTGATGGGTAAATTATTACTACGGTAAATCATTACTCAACGGTAAATTATTGCACAACGGTTCATTATACCATCTACGTAGAAGGGGCTGGAGTTTGTTGGTAGGTACTTTTGCAACTGTTTTATTTGTTTTCGTTGTTTGTATCTAGTGTTTAATTCATCGTTGTTTACGTAGTAGGTACTGTAGGACTTTATTTATTTATTTAAACCCCAAAACTGCTTGTGAGTGAGTGTAATATGAATACTAATGAAAATTAATCTGCATCAACTCGTCAGACATCATTGCCAGGCTATCATCTGGGTGTGACGTCAGCCTTTTGTCAGCCATCTACGAAGTTCCCACGCATTGTTCCTTATATTTCAAAAATCTCTAGTCATCCGTGTCTAGAACAAGTTGTTGCATTAAAAGTTGGTACCAAACCGTTCAGCGCTGCATCAGCTTCTCCGAAAAATCAAGGAGAGTCACTGGATTGACACCTTTCAGTGTTGGTGAAAAATATCCAACAATTGACCACCTGTTGCTGGAAAACCAGTGAAAAACAGTGTTGAGATCCTACCAATTCTTTCTAGTCATCTTTCTTCGCACGCATCTCAATTTCTAGTCAGGCTGTATATCACCATACATACCACATAACTATCTTCTCTTTCTACCTATCTGGAGTTGGGCCCTTCATCTTCACTCTTCACATCATCTATACCTACTTTCTTCTTCTGGGAATTAAGACATTATCTGTCCACAACAAGTTTGTTCCTACCAACTTCTTTCCTGTGATAAATTATATGTCAACTATATATCTATTTGTTCTAAGTGGCCACTAGTTAGTAATTTATTCTAGTCACAATATTATCTCACAAATCAAGTATAGATATAAATGTCACAAGTTAACTCACTCACTGTTCAGTAAATTTGGTGAAACGTTGTTTATGGTTGTTAAGTCCATTTGTTTCCTAGCCATCACAGAGTCACATCATCTAGTCAGTGGATATTTTTTGTTATAGTACAGTGTTTTTCTTCATTAAAATACAGTCCACTTTGCGAGTTCATTGCAATATCGAGCACTCAGCTTACACAAATTCAGTATCTTCACTGCAGCCAAGAAGTAGGTACTGGGTTTTACAATCACATGTACTACATAGTTCACCTTTCTAGCAAGTGCGTTGACCCTTCACCTTGTTCTGTTCCAACAAAAGTTTTTCGAAAGAAGTGAGATGTTGTTTCATTTTAATGTTGTGGATGGAGCCGCGGAAAAATGCCGATATTGTGGCGTTGAAATTAGCATTAAAAACTCCAATACCTGTAAAACATTTATAGGTAGGTAGGTAGTAATTCTCCATTGGGAAAGTCGTGATTATGCATTGTACAAGCCTAGTCTCTGAAGCTTTTCTAATCATACATAGGTATGTAGGTGGGTATTTCAAAATTTTTCGTATTTTCGTTCGTCTCCAGACCAGACTGCAAAATGTGACATCTGTTACTAAAGTACGTTGTTACTAAATGAAAACGTGTATTGAGCATCAACGTAGGCATAACTACTTTTATTGAATCAAACCTGCTAAACTCCGTTTTCGTGATTTTGGTTTATTATTTTCAATAATGAACCATTGGAATCGAGCATGGAAAAAAAAAAAAAGATCTACCCCCCCCCCCCCCCCCACAAAATTTGATGGTTTACGTTTCAAGGTACCTATGTAGAATCCGAAAATGCAATAAAAAAATTTCTGTCTGTCCATCCTACGCCGTACTGGCCACTTTTCTTAGTTGCCATGAATAAAAATTGATTAAATTCGGGTTAAATTAAATTATATAGGTTCCGTTTGGAGTCTAGTTGGTCCTCGAAGCTCGGCGTTACTGTCAGTCATCTCTTTCAAAATAGGGGTTGAAATTTTCAGAACGCCGTAGCTCAAAAACTTTCGATAGAAGGGTATGGTTTTTTTTACGTTATTAAATTAGTCTTGAGCTAAACAATTTTTTGAGACCACCCGGAGCATTGTACGTCCAGCCGTTCTTGTGCAGCAAAAAGCTTCAACACGATCGTGAATCAAACGGTATAAGTCCGGCCGGGATATCATCACTAGGGAGCACCTGATTGTAATCAAGGATGGCTGTATGAAGTCGAGTTGGTTGTTCTGCGATATTATTTCATTTGATAAGTGATGGACTATTGGATTTTGTTTGTAGGTACTTGTGAAACTTGAACAAACGTTGAAGTATTATTGATGGGTAAATAATTATTACACAATGGTAAATTATTACACAACGGCAAATTATTACAAAACGGTAAATTATTACACAACGGTAAATTATTACACAACGGCAAATTATTACACAACGGTAAATTATTACATAACGGTTCATCTACTATGAAGGGGCTGGATTTTGTTGATCGGTACTTTTGCTACTTTTTAGAGCGGGATAATTAGAGGGACTTTGTTGAAATGGTGAACACATCCCAGAAGTGAGGTGGGAGTCAACTTCCGGAATTGCACGGATTTATGCATCCCTAATTGGCCCTCAGCAAGGTAACATGTTGCGAAACATGAACAGTATAGCAGTTGCTAGGGACCAAATGAAACAATAAAAAACTCGGCGCTCCGCGCCTCGCCAGGGGGCAAGCCCCCTGGACCCCCGGATGCTAACTGCTTAGAGCCTACGGCTAAAATTCAAGAAACATGGAACATGCTTTAGTCACGCTTATACACATCGAAACAACCAAGTGACAACCAAACAAGCGTTACTATCGATTTATAACATCCATTTATATAGTTATATTAGAGAGTTCCTAAGAGATAAGTTCATTAGGGAACGGCCATATCTTTTGGCCACATCTAAGGCGAGCAGCCTTTGGATGCTAACCAATAAGTCCGGTTTGACAGAAGGTGGTGGGGGTAGGAGTGAATTAAAAAGTAACGTCACATAACTTAGCACAACGCGAAATCCATTCCATTACATAGCATAGGTAGGTATACCCACTTTTTTATCCTAAGTTGATATCGCAACAATCTAGCAAATTCTTTGAAAGACGCTTGGAGTAACTTTGAAAGACGCTGGCGATGGCGAGGACCGACGACACATGACGCGTTAAAAAAAAACGACAAAACGCGGCAAAAAGCTGTGCACTGTTACCCCTGAGTAAGGTTAAAGACGATTCCTAAAGTTTGTGCTCTGGGAGATAACGCGCCTTATGTATAAGGCCGAAATAAGTTTGAACTTGGGCGACGCGCATGCGCAGTTGAGATAAATCCGAACACATCTTCCCGACTTTAGTCTTTAGGAACTCTCTAATATGAAACTAGGAAATAAATACCAAGAACAAATACGAAATAAATGCGTGATAAATCAAGAGCTTTCCAACGAATGGAAATCGAAAAATCGTCCGATGAAAATGAAAGAAGTTTCATTTCCCTAGCAACTACTCGGTTGTACGTGAAAATCATAAGAAAATTTCGTCACCCATCCGCGTCACCCATTCCGCGTAACGTTTTTTGGCTAGTTAGTCCAAGGCTAAAGCATGTTCCATGCTAAAATCACAAAAAACAACGCTGCAAATTATTTCTTAATTATTTTGGTTTATTATTTTCAATAATGAACCATTGGAATCGAGCATGAAAAAAAAAACGCTGCAAATCCCTGCACAACGGTTTATTATTTTGTATAGAATACCCTTCTGTTACAGATCACAGCTCTATGTATAGATAACCCGTCTATATAATATGATATGTACTATTCTATTATATGCATATTATGTAGATCGCAGACACTCCGTAGGTTAGTACCTAACCCCGTACTCGTTACTAGTTACCTACCTAAATCACGAGTTAAATGTTGCTAAAATAATTCTGCTGATGACAAACAGTACCTAACAAAAAGAAACACACATAATGAAGTTCTGAAAAGAAATTGTTGATGAGGAGTGAAAAAAGTTGCAAAAGTACCTACCAACAAACTCCAGCCCCTTCTACGTAGATGGTATAATTTACCGTTGTGTAATAATTTACCGTTGAGTAATGATTTACCGTAGTAATAATTTACCCATCAATAATACTTCAACGTTTGTTCAAGTTTCACTACCTACCAACAAACTCCAATAGAGCCATCATTTTTCAAATTAAATAATATCACAGAACAACCAACTCGACTTCATACTCCGCCAATATAATCAGATGATCCCTACCAATGATTGGCCGTATTCACAAATTCCTATAGTGGGCGCGTCTCTGGTTACGAGATTTGGTTTGGATTGTATACAATTTCATTCACACTGGAGTCGAAAATGCCTGTCGGTGCAAACTTCGGGGCCTTACTGTGAACGAACGGCTGGACGTACGATGCTCCGGATGGTCTTAAAAAACTCGCAAGTTCAAGAACTATTTAAAACCGTAAAAATATTTACGTAAAAAAATGGTATAGGCGTTTTGAAAATTTCAACCCCTATTTTGAACCCCTTAGAGATGACTCACAGTAACGTCGAGCTTCGAGGACCAACTAGACGCCGAACGGAACCTATAACCCGAATTTCATCAATTTTTTTTCATGGTAACTAAGAAAAGTGGCCCGTACGGCGTACGGCGTACGGCGTACGGCGGACAGACAGAAATATTTTTATTGCAGTTTTGGATTCTACATACCTTGAAACGTAAACCATAAAATTTTGAGGGGGGGTAAGAATTTTTTTTTTCATGCTCGATTCCAATGGTTCATTATTGAAAATAATAAACCAAAATTCTTACCCCCCCTCAAAATTTGATGGTTTACGTTTCAAGGTATGTAGAATCCAAAACTGCAATAAAAATATTTCTGTCTGTCCGCCGTACGCCGTACGGGCCACTTTTCTTAGTTACCATGAAAAAAAATTGATGAAATTCGGGTTATAGGTTCCGTTCGGCGTCTAGTTGGTCCTCGAAGCTCGACGTTACTGTGAGTCATCTCTAAGGGGTTCAAAATAGGGGTTGAAATTTTCAAAACGCCTATACCATTTTTTTACGTAAATATTTTTACGGTTTTAAATAGTTCTTGAACTTGCGAGTTTTTTAAGACCATCCGGAGCATCGTACGTCCAGCCGTTCGTTCACAGTAAGGCCCCGAAGTTTCCACCGACAGGCATTTTCGACTCCAGTGTGAATGAAATTGTATACAATTCAAACCAAATCTCGTAACCAGAGACGCGCCCACAATAGGAAAATTGGCGGAGATGAAATCATTGCTAGGGGCCACCTGATTATATTGGCGGAGTATGAAGTCGAGTTGGTTGTTCTGTGATATTATTTAATTTGAAAAATGATGGCTCTTTTGGAGTTTGTTGGTAGGTAGTGAAACTTGAACAAACGTTGAAGTATTATTGATGGGTAAATTATTACTACGGTAAATCATTACTCAACGGTAAATTATTACACAACGGTTCATTATACCATCTACGTAGAAGGGGCTGGAGTTTGTTGGTAGGTACTTTTGCAACTTTTTTCACTCCTAATCAACAATTTCTTTTCAGAACTTCATTATGTGTGTTTCTTTTTGTTAGGTACTGTTTGTCATCGGCAGAATTATTTTAGCAACATTTAACTCGTGATTTAGGTAGGTACCTAGTAACGAGTACGGGGTTAGGTACTAACCTACGGAGGGTCTGCGATCTACATAAATATGCATAGAATAGTACATATTATATTATATAGACGGGTTATCTATACATAGAGCTGTGATCTGTAACAGAAGGGTATTCTATACAAAATAATAAACCGTTGTGCAGGGATTTGCAGCGTTTTTGTTTTCTATGGTCAATACCTACCCTCGAGCTCACCTCAGGAAACCCCTAAATGAAGTAGGGTGGAGCCGGCCCGGGAATTATAGTTTCATAAAAGTGCGCGGGAAAGTTTTTGAATAAATCGATTGATTGAAATTCATTGCGGCCCATCTTCTTCCAATAATTCAATTCAATTCAATTTATTTCACAATTTGTGCCTCAAGGGCAGGTTGTGGGGGTCAAGGGGAAGTATAATAAAGCTGTAGTGTTCTGTAGATGTTCTTGGCATGTTCAGTATTGGTAAGGTGTTGTGGCGTAGGTTGTTTGTGGGGTTTAAGTAGGAATGTTGTCCCTCAGGACTCTTCTTTTCAGCCTACGGCTCGTACAGGGGGCTGGTCCCGCGATCAGCGCCACTTCTGGATTAGGATGGTCTGTAGCTCTTGTCCTTAGGAGGCCATAGCTTCGTCTGATTCTGTCTTGTACCGTGTCGATTCGAAGGTCATGGTGGAGAGTGTCATTTCGTACGAACCAAGGGGCGTTGCAGATGTGTCTGAGAATTTTGTTTTGCTGGACCTGAATTTTGCGGAGTGATGTACTGCAAGCTGAACCCCAAACTTCACACGCGTACGCCCAAACTGGTTCGATAAGCGACGTGTATAGCAGCTTTTTGTTTGTTAGGTCAAGTTTTGATTTGGGATTTAACATTGGCCAAAGCTGATATACACGCCGCTTGATCTCGTTCACTGTGCGGTTGACGTGGGCCCTCCAGGTAAGCCGGCGGTCCAAAATCAGGCCTAGGTACCGTACCTCTGGCTTATGGAAGATGGTGTTCCCTGCCATTTTGACATTGGTACAGGAACCTCGCCTCAGAGTGAAGGTCGTCAACGTTGATTTGGAGGGGTTGATTTTGACTTTCCATTTCTGACACCATCGGTCAAGTAGGTACATCAAGGTGTGCCTGAAGAAGTACCTCAGTCTCTGAGGGTGTTTTTCCCGCTGCAAGGATCCCTGTGTCATCAGCGAACTGTGCTGTCATAGTGTCGGGGGAAAGGGGGAAGTCGTGGCAGTATATAGCGTAGAGCAAAGGTGAAAGTGGAGATCCTTGGGGCACGCCAGCGCAGACCGTCTTGAAGGAAGAGAACTCCTGGCCCACTTGTACCCTGAAGGTGCGGTTACTAAGAAAGGATCTCATTAACAGGTACAAGGAGTTGGGTAGAAATTCTCTGAGCTTAAGCAACAGACCGTTGTGCCACACTTTGTCAAAAGCTGCTTCAACGTCGAGGAATACCGCTCCTGTATACTTCCAATAATGATCTTATGCCAATTTATTGGGTTGAATAGCATGCAATCCATTGAATTCCAATAAATTGATTGAATTACTGAAATCCAATCCCTATTGCAATCCAATTCCAAATGAATTCCGATTCCTATTAAAATCCAGTTCCAATTGAAATCCTATTCCAATTGATATCCATTGAAAACCATTGGAATTTTTTTTTTCATGCTCGATTCCAATGGTTCATTATTGAAAATAATAAACCAAAAAAATCACAAAAAACAACGCTCCAATTTTTTCTTAATTATTTCTGTTTTCTATGGTCAATACCTACCCTCGAGCTCGCCTCAGAAAATCCCTAAATGAAGTAGGGTGGAGCCGGCCCGGGAATTGAATTCCAATAAATTGATTGAATTACTGAAATCCAATCCCTATTGCAATCCAATCCCAAGTGAATTCCGATTCCTATTAAAATCCAGTTCCAATTGAAATCCTATTCCAATTGATATCCATTGAAAACCATTGGAATTTTTTTTTTCATGCTCGATTCCAATGGTTCATTATTGAAAATAATAAACCAAAAAAATCACAAAAAACAACGCTCCAAATTATTTCTTAATTATTTCTGTTTTCTATGGTCAATACCTACCCTCGAGCTCGCCTCAGAAAATCCCTAAATGAAGTAGGGTGGAGCCGGCCCGGGAATTATAGTTTCATAAAAGTGCGCGGGAAAGTTTTTGAATAAATCGATTGATTGAAATCCAATAATGATCTTAATATGCCAATTTATTGGGTTGAATAGCATGCAATCCATTGAATTCCAATAAATTGATTGAATGACTGAAATCCAATCCCTAATGCAATCCAATTCCAAGTGAATTCCGATTCCTATTAAAATCCAGTTCCATTTGAAATCCTATTCCAATTGATATCCATTGAAAACCATTGGAAAATAAGGGAAATTTGTGAATAAATTGATTGATCTAGCAGGCACAGGAGGTTTCGCCCAAGCCCAAGGATTTCAAGTTAGAAGCCGGTTCACCGACTTCTAGAAGCCTTGGACCGCCGTCCAGCGTGCTTCAAAATGTTCAACCAACACAATGAGACCCAATCTTGCTTTACATCATTATTGAAAAATAAAATTATCAAACTATAATTACTAACTAAATAAAGGATTATCAAACTATAATTACTTTTACGTAACAACCCAGCTCACGAAATTGCTGACTACAGCATGGAACAGACAAACAGACAGACTGACATAAAAACACACATTTGTTCAAGTATTTGACAACTCACCTTCTTTTTGCAGGAGTTTTCCAACTTCGTTCCATATGAGGTCCTTCTTCAACGTGTTTTTGTATTCCTTATCCTTCATACAATATTGAATGGTTCTGCACAAATTCAAGTCAATCAATTGATCAATCAATCAATTGGTCAATCAATTGATCAATTAATCAATTGATCAATCAATAAATTGATTGATTGAACACCATTGGAAAATAAGGGAAATTTGTGAATAAATTGATTGATTGAAATGATGCCCCAAAGCCCCAATATTGGGTGAAAGATTGTTACAGCGTCCCGAGCAATGATATCTGGGCTGAATGTATAAAATTTGATTCACCCTCCTGTTGGGGAAGCCTATGCCAATTTATTGCATTGGATTTTGTGCAATCCATTGGAAACCATTGAATTCCAGTAAATTGATGGATTGATTGAAATGCAATTCCAGTTGAAACCCAATTTCAGTTGAAATGCAATTCTAATTGAAGTTTGATTCGCCCTCCTGTTGGCGAAGCCTATGCAGTCATTGTCATGGCGTAGACGGGGAAGTCGTGGCAGTAGAGACATCAGGGGGGATAATGGCGAGCCTTGAGGAACTCCCGCACTTGCCGATTTGAATGAAAGTCAAAGCTCACACTAATAATCACTCAAAGACGTCGCAAAGTGCGTTCAACCCTGGAAGCCTTAAGGAATAGGAAGTTTGCATTGGACTTGGAAACCATGAATGGCACAGGAAGTCACCAGATTTGGAGAATGTCCAGCCTTTTTCGGAATGCTAAACCAAAATCTCGGCACCTTTGAAGGATGAGCAAGGCAGATGGGTAGTGGAGGATGCAAGGAAAGCTGGGCTCCTCGCAAGCCATTTTCAGCAGGTGTTCAAACCCAATACAAGCGATTCAGCGGAGCAGTTGGAGTCCATGGTGCGAGAGGAAGTGGAGGCGCCACTCCAAATGTCTCCTACGCCTTCACCAATAAGTCCAGACGAACTGCAGGTGGCCCTTACAAGCATGAAAAATAGAAAGGCCCCCGGGTATGACTTGATTACAACAGGAATGGTCAAGAGGCTTCCACGTAAAGGTAGGGCGTTCCTGTTAAGCCTTTACAATGCCCTACTTCGGCTTGGCTATTATCCAGAGGTATGGAAGTATGCAGTCATCATTGTTGTGGGGAAACCAGGTAAACCGCAACAGCATCCAGCATCCTATCGGCCCATAAGGTTGCTTTCTGTACTCGGGAAAATATTTGACAAGATCTCGTTGGCACGAACCAAGAAGGTCCTCAATATGTCCCCCCGAATCCCAAACTTCCAATTTGGGTTTCGGGCTCAGCACTCGACAACGCAGCAAGTTCACAGAGTGGTGGACTACATTACCAAAGGGTATGAAGAGAAAAAGTTCATAGGAGCAGTGTTTTTGGATGTGCAAGCTGCGGGTACAAGTATGTTATAGCCCCGCCAATATCGATTGTATCGATTATCTCAGATACATCGATCCTTGTGGTATCGATGACGGCTCAATATGGCGTCCCGATGCCTACATCCCGGGTGCCGATATCAACTTTCAAAATGAATACGGGAAGACCATTGTAAGGACACCAAAAAATAAGAGTGACTATAACATACTTGTACCATCTATTCAGAAGTCCCAAACAACCTGCTCATTCACGGGATAGTTTCTGGGATTGTTTATCTTTTTTGAGATGCGAGCGCTAGCGAGCATCCAGATCGCTTGACAATGCGAGCAGCGGAATGGGAACTAAACTTCTTGTACACCCACCGTCTTGTCTGATACACGTCATCGATACCACAAGGATCGATGTATTTGAGATAATCGATACAATCGATATTGGCGGGGCTATAACATACTTGTACCAAGCTGCGTTTGACACAGTCTGGCATGGTGGACTATTGCTGAGGCTGAAAGAGTTCTTGCCCAATTCCCTATTCTTACTTATGCAATCGTTTCTCAGTAACCGAGAGTTGGGTGAGAGTTGGGCAAGAGTTCTCTTCATTCAAATCGGCGAAGCCTATGCAAATTTATTGTATTGAATTGCATGCAATCCATTGGAAACCATTGAATTCCAATAAATTGATGGATTGACTGAAATGCAATTCCAATGGAAACTCAATTCCAATTGCCTCCACCAGTTACAACACTCTTCCGCACATCACAACAGACACATAAACAAGCCTATTATTGGTGAATAAATTGCTTGGTTAATTGATTGAATTGCAATTGAAATATCCACGGAAAACCATTGGAAACTATGAAAAGCATCCCAAAATAGGACCAATTAATATCCCAATATTGGGTACAATGCAGTAAATTGATTGATTGTAGTAAATTAGGTCGCATACAAGTTACGTACTAATAAATTGTAAACGAGGTGTAATAATGTTGTGTCTTTTACTGTGACAGCTTGAATTCGTTCACTCCAGCCATGGGATTCGCCTTCAGCGGTTTTTGTCGACTTGACGAGTGACAAACTGTTATCGAGAGCCGAATATTAAGATCGTAACTCTATTCCGGGCAACTACCGTAACGCCAGGTGTGCTCCGTCGCCCGATTTAATTAATCAGATGGGCTGACGTGACCGACGCAATCAGAGTAACATGTTGACTAATTGCCTTGGGGCGCACCGATTAGTCTTCTCTTTATCTGGTGAGCGGACGTAGGAAGAGAGGACCCACTCCCACCCCATCACAACGGTGGATCTGATATAACGACGATCCAGACGTTAGAATGGAGTAGCACACACGACCCTGCGGTAAAAGGAAGACGCTGGAGTCCCCCTGGTCGATGTGACACCTGTTCTTTGACGTGTTATTTCCGCTAAGTAATTCTAAGTTGAAGAGCTGGTGTTACTTTCGATGTTCATTTGCAGTTGCGCATCGAGGATTTTGAAGGGGTGGGTGGGGTTTGAAAAAACACTTACCCAAAACGGGGTTTTCATGTATACAATGGTCTTTTAAATCGATGTATGAAAGTGCATTCTTTTAAATGAAACCGTTCAGCACTTTCGTCTACAGTAAATGTTTTATGAAATAACAGACATGGTTGGAATCGAGCATGAAAAAAAAAAAATTCTAACCCCCCTCAAAATTTGATGGTTTACTTTTCAAGGTATGTAGAATCCGGAAATGCAATAAAAATATTTCTGTCTGTCCGCCGTTCGGGCCACTTTTCTTAGTTACCATGAAACAAAATTGATGAAATTCGGGTTATAGGTTCCGTTGGGGGTCTAGTTAGTCCTCGAAGCTCGACGTTACCTGTCAGTCATCTCTTAGGGGTTCAAAATAGGGGTTGAAATTTTAAGAACGCCGTAGCTCGAAAACTTTCGATAGAAGGGTATGGTTTTTTTTTTACTTTATTAAATTTTTCTTGAGCTAAAGAATTTTTTGAGACCACCCGGAGCATTGTACGTCCAGCCGTTCGTGTGCACCAAAAAGCTTCGTCAACACGATCGTGAATCAAACGGTATAAATCCGGCCCAGATTTCATCACTAGGGAGCACCTGATTATAATCAAGGATGGCTGTATGAAGTCGAGTTGGTTGTGCTGCGATATTATTTCATTTGATAAGTGATGGACTATTGGATTTTGTAGGTAGGTACTTGTGAAACTTGAACAAACGTTCAAGTATTGTTGATGGATAAATTATTACACAATGGTAAATTGTTACACAACGGCAAATTATTACACAACGGCAAATTATTTCACAACGGTAAATTATTACACAACGGTTCATCTACCAAGGGGCTGGATTTTGTTGATAGGTACTTTTGCAACTTGAACAAACGTTGAAGTATTGCTGATGGGTAAATTATTTCACAGTGGTAACTTATTACACAACGGGAAATTATTGCACAACGGTAAATTATTACACAACGGTTCATCTACCAAGAAGGGGCTGGATTTTGTTGGTCGGTACTTTTGCAACTTGAACAACCGTTGAAGTATTATTGATGGGCAAGTTATTACACAACGTTTCAGGTGGGTATTGACCACAGAAAACCGTGATCTACGCAGAAGGGGCATCTATTTCACTCCATATCAACAATTTTCTTTCAGAACTTCGTTATTTGCGTTTCTTTTTGCCATTTAAGTTACTGTTTGTCATCGACAGTATTATTTTAGCAACATTTAACTCGTGATTTAGATAGGTACCTACCTAGTAACGAGTACGGGGTTAATCTTTTTTTTTTTTGAAAAAAAAAAAATATTGAGAATTCCTGGAAAAATGGTAGTTTGAAGCACGTTTTCAAAAATAAGCGGTTTTTTAAATGAGGGCGATTAAAAGTAAAAATGCGGCAAGAAATGGCGTATCAGGTCTATCGATATCTGATAGGCTGTTGGCCTAAGGAGGCGGAGCAAATTTCCGAGGCGAAGGTTCTCAATGCTGCTAACACAACGACCGAGCATTAGAAATGGCACACCTTCCTGGCAACATTCCAGAACCGTTGCTGCGTCCTTTCGTCGTGAACCTCCCTTTGGTTTGATTTTGAGGGCATTTTTTTTAAATTTATTTATAAATTTGCGGTTCCATTCATCCATCCATTCTTGTTCTGTACACTAGCGCTCTAAGAGGTGAACTACATGGCACTTCACCTGATACGTCATTTATAGCGGGAACTTGGGAATTCAAATTCCACACTCGTTTTCTGCCTAGGCTTTCCGACATAAACACCTTATTATGTGGTCAATAAGTGTTAATTTCCGTTATTAAATAGAATTTGAAGAAAAAAATTGTATACCACGAAAATTTCCCATTATATTAATTATTTTGTATCTTATTCATACAAATTTTCCTTCAAAAGAGTTTTATATTGTAAACTCAATTCTTTTTTCATTGGACATTTTATTGATAACAATATTTTACTCCATTCATATTGCGCAGGTAAAGCTAAGATAATAAATTCGGTAATAACAATTAAGGTCAAGACATATTTCATACAGTAGAACAAAGTTTTCGGTTTTCGAGAAAAGTGAAGTGGTAGTGGTAGTGAATGGGGGGGGGGGGGGGGGGATCCGCCACTGCTCGTTTCCATTCGACAAAATGGGGCTCGTGTACGATCAAACATTTTGACAAACTTGACGAGATTTTTATTTTTATTTTATTTTTAATACACATTGCGACAGTAATTGAATGAAACGCTTTGTCTAGAGTAGCACTTCAGCACGTTTGAACGTTTTTGCGCTTGTGGTCAAGTTTATCAAATTGTTTGATCGTTTACGGGCCCCTTTAACTGGTAAAATGTATGGACGGTGGTCATGATCTCCCATTCACTCCCCTTAGGGCTACTAAGCGATAAATTAGATTTTTATGGCTGGCCCGCTGATAGGGGTTGCACCATAATGCGCAGTTAAACTAAGCCTAATGAAGAGCGGGTATAATTTGACGGTGTGGCGATGGCGGCGAGGGGGGTGGGGGTGGTAGGACGGAGACCAATTTTGTGGGATTAATAGGAAGTGCAGTAATTCACGTAAAAAGTCGATGGATCCTGGAAAAGAAGGGCGAAAGTGGATGGCGGTGAGAGAGCGGTGAGGCGGTACGAGGGGGTAAGTGGTTCGGGGTGGTTGGTTCCAGCTACGCTTTCCGAGTCCCCGACCCCTCGCTATCGTCATGACTCGATCAAAGTTCTATTAACCTAACAGGAGCATGCTAAGTCTGAACTTAACGGGTTGTCGACAGACTGTGCTTCCTCCTCAATCGCGCCGTTTCTATTAGCACTTTTTTCTTCCTTGATACGAAGCACACTCCTTGGGGATCGAGACTAACCACAGTCAGTGGGAAATAACTACTTATATTAACCGCTTCAAATTATCACACAACGGTTTATTTACCTGTACAGATGCCCCTTCTCCGTAGATCACTGTTTTCTGTGGTCAATTTCTACCAGGAAAGCCCTAAATCGAGTAATGGAGCCGGCCCGGGAATTAGAGTTTCTTAAAAATGCGCAGGATTCAATAATTCTATCATTAATTATTTGTTGTTATTCATGAAGCATAACGTTTGTACAAGTTGCAAAAGTACCTTTAAAAAAAGTCTGCCAATTCGAGTAGGCACTATAGCTTCCTCACTTGAATCACATGAACGTATAGAATGGTTGGGTGGGTTCATCCAATGAACAGGTTGAGTATCCGATTCAAGTTCGCGCATGCGCAGACGAAAGTTACCATACTAATCCAATGAAATTCATGTGGAACTATCAAAGTATTATTCCTGATCGACCCTCCAAGTTTGAACTCGTTTCAACGATAATTAAGATAGTTATGGGCGTTTCAAGTGTTTCACGTTTGCGCATGCGCAAACGAAAGTCGGTACGATTTCAAGATTTTGATACGGAGCCATCTGCGATCCAACCCGCGTGTACTCTCAACATTTCAGCTCTCTACGACTATTCTTCGCATAGATATTTCATATTCGCGCATGGGCAGATGAAAGTTAACATTACGATTCCAGTGAAACTCATATGGAACTATCAGCATATTATTCCTGATCGACCCTCCAAGTTTGAACTCATTCCAACGATATTTAGGGTAGTTACGGGTGTTTAAAGTATTTCACGTTGACCCATGCGCAGACGAAAGTCAATGATTTTGGTACGGGACCATCTGTGACCCAACCCGCACCTATCCTCAAAATTTCAGCCCATTTCGACCATTATTTCGGGTAGTTATGGGCGTTACGAGGAATTGACCACAGACAGACAGACGCACAGACAGACACGGAAACAAAAATGTTCCTTTATGTCTGAAACGCAAAATGGCTGTGGAAATTTTCATTTTGGAGGTCATACATTTTTTTACTCGATCACGAATTGAAGGCTTCCTACCTTCGGTAGTGAGGAAGCAAAATCCAAAAGAGATTCTTCAAATGAAATAATAAAACAGAACAACCAACTCGACTTCATACAGCCATCCGTGATTATAATCAGGTGCTCCCTAGTAGTGATATCTGGGCCGGATTTATACCGTTTCATTTACGATTATGTTGACGATGATTTTCGGTGTAAATGAACGGCTGGTCGTGGAATGCTCCGGCTGGTCTCAAAAAATTGTTTAGTTCAAGATCAATTAAAAACTTTAAAAAAAACCATAATCCTCCATTGAAAGTTTTCGAGCTACGGCGTTGAGAAATTTCAACCCCTATTTATCACCCCTTACAGGTGACTGACAGTAATGCCGAGCATCGTGGACCGACTAGACCCCAAATGGAACCTACCCCAGCCTGGAATTTTGGTTGATCGTAACTAAGAAAAGTGTAAAGTAGACAGATTTTTTTTATTCCGTTTTCGGATCCCACATACCATCGGTTAAACGGAAACCATCAAATTTTAAGGGGAGGTTTTTTTTCTTCCCATGCTCGATTCCAAAGGATCTTCATTGAAAATAATAAAACAAAAATTTCGGTCCGTCTGCCGTACGCCGTACTTCGCATTCCCCTTAGTTACCATGAACCAGAACTAATGATATTTGGTTTGTAGGTTCCATTTGGGGTCTAGTCGGTCCGCGAAGGTCGGCGTTACTGTCAGTCATCTCTAAGGGGTGAAAAATAGGGGTGACATTTTCAGAAGCCGTAGCTCGAAAACTTTCAATAGAAGGGTATGATTTTTTCAGCGTTTTCAAATTGATGTCGAACTTCGGAGTTATTTGAGACTTCACGGAGCATTTTTCATCCAGCCGTTCGTTCAAAGTAAGGCTCTGAAATTTGCACCGATAGGCTTCATCAACAGGAGAGTGAATCAAATTGTATACATTCAGCCCAGATATCATCGCTAGGGACGCCGCAACAATATTAAAGTCCCCAATATAGTGAAGGGTGGTTCAGTGAGCCATATATTGCCACAGATTTTGGAATTGGTCCTAGATTCATAAGCTATAAGTAAACGTTGCTAGTATGTTTTTTGGGGCGATTGGCTCAATGACGTAGGTAATTAGTTACTCTTTGAGTCATGTCAGCGAAAGTGATATGTTGCAATAAATTGGCGTAAGGTCATTCATTGAAAGAAGATGGTCCGAAGTAAATTTCAAAACGCTTGGATCACTGTACTACTATTGCACATCAGCAAATTCTAAATTTTGATTGGCCTTTCGAATGCCTGTAATTTCGCGTTGAGGCGCCGGCTTTTATTTCTCAACGGGACGTTTCTTGAATTCCCAACCTCATCCGCTATTCCACTGTACGGCTTCATTTTTCTAAGTGATTACTTGATTTTAGAGCTTTCCTGGGGAGAGCACAGAAAACACTGATCTACGCAGAAGGGGAAATCTATACTGAAAATATTAGGCCCTTCTGATATTTGCAGCGTTTTTTATTCCATTTTCAGATTCTACATACCTTGAAACAGAAACCATCAAATTGGGTGGGATGGTTGGGGGGGGTTGATTTGTTTCCATGCTCGATTATAAAGGTTCATTATTGAATATAAAAGTAGCACGATAGGGTAAATTATTACAACACTTTGTGGGAATTATGTTTTACGAATGCGACGCGTCACATAACCCAGTAAGCAAATATTTGGCAACGAGCGAATTTTCCCACCTCATTTTATTTGACGGTACCAGATACCATCCCTGCATTTTGGTTTATTATTCTCCGAATAATATACCTGTGTATTCGGCTCGAATTTTTTTAACACCCTTCAATTTTTATTTTTTTTAACGTTTCAAGGTACGTAGATTAAAAAAAATGCAATGTCCGTCCGCCGACCGCCATGTCATCGATCTGTACCTTAATTTTCGGTCCAGAAAACATCGTTCCCATAAGGCCCCATTTTGGCCCGTTATGCTCCGAAGCTCGGCAGCCCGATCTGAAAAATGGGTGCAAAATGAGTCAATTTTGATTTTTGAAGTTTTTGTGACTTGTCCGTTTGAGGTTTTTTTTTAGGGTGAGGAGACCAAATGTTAAGTTGATTCTGACCACTGAGTTAATTTTTAATTCTCAAAATTCAATATTTATGGGTCAAAAACCTGTGAAATACTCACCAGATATTTGTATAGTAACAGAGGAGGTAGCATCAACAGGTGATTCAAGACAGTTCAGTGACAATTTCACTGATGGAAAATAATTTGTCAGAAATAGCAACCTAATATTCGAGTTTAAGACGTCATTAGCTGTGTGGGTCTCTTCACTGAGGTCCCAATCGTGCTGTATGCAGTCGAGAATAATAAACCCATGTGACAGGACTTTGCAGCGTTTTGTTCCTTGCTAACGATCAATATAATCATTTGAGTAAACTTGAATATGCACATGACCACCCATACAGGCAATTTATACCGTATCGCCCCTTACTGCGATTGTATCAGAACTACAATTAGCATCTTGATTTTCCATTCTCCGGCGACCATAGCCTTTGGAAGTACAAAGCATAAAGTATAAAGCAGTTCCCTCAGACCCATTCCAACCCATCAGTACCTCCCGAGTATCCACGAAGGGAATCCCCACTCGACATTCTAAACGACAAAGGCCATATTATACCAAGTGTTTTGAGAGTGAGATCTCAGTGACGAACGATCACAATGATAATCCAATTCGAAATAATTCAGCAGCATTGTTTGAAACCCATGTTTGAAGTAATATCAAAAGGCATTCACTTCCCTCGTGTAATCCGAGACACCCAATTCGTCTATAGGAACAGGAATGGGAAATTCTGAAGGGGGGATTTGTGAGTAGAGGAGGATCTGTAGCTAGAATGCTTTCATTAGAAAGAAGGACCTATAGGACGGAAGGGGCCTAACTACGGTTTTATTCACCTCTTTTATACAAGACTTGATAGATTTTGGTTTTCAGTAGATATTTTACTGCTGGCAGGTACTCGGGAAGGTGTTCAGTACTTAGAAAATTCGTCGGGTCTAGTACGATCTGGAATTCTGCTGGGAAATTCATGAACCCGTCAGTTGCCCAGTTCCAAATTCCTTAACGCCACTACAGAAAAAATCACAGAGAAACTCAATGTCCTAATCGACAGACATGAGACCATTATTTGAGGACCAGGGTTACCGCTTGCCAGCACATAAGTCAACATTTCAGCTGTTCAAGGCCGTTTTCTTGTATCCGTAGTCACGGGAATTTCAAGGGCATGGCTCTATAAAGACTCCAGGTCCGTAGTACAGTCTGGTATATATTTACTATGTTATAGATACTATGATATAGCATGTTCATTGGAGGAAAGTTTCGGAGCCGCAAAATAGGGGAAACCAGCTAAACTTATATTAATAGCCTATGAACTGGATCCCACTTCAAACTTCGCACAACGAATGCATTCCCCTTTTGGAACGTGGATACATTTATAATTTTTGTTTTACATTTTATGTCCCCTAAGCAATAAAAATCAAAGTTCCAAGCACCTTCCTGCGTTGGGGAGACTTTTTTTGTACCACCCGCTCACCGGAGACGACCTACCGTTGTTCCTCAATAAGTATCGAGTTTGGAACAAAAATTCATTAATAACATGAGCGTGAATCAAACGGTGGACATTCATCTCAATAATTTATTATTGTCATAATTATATTGGAAAACACCTTATTCAAAACATTTACGGTTTTTCATTTGGTGTTTCTTGTTCTGATCCACTTTTATATAATTGCTAGTAGGTTGATAATACTTCTTGGCATAAGTCGACGATGTAGACATATCTTAGACCATTGTCTCTGATTATTTTGCGAACTGCTACAGTAGCCTGAATCTTTAGCATAATATGAGTCAACCAAGTTTCATAGTTGAATTTGATTTTAATAGTGTTTAATTTCAATAATTTTTTGTCCCCATTGAACTCAGGGATTGACGAACAAGTCCAATACCGTTCGTTTTCTGACTCGCACCACCTAATGACGACGTAACGTTTTCCCTATTGACGGTCGGTTAAATCTCTGCCGTTTTTTTCTAGATATCGTTATGAATAAAACAGATAGTATAATTTTGATTTTATAATATTAATATTCGAACGAGCCCTATGTTTTGAATGCCGGT
Organism: Leptopterna dolabrata; assembly: GCA_954871275.1. NCBI lineage: Eukaryota > Metazoa > Arthropoda > Insecta > Hemiptera > Miridae > Leptopterna > Leptopterna dolabrata. Next base: position 13,979,577 of record OX940976.1, read on the forward strand.
TCATCCACGTGGTCGATTTCCTGTATCACACCGAGAGTTGTAGGTAGTTGTAGCATAACTGTAGATGCTTCTTTGCAATAATTATGATAATTTCAAGTTTATTATTATTATTTTGTTACAGTGGAAGACCAGATACGGCGTGCTGACTAAGATCTCTCCTGCTGCAGGTAAAATCCAATACTATTAAAATACATATGTAGAAGAAAACACGAATTAAGATATTTTCTTCCTTCTTAAAGCTTGTAAGCTACTAGGTACCCGGAGAAAAAAATTTGAATTACCATGTTACAGCAAGCAGAAACTAACGAACTCTCAATTACGAGTATTATTAAACTAACTCGCTAAGTCGCTCACGCTGATGAGGATGGTTACTGAAAGAAAACATTTTGATTGATGGTTGCATCACAAACAGTAGTAATTGCTATCAACCCTCCCAACGGGATGAACACCGTCTCATACAAACCTCTTAAACCAACCACTGAAGTAATTAACAAGCCCAAGGTTAAGAATTATAATAAACATTTTATTCCGCAATCTGCTCAGGCTGAAGACTATTTTTCATGCAATTTAATCTTAGCTACGAGCGCTAGCAAATACAAAAGCGCTCTTTTCTTTCTAACGGATCTTTGCCAAAGGGAAATCTTCACTCCTGCACAAAACATCCTCCGGAAAATTGTGTGGGGCTTGAGTTTTCACTTCTGTCAGGAATTTCAAAATTTGTCACGTTATTGCCCTCTAATGTTATGTACCTTCTACTCTGTCGTTCACATTCCTGTCTTTCAAGTCCACTTGACGTATTTCCCTTCGGAAACTTAGTTTTTTATGTAACTAGGTTGGTACATTGTTGTTAGCACGTCGAAGTGAGTTTTAGATGTTCTGTTCTGCCTCATTAATTAAGACAAAAGAGGTCGATGTGGCAGCTTCGTGCCCATCTAAAAACGGCGTACGGCGGACAGACAGAAATATTTTTATTGCATTTTCGGATTCTACACATCTTGAAACGTAAACCATCAAATTTTGAGGGGGGGTTAGAATTTTTTTTTCTTGTTCGATTCCAATGGTTCATTATTGAAAATAATAAACCAAAACTGCAAGTAAAGGTGGACTAAATAGCTGTATGGACTGAAGAAGAAAAGTTAATTGTGGAACCAACATCCAGGAAAACGAAGCCCGACGTTGGGTGTTGTCAGCCCTTCACCGTAGGGAACCCACTGCTGGGAAACCAACTAAGTATCAATAATTCAGTTCTGATCCAGCGTAAGAGCTTGTTATGCAGAGCCTCTAATAACGTTTGGCAAAATGAGCCGAACCCCATACTTAAAGCATAGCAAATTGAATACAATCTGGCTGCATGTGCGTTGTACATGGTACCATGCTACATGGTATTGTTGGACACTAAATAAATAAACGAAAGCCATTTCTGCCGTTGTCAACGTCACAAATCGTAAGAAGAATATTACTTGCTGATGGTCTGGTGTCATAAGGAGTCCTCCGTTTAAAGCGATTGTAACCGACTTGAAGAAGTGCAACCGCACGCGCCATTCGCTACAGCCAACGTGATGGATAGCTCTGGGGGACGCATTGTTTTTAACGTCATCCACCATCCCCAGAGCTCGTCCCATCCTCGTCCTTCCGTTGAGGGCGGCAGATGCGGCTAATAGCCCAGACACAATAGGTTTTCTCTTTTCATTCACACTCACATCACTAATCCTCCTCGGTCGGCTCGTCCCCCATTCGGACTTTTGTCGAACTGAACGGGATTCCCTTATTAGGCTCTCATCCGCAGGATTCTGGAGTTATCCCTTTCGCCGCAAGTTACCTTATCACAATTTAACGTGATTTAACCTGATAACAATTTAACAACCACATCTCCTACGCGGACATGATTTGAAACACTCCACCGTGTATGATTCAATTTTGAATAAAAACGTCTTGTAATGCACGCGTTACAGTGGACGTCCCTATAGTGGTGGACTGTCACTAACTGCAAATCGTCTGGAAGTATTTATGAGTAACTGATCTATGATGATGAATCTATGGGGAATTCATTGTGCAATTAATTACCTAATTTCGTGACTAGTGACACGATATGAAAAGCTTACGTACATGTTTGACTACCTATATTAGATTAGGTAATCTTATCATCAATTATTATTATCACCAATTCCCCAAGAACAATGCCATCAATAGGTAGGTTGCTACCTACCTATTGTTTCTTATATACGTATACCTATGTCGTATGGCAGCTTCAAAAGTTGAGAATACAGGCAGCGGACACAAGATATGCAGGGAAAACCGCATACACCCCCTCCCCGCACTATATAAATTAATTTCGAAATTCCGGCGAGTAGTGCACAACTAGACTGAATTCTGCGTAAAAAACGCTGCAAAGTCCTTGTCACATGGGGTTTATTATTCTACAGAAATGTTGGCTGTACATTTATTGTTTGTATCATGTGAAATAGATGAAATAGCTATTTCTGATGGTTTCCACCAATTTTGGCCCCCAAAACACAAATTAGGTAGGTACGATCTTTTTTTTTCAAATTATCTTTGATCATTGGTAGTGCCATTTAATCGTCTTGATCCACGTGTTGACACTTTTTCTAGTGTCATTCTACAAATTGATGGTGATTTCGCAGGTATTTGACTCATAAAAAATCAATTTTGGGAGCTGAACATCTGGTACAACCTCAATTTTCCACTCCTTGGCCAAAATCGACTTCATATTCGATCTTCTCGTCCCCAAAAACATGGAAAACGATACCTCAAAAGCTCATGTTACCAACATGTTGCTAAAACGCAAAAAGTACCTATTTTCACACACATTTTCACTCATAACACCCCTGGGTATATTCCGATCGGGCTGAAAAGTTTCGGGACACAACTAGGGCCCAAATGGAGCATGTGTGCGAAAGAACGACTTTTTTAGATCGAAAATGAAGCCTGTACACGTGATACGGCGGACGGCGGACGGCGGACGGACATTGCATTTTTTGAATCTGCACACCTTGAAACGGAAAAGAAAAAAGTTTGAGGGGGTGTTATAAAAATTGTTTGCTGAGCGATTACATAGGTGTATTATTCACAGAATAATAAACCAAAAAACCACACGAATCAGTTGAGAATTGAGCCCTGGGCAGCGCACGGTCGTAGCTGTACGGTCGCCAACCATGATTCCAGCAACGTCTTCAACAACAGGTGCGTTGAATCTACGTACATGCTCTCCAGCTGGTGTTGTAAGCTTTATCAACTGTTAATAAATGATTTTTGGTTTATTATTTTCAATAATGAACCATTGGAATCGAGCATGAAAAAAAAAATTCTTACCCCCCCTCAAAATTTGATGGTTTACGTTTCAAGGTATGTAGAATCCAAAACTGCAATAAAAATATTTCTGTCTGTCCGCCGTACGCCGTACGCCGTACGGGCCACTTTTCTTAGTTACCATGAAAAAAAATTGATGAAATTCGGGTTATAGGTTCCGTTCGGCGTCTAGTTGGTCCTCGAAGCTCGACGTTACTGTGAGTCATCTCTAAGGGGTTCAAAATAGGGGTTGAAATTTTCAAAACGCCTATACCATTTTTTTACGTAAATATTTTTACGGTTTTAAATAATTCTTGAACTTGCGAGTTTTTTAAGACCATCCGGAGCATCGTACGTCCAGCCGTTCGTTCACAGTAAGGCCCCGAAGTTTGCACCGACAGGCATTTTCGACTCCAGTGTGAATGAAATTGTATACAATTCAAACCAAATCTCGTAACCAGAGACGCGCCCACAATAGGAATTTGTGAATACGGCCAATCATTGGTAGGGATCACCTGATTATATTGGCGGAGTATGAAGTCGAGTTGGTTGTTCTGTGATATTATTTAATTTGAAAAATGATGGCTCTTTTGGAGTTTGTTGGTAGGTAGTGAAACTTGAACAAACGTTGAAGTATTATTGATGGGTAAATTATTACTACGGTAAATCATTACTCAACGGTAAATTATTACACAACGGTTCATTATACCATCTACGTAGAAGGGGCTGGAGTTTGTTGGTAGGTACTTTTGCAACTTTTTTCACTCCTCATCAACAATTTCTTTTCAGAACTTCATTATGTGTGTTTCTTTTTGTTAGGTACTGTTTGTCATCGGCAGAATTATTTTAGCAACATTTAACTCGTGATTTAGGTAGGTACCTAGTAACGAGTACGGGGTTAGGTACTAACCTACGGAGGGTCTGCGATCTACATAATTATGCATAGAATAGTACATATTATATTATATAGACGGGTTATCTATACATAGAGCTGTGATCTGTAACAGAAGGGTATTCTATACAAAATAATAAACCGTTGTGCAGGGATTTGCAGCGTTTTTCTTATAAAATCAAATGTGGACCCACTCTTTTTTTGAGAAAAATATTTTTATCATCGAAATAGTCCCTCTTTCTGTCGTGAATCACCATCCCACAAAACGGCAGGTGAGTTAATATTGATTTAATAATTAATACCAATTAATAATAAAACTAATACCCTTAATACCAGTTTCTGACGCCCAAAAATCCATATTTGACCCCTATTCTCTTAGAAATACAACTGAAATGGTGTTTTTCTTTTTTTTACTCACCCTTTCCACTTTAAGTGATTGTGTGGTGAGAGGTTAGTGAGGATGGCTAGCTTGAGAGAGATGGATAGCATGGGTGTAAGGTGAAGGCCCTAACACCCCGGGTTATTACCACCGCAGCGAGCGTTAGAGGACAAAGGCTAGCATCCCGTGGTTGTAACCACCACAGCAGATGCTAGGGGAGATGAAAGCTAGTAGGTACTCCGGGTTGTTACTACCACAGCGAGTACGCGAGGGATAGGCTAAAGCGAGGAGGCGTGAGGTGAGTGAGAGAAAGAAGTCGCAGGTATTAGGAGTGAGCATGGAAGAGTGAAGAGCTGGGAGAGCCAGGCGCCTTATAAAGGTGCCTCCACCCCGTCCCCCGTCTACGAACGTCCGTAACTGACCGTTGGGAGTCGTTGGGCGTTAGTGGAGGCAGAACCCTTTAGGCTTCTACCGAGGCGTCGCACAGCTCGACTTTCTCCTTCTATTTAGTAATTAGAAACATGTACATACCATATGAGTGGTAGAGGGGTACCACGACAGAATTTATATTAATTGTTCGTGATTTTAGCCAATTTTACCGGTTGTTGACCCCTAAAACTCAAATTTGACACCCTTAGAATTTTTGAAAATTGCTCATTTTAACTTTTTTTGGTAATAAGAACATTTTGGCAAAATTTGGAATTTTTATTATGTAGCCAAGGTCAGATCGACACAAATACACACGCGCCCACACAAGATTCTCTCACATACTCACACAGACATACACCTACGGTGTTTTCACGGATTTGGATTCAGGATGGTCTGAAACGGATTTGAATGTAGTTCTTATTCTCGGCTGAGCGTTGTCCTCTTATCACCAGATCATAATATTGGTACATAAGGACGTCTCTTACTACCCAGTGACTCCTAAAAAACCATAAACTTATTGTCTCCAGGTTTACATTTTCTATTAGTAGTTGCTTACCCTGAATGTTCGAGAATCAAGCCGAATTTCGAACTCTTGATCAGAGTTCTCATCGAATTTTCCACTCATTTGGGAGTAATCATGTCGACAGAGATACAAAGCCAGGTGCGTGTGATGCAGTCGTTAATAAATGCCAGCAGTTGTAAACGAATGTTAACTCGAATTCCTCTTCTGTGGTGTCCGACACGCGAACGCTCGCACACCGTTACAAGGTTCATAACTGCCCGAGTTACATCACGATCTCCTTGTAGTTGGACGGCCGTCGAGGTGAATCGCATTAGTTCACCTGCCAGAAATCTGACTTACTGGCGTTGTTTTGAATAGCCTCCCTTCTCCTCAGGCCGCTGTCTTTGAAGTGTTTCCCCAAATCTGAGATTCCGGTGTTGTTTGTTATTCCTAATTCTGAGAAAACCTTAATTTATCATCCTGCTAGGAGTTGAAGACATAACTTCATAGGAATGTGTTTTTTAGTTAATTAACGGGGGTTGGTTACTAGAAGAAAGCTCAGGGTGGTAACTATAGAACATAACATTAGAATGGACCAATGTTTGTATGCATAGTTTTATATAACCAGTATTAACAAAATATTTTGGTAAGCCAAAGTTTTATATGATTCAGTAATGGAGGCGGTATGTAGGTGTCAGAAGCTATCTCACTGGCCCCTCACAGTCAGACAGATAATAAATAACACTTGAATGGAAAAAACTGACGAAAAATGTAAAGGAAACAAGTTCCAGTCATGGCTATAAGAGGGAATTTTTAAAGAAATATTCGTGCTATTGTGTAAAAATGTGATAAACCATACCAGTTTCTGTAAAATTATATAGTATTTTGTGGTTTTATACGTATTTACCGATTTTTGACTCTTATGAAGTCAAATTAAACCCACTCTTTCCTACGAAAAATATTTTTATCATCGAAATAGTCCCTCCGTCGTGAATCACCATCCCACACAACGTCAGGTGAAATAATATTGATTTTAGCGCTTAACACCATTTTTAGACCCCCAAAAATCCAAATCTGACCCCTGTTCTGTATGAAACACAACTGAAATGGTGTTTGGTATTTTTCCGTCTTTACTCACCCTTCCATACCACTTTCAGGTGATTATTTTATGTAAATTGTTCGCGATTTTAGCCGTTTTTACCGATTTTTGACCCCTAAAAACCCAAATTTGACCCCCTTAGAATTTGGGAAAATTGCTGATCTTCGAACTCATCCTTTGGTTTGGTAAATCGAACGTTTCGGCGAAATTTGGAATTCTGATTATGTACCCAAAGATCGATATCGTCTGGAGTGACACGCAAATAAATAAATAATATATATAGGTATGTATAATTTTTTTGTTAAAGTCTAGGGATGAATTCAGGATGCTATAAAACGGATTTGATGAAAAAAAAAAAAAAAAAAATCATGCTCTAAAAATTTTGGACCTCTTGCGATAGCGTCGTTTTCTTTGAAAATTCGCTCAAAGGAAAATTAAGTCACTGCCTCAGGTAACTAGTAGCTAGCGTTTGAGCTGGAGAGCGGATCGAAAAATGAAGAAAATCGTGGCTTGGAGTAGTGATGCGTTAGTTTCGCGTGGCAGTTGTTATACAGAACCGTGTATGTGGTAGTTCTGTATAACACCCAGCTTCCAATGAGAGCTGTATAACCAATGAGCATCTTCACTGGTAGCGAATAAAGAAAAAAAGGTCGTGCCTATTTTGCTTTATTACACCGTTCTACATATTTACCCACCCTAACTTCACTTTTACCTCAATCGTTGCTTCCTTCCCTTGTTCCGGAAGTATTATAAAAGTTAAAATAGGCTTTAGGAATTAGAAGCGTAACGCAAAAAAGGGTCCAGGGGCAAGCAGACGGGAGGTGCGAGACAGTTCCGCAGTGGTTCTCAATTCTCTTTTCTTCCTTTTTTTCATGAACCAACCGCAACTCGGACCCTCCCGGACCATCAGCCCCCCAGGAGGCCCAGTTCCCAGCGCAGAAAGGGTTTTGCGCGTCGGTATAATTTGTAGGTTTCCCGACCCAACTGAAAATTCCGCTTCGTTTTTCAGTAATTAAAGGAATTATTTACCTCATTACGGCCTACGAAGGACGTGCCTGCGAAGGACGTACACCAAAAATGCCCAAATTGGATTCTACATGTATGATGTACTGGAGGTATATGCCTGACTTGAGGTGGACGAGGAACACCCCAGGTGTAGCGAAGTGCCTTTTTCATCTGTTACAAATTAAAGCAGATACACCAGGCCTTTATGACCTGTGTTACTGCGGTCGAAAACACAAACTGTTATCTAGGTACAGTCCAGGATCTAGAGTTGCCAATTAATTATATGTTAGGTAGTTGTAGAAGAAATTGTGCAAAGAGGCATTGAGTTGGTCTGTGAAATGATGATATATTTTTATTGTATTATGTTGTTTTGTAAAATTTGATCTCACCTTCTAAAAGCTGAATCCTGAGCTATTTTTAGGTACTTGCATTTTTGTCCAGTATCACCGGTAGGATGAAGCTGACATGACACATGACCATTATTGTTTTAGTTGAATAAAAACTGGGTTATTGAAACGTTACTAGAATTAAAAAACGCTGCAAATTATTACAAAATGGTTTATTATGCGCCTTCAGCGTGTTAGCAGTTTTCTGTGGTCAATAACTACCCTCGTGATTCCCACAGGAAAGCCCTAAATCTGGTATTGGAGCCGGCCGGACAATTAGTGCTTCATAAATATGCGGTGGGTTCAAGAATTTCTATAATTAGTTATCTGTTGTTATTCATGAAGCTACGTTTGTTCAAGTTACGGAAGTAGGTACCTGTCGACAAAGTCCAAAATAACCATCGTTCTTAGAATAAAATAATATTATTACCGAACAAACAAATCGATTTCATTCATCCATCCGTGATTATAATCAGGAGTTCCCTAGTAGTGATATCTGGGCCGGATTTATAACGTTTCATTCAAGATCATGTTGACGAAGCTTTTCGGTGCAAACGAACGGCTAGACTTACAGTGATCCGGGTGGTCTCAAAAAATTCCCAATTCGAGTTCAATTTAGAAACGTGAAAAGTTCGTGGCTGCGGTGCCCTGGAAATGTCAATCGCTATTTTTCATCCATTAGAGATGACAGTAACGCCTAGCTTCGCGGACCAACCCAAGTCGGACCTACAAACCAAATTTCATTCATTTTGGTTCATGATAACTAAGGAAAAACGCTGCAAAGTCCTTGTCACATGGGTTTATTATTCTATTGGAGTTCTAGAGATTTTTGTTGGCTGTTAAATGTATTGTTTCTTTCATGTGGAATGATTGAAATAGCTATTTCTGATGATTTTCACCAATTTTGGCCCCCAAAACATGGAATAGGTACGCTTTTTTTTTTTAAAGATCATCTTTGATCATTGGTAGTGGCATTTAATGGTCTTGATTCACCTGTTTACACTTTTTCCAATGTTATTGTACACATTGATGGTGATTTCAGACAGTTTTCCAGGTTTTTGACTCATAAAAAACCAATTTTGGGAGCTGAACCTTTGGTAAAACCTCAATTTCCGCGTCTTTGGTCAAAATCGACTTCATATTCGGTCTTCTCGTCCTCAAAAACATGGAAAAAGATACCTCAAAAGCTCATGTTACTAACATAATATTGTTAAAACGCAAAAAGTACCTATTTTTATACACATTTTCACTCATAACACCCCTGGGTATATTCCGATCGGGCTGAAAAGTTTCGGGACACAACTAGGGCCCAAATGGAGCATGTGTGCGAAAGAACGACTTTTTTTAGACCGAAAATGAAGCCTGTACACGTGATACGGCGTACGGCGGACGGACATTGCATTTTTGGAATCTACGCACCTTGAAACGGAAAAGAAAAAATTTTGAGGGGGTGTTATAAAAATTTTTTGCTGAGCGAATACATAGGTGTATTATTCACAGAATAATAAACCAAAAAGAAGTACGGCGGACTGACAGCAATTTTTTTCTTTTCATTTTCGGATTCTACGTACCTTTAAACGGAAACCATCAAATTTAGCTGGGGAATTAATTTTTTTTTTAAAGTTCGATTGTAAAGGTTCATTATTGAAAATAATAACCCCATCCTCTGTTACGCCAGTGTCGGTGATGAAGCTAACGTCAGTAGGTAACAAAAACTGGAGGTACAATAGTGAGGTGGTGATCTTATATTATAGTCCAGAAGTGAAATAAGGGTAGTAATAATTATTGTTATTGGCTGTTGAGGTGAAAGGAACTAAGGGGAAGAGGAAAGAGCGGAATCTGGGGAGGAAGAACGAAAGAACAAAGCTGTAATAGGTAACGGAAAAAATGTTGAAGCAATTACATCATTCAAATGTAGATGGTGACTACAAATTATGGAAGGAAGATCATATAAGACGAATGGAACTTTTATTTTGAACATCAAAAACAGAGAGCTGGCAAGCAGGTCCAATCTCACCAATATACTGTTCTTGAATGCTGATAACGTACTCGTCGGTCCTCAAAATAGGAAATTTAGTAAATAGTAACTGTAGTGCCGCTACACTTGCGAATATCTAACCAACCTGTCGCTCTTAATTATTATGTTATATTAAAATGATTTGATTATTTTTTCTTCTTCTCAAATCGTACCGACTACTTACTAATCACGTTCAAGCAGGTTGCTATACTGCTGAGAAAGTTGAAGCTTGCACTTGACATCTCGAAAAGTTTTGGGAATTGTGTGACAAGGTACTAACTACTGTTCTCTCTTTCATAAAGATACTGGAATCGGAACTTGCGTGGGTCAAATTTTTGATTTGAAAATCAGAGTCAAGTCCTACGAAAACCCTCAAAAGCCAGTTTCCAGTTCGAAATTCCATGGGAAGAAACTGAGAGTGGGATTAATAGACCGATCTCAAGTGTGAGTGTCACTCACACTCGCGGAAGTCTCTGAGCGCCTCAAGTCAGGGACGAATTCGGGAGTGGTATTAATAGACGGAGTGAGACTCTCACTTACCTGAGTGAGTTTGGATTGTACTTGAGATTACCATGAAGAAGGTTTCCTTTCAAACTGCGTATCCACCATGGCGCATCTCCGTGAGGACAGCAAATAGAAAAGAAGAAGAAGAGGTTTTCTTCTAGGGAGGTTACTTTTTACCAGGTTATCGTGTGTTTTCCTTTACATTTTCCGAGGTTTTCGCTTGACTTCCTTTCCAAAATAATGGAAAATAAACCGAAACGTACGGTATTCACCGAATACGAGAAGTTCGTCCTAAGGGAGGTGGTATTGAGAAGGAAGAACAATGTTCAAGGATGTCATCCTTGAAAACAAAAACGCTGCAAATTATTACACAAAGGTTCATTATTTACCTGTAGGTAGGTATAGATGCCCCTTCTGCGTAGATCACTGTTTTCTGCGTCAATACCCTCGAGCTCCCCCCAGGAAAAAGTTTCCTACCAATTCGCGGGATTCAATAATTCAATAATTAATTATTTGCAGTTATTCATGAAGCATAAGGCAAATAATAAAACGTTGTGTAATAATTTACCTGCATAGATGCCCCTTCTGTGTAGGTACTATAATTTACCGTTGTGTAATAATTTGCCCATCAGTAATACTTCAAACGATTTTTCAAGTTGCAAAAGTACCTATCAACAAAATCCAAAACAGCCTTCACTTTTCAAACGGAATAATATCGCGGAACAACCAACTCGACTTCACACAGCCATCCGTGATTATAATCAGGTGCTTCCTCCCTGGTGATGATATTTGGGCTGAATGTATACGTATACAATTTGATTCACCCTCCTGTTGACCAAGCCTGTCGGTGCAAACTTGGGGGCCTTACTGTGACGTACAATGCTCCGGGTGGTCTCAAAAAATTCGTAAATTTAAAAATATTCATGTAAAAAAAGTTTTTTTTCACCCCTTAGAGATGACTGACAGTAATGCCGAGCTTCGAGGACCAAGTAGACCCCGAATGGGACCTATAAACAGAATTTCGTCAATTTTGGCTCATGGTAACTAAGAAAAGTGCTAAGTACGGCGGACAGACAGGAATTTTTTTTATTGCATTTAAGAAATCTACATACCTACCTTGAAACGTAAACCATCCAATTTTGAGGAGGGGTTACAATTTTTTTTCATGCTCGATTCCACAGGTTCATTATTGAAAATAATAAACCAAAAAGTAGGTACGAGCAAAATGAGGTGTTTCACAATCTGCTAAAAAATAACCTAGATCTCGGCATAGAGAAGAAAGAAAATGAGATACCTACTGTTGGCTAGAAAAATGTTTGAAGGAAACAGAAGTTATGGTAAAGTTGCGACCTGTTGAAAAATAAATAGCGTTTTTTCTATTTTTTTAACAGCGTTGTTTTTATTGCATTTTATTTTGTAACAGTATTTAATATCTAATTAGAAAAATGTCGATGAATAAACGCATTTCCACCTGTCCCCTTCCCGCAGCCCAATGTTGTGCAGTAAAGCCCAGGCCGGTACCATGCGAAGAGTGTTTGGCAGTTTGTACTGCAACTTGTACACAGATAGTCGTCATACTTGTCATCATATTCGTCGAATTCCATTGTAGCAATGAATAATAATATACCTAACGTAAATCTGTATCTAATAAAAAATAAAAAGGTAAAACGTATATCTAATAATAATAATAATAATAATATGTAATGAAAACAATATTCCTAACGTTAATCTAGTGAAAACGAACTGATAACAATGAAACACCAACGCTAAACTGATAAGACTCTCACTCAAGGTACCTATGGCGGTTACTTGAGTATTTGGCTGTAGGAGCGGAGTCTCGAATAGACTTGAGGGGCTGACGTTCCCAAGTGTGGTTTATTAATACCGATTGGTGACTTGAGGACTCATCTTCCAATACTTGAGTGCTACTGACCCTCAAGTACGGACTATTAATCCCACCCTGAGTATCGTCTTAGAAGGTACCTCGTTGGAATGGCGGGAGTGCCCTCACGCCGACTGGCGGAGGCTGTGACGTACCGAAGGGGACCAAATAATTTCATATTTTCGGACGTTTTCGCCCATCAGATACCCGTCATGTTGGAAGTTGAAAACCAACAAGACCTAAGCGATGTTTGCCTTATTTATAACTGCAACCAACACCGCTTGTTCAGCAACTGTTTCTGACTTCCGGGATCTTATGAAACTCGCGGCTTTCAACTTGTTCGGTTTGCGGAGGAAGTTGTTTCGTCAGAATATCCGGGGTGTTTGCGATTTTCTTTTCGCCCCGACAGTTTTCCGCATCGTAAATTAGTTGGAAAAGCAAATAAAGCTATACTCGCCATTTCTGATAACTTTGTTGAGTCGCTCGAGGGTAAAAAACACGCATTTTGTTCTTCCGATACGAGGCGTTTGTAGTTCATCCGTAAGTCTGCTTGAGCTGTGAAAAGACCTCTTCACTTTCAAGTCTAGACAAGTTTAGATCAAAGTGATTGTTGCTCCGTAGTTGCTGATTAATATTAACTCCTCTTTCAACCAGTAAATTATTAAGACAACTTACGTTGTAAGTTTGCTTGAAAACTTTTTTAATTTACCTGCTGCGGGCTTCTTTTCAATCGATTTATTGTATTGTATGCTCGCAGGATCGCCCGCGAGTTGCACAGGATTTATAGTATATTTGGGTTGATATATTGCTAACACCATAAAACCTAATGGGGTGGGTTGTTCATTTACCTATTTTGTAATAAAAACGAATCGGACATGGTAATCTTACGAGCATTGGTTCATTGCCTTACATTTGAAATGAATCATCATGACCAACTCACCAGTATCACAATCCTGTTGAGCCAGCATCAGTGGTTTTACGAGTAGCTATATTCGAAATGCCAGTGGTTCAGAATAAAATTACTACTTTTATGTATTCATTGAACCTAAAAAAATGTTCTCTTAGTTTCATTCTGCCATCAAGTTTAATCGTAGTAACCTAAATGTTTAGTAGTTTCATTTAGGAACCTAACTAAATGTTTCGTAGTTTCCGTAGTTTCATCGAACCATCATGACGGCCGACCTTACGGATTATTTGATTACGGCGATGCCGTTTCCCCATCTCCCTCTAAAGTAACACCTACCCAGTCCGATTCCCGCTATTATGATGACCTCAGATTTCAAATTGGGCTGCCCCACACAATATATTCTTCATAATTATGTAATTCAAATGGGATCACCTAGGTACATTATCTGTTATAACCTTCTCTCTCGGAATTTTACGATTCCAGTGATCACAGACAGAACTGCCCTAGTTACATTAGTCGAATTCCATCTAGGATTATCTACTCGTATCAATCAGGACGTCTTGGTAACAAATCTAGGTGGGAAGTCAACCCCTATATACCTCTCCTCGCTCTACTGCAACGCCCCACTACACACCGACAGTCCGATTTTGTTTTTTTGAAGTTCCAGTGATTTCAGATTTCAAGTCAAACTACCCTGACATATAGCCAAGTTTCATCTGATTTGAATAGCTTAGCCGTGAAGTGGGACAAACATAGAAACAGAAAGACTAATAGAGAAAAATTAAGCGAACTAAGTAGGCCTAGCCCTTGGTATGCAAAATTGTTATCAACTCCAACGCCGATTTCGAATTTTGGTTTATTATTTTCAATAATGAACCATTGGAATCGAGCATGAAAAAAAAAAATTCTTACCTCCCCTCAAAATTTGATGGTTTACGTTTCAAGGTATGTAGAATCCGAAAATGCAATGAAAATATTTCTGTCTGTCCGCCGTACGCCGTACGGGCCACTTTTCTTAGTTACCATGAATCAAAATTGATGAAATTCGGGTTATAGGTTCCGTTCGGGATCTAGTTGGTCCTCGAAGCTCAACGTTACTGTCAGTCATCTCTAAGGGGTTCAAAATAGGGGTTGACATTTTCAGAACGCCTATTCCTTTTTTTACGCGATTTTTTTACGGTTTTAAATAGTTCTCGAACTTGGGAGTTTTTTAAGACCACCCGGAGCACCGTACGTCCAGCCGTTCGTTCACAGTAAGGCCCCGAAGTTTGCACCGACAGGCATTTTCGACACCAGGGTGAATGAAATTGTATACAATTCAAACCAAATCTCGTCACCAGGGACGCGCCGACAATAGGAAATTGGCCGGAGATAAAATCATTGCTAGGGATCACCTGTTTTTATAGGCGGAGTATGAAGTCGAGTTGGTTGTTCTGTGATATTATTTGATTTGAAAAATCTTTTGGAGTTTGTTGATAGGTAGTGAAACTTGAACAAACGTTGAAGTATTATTGATGGGTAAATTATTAGGTACTACACAATGGTAAATCATTACTCAACGGTAAATTATTACACAACGGTTCATTATACCATCTACGTAGAAGGGGCTGGAGTTTGGTGGTAGGTACTTTCGCAACTTTTTTCACTCCTCATCAACAATTTCTTTACAGAACTTCGTTATGTGTGTTTCTTTTTGTTAGGTACTGTTTGTCATCGGCAGAATTATTTTAGCAACATTTAACTCGTGATTTAGGTAGGTACCTAGTAACGAGTACGGGGTTAGGTACTAACCTACGGAGGGTGTGCGATCTATATCATATGTATAGAATAGTACATATATTATATAAAGGGTTATCTATACGGAGAGCTATGGTCTGTAACAGAAGGGTATTCTGTACAAAATAATAAACCGTTGTGCAGGGATTTGCAGCGTTTTTCATCCCTAACTTCCAAGGCCTTAATTGTTTCCTCCCCCATAGTTTTTGCGTAATTTAGGTATTTATTAATTCAGCCATATTTTTTTCTCATTTCATAAGTAATTTTTGTTCGACAGAAACCTAAGTGATGCAGCTGATTTATAAATAATGATGTATAAATTGACTGTAACAATTTATTTTCATATACTGTTATATTTTGTTTGCCCGTATATTAATAAATAGAATAATGATCATTCGAAAAAATCTACATTTGGCAGGAGAGCCAATTTAAAGTTTGCAGTGTACGTAAAATATGAGTGTCATTACTACAAGGAAAGTAGTAATGTTCTTCTCCCCATTTTGTCGTGGACAGGAGTGACATATAGATAGAGTGGGTCAGGAAAAATTGTTGTCCTAATCTAAAAGTGTGAAGTTAAAAGTGCATTGCTTTGAAGTAATCCTATCTCCTCCTGGGATATCTGGGTTTGTAGTGTTCCGGGAATACTGCGGGTGGTAACGCGACAATCCCTTATAAAATTTTCATGGGCGTCTGGATTGGGGATGACATGAGCTCCACGTAGATGCCACCTACTTCTAGAGACGGCGTGTATGCGTCAGCGAGACCCTCATGTTGAATTCTTTTCCTGTGGCTGAAATAAAAATTTATGGTCCAAACTAACCATAGGTCTTCGATGTGAAAGTCTCACCAAGTTGCTCAATCATGAAGTTGACGCGTGGAAAATATATCTTATATCGATTTTAATTTATTGTGGGGTACAGTTAATTAAAATTTAGTTTCACGAGAACTGGAATTTAACAAATAATAACTATGTCTTGAACTTCGGGGTTATATAATAGGCCAGAACGACTAAACAGAAATTTATGAATCACTTGAGTTAAGAGTTTATTATAGTCTGGTCAATAGAGACATGAACCTTTCAGGAGCGGGAACTCGAGTATATCATGAAACGTTGTATGTACGTACGGGTACCTACAAAGAACGTACTCGTACGTATAAAGAATAACTTTCAAACTACTATAAACAATCAATCTTTAAAACGCTGCAAATCCCTGCACAACGGTTTATTATTTTGTACAGAATACCCTTCTTTTACAGATCAGAGCTCTCTGTATAGATAACCCGTCTATATAATATGTACTAGTCTATACATATTATGTAGATCGCAGACCCTCCGTAGGTTAGTACCTAACGACGTACTCGTTACTAGGTTGCTAAAATAATTCTGTCGATTGCAAACAGTAACTAAAATGGCGAAAAGAAACGCAAATAATGAAGTTCTGAAGGAAAATGGTTGATGTGGAGTGAAATAGATGCCCCTTCTGCGTAGATCACTGTTTTCAGTGGTCAGTACTTACCCTCTGGTCAGGTATAATGAACCGTTGTGTAATAACTTGCCCATCAATAATGCTTCAACGGTTGTTCAAGTTGCAAATGTACCAATCGACGAAATCCAGCCCCTTCTTGGTAGATGAACCGTTGTGTAATAATTTACCGTTGTGTAATAATTTACCGTTATGTAATAATTTACCGTTGTGTAATAATTTACCCATCAATAATACTTCAATGTTTGTTCAAGTTTCACAAGTACCTACCAACAAAATCCAATAGTCCATCACTTATCAAATGAAATAATATCGCACAACAACCAACTCGACTTCATACAGCCATCGTTGATTATAATCAGGTGCTCCCTAGTGATGAAATCCCGGCCGGATTTATATCGTTTGGTTCACGATCGTGTTGACGAAGCTTTTTGGTTCACACGAACGGCTGGACGTACAGTGCTCCGGGTGGTCTCAAAAAATTGTTTAGCTCAAGACAAATTTAATATCGTAAAAAAAACCATACCCTTCAATCTAAAGTTTTTGAGATACGGCGTTCTGAAAATTTCAACCCCTATTTTGAACCCCTTAGAGATGACTGACAGTAACGCCGAGCTTCGAGGACCAACTAGACCCCGAACGGAACATATATAACCTGAATTTCATCAATTTTTATTCATGGTAACTAAGAAAAGTGGCCCGTACGGCGGACAGACAGAAATATTTTCATTGCATTTTCGGATTCTACGTACCTTGAAATGTAAACCATCAAATTTTGAGGGGGGGTAAGATATTTTTTTTTTTTTTTCATGCTCGATTCCAATGGTTCATTATTAAAAATAATAAACCAAAAACTATTGTCATTAAACTATCTTACTTAACATCTTATTAGACTAGAAGTTGCCACGTCGCGGCCCTCAGTTACAGTAAGAAGCAGGCGGTTTTGCCATCACCATCCGCTGTGGGGTTTTTTCCCCCCTTCGCTTACCCCGAGCTAACCCTGCTTCATTTGAATGACACACGGCCTGCTCATACTTGGGGGCAGCACGTGTAGGCCAGTTGTCTGGTTCTCGCTCATCCACCTTTCATGATGATTGACACGAGCCAGTTCACCAATCCAGTAACTTTACAAAAGGCTCAAGTTCAGCTGTACAAACAAGTTGGGTAATGATGCCTGCAATCCTCAGCTACCCACTTTGTGTGCGGTATTGCCAGCTCGGGGAACCACTGGAACGGGCAATTTCACCTGTTTTATTTTATTTTCTTAAGTAAAAGATCTCGACGAGTGCTTTCCGAAAAGGTGCCATATGAGGGGTATCCGATGATCGAGTGGGCGATAAACACGACGTATCCGTATCGGCTCCCGTTCATCCGCTTCGGCTCCGACCTCCCTAATGTAGAGGTCCGTTTCGGTTCCCTTCTGAAGCAAAAGGTAAGAAGGACGTTTAGGCTCCCGGTCAACAATATTTCCCTTCCCATTCAACAGGCTTAGGACTGTCTACAGTTGCTGTAGGCATGGTTCAAAATTCTTTTGAAGCAAAAACTCGTTGATCATGCAATGTTTGAAATATTTGAAAAATTGTACAATGAAATTTAAAACTGTGGCTTGAACTTGAACGAAACTTTTTTTTCGCAAAGTCTATTCTCGTAATACGTCCGTTTTTAAAATAATCAACGAACCCCTGAATTACGTTGCACACTTTTCGCTGATTTTTGGTTTATTTGTTATTTTCCTGGTGTTTGTGTTGCGGGAAACGTTCCAAGTTTAGCAGCTGCTGAATGTTTCCGAAGTCTGATCTTGCCTTCTTCAGTTAGATCTTTACCACTGTTAGCAATTTCGCCTCTAATAATCTTTGTTGGACGATGCTGCTCTCAGTTTCAATGAATTACTGATTTTTTGACGTGCCAAAGTAGTATCTCGTAAGATTCTGGTCCATTATCACTTTGTTAAAAAGTTTCAAAAAAGCGGTACACCCCCGTTTTGTACAGTTGAACCGAGCTACTCCTTCCTATAAACGCTTGTGGGACCCAAACTTGTAATTATTTATAACGTAATCGTTACCGGCCTTTACAAGCATAAACTCCATGCCACTGAAAAGATGGACACATGCGAATTGAACGAATAGGAAAGACTAATAGACGAGGACTGGAATATCATGTCAATGCGTCGTGTGAACTAAACAGGTACAGTGGTATGGGAAGAGGAACCGAAACGGACATGACACAAATGGCAAGGTTGATAATCCGGAGTCAATACGAACTCATTATCACTTTACGGGAGCCAATTCGGTATCATCCGATAAAAAACAAGGGGAAAGAAAGCAAAATGACGTCACTGGTAAAGGCTCTCACCCCGGCGTCCGCCTGGGGGGAACCCTCAGCACCATCCACTTACGACGTCGTTTTCTTTCTGTCCGTTTATTGCCCAAGCTACACGGAGTTTTGAGGTGAAAATTGACGGGGTGTTCAAGGGTTATATTTGGCGACCGAATATTTTTCTTTAAAACTTGATTTTCCTCGGTGCCCAGAGGGATAGGTTACTGCAACAATCTTAACATGTCTGCTTGCTATCTACGTATACCTACCTACTAAATCAATCTATTCTCGTTGTGTTGATGTTGAGTTGAAACATGGTTGACGTGAATATGATAGTATTTAACATTGTACCATAGTATACTGTTCACGAGTACCTGGAGATGGTTAATAATAGAGAAAGAAAAGAGAACAAAACGAATATTTCATGATGAATAGGTTTCAACGGCTCGCCGCAATCATAACAAAATTTACTGAAATTAGAACGTACAACCCTTTTTCATTTTATTTGCTCATCGTGAAATCCCCTTTCAGAGAGGTCATTGTCGGTAGTTACCCGTTTAATTAGGATAGACGAAGAGCATGCATTTAATTTACAACCTTTTTTTCTTCATCCTCCACTTTCCCTTCGAGCCCCTACCACCACTTGCCTTCATCATAAAACGATCCTAAATCATAAGTTTGGGGGCCGTGCCAGGGTATAGCTTGCGTGAGGTGATTATTATTTATCTCGCCGCATAACGGAATCGATCTACGGACGGTTTACCCTGTCTCCGTCTACCTGTGGAAGCTGCTGCCTGCATTGCTTTTTACCCTCGGCTCTCTGGAGAGCTTTCCGAGTTTTTATTTTCCTGAGTTAAGCGATTTTGAACGCTAGCGAGTACAAACCTGCACTTCAGGAACGCCCTAATGTGGAAATTCATCTTTTTAATGCGCCTTCGTAATTATGTCGATTTTTGGCTGCCCAGTTGTGTTTTTAGATCATTACATAAATAGCCCCACACATGTTACCCTGGAAGTCCTTTAAAAGTAAAATCAGGAAACGTCAGCGCACTGATCTGCATGCATAACAAAGTTAGGAACATATCGTTGAGGTAGGATATAGGTACGAGATGTCAGGTATAAGAGAAACGTGGTCATCTCGTTTTCCTCGTACAACGAATTGTAATTTAAAAGTGTCATCATTAGTTACATTTACCAGTCCCTTATGTGTAAGTAAACTAATTGCTGCTAAAATAACATGTCAGTTTTTTGGTTTATTATTTCCAACAATGAACCCTCCGAATCGAGCACGAAGAAAAAAAATTAACCCCCCCCTCAAAATTTGATGGTTTTTGTTTATTTACTTTATGCTTCATGAATAACTACAAATAATGATTCGATTTAGAGCTTTCCTGGGGGAAAGCTACGCAGAAGGGGCATCATACGGGTAAATAATAAACGGTTGTGTAATAATTTGCAGCGTTTTTCCACACGTTTCTACACAAATAACTTACAACAATTTTCAAATATAATTTTGGTTCAAATGAAAGATGACATTAATATCCAGCTACTAATGATAAATAATGACCAGGTACACTTATAAAATTATTTTCTGATCGATAGATAGAGACTCACCCACCTATAGCCCAATACCAGCTCACAGAAACAATAAAAATAGAATAAAAACACGGTGTATTCTGTTCTTATTGAAATTAATAACGTTTCAGAACTCCGTTTGTATTTGAAATGGTTTCCACAGTTTCTTCGCGAGTGACTGACTTAATTCGTGAAATACAAATAGCATGAAGACAGAATGATTTCTATCTTATATCGCCTCATGTTCTCTCTGAACAACTTTTGAATATGTGGAATGAGAATCTTTTCTGGTTTATATCAATCCTGCTATACAATTGCGGAAATTACCTCCATTCTACAGGAACACGAAAATGCTGGGGGGGGGGGGGGGGGGGGCATTACCGTAGCGATAAAAGGCAAAGATCGAGTCTATTTTTCCTCATGGTCGTAGTAATGTCGGCATATAGTAGGTAAGGAATGTTTTCATCAAACAAAGATGTAAACGAATTTCCCGACGATAAGCGAACTAAAGGAATGAATAATGGTAACACTCCATGTACAAGATTTTACACCAAGATATCTTCGCGTTTTAACTTGAAATGGGTTTGCTATTATTACTTTTTGAAATTCACATTGTTCAGCCTGAGCTCTGGGTCAGCTGCGAGCAAAAACAAGTCGGTTGGGGCAAAAACGAGAGATACCTACCCGCTTATAATACCTCAGAGTAATTCATCTTCCCTTCAGACTTGATATGAGAGAACGGGCTCATACGAATGTTATTAGCAATTTTTAAAAAACTACAAATTATTACACAACGGTTTATTATTCACCTGTATAGATAGATACCTCTTCTGCGTGGATCACTGTTTTCTGTGGTCAATACCTACCCTGGTGCTCCCCCCAGGGAAGCCCTAAATCAAGTACTGGAGCCAGGAGGGCAATCACATTTCATAAATATGCGGTGGAATCAAGAATTCTATCATTAATTATTTGTTGTTATTGGTGAAGCCTCAAGTTTGTTCAGACTGGAAAAGTACCTATCAAACGAATTAAAAATAACCATCAATTTTCAAATGAAATAATATCTCAGAACAGCCAACTCGATTTCATACAGCCATCCGTGATTCTAATTAGGTGTTATGATCAATGACATCTGGGCCGGATTTACATTCACTATCATGTTGACGAAGCTTTTCGGAGCAAACGAACGGCTGGACGTACAATGCTCCGGGTTGTCTCAAACAATTCTCTAGTTTGGTATCAGTTTAAAAACCACAACCTTCTTTTGCAAGTTTTCGAGCTACGGCGTTCGGGATATTCCAACCCTTATTTTTCACCCCTTAGAGATGACCAGAGCCCTTCACAATATGGCACTTATTTTTGTGAAATAGGGCCCTAAAAATATTGCAATATGGCACTTATTTTGGCCCAAATATGGCACTTATTTCTCTCAATATGGCACTTATTTTTCAACCCTCTCCGACCACCCCAGCTATTCTGAGACGATAATATCACAGCATACAAGTTAATTATGCTAAATAATATATTTTATATACAAAGCTTTATACAAATAATTTATTATTATTATTATTTGGGTGGTCATCACCCGTGGGGGGTAAAAAGTGCCACGGGGTGACGCGAGTGGGGGGGCCCAAGGGCCTATTCCCACCCGCAAGTGGGTGATTCCACTAAAAGTGGCGAATTCCAGGCTGGCAAATCTCGTGATGCCTTTGGCAATATTTTGAATGTTTTCCGACGTTTAAATGTTCTTTCGACATGTACGAATGAAACCTATATACCAGCAGTACAGTTTATTCACCCAGAGGGGGTACACAGCCATAATTAAAAATCAGTCGTCCAGGGAAATGATAATAGTGCACAGGAGAATGACAAAATTAAGACAGTCGTTTCAAAACTGTGTACCTACCTATTCAACTTATATAGAACTTTTAAATTCAACTTCAGTAAAAGAATTCAGTCTCTTCAATTAAAGGCAGCCTTAATTAACCTCGGACTAAGAAATCACAGTTCAGAAAATGCATTTAAGTAGGTACTGACTTCTAAAAAATACAAAAAACAGGTACAGCTGTCTAAGAATAACATCGCAAAGAATCAGGCACATCAGTATTTTTATTATTATCTAGGAAGACTTTTCTTCTGATTGAATACGGTGTCATATATTATAGTTGAAATTCGAGGCATGCATTTTTGGAATTGGAACAAGTGACGAACGAAAAATGTGACTGTGCAGTGTGCATGATACACATAGATATAATTATTTATTGTAGTAGATACTGGTAGGTATTGTAGTCCTCAACTGGGAATATATATTAAGGTCAACTACACAGGCCTTTCAACGAATATTAAAATCAGAGAAATCGACTTTAAAGTACAACCTCCCCCGTATCACAGTTGGGGAGGGCAACTTTGACACAACGTCACTCAAGGCTACAACTGAGGTCAGGTACGTTAGGGTGAACAAAATAGTCTTTCCCTTTTTTCCTCAAAAAACTTACTTCGTAAGTTGATGTTGAGGACTCATTGTTTGCAGCATTTCGTATGCATCCAACGTAAAAAAAATAAGCGAATAAGCAGGATCTTGAGGAATTTGGTCTCGAATAGGTGACGGTGGGAGGGGGGGGGGGACGGAACATTCCTTCGACGTCGATTTCAGACTCAGGTGATGTGTGGGTTTCGTCTTCCAGTTCGACAGCCACAAAAGAAGTTGGTTCTAGATCGTGGTGGTCGCTGGGTGAAGCGTCGCATGAAATCATGCCAATCCTGTATTTGGTGCACTTGTAGCAGTCAAAGCAGCTAAGGGTGTTGAAGTGAACGTCAGCAGAAATCTGAGGGTGAGAAACGAATTGGTGAACTTGAAGGGTTCCCTTGAATGCTTCAAGATTTCTTGGTATTAACCCCCGAGCACTTTCTATTTCATCGCTGGTGACAACAAAGAGTGAGACCTTCCTGATGCTTTTGCCGAGTTCAACGATCAATGAACCCAGATCTGGAATATCTCGTCCTTCAGCGACCAGTCGGTCTGCAGTCCGTTTGAGGAGGCCCCCCAAGCCATCAGGGGCGCCTTTCCCATGTCCCGACTCGGAAAAATTTCCAGTGATGACATCGATAGATGGGAAATGAGCTGTGAGGCCTCTCGAAATCGGAAAAAACATGATTTTATCCCTATACTGAGACGTGGGACCATCGGAGAGAAAATGAATTTTCTTCACAGAGGTGGCACACGATTTGATGACTTCCAAGACCGGTTGGAGGTGGGGCCCATATTCCTGGGGGAGTGTGGTGCCATTATCGTATAACATTTGATCTGTAAGGAGAGATAAAATTTTAAATCTTTAATTCTCCAGTCACTGGCAGCAACATGCACCAAAGTTCAGCAAATAACTCAAAGAAAACTAAGCAGCAATGGGATCGCCAAGCATTCTGGTGAGAAAAGGTCATCCCCCTGGTGGTCAGTCATTCCCCTGGAATGCCCACCAACCTGATTATCCAGGGGAAAGACGCACAGGGGAAGGACAAAACGCAGTTTTTTTCATTTTCCTCCCCTCCAAGGGACTATATAAAATATGGCAAAGTTACTACAGAAGGCTCACCACCTGACCTAAATATTGGTGGAAGAAAAAAAAATCTATTCCTTCAAACAGCTAAGTTATAGATAACAGGGGGGAGACAGACAATAAAAACACTCACCAAGAATCTCAGAGTTGACCAGCTACCACCTGTGTCACAACACGCACCGTTCTTGGGGCGGAGTTGAGGCCAGTCCTTGAGTAACAGAGCTGCCAATCTATGTTTTCGAAATGCCCCCAACAGTAATAGTTTCCCTTTGACAAGGACTGCTAAATTTTACAGGGGAATGACCCGAACCCTGTGAGACACACTATTCTTGATGCATAAGTTTGCAGCCTACCCACATAAAATAATGAGAACAAAGGTGCTTATAGTAGACCACTTGATGAGCACATGGGCCCTCACAGTTTTCCAGAATCTTAAACTGAAGGACTGTGGTCACTTGTAGAAGAAGTGCACCTAGGGGAGCGGACACGCCAGGGAAATGACTTTTGGGCTATGTTTCTATTTTTTTTGAGCTTGCTAATCATCTATTTCGAAAGAGAAAACATGGTTAGTCTGGGGAATAAAGTTCTCTATTCTATGCTTTTTGTCCCGTTGCTATATTACTAACAGTCTCCAAGAAAGAAAGAAAAGACACGATTTCGCCACTTTTAGTGGAATCACCCAAGTGCATGTGGAGGGCTCAGTGGTCGGGAATAATAGCCTCCACCAAAAACTCCCTCGCCAGGCTATTATTATTATTATCATTATTATTATTATTATTATTATTATTATTATTATTATTATTATTATTAAATAACAACATCAGGTGTGCTGCAACGCTTTCCATCGAAAATCCCAGCCGTCGATCACTCACAAGGTATTTCATTTTTTGAGAAAGTCCTCTCCACATCAGCTGATGTTGCCGGGGCGTATTTCATACAGAGGACATCAGCAGGTTCCCAGCCTTCCTTCAGAGTGGCTTCCTCACCAGACAGAGTGACGACCCATGGAAGCACCCAATTCCGAAAGGGTTTGAGACATTAGTAATCCCTCTACACTAATGACCTCAGGGTTCGAGAAACCTCATGTCATTCGGAAATTTGCAATTCAAAATTTTGTTTTTTAATTTTTTTTGAAGGATTTTGGCGAAAAAAAGGCAAAACATGGCACAAACATGGCATTTTCCCAAAAATCGGCCGAATATGGCATTTTACAAAAAAAAATCTGCAGAATATGGCATTTTTGTATGGCGCCATGGCAATATGGCATTTGAAGGGCTCTGGAGATGACTGACAGTAACGCCGAGCTTCGCGGACCAACTAGAGCCCAAATGAGAGCTACAAACCAAATTTCATTCATTTCGGAAAGTGGTCAGTACGGCGTACGGACAATTCCACTTTCGGATTCTACGTACGTTCTACGTACGGATGAGCCGTTGTGTAACAATTTACCTGTATAGATCTGCGTAGATCACTTTTTCTGTGGTCAGTACCTACCCTCGAGCTCCCTCCAGGAAAGCCCTAAATCAAGCATTGGAGCCAGCCCGGGAATTACATTTCATAAAAATTCGCGCGATTCAGTAATTCGATCATTAATTATTTGTTGTTATTCATGAAGCATAACGTTTGAGGGGGGGGGGGGGGGGGGTTAAATTTTTTTTTCTTTCATGCTCGATTCCAAAGGTTCATTATTGAAAATAATAAAACAAAACGTAGTTTTTATGATGTGATAACATACCTATAGTAAAGTAAGGCAATGTGGCGAATAAATGATTTGATTGAGTAGTGCCTATTCTAGCATTATACTGGAGTCGTGTACAGTGTTATTCATGTGAATAAAATTCAAACTCATCGGCATGTTTATGAGCCCCACCGTAAAGGAAGAATGGATTCAACTTCGGATTACCGGAAACGACCAGCAACTTCAAAAACAGGCTACCTTTATTAAAAATCCTCTGATCTCCTCTTTCATCTATATACTAGGTAACCATGAGCAGTATTCAATTGCAAATGCTTGTGAAAAACTGGATCGACTGGAAAGAACTTGAGAACAAAATTCAAACAGAACCGAAACTATTTTGATCCGCCTCCAACAACAGCGAGTTTGTCGATTATTATAGCAATCTATTATATTATATTTTTGACGTCCATTTGATTCAAGATTTCCTGGAGTTTTAACCCTGAGGCTGCTGCAAAAGGCCAAGACACGAATTATAAGTTATTCATAAATTTGTGTAGTTCAGCTACTATAAATATACTAGAGTTGCTGTTGATAACATACTAATAAATTGTATTTGGGGTCAATTGCTAGTATTTCTGGCAGTAAAGGACCATTCTTGATTTACCAACTGGCGCTAACGATCCGACTTATGAAATCCCTAACAACTCGGTTGGCGGTTCCCAGCTCTTAATACAGACAGTTCCCTTCGAAATTGCCTTCTTATCCCACTTCACTGGTCGGGAGACAGTGCGAGAATATCACTGAACTTCTTACTACACGCTATCAATGCCTTGTCGTGCTTCAGTGCCGTTAGGATGACTTTCTTTTTTAATACACCGGCTGTTTTGTCTCATGGAGATAGCAGTAAAAAAGAAAAACGGAGGGGATTATCATTGAATGTTGTACGGGGAGTCCAATGATTCACATTCGTCACCAGAATCATTACGTATCATTTATCCAGTAGCGTGGGTCTTCATCCGCATGGATCCTATAAAGTTCTCTGAATGTGGGTCGATGGATTTTCATGGTGTTTCAGTACCTAATAGTATCTAGTGAGATGACAATAGGTACCTAGATGTGTATGTGATGTAAAAGGTAAAGCGTGTTACGTAGATAACGTAACTATTATAGATCACTTGTAACTCATACAGCCAATGGATAGAAATTTGGGAAACGAAGACTGAGTAACTGTATCGGAGGGGAAAAAAATTGTGCAGGAGAAAAACGAATTTCCGATGTTCGAAAGGTTTAATTTCACAGCAGTGCAACATAATATATTTAATTCGTAGGCCTCAACATCAAGATGGCGTTGACGAAAGATATTTCACAGTCTGGGTACAGATCGGGACAGTTGCAGTCACGAAGGCCTGCTTTGTAAGCCCCGAGGTACACCCACTGCTCTGTCGGTTCATCAGGTGACGAATACTCTTCGGAAAACTAGACAAAAGGAAAGAAAGTTATACCTACTTGCCATATTATTTAAGATACATTCTAAGTAAATATTTGGACTAAATACATGATATTACTAGTGGGCCTGCTGACCAGGAGGAGTGTATGACAAGACAAGATGATTCAAAATATAACTTGAAGGATTATGTTTAGATTACAACAAAATGAGAAACACGAATTTCAGTAAAGCTAATAAAAACACATGTTCTTCCGACTGGAACCCGTGGTGGAGTCGAACATTGTATTGTATTCTTGAATGGTTGTATCGTATATTTATAGTATACAGCCCGAATTTTCAGTCTTAAAATTGCCTGTTTTTGGCCCATTATTTTGAATAATGAACATTTGGAGTCGAACGTGAGAAATACATTGTAACCCCCCCACCGCACAAAGTACAATCGTTTGCGTAAGGTACCAACGTAGAATCCGAATGTGGAATAAGAAAATTTCTGTTCGTCCTCCGTACGCCGTACTTGGCACTTCCCTTAGTTATCATGACCCAGAAGTCGAAATTGGTTGGTAGGTCCCATTTTTAAGGTGGGATTTTTAAGGTGGGACACCAATTGCAGCGATGTACTCTCCATGGCGTTAACGTAGGTACTAAAGTCAAGCAATCGGAAGTCACGTGTGGCGTTCATAGCGGCTAGAATCGCGAGATTGGAAGTCATATACGCGTCTCTGGGTCGCGCGGCTTGAGTCGCGCGGCTCCGGTCGCGCGGCTACAGTCGTTCCAGCCGCGTCATTCGAATCCCACCTTTAGGAGAGTTTAAGATTTTCCTCTCCACTTTTGGTTAGCTTCTAATAGTATTACTCGTAGATCAGCTTCCTCACGCATATTTCAAACCATGGCTTGGACTCAGCGCTTTCTTGCGATCACTTGATTGCTATTCTCTCTTGACCCCCAGTGTTGCTAACCACAAAATTAAATTCAAATCTGGCTACGAATCTGCGAACTTCTTTTCTTATCGATGAATTTGACACATAGAAATAATTGCACCGTTCTTTTGGTTTATTATTTTCAATAATGAACCATTGGAATCGAGCATGAAAAAAAAAATTCTTACCCCCCCTCAAAATTTGATGGTTTACGTTTCAAGGTATGTAGAATCCAAAACTGCAATACAAATATTTCTGTCTGTCCGCCGTACGCCGTACGCCGTACGCCGTACGCCGTACGCCGTACGGGCCACTTTTCTTAGTTACCATGAAAAAAAATTGATGAAATTCGGGTTATAGGTTCCGTTCGGCGTCTAGTTGGTCCTCGAAGCTCGACGTTACTGTGAGTCATCTCTAAGGGGTTCAAAATAGGGGTTGAAATTTTCAAAACGCCTATACTATTTTTTTACGTAAATATTTTTACGGTTTTAAATAGTTCTTGAACTTGCGAGTTTTTCAAGACCATCCGGAGCATCGTACGTCCAGCCGTTCGTTCACAGTAAGGCCCCGAAGTTTGCACCGACAGGCATTTTCGACTCCAGTGTGAATGAAATTGTATACAATTCAAACCAAATCTCGTAACCAGAGACGCGCCCACAATAGGAATTTGTGAATACGGCCAATCATTGGTAGGGATCACCTGATTATATTGGCGGAGTATGAAGTCGAGTTGGTTGTTCTGTGATATTATTTCGCTTGAAAAATGATGGCTCTTTTGTAGTTTGTTGGTAGGTAGTGAAACTTGAACAAACGTTGAAGTATTATTGATGGGTAAATTATTACTACGGTAAATCATTACTCAACGGTAAATTATTACACAACGGTTCATTATACCATCTACGTAGAAGGGGCTGGGGTTTGTTGGTAGGTACTTTCGCAACTTTTTTCACTCCTCAACAACAATTTCTTTTCAGAACTTCATTATGTGTGTTTCTTTTTGTTAGGTACTGTTTGTCATCGGCAGAATTATTTTAGCAACATTTAACTCGTGATTTAGGTAGGTACCTAGTAACGAGTACGGGGTTAGGTACTAACCTACGGAGGGTCTGCGATCTACATAATATGCATAGAATAGTAGGTACATATTATATTATATAGACGGGTTATCTATACATAGAGCTGTGATCTGTAACAGAAGGGTATTCTATACAAAATAATAAACCGTTGTGCAGGGATTTGCAGCGTTTTAATAAGGTACACCGGGGTAAGTGGAGCCTAGAATTTCATTATCTCCACTTTGAACCCTCACGAAATCCACAATTTTCTACCGATATCTCTCTAATTTTTATCACGTGTTCTCCAAACTATCCTCAATCGTTGGCCTAAATTTGAAAACAATTGCTTCAATCAATCTTCTGCAAGATCAGTTTTAAAATTTCCCGTCAGGTTTCCACTTGCCCCGGTTTATACGGGGCAAGTGGAAACACGGCCTAATTCTGTGCTGAATTGATAGGAAAATGAACGGGGCAAGTGGCAATGAAAAAGCGCAAGAAAAATACACCAGAAAAAATTATCTTTATTTTAAAATGTCTTGTTGTTTGAGCAAAATGGAATTTTTAAAAGCCCACATCAACATTCTCTCTACTCCAAGGCTCTTCAACAACCAATAAACTATTAATAACATTGAAAAACTTATGAAATATATAAGCTTAGGGCCAGAATGGAGAAAAATAGAACAGTTTTGAGATTTTTAGCAGTCCTCAAGAAAAATAGGGACTTCGAAGTAACTTTCAAGTAGGTAGGAACGAACTTGGCTAATAATACCCAATATTCGACAATAGGTAAACTGCACAAAGCAGTAAATTTATACATAAAACAAAGAACAGTAAAAGTAGGCTTAGATAATAAGTATAAACAACAATAATTTAACAGTCCGGACAAAACACACAACCTAAATATCAGAATTTTAGACAACAGCCAGGAACTTGATAATCAAAATAGAAATATTGTTAAGTACTAAAAACATAGTGACTAATTATTAAAACTTTTCCTAGCAACTTCAACGCTCTGAGGTTTTGGTTTATTATTTTCAATAATGAACCTTTGGAATCGAGCATGAAAAAAAAAATTTTAACCCCCCTCAAAATATCATGGTTTACGTTTCAAGGTACCTATGCAGAATCCGAAAATGCAATAAAAAGATTTCTGTCCGTCCGCCGTTAGTGCTTTCTTAGTTACCAAGAACCAGAATAGATTAAATTTGGATTATATGTTCCGTTCGGGGTCAAGTTGGTCCTCGAAGCTCGACGTTACTGTCAGTCATCTCTAAGGGGTTCAAAATAGGGGTTGAAATTTTCAGAACGCTGTAGCTCGAAAACTTTCAATATAAGGAGGTACCTATGGTTTTTTTACGTTTTTAAATTGATCTTGAACTAAGGAATTTTTTGAAAATAATCATCTTCAGGTGTACCATCCTTGAATGGAGTTTCAATTTTATTTTCGATAACGAATCGTCCATTCAGGTGCATCGCTTCCTTTGTGGAAAGGCGAAATCCTCACTTCTCCATTATTTTCACAAAAATTAGCAATTCTTAGTTCATCCTCATATTTCAGAGTTGTTGGTCTTCCCATAGAATTGCTCTTCACCCCTCTAACACCATGCACATGTTTGCTGATCGTAGATTTATGGATGCCATGAATTTTACCCGTCCTGTAAGTAGTCAACTCACCACTGTATACAAAGGAGTAGTTTTTCTCTTTGAAAAGTTGCTTACCATTGTAAGGTTACTCCTAATCTGAAAAACAAAGGAATAAACAATATCAAAAGGTACCAAAGTGCCTCAGTTATCCTAAAAATACCTAGGCCAAGTAATTATTTCAAGTGTTTGATAAAGTATCTAGGTACTTAGGCAGGTAGGTACTTCAAGTGCTCAAGCTCAAGTTATCAGTTAAGGTTAATTAATATTTTGTAAGTAATTATACGTTACTAAGTATACCTCTTTGTATGAGTCTACAAGTGTAATTCAAACGGTGGGGGGGAAGTGGTTACCAAATCAGGGAAAGTGGAGCCTAGGACCCACTTCCCCCAATTTTGTAGGTCCCACTTGCCCCGGGTTCAGGAAAAACTGGGGAAAGAGGAAACACACAATTTATCAATTCCCACATGTAAATAATGCAACCAAACTTCTACATCACTTCAAGCATTTACTAAGGAAGGACTTACCATAAAATGTTCAGCAATATCTTGCAAATCATCTCCTCACAGGTGAAAAAAGTGAAAAATAGTATACTTAGATCCATCACCAAGCTGAATGGACCCTGAACCACTCTAACTTTCCCCACATCCAACCACGTGAACTGGCAGGGCTGCCAACACACCTGCAAGGATGTTTAGGTTACTGGCGAAGTTTTTCTGCCAGAGAAGTTCAGTTATCCTCCTTTTGAAGCGCTAATGTCGCCCTAGGCTCCACTTGCCCCGAATTGACACTTACCCCGGTGTACCTTACATAAATATCCATGACGTAAAACAATTTTTAAGTTGACTTTATTCTTCAGTGCAACGACCGTCAGTAGGTTAAACGTTCTACCATAACTACAACACTTGTCAGTTGTCCGGCATGACTGCCTCATCGAGATTGTTGACACTGCTGTTGTGACTGTTGTTGTCACTGCCTTGTTGTTCCTTTACCTTTGCATTAAAAATAACGAACGGGAAAAGGAAAGAGTGTCGAAAGAGTGTATCTAGTAGTATGTACTGTGGTAGAAAGAGTGTATCTATTTCCTAATTCGGAATTTAGGGAAAGAAAAATAATAGTTGATACTGATAAGCGCCAGCATCTCGGGGCACGCTGATTATTGCTGATCTACGGGTAGTATTATTAGCTAACCAGAAGTGGAGAGGGAGAATGTCCAAGTCCTAACGAATGCGCACTCGTTAAGAAGCGACATCGTCGCCTCAAACCTCCAGACTCCTGGTCCCGTTTGGGGTCTAGTTGGTCCACGAAGTAAAATACTCTGGTGAAAAATACGGGGTGGCAATTTTTTTAAACGCCGTATCGAAAACTTTCAGTAGAAGTGTTTGGTTTTTAAGACTTTTTTTTATTGATTCCGATCATTAGGATTTTTTGAGACCATCACCCAGATCATTGTACGTCCAGCCTGTCACAGTAAGGCTCTGAAGCTTGGCTTCGTCAGCTTGAGTGTGAATCTTACGGCATACATAATGTGCCCAGATATAATTGCCAGGGAACAGCTGATTATAATCACGCATGACGTCATGACATCGAGTTGTTGTTCCGTGATATCATTTCGTTTGAAGAAAGGTGGTTGTATATGCTTTTCTTGATAATATATAAAGTGTTGATAATATCAAGTGTCGGTCCGTCTGTGTGTCCGCTAATCCTGGCCGCACTCATTCCTCAGTTTGAATTCGATATTGATGACGATTTGGGCCTCGGAATTGCAGAATGATCGGATCATTGGTATGACCACTGCGCATGCACAAAGCGAATCCGCGGTGCTCAATTTCTCGCGAATTGCTTGCCCCGATGTTGCTGAAATCTGGTGGGTAGTTCGGGTGCAGCTTCTAGATGGCCACCTATGAATTTCAAAACGCTCAGATCATCGGTATGGTCACTGCGCATGCGCAAACGCGAAATCAGAGGTACTCAATTTTTTATGAAACCTATGGACCGATTTTGGTGAAGTTTTCTGGAACTTTTCTCAGACTACACGGAGGAATTTTTGTTCATATTTTTAACAACTCCATGTTATGCTTCGTGCATAACAACAAATAATAATGGTAGAATTCTTGAATCCACCACATTTATGTATGGTATTGTGATTGCCCGGCCGGCTCCAGTACTCGATTTAGGGCTTTCCTGGGGGAAGCACTAGAGTAGAGTATTGATCACATAAAACAGTGATCCACGCGGAAGAGGCAACTACAGAGGATAAAAATGAACCGTAGTGTGATAATTTGCAGCGTTTTTACCTATTTGCTGATGCGTACCTACATGTTTGTTGTTCACGGCCAAACGAATCATCCAAATTAGGTGAAAACTTGGGAATATGTCAAGGGTCCTAACTTAAGGTCAGCGACAGTCAGAATTTCAAAAGTGACCTGGTGGCGGGTTCGTGGGGCCGTTATGGCGCGCTACGAAAGATGGGGGTGGTGGAAAAACGCATATTTATGTAACTTTAGTTTCCGAACGCGTAATTGCCGTTGTGTCATAAATTGGTGCGTTTTTTCATTCATCGGCGCCACTGCTGGTGCCACCGAGCTGCACCCTGGCGCCGCCGTGACACCAGAAACTGTCTATACAGCAAATTTCAATGGCTTATCTAGTAAACTTATACAATTTCAAGTCACTAGACCCATTTGGATGGGTGCTGTGTTTCGCGGATACACTTGCAAACAGACAAAGTGAAATATGCACCCTTTTTATTAAAAAATCTCTTGCTGACCAGAAATGGAGCGGCGAGGAATGTAGCAGTATTGCGCGAGACTTTCAGGCCAACACCAGTATTTAAAAACTTCCAATAAGAAACATTTTGTTTTACAGACTTGTAATAAAAAGGCTGAGGCAAATCCACAAATATCTGTGTATTTTATCAAAATCAGATTAACGAAACAGGAGGCTGGAGGAGGTGCTGATTTGTAATTGCACTTTCAGAGAATGGTAGGCAGTGAGGTATACGTGGAACACAATTTCTTTCGGACTGATGGCATATAAGACGGTACTAAGAATAATATTATTATTCGTTGAACAAAACTTTGTTAATGCTAGCAGTAGTATTGTGAACATGAATCGATGGGGCGAGGGAGTTTGTGCAGTTTGGTCAGTGACTTAGCCTGACTGGCTGTATGCTCCTCCAGCATTAGTTTGCTTGCGATATCTGATTCATCCGAAAGGTATGTTTATAAGAGTTTTGTATTCATGTTTGTAGCTGCTTTTCTAAACGTTGCGTTAAAATTTTGGATTGTGAAGGGAACGATGTAAATGGGCGTTTGTAGTTGAGCTGAGGAAAATGTATGCCAAGCCTTGTAGTACTGCTTGAAAAAAAGCCATAACAGTAGCTGACGGCATCACATGGAGGAAAATATTCAGAACCATCAAAACTGATAGTGAGAAAAAAACTTTGGTCGTTTTACAGACTGGAAATCTCTTAATCTTTGTGTATTTGATCAAAATGTAACAGGCAGTGGGAGGGGTGTTGGAGCGTATTTGCTTGATAGACGGAACATGGAGGTGTTGGTAAGCACTCGGCGAAAACGGGAATGGAAACGCTGAGTGTAAGAAACTGACGAAACTTGAGAGCGCCCCATAATTCAAAGGACGTAGTCAAGGCTGAGGGAGAAAGAAGGATTTGCGTCGAAATAACGCTTGAGACTCACGTAAAAAAAATCGTAACCCTTACATGAGGCCGGGCTCAGGGAGGCCCGAGATGGCCAGAATAATAAATAGATTGTTTAGGGGGCCTCAAAGTTCGATAGCTGATTACAGGGTTAGACGAATGAATGAAAACCTGTGCTTCCGAGTCACGCATGCCCAAGCTACTCGACGGAAAAAACCACAACCGAAATAAACAACCATGGCCGTCGTTAGTATGTCTTATTAAAATTTAATCAATCGCGCGACACTAATTTTTTTTCTTGGCTTAACATGGCAAAGTAAAATATGCATTGTAAGAAGCACGCATATAATAATGGCAGTGGGTGTTTTTTCTGTCCCAAGAAAGTAATGGTTTGTTGTAATGTGTAACTTCATTTTCATGTTACCTATTTGATATGACCTTGACTCAGCATTTCCTACGTGTAATAGCGGTTATTGGACCCACCAGATAATCTTGGATACACCAACTAGTTACTATTGCACACGTAGTAGGCAAGAATTTTTTTCTCAGCTTGTTAAGTTAGTAGGTACCCCAATTTGTTTGAATTTCTCCGTTGTGGTGTTCACCAGGTTGGTCTAAAATTTGATTTGGTAGTTTAGTTTTGGACAGGTTCATTAATGACCAATATAGAGCCATCACGTCTGCATAACTGCAGTGATACCCTACTCGGCTCAAATCAGTCTCTGTTCCATATGTTCGTCTTTACCAAAAAGAACAGGTACCGAATAGGAACTAGTCCAACAATGCGTTTCAACAATTTACACACCCTAACTTTACGAGGTGAACAACAAGGAGCGAGGAACAAGTGGCTAGTAATTTCATTATCCAACAACCACAAGTCCCTTCCTACCGTTATATTTCAAATGAGGAGCAGGAAACCTTCCTCACTGCCTCCCAATGGGGCATTAGTCCCGTTTAATCAGTACTTATTGCCTGCAGCCCCCGGCTGGAGAGTAATAGTGCTATTAGCTCGAACCTTATGAGCACGAGATCGATGTACAATCGAAATGGATTGCAACCTTGGTCATTGGAGCCAAATCAATGGGATTTGTTACCGTCTGGACAAAAGTGAAGATGAATGTGAAAATAGAAATCGTCTGTGTTGAACTTCTTATTCCATACATTGCCGTAAAACCTTGAAAACATTAGTATTAGTTCCCACCAAATTAGCATAATACTAGTACAAGTATATTTGGACAATCCTAACTCTTCTTGACTATTGTGGAGAGCTCTGCAAAATCCCTCCGAAACTGTAATTTTTCAGAAAATCGAGAAAAACGTTCAGGCGTAGTTTCGCTGACGAACACCGCACTTATCCCTTACTTAACGACTGTATCACCTGAGTGCAGCTTAAAATTACACTTTCAATCGTGTATATTTTTCAAAAATTCGGCGCTTGCCGCAGTTTGCCAAACCACATGTTTTCAAGACTAAGTTTCTCTCTGATTGAGCGTTGAATGTGCAATGCTTGTTCTTCTTGATAATCTGAAATGGAAAATAGGCTTACTAGAAATCGATAGCGGAAGGACCCAAAGGTTTCGCCACGATGCACGATTCATTCGTGTCCGCAGGGGGTCGACAGGAGCCATAGCGTGGGGGAAGCTCAAGGGAAGAGTCTCATGAAAATTTTAAAACACCCTCCAAGTGTTCATCGCACTCTGGAGATCATTTTCAAAATGGGGGGTTTCCTCGACTCCCCGATCATCCACGAGCCAGGTACGTGACGAGGATGGCCGATCGCGGCCGCCCCTACGGACTTCGGCAAACTCCTCGACCTCGTCGGTCAACTTCTGAGATGACGTCAACTTTTCTGCATA
Organism: Leptopterna dolabrata; assembly: GCA_954871275.1. Classification (NCBI taxonomy): domain Eukaryota; kingdom Metazoa; phylum Arthropoda; class Insecta; order Hemiptera; family Miridae; genus Leptopterna; species Leptopterna dolabrata. The sequence goes on from OX940976.1 coordinate 14,015,845, forward strand.
TCGATGATTCATAAGTTCGATCACAATGCCGAAGTCTTGTGGGGGGAAGTTTGGAATCAGGTACAGACCTCCTCTGACTGGGATCTTGACGCCGCAGTGGACGCACGATTAGCACGAGGGGAAAAAAATGTATTCTTGAAAGTACGTTGTAGGCTGTTTAGGATTCAGAAAGGGAGGAACAGTATCGAAGTGGGACGTCTGAAGGGACTTGAATCAACTCGAGTGATATCCCGTCATTTCTATAACTCCTTGAAAGTATGTTGGCAACGCCATGAAGCAGGGCCATTTATGTATGCAAGTACATGAAGACGCCGCGCCGGAAGTGGCAGTGCCAAATACAAAATATCTAAAAAACTTTTTAAACACAATTTTTTCAAATCGATCTAAAAATAAATAAATCATTTCTTTCTGCTACCTGGGAACGTCATCATTTTTTATGCCATTAAAAATAAAAGCGCGGGGCGTTTGGAAATACCTTTAAAGGTGGTTGTTTTTTACATTTCATGCAAATTTACGATTGATTTTATCTAGTAGATACGAAATATATTATGGGCACCCCATTCATAACTTTTGACTTTCAATCTTAATTCATAAAACTTGTTGGTGGCTAGCTCCCTTCAAACCCCTTCAAGTGTTATACATTTCAGTTGCCAGCTTAATAGTGTATTCGTTACCTATCTACTAAATAGAAGTTCTTTCAATCGTCAACTGTTATGAATTTTGGAAAAAAAACCCATCTTTAAAAGCAAAATCTTTAAAAGTCATAAAAAATGCCAATAGCCGGGTAGCAAAAATAAATTATTTTATTATTTTTAGATCATTTTGAAATAAAAGCATGTTGAAACAAAATTTGTTTTTAAATTATTTTTATTTTGCTCTTTTTAGTTTTTTGAAAATCGCTTAATTAGTTTCTATAGTAGAAAGAAAGTATTAATTAGTTACTTTTTTTTTAAATACCTACATTCATGTATTATCAGCTTCTTTTTAATTAATTAATTAATGTTTTATGATTGATTCGTGTGTTGTCATCGAAGAAAGGTGACTGCAAACTTTGAGCTCAATTGCACGTCGCGAAGTGGGCGAAATATCGATTGCAACATTTGACCGTCCGAGGCAGGGTACCTAAGTAAAATAAAACCTTTAAAAAACGCTGCAAATTATATTGCACAACGGTTCTATATTCTCGTGTATAAATAGCCATTTTGCATAGATCATTTCGAATTTAATTAATTTTGGTTCATTGTAACTAAGGGAATTTCCGCTTACCCCCGACGGAGGACGGACTAAATGATTTTTAGTTATGAATCGAGCATGAAAAAGAAAAAGAAAAAAAAGCATCCCCCTCCCCCTCCAACTTTCAACATCATTTTATGGTCTGCGTTTCAAGGTACGCTGGTACGTAGAAACCGAAAATGGAATAAACAAATTTCTGTCAAGTAACAAGAGTTCTCAAGGTAAAGTGATTCTGGTGGTGAAGAAAGCGCTGCTACAAAGCGCAGATAATCTTGTTTCAACTTTGTCTTTGTCTCCGAGGAAAGGGAGACTTGTTGAATGTTTACACCCGTGATTTAATGACAGCCGTTGTAAGGCGCTCGCGCCTTGATTCCTCACCCCTCCGCCATCCCCTTCCCGAAACATCCCTCTAATTACACCTGATTAATTAGGGGGTTCGTTCTAAACTTGGAAATGCCCCACCCTCCCATTGTTGAGCCGGTACGTAAATATTTAACGGCAGAGCGGGCGCTAGGGGACAAGGGAAGAAACGGTTTCGCTTTCTGAAGGAATAATTAGGAGATGAATCGACTAACAAAAGAGGCAATATGATAAAGAGTTCCAGTCATGCAGCGTGACAAAGTGAGTGGATTTCCTCGCTGATTTACTTAGACTAGGCACTGAACTTAAACTACTACTAAATGTAATGAACATTTTACGGGTTTCGATGAAATCCCAAATTGTAACATTATTGCTTTCCAGATTTTTGAAATGACAGTAATCTGAAAAATCAACCCAAATTTAACCAACAATCCCTATTCTATTCTAATCACATATCCAACTTTTTCTTACCTCAGTACAACCCTTATTATTTCGGTGAGTATGTTGTCAGCAGGCCTTAGTTGCTGGGCCCCTTCGCACAAGGCGCGCAGCACACATGCGCGTCCTGCTATCCCTAACCTGCGAGGAGATTCAAAAGATGTAATAAATAGGTTAGTGTTTATATCTCTCCGTAGCTAAGGTGTTTCAATCAAGGATATTTAAAAAGTAAACTGTTTTATTCAAGTTGATGCTTTTTTCTCCTAATGGAAGTCCTATAGTCATGCCAGGTAAAACACTGAAGCTGTTCGGAAGGCTGAATTCTGGGCTTGAAATTCGTGATCTTGCTTAAAACGTTCAAAAAATGAGAATGGACTAGAAGTTCAAAAGGGGGAGAAAAAAAGAAAAAGAGCGAATTTTCGAAGTTTTCGGCATCTTCCTCCTCCGCCTAAAATTTTCTGAAAATTAATTTTCGGCCAATGTTTTCCCAACTTGATACCAAACAAAATTAAAACAGGAGTAGTTTTACGCAAAGTAAAATTTGGGGTGGAAGGAGGGGGAGGGGAAATCAAAAATGTTTTGAATACCAGAAGAGTAGGTACTGGGTACGTAACAAATTTTTTGTTCCATTTTTTGCCGAGTAACACCTCGGTTTGTAGATTTTCCAACGCTGAACACGATGGTGAAGTCAGAATTGCGATATCCCATTCCGTTATCAGATTAGAGCAGACGAACCAGGAAGAACATCTCAAGAAATAACCACGTTCCTTCATCTTCAAAGTGCTCCAGTTTGAGAATGGAGTGAGATATCGCAATTCTGATTTCACCATCGTGTTCAGCGTACAAAAACCTTTAAAATGAGGTGTCACTTGTCAGACTTTTTCATTTTGGGAATTTATGGGTAATTCCCCCCCCCCCCTAAAACTCCCCAAAACTCCCCCTTAGGGTGACCCGATTCTGCCCATCTTCGAACTTAGCCTGTCGATTGCCAAGACAGATTTTTCGTGCAAATTTGAACTTTTTATCTCAATTCTTTCGAGAGTTATCGTCTGGAATGACACATACATATATATATATATATATATATATATATATATATATATATATATATATATATATATATATATATATATATATATATATATATATATATATATATATATATATATATATATATATAAATTTTGGTGTCTTTCGGCAGGGAATTCAGGATGGTCTGAAACGGATTTTGGTATAAAAATCTTTCGGAAATTCGAGTTTTAAAAATTTTGGACCGAGAACAATAGCTTCCTTTTCTTCGAAAATTCGCTAAAACGAAATAGATTGGTACTGGGATTGTCATGGCTGTCGGTTCGCTCTAGGGTTTTCTGGTCTTGAGCTACAGGCCTTGTCCTTACTTGTATTTCTCTGAAAGGATTGATAGGGGCGACATTTTTTCCAATTTTGATATTCGAGCTCAACGAGCATCCGGATTACTCATCTATTCAGACGGGTGATCTGTACCCACTTGTACCATACTCACCATAATAGGGTTGCCGTCATCATTGAATGTTGGTGGTCATATCGGTGAATCTGCCTCGCTAGGTCCCACATCCCCTATAATTATTTCTCCGTTTCAGCATAACTCAGTCGCGAGACATGTTAAAGAGTCTCGAGAGATCTAGCTCTAACACAGGTGTATGATATACAACCTCTTCTTATAGGATGGTTTTAATGTCATACCTAGAGACTCCTGTAACTGTGGCGGCTAGGGATTGCAATCCTGTCCTAGTTTTCCATTCCGGGATTTTGGGTTTAACTGAGTCCAATCCCGGGTTCACAATTTATTCGCACCATACGTGGAAGATTATAGTTTAAATTATTCCGTAACATCCCGCTTTGCACCACTTGCAATATCTCCATTTGTACGGTTAGTAGGTTAGGTAAGTACTAAGAAAACTGATCCCACTACAACCCCCAGCTAATACCTATAGCGTTTCAGTAACGTAGAGTTGCCGTTTTCGAACCTGATGAAGAGTTGGGGTGCATTCCAAACCATAAAATCTTTCACTGAAAACTAAATGAGTGGTGGTAGTGATCGTGGTAGTGGCTCGCTTGGGAGCTTCAGACTGGCAGTGGCCATGCAGCCACGGATAATCCCCTGTCTCCCCACTTAACTAACGATCATGACAAGTTAGTTCCAAGTCACCCCTTCGGAAAACTCCCACGAGCATGCTTCGGGATGTATTTTCCTCGTATATTACCAACCCGAAGCCCCTTGGGTGCTCGTAGCGCTAATGTTAACAGAGAGTAGGTAAACCCGCCTTCCACCATATCCGTAAAGGTAACCACGTGGCTGTTGAGCGCTAATATTATTCTAAATAGAGAAACATGACGATTAAGGGACACTGGGATTAGTGCGTTTCTGCAGTGACCGTGGCCAAGCATTGAAAATTCAGCAACCAACTTGGAATTTGCCGCTGTTACAGTAAACTTAGGGCCAAAAAAATAATGAATGTGATATCCGTAGATAATCAGCGCCATTCGTTTAGCACGTACGTGGTGAATTCTTAGCAAAAATGGTTTTTGATCGTCACTACCAACCTGCATTCCGCCATTACGCTGAAATTTGTATTAATCCTTCCTCTGAGAAATTCAAACCCAATATACTTGTGATAGCAAACAAGAACGTGTTACAAGTAAAAAGGTGGTTATTACGATTCAGTGTCATCTTAATCGAACACCCACCACCCACTCTATGAAATACTGAAAATCTCGAAAAGACTATTTTGTTGACTTCGGTGTAGTGGTTCCCATTTCCATGAGATAGAAACACCCCTCTCTCCCTTCATTTGACGAAGATGTGCCTTAATTGTGAAGATCCTAATTGTGTGACGAAATAGCCAACAATTTAAATCAACGCTGTCATCGTATGCTTGGGTTTTCATGAGACTTTGACACTTTAAATAAGGTAGCTGAGCATTATAAACTCAGTTGAGAGGTGAATATTGTTGTTGATTGCTCCAGCCTTGTAAATAGCTCTGGGATGAAATAGTAAATTAATTAATCTTGACGCATAAACACAAGCACAAATTCACTGAACTTGAACATAGACACTTAATTTACTCGACATCGTGGAATAGTGACCTCCGGCTCTTTGGAAAGCCAAGATTTAGGGGTTAGAGGCTCATGTTGTGGTTTCATTTTACAGATACGTCTGCGTTATTTTACTATCACCTATCCCACACGTCCGCTGTCTGTCGAATAGCCGAATATTTGTTATGTTGCGGGTATATGTGCATGAGTTGGTCTCGTGCTTTGGTGTATTCTGTGTTGTATGTGAACATATGAATAATCATTAGCTATCGAAATTAATTTGGCTGTCTGATGAGGTGAAAAATAGCGAATATGCAAGAAATTAGAAGTAGTAAAGATGGACGGAATATAGCGAACGTCCTACGCCTATGAGTATGACCTACCAACGTGCCAGAAACCACTAAACCATCCAGTTTAGAGGGTAGTTGGAGACTGGTTCACTGTTGGTTCAAAATGCAAACCAATAGTTATGGATGCATGCAGTTGTTCAATGGTTATGGATCCCGCCGAATAATTTTTCTTGTGTAAAATTTATTATTTTATTGGTTGAGAGGAAGTCGTGTGCCACATTGCATTACGCATGCCACTTTACTAATAGTGAGAAGATATGAAAATTGTTTATCGACGTGTACTCACTTGTCCAAGATGCTTTCGGCTTTAGCGTAAACATAACTGCGTTGTTTCCGTGATAGTTTGGTCGCTTCCTTCTTCTCCTCTTCAGGGAACAGACCTAATGCTCGAGTATTGTTTGGTAGATCGTAGGATGTAGCCAGCGCTACGGCCTCCGAAAATATGTCAGGATCGTCCGGAGTCAGAACTTTGACTGTCATGCAGAACGCAAACTGTTGTAAACATTTAAACCAGAACTGATGAGCTCAACAACAAAGTATGAAAGCTACCGAAAGGTACACAGAGAACCAAAGAGCTAGGTCTGGTCACCATTACGCCCTCTAGTTCATTAGCGTGGTATGAATGTTATGTGACGATAAGAATAACGTACAGAGGAGCGAAGGGCAGTAAGTACACTGAAACTAAGTTAGGAACGAAAATGAATTTTTCTGTTAAATTGATCTTCGTTGAAAGGGTGTAAACCATTAATAAACCTATAAAAATCCCATGTTTTCCCTTATTGGTTTATTTTTTTCAATACCTAATGAACCTTTGGAATCGGGCATGAAAAAAAAAAAAAAAATTCTAACCCCCCTCAAAATTTGATGATTTACGTTTCAAGGTATATAGAATCCGAAAATGCAATAAAAAAATTCTGTCTGTCCGCCGTACTTTTTTTTTAAGTAGTCGATATTTTTGTTATATCAGTAACATAACAACTGAGCTTAGCCCACCAAGTTAGTTTGCTATAATATTATTCAGGCAACTGTTTGTAGAGTTTTTACCCCAGTGGGTGTAACTCAAATGCCGTACTGAACACTTTTCTAAGTTACCATGAAAAAATTGACTGAAATTCGGATTATAGGTTCGGTTCGGGGTCAAGTTGGTCCTCGAAGCTCGGTGTTACTATCAGTCATCTCTAAGGGGTTCAAAATAGGGGTTGACATTTTCAGAACGCCGTATCTCAAAAACTTCGATAGAAGGGTACGGTTTTTTTACGTTATTAAATTTGTCTTGAGCTAAACAATTTTTTGAGACCACTCGGAGCATTGTACGTCCAGCCGTTCGTGTGCAGCAAACAGTTTCGTCAACACGATCGTGAATCAAACTGAAATCTGGCCCGGATATCATCACTAGGGAGCACCTGATTATAATCAAGGATGGCTGTATGAAGTCGAGTTAGTTGTTCTGCGGTATTATTTCATTTGATAAGTGATGGTCTATTGGATTTTGTTGGTAGGTACTTCTGAAACTTGAGCAAACGTTGAAGTATTATTGATGGGTAAATTATTACACAATGGTAAATTATTACACAACGGCAAATTATTACACAACGGTAAATTATTTCACAACGGTTCATCTACCAAGAAGGGGCTGGAGTTTGTTGATCAGTACTTTTGCAACTTGAACAACCGTTGAAGTATTATTTATGGGTTTATGGGTTTACTTGACCACAGAAAACAGTGATCTACGCAGAAGGGGCATCTATTTCACTCCACATCAAAAATTTCCCTTCAGAACCTCATTATTTGCGTTTCTTTTTGCCATTTTAGTTACTGTTTGTCATCGACAGAATTATTTTAGCAACATTTAACTCGTGATTTAGGTAGGTACCTAGTAACGAGTACGGGGTTAGGTACTAACCAACGGAGGGTCTGCGATCTACATAATATGTATAGAATAGTACATATTATATTATATAGACGGGTTATCTATACAGAGAGCTGTGATCTGTAACAGAAGGGTATTCTGCACAAAATAATAAACCGTTGTGCAGGGATTTGCAACAAGAAGCAAAGTTTGTCATGATATGCACATTTTCATCCCCAGTGAATTCTGATCTGGGGCACGTCCCATGTGTTGAGTCGCACTGAAGTGGACTCGAACTGAAGATCCCGACGCCTGACGCACCATCGGATACTGTCTATGAAAGAGTGACAGAGCGAGAGAACTTTCAGATAACGAGTGGAACTGAAGGGTGTCAAGATCAAGTCCGAAATGCACCGAACGGGTTAAATCGAGTGACGCGAAATCTATCTTGTTTCCGGGGGCTGTATATATTATGGTCGACTTCTGTCGCCGTCAGTCTCAGTTGTGAAATATTCGTCGGGGGTTCTTTGCAAGATTATCAAACGGTGCTACCCAGACAGGTAAAATGTCGCAAAATACTGATCTGCAGACTGAAATTAAAAAATCATCAATATTAGTTTTGACGTATTAATTCATACCTCCATTTAGGTTTGTGCGGAATAATACTAAAGAATTCCATTTGGAAAATGAAAAAGTTGTTGAATATGCTTAGGAACCTTCTTCTGAGCGCTACTTTGAAAATGAGTACCCGTTTCATCCTTCATAGTGTTGGTGCACAGCAGTGAAATTGAATTTCGTGCGTGTGAGAGCAATTGTAAGGTGTTTGAGTTATTGTAAGGTACATTCGGTATAGTTTGTGCTACGTTTTTATCCGTGGATTGAAATAATAGAGTTTACTTACAGAGAATGTACTTCCCTCAGGGAACGTCAAATATCTCCTTGTTCGCTTCAACACTTTTTCTTTGTTTTCACCAACTGTGCGTGCTGGAATCGTTCGTGACGTGACATTACTTATGTTCTCAACATCAGAACTGCCTGAGCGATCGACCGCGCCAAAAGCCGGTGTCACAACACTTGTTAAAGCCTTCCGCGGGCTCGCACATCTTGCAAATATCACTAAAGTCAGTCCTAGGAAGGTGTGGTCGTAGATTCTAGTCATGACGGCTTTCTGTGGGTAACTGAGGATGTTCTGTTGGGATAACATTCATTAGCGAGTGGCCGTCAAAAGCTGAGTCTAAACGTCTGTAACGGTTCATTACGCTTACAGGGTGCATGAACCCAGATATGGGTGAAGATGGAAAAGTTAGTTGTGTCAGTGTGCAGTTGTATAGTTGTGCTACATTGCTACAGAGTGGTCCCAAATGTGTGTAGGAAATTTCGGGCTTACTAAGTAGAATATATTATACTACCCTAAATATATACTGTCGTGAGTCCCTCCCGGAACTACTCCTAGCAGATTTAAGTTCTCACAAATATTTCATAAGCCAACTTTAGTTCTTACCAAATAAACCATACGAGTGGGGAACAAGCCGCAGGAGTCAGAGCACAACCTGGGTCCCCACCATCCCCTAACAAATAGGGGATGGAGGGAGACGACTTCCAGTAACATAAATACTCGCCCCCTTCGACTTTTGGTTTATTATTCTGTGAATAATACACCTATGTATTCGCTCAGCAAAAAATTTTTATAACACCCCCTCAAACTTTTTTCTTTTACGTTTCAAGGTGCATAGATTCCAAAAATGCAATGTCCGTCCGCCGTACGCCGTCCGCCGTCCGCCGTCCGCCGTACCCCGTCCGCCGTCCGCCGTATCACGTGTACAGGCTTCATTTTCGGTCTAAAAAAATCGTTCTTTCGCACACATGCTCCATTTGGGCCCTAGTTGTGTCCCGAAACTTTTCAGCCCGATCGGAATATACCCAGGGGTGTTATGAGTGAAAATGTGTGTAAAAATAGGTAGGTACTTTTTACGTTTTAGCAACATATTGGTAACATGAGCTGAGATATCGTTTTCTATGTTTTTGGGGACGAGAAGACCGAATATGAAGTCGATTTTGACCAAAGAGTGGAAAATTGAGTTCTACCAAATGTTCAGCTCCCAGAATTGATTTTTTATGAGTGAAAAACCTGGGAAATCGTCTGAAATCACCATCAGTTTGTATAATAACACTGGAAAAAAGTGTCAAGACGTGGTTCAGGACGATTAAATGGCACTACCAATGATCAAAGATAGTTAAAAAAAAAAAGATTTTTCTTGGAAAAAGAGCGTAGGTACCTAATTTGTGTTTTGGGGGCCAAAATTAATGGAAACCATCAGAAGTAGCTATTTCGATTATTACGCATGAAAGAAACAATTAATGAACAGCCAACCTTTCTGTAGGTATGTCCAATAGAATAATAAACCCATGTGACAAGGACTTTGCAGCGTTTTTCTTCATTCGACGCTTCCTCTAGCCGCTGGCTACTCTCTCTCTTCCTACCCTGCTCTCTCTCCTAAAACCTAAAAGATCCTAGATGACGGTGGAGGTCAGCCCATAACCGCCTAGGCAAATTCTCCCAAAAGATTCCAGATGACGGTGGTGATTCGCTCATAACCGCCTGGACACAACCAAAAAGATCCTAGATGTCGGTGGTGATTCGCTCATAACCGCCTAGGCAAAAACCTCTCCAAAAAGGTCTCAGACGTCGGTGGTGATTCGCTCATAACCGCCTGGGCACTTCCTCACACCACCGTGATGAATATACGCCAATTTTAAATTCATCACAGTGGTGAACCCGACGTTCACACAACCTTCTTCCTTTTCCCTTCTCATCTCGACGTCGCCGCTTCACGCCCCAAAACCATCTAAATTCACATTTTAAATTCGAGCTCCTCACTATAACGTTTGAACGCCCAACCTTCCACACGGAGATTTCACCTCTCTCACATCTCCGCTCAACTCACGCCATTTTTCGTATTTTTGCGAATTTCAAATTTTAAAATTCAAATTTCAAAGTTCAATTTTACCCAATTTTGCGAAATTGAAATTTCAGCTCCTCCCTACATGATGGACTCAGTCTCACAAAAACCTCCCCTTCTCACGCCCCCCTCCACCCTGCAACACCCCACCTTCACTGTCCCCTCTGCAACACCACTCACCCTTCCACCCTTTTGCCAATAAGTCGGGGGCTGGAGGAAACCGTAGAATCAACGCCCCACCACCCCTTTTTCACACAAGCCCCAACCCTTCCACCCCTCGCCCATTAAGCAGGCATTTTCCCCCACACTCATGGAAGGCCTCAAGCCCCAACCCTTCCACCACTCGCCCATTAAACAAGCATTTTCCCCCCACACTCATGGAAGGCCTCAAGCCCCAACCCTTCCACCCCTCGCCCATTAAGCAGGCATTTTCCCCCACACTCATGGAAGGCCTCAAGCCCCAACCCTTCCACCGCTCGCCCATTAACCAAGCATTTTCCCCCACACTCATGGAAGGCCTCAAGCCCCAACCCTTCCACCCCTTGCCCATTAACCAAGCATTTTCCCCAAACTCTTGGAAGGCCTCAAGCCCCAACCCTTCCACCGCTCGCCCATAAAGCAAGCGTTTTCTCCCACACCCATGGAAGGCCTCAAGCCCCAACCCTTCCACCCCTTGCCCATTAACCAAGCATTTTCCCCCACACTCATGGAATGCCTCAAGCCCCAACCCTTCCACCCCTTGCCCATTAACCAAGCATTTTCCCCCACACTCATGGAAGGCCTCAAGCCCCAACCCTTGCACCCCTCGCCCATTAACCAAGCATTTTCCCCCACACTCATGGAAGGCCTCAAGCCCCAACCCTTCCACCGCTCGCCCATAAAGCAAGCGTTTTCTCACCCCCTCTGGGGGGACTAACCCCCCCTAACGCTCGCCAAAAATATCTCATACGAAGATATCAGAACCGCCAGCGCATTCTTACCCCCCCTCAGGGAGGGCCCAACCCTTCCCCCCTCGCCACAGAGGTGCTCCCACGTACCAGCCCTCCCACCCCTCAACGCCCCTGCAACCTCGGCGGACGCCACCACGGCCAAATCAACCCCCCCCCCCCCCACCCCCTTCAAAAACCCCCCTTTGGAAGGCTTTCGCCCCTCGCCTCGGAGCCAGGGTTAAATTTTTCCCCTCACCAACCCCCTTCGGAAGGCTTCCACCCCTCGCCTACGAGCCAGGGTTAAATCGCAACGGCCCACGCCTCACCCCTCACCACCCCCCCCCCCCCACTCCCTGGGGGGACCCAGCACCTGTACATATCACACCTGTAAATATGATTCCTGTAAATATCTTCAAAACACACCTGTAAATATCGAGCTTCCTTATATGTCAATGTAAATATTCTCTAGCTCTAAGTCACTTCTCTTTGTACATAACCTCTCCTCATTCACCTGTATATTCCCTCTCTAAGCCACATGCTGTTTTTATCTGTATACTAGCCATAAGTTACTCCTCTTTGTGCATACTCTCCTCATGCAACTGTATATACTAGCTCTAAGTACCCACTTTTGTACATACTACTACTTCACGCCAATCTTCGCCACCTTTCTACCTAGTATTAAGCAAACCACCATCTCAACTACTGTCAATCACCGCCTTCAGCCTACATTGTTTGCCTCAGCCCTCAGCTTTGTAAACTTGGGCCCTCAGCCCTCAACTTTGTAAACTTGGGCCCTCAGCCACATCCGAATGTTCACTTGCTCACTTTCCACCGCCATCAGCACTCCTCCTGTCTGCCATAGCCCTCAGCCTTTTGTAACCTTGCGCCTTCAGCACCATCCTGTTTACCATAGCCCTCACCACTTGTAATCCTGTGCCCTCAGCTCTTGGAATTTTTTTGCTCGAACTGGGGGGACCCATGTCGTGAGTCCCTCCCGGAACTACTCCTAGCAGATTTAAGTTCTCACAAATATTTCATAAGTCAACTTTAGTTCTTACCAAATAAACCATACGAGTGGGGAACAAGCCGCAGGAGTCAGAGCACAAAGTGGGTCCCCACCATCCCCTATCAAATAGGGGATGGAGGGAGACGACTTCCAGTAACATAAATACTCGCCCCCTTCGACTTTTTCTTCATTCGACGCTTCCTCTAGCCGCTGGCTACTCTCTCTCTTCCTACCCTGCTCTCTCTCCTAAAACCTAAAAGATCCTAGATGACGGTGGTGATTCGCTCATAACCGCCTGGACACAACCAAAAAGATCCTAGATGTAGGTGGTGATTCGCTCATAACCGCCTGGGCACTTCCTCACGAATATACGCCAATTTTAAATTCATCACATATACCTATAGGCTACCCTACCATACCCCTACTAAACTTACCCACCTTTAAGGAGAAAAAAATGCATTTCAGCCGATAAAAGTGTAATAATGAACGTTGTAGTAAAGTGAAATTGGCGTTGAATGAGACCGAATTCAGCCCTCTAGGTATGTACGAGTAATTTTGTTGTTTAATAAATTTCACTGGAAAATGGGGAAAATTGCAAGGAATACTACAAATTCTAATACAAATTACCACAATCTGAAGGCACAGTATGGACGTTTAAAAAGTTCTACTCTTGTGCATGACCATGAGAACGAATTTTTGAAACCTTTTGACATAATCTCTCATGAAGACCTTTTGACATGATCTCGTCACATTTGGAAGCGTGGCTGTTCCAGTAGGTAGGTAAAACTACCAGAGATTATTATGAACGAGAATTTAGATTAGGTTTATGCATCATATGCCTGTTTTTATGGTGAAGCGTGTAATAGAAACATTAGCAAGGGGCTGGTGAGCCGCTGATGGAACTAATGTCATTTTATACTGCGACTATCAGAACGGACCGTACAATGTCCAGCTTGGTAACTCAGACCTTACCTATTAAGATTAGACAGTTGATAAGTTGCACGAACGAAGAAGGCCCTTTTTGTTCTGTAGTTGATTAAAAGTTTTGGTGGGTTCTACAGAGAGGTTTCTCACACTAAGAAACGCAAGCGTGGAGGCGCTGTCGAGATGAGCTACACGGCTGAGTAAAATGCACAAGTCTAATTATTGCAGGGATTGTTACTGTTGGAGCATCCTTCTGTGGAACTACCATAGCCATCATCGCAACTACTACCGCTATTCTAGCGTATAATATAACTGGAAGTGAATGCTGTTGATGTCCATTTCCCTGAAAGCAATATGGTTCGAACCTTAAGGTTTAGGATATGGAAATTAAAGCGATGATAAGGGCGACCTGTGTGATATAAAAATCGCAGACCCTCCGTAGGTTAGTACCTAACCCCGTACTCGTTACTAGGTACCTACCTAAATCACGAGTTAAATGTTGCTAAAATAATTCTGCCGATGACAAACAGTACCTAACAAAAAGAAACACACATAATGAAGTTCTGAAAAGAAATTGTTGATGAGGAGTAGTACCTACCTACCAACTTCTACGTAGATGGTATAATGAACCGTCGTGTAATAATTTACCGTTGAGTAATGATTTACCGTAGTAATAATTTACCCATCAATAATACTTCAACGTTTGTTCAAGTTTCACTACCTACCAACAAACTCCAAAAGAGCCATCATTTTTGCAATGAAATAATATCACAGAACAACCAACTCGACTTCATACTCCGCCAATATACTTAATCAGGTGATCCCTACCAATGATTTCATCTCCGCCAAATTTCCTATTGTGGGCGCGTCTCTGGTTACGAGATTTGGTTTGAATTGTATACAATTTCATTCACACTGGAGTCGAAAATGCCTGTCGGTGCAAACTTCGGGGCCTTACTGTGAACGAACGGCTGGACGTACGATGCTCCGGGGGGTCTTAAAAAAACTCTCAAGTTCAAGAACTATTTAAAACCGTAAAAATATTCACGCTAAAAAATGGTATAGGCGTTTTGAAAATTTCAACCCCTATTTTGAACCCCTTAGAGATGACTCACAGTAACGTCGAGCTTCAAGGACCAACTAGACGCCGAACGGAACCTATAACCCGAATTTCATCAATTTTTTTTCATGGTAACTAAGAAAAGTGGCCCGTACGGCGTACGGCGTACGGCGGACAGACAGAAATATTTGTATTGCAGTTTTGGATTCTACATACCTTGAAAACGCTGCAAATCCCTGCACAACGGTTTATTATTTTGTATAGAATACCCTTGTGTTACAGATCACAGCTCTGTGTATAGATAACCCGTCTATATAATATGATATGTACTATTCTATACATATTATGTAGATCGCAGACCCTCCGTAGGTTAGTACCTAACCCCGTACTCGTTACTAGGTACCTACCTAAATCACGAGTTAAATGTTGCTAAAATAGTTCTGCCGATGACAAACAGTACCTAACAAAAAGAAACACACATAATGAAGTTCTGAAAAGAAATTGTTGATGAGGAGTGAAAAAAGTTGCAAATCCCTGCACAACGGTTTATTATTTTGTATAGAATACCCTTGTGTTACAGATCACAGCTCTATGTATAGATAACCCGTCTATATAATATGATATGTACTATTCTATACATATTATGTAGATCGCAGACCCTCCGTAGGTTAGTACCTAACCCCGTACTCGTTACTAGGTACCTACCTAAATCACGAGTTGAATGTTGCTAAAATAGTTCTGCCGATGACAAACAGTACCTAACAAAAAGAAACACACATAATGAAGTTCTGAAAAGAAATTGTTGATGAGGAGTGAAAAAACGCTGCAAATCCCTGCACAACGGTTTATTATTTTGTATAGAATACCCTTGTGTTACAGATCACAGCTCTATGTATAGATAACCCGTCTATATAATATGATATGTACTATTCTATACATATTATGTAGATCGCAGACCCTCCGTAGGTTAGTACCTAACCCCGTACTCGTTACTAGGTACCTACCTAAATCACGAGTTAAATGTTGCTAAAATAGTTCTGCCGATGACAAACAGTACCTAACAAAAAGAAACACACATAATGAAGTTCTGAAAAGAAATTGTTGATGAGGAGTGAAAAAAGTTGCAAAAGTACCTACCAACAAACTCCAGCCCCTTCTACGTAGATGGTATAATGAACCGTTGTGTAATAATTTACCGTTGAGTAATGATTTACCGTAGTAATAATTTACCCATCAATAATACTTCAACGTATGTTCAAGTTTCACTACCTACCATCAAACTCCAAAAGAGCCATCATTTTTCAAATTAAATAATATCACAGAACAACCAACTCGACTTCATACTCCGCCAATATAATCAGGTGATCCCTACCAATGATTTTATCTCCGCCAAATTTCCTATTGTGGGCGCGTCTCTGGTTACGAGATTTGGTTTGAATTGTATACAATTTCATTCACACTGGAGTCGAAAATGCCTGTCGGTGCAAACTACGGGGCCTTACTGTGAACGAACGGCTGGACGTACGATGCTCCGGATGGTCTTAAAAAACTCGCAAGTTCAAGAACTATTTAAAACCGTAAAAATATTTGCGTAAAAAAATTGTATAGGCGTTTTGAAAATTTCAACCCCTATTTTGAACCCCTTAGAGATGACTCACAGTAACGTCGAGCTTCGAGGACCAACTAGACGCCGAACGGAACCTATAACCCGAATTTCATCAATTTTTTTTCATGGTAACTAAGAAAAGTGGCCCGTACGGCGTACGGCGGACAGACAGAAATATTTTGGTTTATTATTTTCAATAATGAACCATTGGAATCGAGCATGAAAACAAAAATTCTTACCCCCCCTCAAAATTTGATGGTTTACGTTTCAAGATATGTAGAATCCAAAACTGCAATAAAAATATTTCTGTCTGTCCGCCGTACGCCGTACACCGTACGCCGTACGCCGTACGCCGTACGGGCCACTTTTCTTAGTTACCATGAAAAAAAATTGATGAAATTCGGGTTATAGGTTCCGTTCGGCGTCTAGTTGGTCCTCGAAGCTCGACGTTACTGTCAGTCATCTCTAAGGGGTTCAAAATAGGGGTTGAAATTTTCAAAACGCCTATACCATTTTTTTACGTAAATATTTTTACGGTTTTAAATAGTTCTTGAACTTGCGAGTTTTTTAAGACCATCCGGAGCATCGTACGTCCAGCCGTTCGTTCACAGTAAGGCCCCGAAGTTTGCACCGACAGGCATTTTCGACTCCAGTGTGAATGAAATTGTATACAATTCAAACCAAATCTCGTAACCAGAGACGCGCCCACAATAGGAAATTTGGCGGAGATGAAATCATTGGTAGGGATCACCTGATTAAGTATATTGGCGGAGTATGAAGTCGAGTTGGTTGTTCTGTGATATTATTTCATTGCAAAAATGATGGCTCTTTTGGAGTTTGTTGGTAGGTAGTGAAACTTGAACAAACGTTGAAGTATTATTGATGGGTAAATTATTACTACGGTAAATCATTACTCAACGGTAAATTATTACAGAACGGTAAATTATACCATCTACGTAGAAGGGGCTGGAGTTTGTTGGTAGGTACTTTTGCAACTTTTTCACTCCTCATCAACAATTTCTTTTCAGAACTTCATTATGTGTGTTTCTTTTTGTTAGGTACTGTTTGTCATCGGCAGAATTATTTTAGCAACATTTAACTCGTGATTTAGGTAGGTACCTAGTAACGAGTACGGGGTTAGGTACTAACCTACGGAGTGTCTGCGATCTACATAATATGCATATAATAGAATAGTACATATCATATTATATAGACGGGTTATCTATACATAGAGCTGTGATCTGTAACAGAAGGGTATTCTATACAAAATAATAAACCGTTGTGCAGGGATTTGCAGCGTTTTTATTGCAGTTTTGGATTCTACATACCTTGAAACGTAAACCATCAAATTTTGAGGGGGGGTAAGAATTTTTTTTTTCATGCTCGATTCCAATGGTTCATTATTGAAAATAATAAACCAAAAACGTAAACCATCAAATTTTGAGGGGGGGTAAGAATTTTTTTTTCATGCTCGATTCCAATGGTTCATTATTGAAAATAATAAACCAAAAATAGGCAGAATAACTTTATTAGGCAGAGTAACTTTTTAATTAGGAATTGGTGGAAGAAATGTCAGAAAAATTGGCTTTGGCAGTTCAGTCTCCTGAAACTTCAATTAAGGCTTGAGTTTAATCCTTGAAACAGCTGTCCGTGCTTCCTATATTATTAATTCAACATGCTTTTCTCAATATCTGTATACCATGCGGTGTCATAACGAACCGGTTCCTTTCTAGTACCGTTTCGATATACCTGGTGAATACTGAGTACATATTATGTTATTCGACGCAAAACCTTAACCCTTAACCCTCGCCGGGGGGGGGGGGGGGGGGGGGTCAACTTGAGACGGAGTGAGCTGCAGTTTTCCATTTACAATTTTTCGCGTGCAAGTGGCAGGTCCACACTTCATCCACTTCTGAAATCACAAGTTCAAGGCGTGATCCAATGTTTACTCCAGGTTTGAATCACCAGTACTTAGTGTCAATTTCTGGAATCACTCGTGTTTTTGGTCATCATTGCCGTGAACAAAAGGTGCTTTTAGTCTAAAATCGTTTAATCAAACGAAGAAAAAGACAACCAAAGTGGTGTGGCGTTATTGTCACTTTAATTATTGTGACTAGCTGCGCTTCAAATGCCGGTTGTTTCTGTGAAAAGCTTTTGGCGGTTTCGATAGCTATTCATAAATTGGATGTATAGGCCAACACCCTCATGGAAATGTCGTTAGTAACAAAAATCCAACGAAATTCATCACTCGAACGTTTGGGGAAACGGCTCATTTATAAATCATGTCACGAGAGACTTCGATTTTGAAGTCACGCAGACTTGTTGAGAAGGTGCCTTCACTGAGCTAATGAATGGCCTATGGCTTATTTTAGTCCGCGCGCTTTGAACGGGCAATGCTACCCTTTTGACGAATTATATCACCCAGTTTTCAACGTATCAAACTTCTGGTAGCAGCCAAACG
The DNA here is from genome assembly GCA_954871275.1 of Leptopterna dolabrata. NCBI lineage: Eukaryota > Metazoa > Arthropoda > Insecta > Hemiptera > Miridae > Leptopterna > Leptopterna dolabrata. The sequence goes on from OX940976.1 coordinate 14,034,096, forward strand.
GTGCTTACTCGTGACAAGCTTGGCACGTGTTGTGCTCTTGACCCATTTTTCTTTCACTCTTTACAGTTATGTTCAAATCAAAATACTTCCACCTTCGAGGGCGCAGTTTTTTTTAAAGCTCGCCGTCGTTCACAAAACATTGAGAATAAGTAGTGTGGTTAAATTCACCAGCATTTCTTGAATTACCTATTCCAATGATTGGTATGAACTAAGACTAAGAATTTCCACTGTTCAGTAAGTATCTCATAATTATGGCAGTCACATGTACCTGCATATCTTGAGTTTAAACTATTCGAGTTAAAAACGTGTTAACAACATAGATTATGTTTTAGCAACTAATCGAACTGTCTATTCTCAAGACTGTCATTCACATACCTACCGTGTTCATGTTTACGTATAAAAATGGACACTCTGATGCATCGAAGGAAATTGGTATATCAAGCCCTGAAAAATGGTTTCACCTTCCGCTTTGTGGGAATAATAGCCTTCTCCCCACATTGTCATAGGCGTTCGTGAGCGAAATACTTGAGGAGTGGTGATATACTGTAATAGTGTAATCCGTTCTCTATATCTTAGGGACCTACCTGCTTCCAAGAACGACATTCTGTCTGGCTTTTCGTTGTAAAATCCGATATTATCGTCAACATGTTGACTGCTACAGAACGATATATTGGAAAAGCGCTGAAAATTATTACAAAACGGTTTATTATTTACCTGCATAGACGCGCCTTCTGCGTAGACCACTGTTTACTGTGATCAATACCTACTCTTGCGCTTCCCCCAGGAAAGTGCTAAATCGAGTACTGGAGCCGGCCGAGCAATTACAGTTTCATGAATATGCGGTGGATTCAAGAGTTCGGTCATAACGTTCAGTTTTTAAAACGTTTAACGAAAATTCCTCAAAATTTCATCAAAATCAGTTCTTGAACATTTCATCAGATCAAAATCGGTTCCTGAAAATTTCTTCAAATCAAAATCGGTTCCTGAAAATTTCATCAAAATCGGGTCAGAAGTTCATAAGAAGTTGAGTACCTCAGATTTCAGGTTTGCACATCCGAGCGTTTGGAAATTCAAAGGTGACCATGTAGAAGCTACACCCTAACCACCCAACGAATTTTAGCCATTGATTCGCGAGAGATTGAGTATCTCTGATTCGCGTTTGCGCATGCGCAGTGGCCGTACTAATGATCCGATCGTTCTGTAATTTTGGGGCCCAACCCCCATCATCCCTAAAAATGTCAGCAAAATCCGATTCTAATTGAGGAAATTACTTACGCGTGTGGCAAAGATTTGCGGACCAACTGTAGACACTAGGTGGACCTACAATCCGAATTTATTTAATTTTGGTTCATGTCAACTAAAAAGTGACGCCTACGACATTTTTTCCTATTCCATTTTCGGATTCTACGTACCTTGAAACAGAATCCATCAAATTGGGGGGGGGGTTATACTTTTTTTTACTCGATCACGAAATGAAGGCTTCCTACCTTCGGTAGTGAGGAAGCAAAATCCAAAAGAGCCATCATTCTTCAAATGAAATAACAAAACAGAACAACCAACTAATACAGCCATCCGTGATTATAATCAGGTGCTCCCTAGCGATGATATCTGGGCTGGATTTATACCGTTTGATTCACGATCGTGTTGTCGAAGCTTTTCGGTGCAAACGAACGGCTGGTCGTACAATGGTCGTACTCCGGGTTGTCTCCAAAATTCTTTAGTTTGAATAAATTTAAAAACGTAAAAAAAAAAATCATGCCCTTCTATTGAAAGTATTCGAGCTACGGTGTTCTGAAACTTTCAGCCCCTATTTTTAAACCCTTAGAGATGACTGACAGTATAACGCTGAGCTTCGCGGACCAACTAAACCCCAAACGGGACCTGCAAACCAAATTTCATTAATTTCGGTTCATGGTAACTAAGAAAAGTGCGAAATACGTGGGGTGGGGGGGGGGGGGGCTCGATTCCAATGGTTCATTATTGAAAATAATAAACTAAAATGGATAGCTTTGCTAAAAGGCAGTTTCTTATCATTTTTATTTTATTATTCATTGAGTCTTACATAATAAACTACATTCATGAACAAAATATTGCGCAAGCTTTTTGCTACAGAATAACAAAAACGCTGCAAATCCCTGCACAACGGTTTATTATTTTGTACAGAATACCCATCTGTTACAGATCACAGCTCTGTATATTATATAACCCGTCTAAATAATATAATACGTACTATTCTATACATATTATGTAGATCGCAGACCCTCCGTAGGTTAGTACCTAACCCCGTACTCGTTGCCTATCTAAGGGCCGATTTCACCAACATTTTTAATCACGGTTAGACGATCCTAATCACGATTTACGTTCCTGTTTGATTCCACCACACTCGATTAAGCATTAATCATGATTCAGAACTAATCGGCCGATTTTGGTCGATTAGCGTTCTTAACCACAATTACACAGCCATTTTGGTTATTATGCAACGAAACTACGTCAAATACACAATGCTTTCTGATATAGTGATTTCGATATTATAAACCTACGATGCCTCGCGCATTAGTGCGTGCTTTCGAATTATCATTCAAGATGAAGGTGATGTCATCGGTCGTCCTAAATAGGGAAAGGAATGAAGATTTCATCGACTTTCAATGCGGTACCGACTATCAAAACAACTGTTCTCAACGTACTGGAACAAATAGAAGGCCGTCTAGAATACAACTGACAGGTAAGTTACATGTCGTATATTAATAGAAAATAATGTACATGTTACTATGTATTATTTTCGTATGTGTAACTAGGTATCACAAAAGTTAGTGCACATGTGGGTAAACCATGAGATGACAACGTTGAAATTTTTAGGTGCGCACTTAAAATAGATTGGACTTCTACATGCAATTGTTTCTTCATAAGGATCATAATAAATAATAGTAATCTGTAGGTAACATTCTTGAAGTAGGTGCTAACAGTATCTAGAGGGATAGGAAGTAATGCTTTTCATAACAAGGTCATTCTCTGCAAATTTTTTTAATCTTTAATCATTACGCCCAAAAACTTTTGGAAATATATGAAGCCATAGGAATTTGTAGTATTTATGTATCAATTCGGCAATATTGGAACGTACCTATTTATATAATGAAAACCAAAACTTATTTTGTAGACGCTGAGTAATTGATCTTTTTACCCATTATGATATTTTATTTTTCAGATTGGCAAGACAACCACATAGAAATGGAGAGGATGAATAATGAAAGGCGAATTCGAGTTTTCACATTGTATTATTCTAGAAAATAAAACCGTTTTAATTGACTTCATTTCTCAATCATCCAACCGCTGGCAAGTTAATTTAAGTAGGTACCTACATCGTGAAAGTTTAAAGTCAAGAACACAAACATTGTGACGATGAATTGATAGTAAATAATCAAAAAACAGGAATTGCTATGTAGGTCCAAATAGGTATGTATTTTGAAAAATATAACCGTACCTACGGTAACAAAGTTCTCAAGTAAAAGGTAGAAGAGTAATTATTCTGAGTAGAGTGTTGAATTCGTCGCATATTCACAGTTTTCTTGCACTCGACACTGTAGTATTTGTTTACGAGCTCTACAAGTAAATTTCCATTCTACATCTGGATAGCTGGATCCCCCTACCTTTTTTTGGGTTCATTATTACAGTTATCACTCATGATAATAGAAATGGCATAGAAAACAAACACTACAATGACAGGCGATTGAGTATCACAGCACTAAATAACCTGGTTTTGTTATAACCTCATTAAACCACTGCCTTGTTGATACGGAACATATAGCATCCATGAGGGCGCTAATCGTGTTTAGTGAAGTTAATTGTGGTTAGCATAACCAAGATTAGTGGGAACCATGATTTGCATGGTGGAATCCAAACGGCGTTAATCACGAATACAGGGTTCGGTTAACTCAAATCTTGATTAGCTTAATCACGATTAGTGCGTTTTTGGTGAAATCGGGCCTAAATCACGAGTTGAATGTTGCTAAAATAATTCTGACGATGGCAAACAGTAACTAAAACAGCAAAAAGAAACGCAAATAATGAAGTTCTGAAGGAAAATTGTTGATGTGGAGTGAAATAGATGCCCCTTCTGCGTAGATCACTGTTTTCTGTGGTCAGTACCTACCTTCGTGGTCAAGTATAATGAACCGTTGTGTAATAACTTGCCCATAAATAATACTTCAACGGTTGTTCAAGTTGCAAAAGTAGGTACCGATCAACAAAATTCAGCCCCTTCTTGGTAGATGAACCGTTATGTAATAATTTACCGTTGTGTAATAATTTACCGTTGTGAAATAATTTACCGGTATGTAATAATTTACCGTTGTGTACTAATTTGCTGTTGTGTAATAATTTACCATTGCGTAATAATTTACCCATCAACAATACTTCAACGTTTGTTCGAGTTGCAAAAGGCCCGATCAACAAAATCCAGCCCCTTCTTGGTAGATGAACCGTTGTGTAATAATTTACCGTGGTGTAATAATTCACCGGTGTGTAATAATTTACCGTTGTGTAATAATTTGCCAGTTTGTAATAATTTACCATTTTGTAATAATTTACCCATCAATAATACTTCAACGTTTGTTCAAGATTCAGAAGTACCTACCAACAAAATCCAATCGTCCATCATTTATCAAATGAAATAATATCGCAGAACAAACAACTCGACTTCATACAGCCATCCTTGATTATAATCAGGTGCTCCGTAGTTATGATATCCAAGCCGGATTTTTACAGTTTGATTCACGATCGTGTTGACGAAGCTTTTTGGTGCACACGAACGGCTGGACGTACAATGCTCCGGGTGGCCTCAAAAAATTGTTTAGCTCAAGACAAATTTAATAACGTAAAAAAACAATACTTTTCTATCGAAAGTTTTCGAGATACGGCGTTCTGAAAATTTCAACCCCTATTTTGAACCCCTTAGAGATGACTGACAGTAACGTCGAGCTTCGAGGACCAACTAGACCCCGAACGGAACCTATAACCCGAATTTCATCAATTTTCTTTCGTGGTAACTAAGAATAGTAGACATAGTACCTAACATAGTACCTAAAGATAGTAGACACGGGTACCTAAATTTTAAAAATGTCTGCCAAGGGGGGGGGGGGGGGCACAGCATCCTCGTGTCCAGAACTTAATTATAATCATCATCTGTCATTTCGTTGTTTGGAGTGGGTTGGACAGTTCGTTTTTACGTATCTCCGTGCGCATTCGAAGTTATCGTATAATTGTAATGATATTCGTATAGGACCCTGCAGAACCAAACCCACTCCATATTGAGTTTGACAGACCTAGTCAGGTATATGTATAGGTAGCTAAGTATTGTCTTTGGAAGGCGCTCCTCTGGCTTCCAGTGCAAAACTAATTGATACGTGCATTTTTATTATCAATTATATAACACTTGAATTATTTTCATTTGTACTATGAGAGTTAGCTACCGACCTACTTGAAAAGATCCCGTTTCCGCTTTCCCTTTATTTTCAAATCGAATTAGACGATAGCTGAAATTCTGAACAGAATTGGAAATCTCAACAAGAGAAGGCTAGCTAAATCATTGTATTTTTCCCCATTCGATAATCCAATAACTGAGTCCTTCGAAAGATGGAAACCGTAGGTGTAGGCTCGGATCATCCTCCCGAGTTACAGGACACTGAAGGGGCGGCTGGAGCTGATAACAACCTGCAAGTTCTGGAAGCTTTGAGAGCTTCCCCAACGCCATTCATTAGCGGGGAAAGGCGAAGACTGGCGGTAGGTGATGAGAGAGGGCGCGAAGGGCCCACATTTGCTGTGACACCTTCTTCCACTTCCCGCCTCTTTACTTTAAATACGAATAGTTTACGAGTGTGCTCGAAATCGGGGATTGCACTGCAACCAAGTTTGAACTCGTTAGAAACTTGGGCATTGCTATTCGTATTGGGTTGAAGGTAAATTGAGTACCTGTCTTGAAACGTAGAATATTTATCTTTTAAGGAGCGTATGTAGTACAGGTGAATCTAGGTACTTACTTACAGTAGTAGGTACAATTCAAACGCATGAGTATATATATATTGTAATATCTGGAGACTATAATATTATTATAATACACGTCATACTCTCAGAATAGCGATTAGTATGTAATCAATACACACACCATAATACTATCCTGTGCAACGCACGGTTATCATCAGTGGTATCGGATTATCAGTGGGATCGTCTGCCCTATCTAGCTAAATGTAGCATATATATGTACATACAACGGAATGAGTCACAGTTGAACTGATATTTAGATAGAAAAATCGTATCACCGTAATTCAAGAAAAATCGTATCAACGTAATTCAAAAGGGTATGTCTATACGCCACCCGCACGAGCATCAGGTGACGTCGAGTTTGGCCTATTTTCAGGACCACCCGGCTAGCTCAGTCAGACTCTGAACGCTGTTTGTAAACCATTAGAAGGACGTCTGAGCTAAGTCCCAACCTAGTTCAAGTACATAAAGTACGGCTAGGTACATAGTAGAGAAAGAGCCACTTACCGGCTCTCATATCTCGGTTTTTATTAACTTTGTGGTTTAAACTAGACCTTCTGTCTGAGTTAAGTATGGATATTTTGAACCGGAAGCTTAATAGAGGTCAGTGAACAACAACACAACTGTACAGTATAATGGAAAATATTATAGTTTATATGACAGCACATTCTTAACTCATACTAACACCAACAATTTATTAAGTGTAGTCCTACTTGGGAACTGTCACGAATTGCAAATTCCATAATGCGATGGTGGTACGATGGCGGATCTAGTAATCGAAGATAAAGGTCTGAAAACATCCGAAATTGATCTCAAAATGTGAAATTAGGTTGGAAGTGCTAAAAAATATTTAAAGTTAATGCGTGAATAAAAATGTGCTCCGAAACATTGTAAAAGATTCACTAAAATCTTTTATTCATTTTGTGTTCTGGGTCAGGTATCCCACCGTCCGACACGAAGATGAATGTTCCCTTCGACGAGGAAATAATTCTGGGATAAAAGTAACAATGCATCAAGTTACGGACTCGAATTATTTGAATGATTCCAATAAATAGACCCCGGTATAAAGGCGTGTTTTGTGTATGACTAATTTATTGTTTATCAAATTACGATCGTACGAACAACGGAATGCTGATACATCCTAATATTGATGGAAGTTGTTTCATGGTGTAGCTAATGAAATTCAAAAGTGGAGGAAGTAAAGAGTTCGTCCTACTTCAGACTTCATTTTCAAACCGTTCACAATGTGGTGGACAAGGACAACCGTTTCTGCTGTGACGTAGTTTGAAAAGCAGTGCATGATGCACAGACCCGGATGGTTAATTAAAATCATAAATTTAATGATTAGGCCTACATAATACAAGTGCATTATAAAGATGCTTTCGATGTGCAGAATGCCAGCGCTGTAATTCTTCACGCTACGAAAGAGCCCGAATTCGAGGTTCGTTCATTGAAAATTATCTTTGTGCGGAGGAATGGTGCGGTATGGGAAGCTGGTCAAGTTGCAGGACTGGCACCTGGGACCCCACTTTAATGCTGTGAAATGGTATGCGAGTAATTCTATTAACTCTTCTTGTTCTCTAGATTCTCCTATGCATAGGATGGCTTCAGACTGTAGTTTTTGTCGTAACTGTTAATTGTAGCTATTCGTGAATCCACGTTATCTAGATAAATAGTTCCGTATGGCCTAGGGACTGGAGGATACAGCTCATTTACAAAGAATATCATGCATATTAGATTAAATTATTACTCGAAGGCAATGGTTTAGTCAGTAACCAAATATAAAGTTTTGATCCACTCGAACCCAGATCTCAATAATCCATGTATGAGTTCATTTTCACTAAATATCGCGCTAAATATAGTGACTGACGTATGTTGCTTGAAAGAAGTGTTGAAAAGAAGTAGACATGAGGGCTTGTAGACGGGTGGAAAGAGATCGTCATTTCGCCGGTTCCAAGGGAATGTGAGGGTTAGAGGGGAAAAGAAAAAGGCAGATCTGAGGTACGTGCTATTTGAAATAGGGACCGGGAAGGCTTTCAAACTACCCTTTTAACAAATAGTACTGGAGGGGAACGCTTGATGCCAGATGAGCAAATCATGGTGTAAAAACACAGCGGAGTGTCAAGGAAATGCGATGGGCACGTGTTTGTGACAAATACCCATCACTTGTGGGTTGAGGCCATGAAGCCTTTTCTTGAGCTCACAGGATGTTCTATTAGCTCCAAGCTAACAAACCGAACCAAGAAAGTTTTTTGCGAATTTCATACACTTGTTCCGTATATAAAAATATGAAAGCACGCTTGAATTGTCGTAGGAAAGTAATGTTTAATCTCAAAATAGGTCATAGGCACACACTTTGACTACACAAAAGTTCAGATAAGTGGAGGTAGGTATTAAATTGAAATTGCGCTTGTAGTAGAAATTACATCTAACAAATGACCTGTCGGAAGGAACCCAAAAGTTGAGGCAAGTGATGCCGATGTAAAGACAGTATCGTCAGTCGTCAGGAAACATCCATGGTACTGGCCTTGAGTACGAGTACTGAACGTGGTAGTGACGGCACATTCTTCCTGATGATTAATGCTAGGCGAATGTAGGGAGTTTTATTTTCAGGATCCATCAGAACGTACTTATTGCGGTAATCCAGACGGATGTGGTGGCAACCGATTTTGCTAAAGCTTTTGACAAACTCTCTCACCGTCATCTGCTGGCCTTGCTGAAATCGTTGGGAATCCATGGTTCGCTCTTGGATTGGTTCCGTTCCTACCTGTCCGGACGGGTGCTCGTCGTTCGGGTGAGGGGTGCCCTCTCTTCTCCTTTCTCAGCTTCCTCCGGGGTCCCTCAGGGGAGCCACATTGGACCTCTCTGTTTCCTGCTGCTTATTAACAGTGTGGTGGGCTGTGTTTCGGCGGATGGGGTGAGGGCTTTGCTTTTCGCTGATGATCTCAAGCTCCTTCGTCACTCTGGAAGTTCATCGGATTGTGGTTTTCTACAGTCGGCAGTTGAACGCTTGGAGAGCTGGTGTGAATCGAACCATCTTTTTTTGAACCCTAATAAGTGTTCGGTTGTGACCTACCATCGCGTATTGCAACCTATTTTCCATGACTACACCTTGGGTGGCATCCCTCTCCAAAGATTGCCGCGGATGGTCGACCTGGGTGTCCTTTGCGATGAGCGACTGACTTTCTCCTGTCACATCGAGGGGCTAGCAGGCCGTGCAATGCGTTCGCTCGGTTTCATCAAGCGAAATACGAGGGAATTCACAAACGTGGATGCCATTATTTCCCTCTACAAGGCTCTCGTTCTCCCTATATTGGAATACGCGTCATCGATATGGTCCCCTTCGTACGCCGTTCACAAGTACCGATTGGAGAGAGTGCACAGGAAGTTTCTGTGCTACGTGGCGTATAAATCGGGAATCCCCACAGAAGACGTGAATTATACTGCTCTCCTTCACAGATGCAACCTTGTCACCCTGGAAAAAAGAAGATGTTCTTCAGACCTCGTTCTGCTGTTCAAATTACTTAACAACCGTATAAATTGTCCCTCCTTGCTTTCTAAAATTAATTTCGTCGCCTCCCAAACCCCCACTCGCTCATCAGTGTTATTTAATGTCCCTTTTTCCTCCACAAACTACGATAGAAACCGTCCTCTTCAACGAATCCTCCGAAGTGCAAATCTCCTCCTGGCCTCTTACCCACAGTTTGACTTTTTCAACTCCTCCCTTTCTAATCTCAAATCTATATTGTTATCTTCACCTCTTTCTTTTCAATAATTGTATTCTTTTCTGAAATCCTCCATGTTTATGAATGACCATGTTATGTATAATGTAAATTGGGCTTGCCCGTGCAAATGAATAAAACAAATAAAACAAGCCCAAAATATGGTTTCTTGAATCGGGTTGGACATAGGTTATTTCGCAAATCTGTGTTTCAGACGAATACGTACCTACTGATTGTATTTGAGTGCATAGGAGTGAGTTTGACTGAGAATATATTGCGTTGAGGATTTTCTAGAGGGTTCTTGTACTTATGGGCTTTATCCTAATAAGAAGTTCTCATGACCAAGACCAGTGATTTCTCAACTATCTACACTGGGACCAGGAATAAACAGAATCAACAAACAATGAACCAGGAATAAACAAGGAAATTCCTGGTTGCAGGTATATTATTAGATAGGTATAGAGTAGGTAAATATTTTATTTTGTTAAAATAGTAGACGTTCAACCTTACCAGTTAGCTGGGGGTAAAACTTAGGTAGTTACCCCACAGTTACCTGAAAATTGGTTAACCGAATAGACTTCGTCGATAGGTAGATACCACAGATCTGTACATTGAAAATTGGCGCATATGTACGTATACATTGGGGAGTCTGGGAATTAACTTTGACCAAGCATGCAAAGTCGTAGAGTTTGTGGATGTAAGCCTCTTTCAAGACCGTCAACTGTAGCGATTCTCACGCCCTTTCCTTTCCTCCCAGCGGCCCAGCGCCCGGATTAACTCGAAAACTTTAGCTTTGTCAAGTTTTGCCGACCCGGTAACTGCTCCATCCTTAGCTAATGTTATCGTCCTCTGTTTCGGAACTCCGGTTATCCATCAAGGGACAAATGCTGGGCGACAGGGAAATCGCTAAGTGGACGTAGTTTTGGGTGGCGATGTCGTTTGTGCTGGACGGTAGGATGTGGCTTGGCTGAGGAAATTGAACTAATGTCACATTTATCTGCTGAGAGATGAAAACTGTTTGAGTACTAACAGAAAAAGGTAGGTACCTTTACTCCTCTAACTGTTTCTGAATATGAACTTAGTACTTTTACATAGAACCATGGTTCTACTAGGTCTAGGTCTACATGGTTAGTACTAGGTCTAGGTTGGTCTTGAAACTTGGAACAGTCTTTTACCAACTACCATCCATCCCTTCCTCATCCATTCCTAGTTAACAATAATAACTCCGAACGCAGAGTCTGATGGATACTGAAGAAAAATCTATCAGTAGCCATGAGATCATATCGTGGGATTTTGAATAACTTTCCACTGAATTTAAGATGATAATGATTCAAAACAACATCATCATATGCCTATTTTATGATATTATTTCCTTATCAGTATAGTTATTCCATTGGTTGAGGACCTTGGAAATCGGAGCGAGTTAATTTTTAACACTTGAAATTTGGTTGCTGAAATCCCAAGAAATTCATTTTTGGAACCCTACATTTAAGCAAGTTTGATAACTGGCGATTTAGATAAAACCTGCCCCTCCATAATAATTAGTCCGAGCGAGTGTTTCACCTCTGATAAAAATCATGTGAAGCCTACAGGGACTAAAGATTGAAATAACGCGTAGTGTCATATCGTTCGAGCATCAAGTCCAGCCCTCCTCCCCCCCCATCCCGGGGGGGGGGGGGGATATACCCAGTGCGTTCCAGGATTATAAAAGAAAATTCATCATAATAATAAGTATGTTTGAGTGCTAGCATGACGCTTTGCAACACATTTTTTCCATTGAAAACAACATGATAAAGCTCGGATTTGATGGAAACCACGACTAAATATTTGCTTCACAAAAAATATTTGAGCTGGGGATGAATGGGTAGGAACAGTCAAATCCGTCTCTCTGTGTCATTTTTATAGAAACAAACGCTATACCGCAGGTCTTGTTCAACGCAAGAAACTAGAGTGATCTGGAAGACTGGAGAACCTAATTGGTATAAAAATCGGCGAACCACTGTAATGCCGCGGAGGAGCCAGGTCTTCCACATGCGTCTCAAATTTACCTAGAAATTGGAATTTTTCGGTTTTTTGGAGAACAAAACATTGGCTGTTTCTTAGAGCCAAAAACATTGGTGTCCAGTTTGTCTCCCTGCCCCAACAAACACAGCTTTCCCCTAAATTCTGTATTCTGTTCTTCTAATGAAAGCTCAATGCGGAAGCTATTCTACCTTCGTGAAAAGTTTAAGCTGAACTAAATAATGCAAAAATCTGAAGATGCCTTTTAACGGAGACCACAGTATGGTTAAATGGACGTAATGTGACATGTACAAGGACCTCATGAATTGTTGGCCCAAAATAAATCAACCAAAGGAGACCACTGGAGGTGCCACTCGCATGTACGTAAGCAAGCAATTAGACCGTTGATTTAGTTCTCGAGAATTTCATTTCACTTGAAGGGCCGAATCAAAATGGATGGACCTGTAGGAAGTATGGATACAAAATAAATAGAATTAAAACAAAAAAATGCAAAATTGGTGGATCGGTGGTGGAACTTCGCATAAACACAATGACCACGACCTCCGGACTTGGTAAATAAAAAATGTTATGTTGTTAATTAGTTATTTTTTCCATATATTTTCATCACATCATTGTTTTAGAATTATAACCTTGCATTATGACTTGAAATGACATAATCCTCTGACCAGTATGGAGTGTTCCCCTAAATGACATCCGTTCTTCTCAGCCATTCAACACGTTAATGGGGCCTGCGATAATTAATGGATTATGCAAAACAGGAGAAAATAGCTCATACACCGCCTTTAGCCGCTGTGATATCATCTGAGTTATATATTTACACGGAACTGCGTTATTATCACGCAATGCATGCCAAAAATAATCCTAGTAGAGCTAAAACGCTGCACATTATTACATAACAGTTTATCATTTCTGTTCTGAATAACCTACCTTTTTTGCTCGGAATAACATTTATTATTTTTTTCCCTGACTGTTAGTGAGTACACTTGGAGACGACTGGATTTTGATTGATCGATCTTATTTTATTTGTATCAGATATTATCGTTCTTTATATAAAAGCTTACTGAATTGCACTCGCTAAGAGTTGAGTGCATATTCCGCAAATAGTAATAGAAAGCGTTTAAGGTTGCTTTCAAATTGCCAACATTATGGAGAAACCAAATCAGGGGTGACCCATATTAAAAAACGTTGAGAGCCAGGCACAAGAATTATCAATTTGGCTAAATTTTCTATTTATGTTTCAATGAATCCTCTTTAACTTCGACATAATCCTTTCGGTTAATCGACATTTTCCAATGTTTTAAAAGGTAGAAACTAAATGGTGAATGATCAACAGGATTTGGGTAGGCTTAACTCAATTCAATTCAATTTATTTCACAATTTGTGTCTCAAGGGCAGGTTGTGGGGGTCAAGGGGGAGTATAATAAAGCTGTAGTGTTCTGTAGATGTTCTTGGCATGTTCAGTATTGGTAAGGTGTTGTGGCGTAGGTTGTTTGTGGGGTTTAAGTAGGAATGTTGTCCCTCAGGACTCTTCTTTTCAGCCTACGGCTCGTACAGGGGGCTGGTCCCGCGATCAGCGCCACTTCTGGATTAGGATGGTCTGTAGCTCTTGTCCTTAGGAGGCCATAGGTTCGTCTGATTCTGTCGTGTACCGTGTCGATTCGAAGGTCATGGTGGAGAGTGTCATTTCGTACGAACCAAGGGGCGTTGCAGATGTGTCTGAGAATTTTGTTTTGCTGGACCTGAATTTTGCGGAGTGATGTACTGCAAGCTGAACCCCAAACTTCACACGCGTACGCCCAAACTGGTTCGATAAGCGACGTGTATAGCAGCTTTTTGATTAACTGATTAACTGAAATTGTTTGGGTGACCTTTGATGTAATTTCGCCAGAAAGAGGATGTAAGGTAGGCACCTACCACTTACAAGTTATAAAGTGAAAACTGGTCAATAAGTGCTTTAAGGTAGGCACTTACCTGTTGCGTTCTAAACCGAAAACTGATCGGTAAGTGCTTTACGGTAGGCTCTTACTTGTTTTGCTATAAGCTATATAAACTGATCAAGTTTTCAACAGGTAGGCTCTTACCTGTTTAAACACTGAAAACTGGTCAATAAGTCCTTTTTAGGTAGGTCCTTATAAGTTGTAAACTAAATACTGATGCGTAAGTGCTTATGTAGTGATCGTCGAGACCAAATACAGGGTCTCGCATACATTGCAGTGTCCTCTCATTATCAGTAGAGGCCAGCATGGACAGGAGTTCAGTGTTTTGAGTGGACATGTGATCTTCGCAGTAACTATTTGAGTCAGAGAATCATCACAGTTTTCTCAGTGGTTCTGTAGATTTCTTAAATGCCAACCCCCTAAAGGGGAATTAAAACTGGAGAGAACAGGATGGATATCCCTCCTGTTCAGGTCGCTGTTCTTTATGCAATATCCTTAAAATGCCCTTCTTCAAAATTCCCATAACTAACAACATTTGCTCTGCCGGAAGTTCATGGAATTTGTGATTAAGTTCCGGTCCGTTTAATCGGTACATTGTTTCCGTGGGTTCTGTCGCCGAGCAACATTCTTGATCATAAAGCCATGTGTGGTTTGAATCAGCTGTTTCCGAGCAAAATGTCAACCCCTGTTGACATGTCATTGCCGGCCCCACATGCCGAATTTCAAAGTTTACGGGAATTCTAATGATGGCAAATATTAGATTTTTATGCGATTTTTCCAATATTTCGAATACATGTGTACATTTTATAAATTTCTGCGTTACCAACGAATTCTGAAGCCCATCGTGTTTCCTTACTGGTCGATTCGAAAGGTTCATTATTGAAAATAATAAGGCAGTCAGACTGTCCATCCATTTGCCGCCGATTTTCGAATGATAACTGGGCGGCTTGATGCAGTTACGGGGTTGGATTCGTCGTATCGAGTCCATCGAGGTTCATGGGAAAATAGCTCTATGGTATATATGTGAGTGTGTGCTCCAAAACCCCATGAACGGCTTTTCACGACTTCAAAGCCTCAATTCAGTTGGGTATTATAAATTATGACTCCTCTGCTACTGTTTAGTCCTTTATTCGAGACGAGTTTCGGGCTTTCTAACCCATCACCAGTCTGAGTGTTGAACCAAAATGACAACTACAACAGTCATTTGGTTTTTGGTGCCATGAATAAAGAAGAAGAATAGGTTTTGGTCTCGAATAAAGTAGTAAAAATTAGCAATGGAACCATAATGTATTAGGTATACCCGATTAGATTCGCACCTCTGCATCATCGGCACACTCATTAACCCATTTTCACCAAGATACATTGATGGCACCATCGAAAGCAAGAGCGGGACGTAAGAAAATTTCAAGTACACGTAAATTTGGTTTATGTCTGTTACCACTATACTGCATAAGTCCGTCCGTCGTAAAAATATGGTTACTCGACTTCATCTTTACCTACATATGTGTGATCAAAAACCTTTGTTAGTTGATGTACGATTCATCATTATTGTTGGTAATGTGCAAATTGTCATGATCCGCAAGTCGCCCGTCTCACTTGGCCAAATGAACTTCAAATATCGCCCAAGATTCCCGGACCGCGATGTTCATAATTTGCCCCTGTCACGACATGGTCCGATGCCGGCTGGAAAAAGTGGATTACGTTCCTCATTAGGTAAAGGACGCCGCGGTATATCAAAAGGGCGGGGGCTGTAGGGCAAACCGAGACTAGCGTGCTCTTAAATCGTACTGAGTACACAAAAATTACACTACTAGGGCCATTACTCGCACGGAGCGTTTTCAGCCTGACCAATAATCCTGTCCAAAGTTATGATTTTCCTGTTTTCCGATTTCCCCACACCAGTTTTCCCATTTAATGAAGCCTCATCGCCTTCCTATATAATGCCACATTGATTATAACCGACTCAAGTTATTGTCACGAATTTTTATCAGGGGGCTTTGTCCTTTCATGGTTGGAATGAAATAAGTAACGCTGACGAAATTATGAAAATTTCCAGTCGATGGTCAAATTGAAATTTGGTAAGGCCCGTTGAAACAAGGGATGTTATGTTTATTATTTACATTGCACACTGTAACGAAGGGCAATACAGGATTATTATTATAATACTAGCCGTGGTACCCGCCCGATGGTCGGGAAAATTATTGCTGTATCGATGCGTGATGGGTTGCGAAATAATTGGATAATCGTATGGAAACAGAAAACTTTTATTCGCGTAAAAAATCAACTGAAGGGTAAGGAAATGGTAAGGTTGAAGCAAATAAGGGACTATAATTTGGATTCATAGTGTTTCAACTCAAAAAGTAAGCGATGCTTTTTGATTCTGATTTCTTCCTCTTGTTTATTGGTTTCCTCCAATTCTCTTTTGACGGACGCTATTATTTCGCTTATAGGGGGTGCGTTTATATCTGTCTCATTCGATCTGGTATCGTCGAGCCTTTGAGAGACATCGAAAGATACGTCGGACGTAGAGAGTGATGACTCACAGTCGGGAGGATTCAAAGTGACCACAGTGGATAAATTTAAATTTAAAGTGACGCCGCCTTTGAACGATGATATGGTGGCGTTCTCTAGCGTCAAAGTAGTCGATGTGAGGTCGGCATTGGGTATTGCTTGAATTTGTTCCGAGTGCGTCCAAAATGTGACTGTAATTCGAGCCGTGGAATCTTGCAGTGAAATTATTATATATGATCGAATCTTGCCAAAAAGCAAATGGCTGCGAGGGTCATTGCATGTGAGGAGATTCGAAAGGGGCGGTGGCATTGGTGGAAGTGCAGGGAGTTGCACACTGCCTGAAAGGCAACAAAATCCTCTTGGTTCGTCCTTCCACATCATTGCTGCACAAAACTCACATTTCCTTTCTGGCTTACTTACTTGCGCTAAGCCCTCGTAGTTTTCATTCGAGTCGTACGATGATGCCGTAAGTACAGGCCGCTCAACTCTTCGTTTCTTCATGCAGATAGCCGCTGAAACGTCGCGCCTCTTTCTTCTGCCATTATCAGCTTTTTTAGCCTTAGGCATGTTGGCTAGTTCATATAGAAGAATGTGGCTGCCAATGTGCACACACATGTTCAAAAGAGCACGCGGAATTGTAGTTTGTCCATGTTAGAGCAACGAACTGAATATCAACCCACCTACCGTTACCTTACGTAGCAGTAACTGTTGAATCACCGGCATTCACCAATAACTACGTTCGACGCCACTCAAATGATTATAATATGACTTGGAAACACGGAAAAAAAGAGAAAAACGTCAACACGATCAGGCAACCCTATGGAGCAAATGGGTCAAAAGCAGACGAAGGAGCCGAGAAACACGATTTTTTATTAGCCATAAACCTTCCCGTAGCAAAACCGGTTATACAGGGAAAAACCGCATTAAAATCTATCCAGCGGTTAAAGCGCCAAACGGTTAACATTACTCATTTATAGAGTAGATATAAATATAGTAACAGGGTGTTCCAGTTCCTTCTGGAGAAACTCATGGAATCGATTCTACTCTTCATTTGGAACAAAAAATGCTCAGTAAAAATTTTTCGAAAAGTTCTTCGTTTTAAAGATATCTGACTATGTTTTTCCAACTTTTCATTACTTACCACATAAAAACGCTAATAAATTCGGAAATATTGAGACTACAAAAAATCCAATTATTAGGTACACCGTTTGAAAGAACGTTAAATTTCCTGTAAGATACTTCTGTTTTTAATTGGTCAGAGTTACTTAACATGTTGGCCATTATCAGTAGGAACATTTGAAAATTTGAAAATGTAAAATTGTAATAAAGATTGTGCGTTCTACTGAGGTTACAGAAAAATTCCTACAACTTGTCAAATATCACAAAAACTTCTTCATCTAATAGGCTTTACATTGATATACTTAGATTTAAAAATAACGTTGTAGTAGAGTTAAAAAATGATAATTGATCGTTTGAAAACATGAGCTGAGATGAATGGGGGGGGGGGGGGGGGTTAATTAGACCTCGTTAAATAACACTAGTGCTTCCTTGACTGGTTGAGTAAAAATAATGCTGGAATATGAAGGATGGAAATTTTATTTTACGAGGTTACACTTTTTGGTTTCTGAAACCTATACTAAAGGGGCTATGAGAATACTTTAAGTTTCCTTGGAATTTCCCGATCTAAATTTCGTGCATAAAACTTACTTACTGAGATAAACCATGTTTTCATCCGAGATTCTGGCTTCCGTCGGATTTTTCTGAACTAGGACCGCTACTTATTTTGATTGGGGCTAAAATATTTTGAATGGTGATATCTCAGTTATTATGTAACCATGGTCACCACAGGATATTCATCTACTTACATGTACGCTGTGATATAGTCGTTAATCCGCTATTGCGCCCACCACTATTTATAGAAGTATACCAATATAGAGGTTGGAAGTAATCTCCTAATCCCCTTCCAATGTGTATATATAAGTTATTTACCCTCATGCAAAATATATTATATTTGAACCCGACGGAATAGTTGAGCTTACCTGCTTGGGTGATATTGGTCCAAATTTTCCATTGGGTGGTATGGATTCCTGCATGATGTTAATATATACTACTAGCAAACTTACCCGCCCCTCGGGCGAAGAAAGCAAGCGAAATTAAATTAATGGGGGGGGGGGGGGGGACTTCAGTTTACAAAACTCAACCGCAAAATAAAATTCTGAACGTTGCTAACCATAAACAGCGTGCTAACAACAACCTTAACTCGGACGTCGCTAGGGATGGTCAGTTTGACGAATAAGAAGGAATTCAGGAGTTGAAACGAGTAGCCATAAACCTTCCCTGTGCGGTTCCAGTCAAAGATGTAAGTACCTTCAATGAGGATATCCCTTCCTGTTAGCGCTTCATCACCACTAATAACAACAGCAATTTCATCAACAATTATTGGTGAATTTGTCTGCAGTTTATGAGCTCCTGCTATGGCTGATCCCGAATGACAATTTTTACGTCTTCAGTAGGCCGATGGCTCATTACCTCTTTATCGTACTTAGGTACATTCAAGTTGTTTTACGTGCAAGTGGTTTGCGTAGAGCATCGTCTGAAGTTCTTTCATTAAGCCTGTGTCCTCCACTACAAGTGAAGCTTCAGAATCTTCGTTCCCAACGAAATATATCTGCAAGAATTTGGCAGTTGTGGTTTCAGAGTCAGGTAGTAAACTCCCGATGCGATGATAATATAATCGACCCGAAATTTACGTTGGCATAAAGTTGTTCTCTCGTACTTCACTGCACCCCATCGATGTCATTGCCAAAGCGTTATTATACGAAAGCAGATTCGAGAGGGCGACGGGAGACCTGGTAATGCAGGTAGTTGCACCTTTACCCCATTGCAACAAAACCCTTTTGGTTCCTCTTACAGCTGAGCAAAGCTGACATCGTCTTTGTGGTTTACCAAAATTCACCAGGCCATGTGGGTTGTACGTTGAAGCTGCAGGAACAGGCCCATTGATTCTTCTTGTTTTACTACCGAAGAATTCGATTCTCTTTTGGCGCCGTTATGGTTTATTATTTTCAATAATGAACCATTGGAATCGAGCATGAAAAAAAAATTCTTACCCCCCCTCAAAATTTGATGGTTTACGTTTCAACTTATGTAGAATCCAAAACTGCAATAAAAATATTTCTGTCTGTCCGCCGTACGCTGTACGCCGTACGCCGTACGGGCCACTTTTCTTAGTTACCATGAAAAAAAATTGATGAAATTCGGGTTATAGGTTCCGTTCGGCGTCTAGTTGGTCCTCGAAGCTCGACGTTACTGTCAGTCATCTCTAAGGGGTTCAAAATAGGGGTTGAAATTTTCCAAACGCCTATACCATTTTTTTACGTAAATATTTTTACGGTTTTAAATAGTTCTTGAACTTGCGAGTTTTTTAAGACCATCCGGAGCATCGTACGTCCAGCCGTTCGTTCACAGTAAGGCCCCGAAGTTTGCACCGACAGGCATTTTCGACTCCAGTGTGAATGATACAATTCAAACCAAATCTCGTAACCAGAGACGCGCCCACAATAGGAATTTGTGAATACGGCCAATCATTGGTAGGGATCACCTGATTATATTGGCGGAGTATGAAGTCGAGTTGGTTGTTCTGTGATATTATTTCATTTGAAAAATGATGGCTCTTTTGGAGTTTGTTGGTAGGTAGTGAAACTTGAACAAGCGTTGAAGTATTATTGATGGGTAAATTATTACTACGGTAAATCATTACTCAACGGTAAATTATTACACAACGGTTCATTATACCATTACGTAGAAGGGGCTGGAGTTTGTAGGTAGGTACTTTTGCAACTTTTTTCACTACTCATCAACAATTTCTATTCAGATCTTCATTATGTGTGTTTCTTTTTGTTAGGTACCTACTGTTTGTCATCGGCAGAATTATTTTAACAACATTTAACTCGTGATTTAGGTAGGTACCTAGTAACGAGTACGGGGTTAGGTACTAACCTACGGAGGGTCTGCGATCTACATAATATGTTTATGATAGAATAGTACATATCATATTATATAGACGGGTTATCTATACATAGAGCTGTGATCTGTAACAGAAGGGTATTCTATACAAAATAATAAACCGTTGTGCAGGGATTTGCAGCGTTTTTTTTCCAGTATTCGGTTTTTTTGTTCCGTGGCATCGCATCGTACACTGCCTTTTATGAAGTGAGCTGCATTAATTGGTGAAGGGTGCTTAACAACGTTTCGCGTCACTTCATAATATCGTGGGGATACACAGTAACCTATCTACCGAATAATTTTGCCCAGAGCCGTTGCTTGGGATGGCCGATTTAGGAAATAGGAAGTTCGGAATGGATACGACGGGCTAAAAACCTTCCCCGGCCAACTCCGAGCATTATGCGAAAAACCTCATAAAAATCCGTCAAGCCACGGAGTTTTTATAAATTGTGATTCGAACAGAATCACAATTTTTATAGAATTTATCTCATTAATACCATTGTACCACAACCCATAATTTAGAAAGCACGCAACTACTTTATCACGTTTCCGTATTCATAGACGCTCATTCCACTAAAGACCATCAACCCTGATGCCATCCCTGTATATAGATTTATGGTGCTTTGTTGGACTGTAATTTTGCGAGCGGTCATTGCACTATCGCATCCCAAGAGTCTCAAACTGTGAGCACTGGTGTGCCTACCCGTTACTACCCGTAAGCACTGGCGTGTTTTTGGTTGTGCTAGCGATACGATTGAATTCCATTACTTGTTACCCATAAAGTGACTGTCTGGTGGAGATAACCCAAACCGCCCCAGCCCCATTCAGGAATGAATTAAAGTCACGTTCCGCCAAACGCTTTAATGACTCATCAAACACCACCTGCCCCCTGCCCCTTGATGTAGAGATCGGGTTATCACTTCCATTTTGGTCGGAGTTATAGCATATAAACATGGTTAGCCAATAAACATGGTTCAGCATCAGGGGGTTTAATATTATATCGTAGGTCCCATGCCCATTCCCATTCATTATTATTAGATGAACGGTATTATTATTATTATTATTATTATTATTAATAGGTATATTTATACCCATGATGTGCTTAGTGCCTAAATGAGTTATTCAATCTCAAATGTGCCACTGTCTTTATTATGTCTGCAGTCAGGCCTCACCCAAGATATGTTTGCTGTATTTGGATTTTTGTTCAATTGGGAATAGTAACGCCATGACTTGACAAGTCTGAGCCCAACTATGTAATGCCTCCTTACTTTCTAAAGCAGTTGCTCCCATCAAAGCTTTATTTGCGCTTCTTTAAGCTGGAAGCTGGTATTTGACTACTCCTTGCGTTTGAATAGACAATAGAGGAGTTAGTAACTTGAAACCGAATGGTCTATATTGTTGAAATTTATACTGTAGCTTGAAACCGAATGATGTTATATTATATAGTGTTTAATTGGTGTTTGCGACATTTGGGACGTATGAAATTTGATGAATCAAAAACTGAACTCCCCAGAGACATTTCTCTGGTACGAGTTTGTAAATACAACTTGATAACGTAACTTCGAATGGGGTACATATGCGTGGGTCACAAAAGCGGCATAACCGCATCTTTTAATGAAACTAGATTCCATTCCGAGGACACCAACCGCACTCTCCTACGATTAGTAGTTCTTTTCCCGTGATTTTTCGTCTTTCCACGAATTCTGGCGTCAAACTCGGGTCCCGCCCAGGCGAGAGGGGCGCAATATGACAACAGAATTGGTGGAACTTTGAAAAATCAGAACTGCATATTTTAGGACAGTGCTGTTGGTGTCAAAATTTTCAGGATGGAATCTACTTTCATTTGACAAAATAAAATAAATACATTTTTATTTTATCGATGTTTGTCGTTATCATCATCAACCGTCACCTCATTCCCATTTTATCGTCATCTTATCGATCATCATCAACTTATCGATCGTCACCTTACCACCATCATCATCATCTTATCGATCATCTTATCGATCTTCAACTTATCGATCATCATCTCCTTCCCATTTTATCGTCATCTTATCATCATCCCATTTTATCGATCGTCATCTTATCATCATCATCATCAACTCATCATCGATCATTATCAACTTATCGATCATCAACTTATCCGTCGTGATTTTATCATAGATCATCATCAACTTATCGATCTTAATCATAGATCATCAACCGTCATTTTATCGATGTTTGTCGTTATCATCATCAAATTCTAGGTCCAAATCATCTTGTTGTTTTGCTGTTTGAAGAAACCTTTCTTATCACTGATGAGTGGCAGCCATTTAACGTGTGAGGGACCTTCCAACATCCGCATACGGAAGAACAGCAGCGCTCACAGCGGTTTGCTAAGATCTCCAATGACCCTTATAACCTCATCCACCTGCCAAACCGAAAGGAGATCGTAAATAGCTTCCTCCAACCGCGGCCGGGGAGAGTTGGGGGGAATGTGACCGGCCAAGAAGCCTCGAGGGCGGTATAACTTTGCCGCCTTCAAATGGCTTTGGCCTGATCCCAACGCTCGAACCTGGGTAGTTCCGCTGAATTAAATTCCTAATACAAGCTACTAAGAGCGCGTTGATTTTCCCCTCCTTCACCGAGTTCATATAAATGTTTATAGCTGGTTTTTCACACAATATAGCTTGAAGGCTTAAAATAGCAGATGTAACAAACCAATGGTTTTTTAATCTACCGGGTAATTTTTGAAATTCAGATGGTCATTGAATCGAAATAGGACCTCGAGATTTCCCAAATATTCACCCAATTTGATGAGTCGTTTGGCCGTGAACGAGAAACTTGTACCTATCAAAAAATGGGTAGCACTGCACGATATTACACGACGGTTTATTATTTACCTGTATAGATGCCACTTCTGCGCAGATAACTGTTTTCTGTGGTCATTACCTACCCTCATGAGTCCCCCCCCCCCCCCCACACACACACAAAATTTCATTAATTTTGCTTCATGGTAACTAAGAGAAGTGACGGTGGATTGTCAGAACTTTCGGTTTATTATGTTCAATAATGAACCTTTGGAATGTAGAATGGGAAAAAATTTTAACCTCACCCCAAAATTTGATGGTTTTCGTTTCAAGGTAGGTACGTAGCATCCACAAATGCTTTATTATTTACCTGTACAGATGCCCCTTCTGCGTAGATCACTGTTTTCTGAGGTCAATACCCTCGAGCTCCCCCCAGGAAAGCCCTAAATCGAGTACTGGAGCCAACCGGGCAATCACATTTCATCAAGGTAGGATCAAGAATTCTATCATTAATTATTTGTAGCTATTCATGAAGCATAAGGTAAATAATAAACCGTTGTGTAATGGTTTACCTGTATAAACGCCCCTTCTGCGTAGGTAGTACAAAAAAACGTTATGTAGTAATTTAATGTTGTGTAATAATTTACCGTTGTGTAATAATTTACCGTTGTGTGATAATTTACCGCTGCGTACCTAATGATTTACCCAAAAATACTTCAAAGTTTGTTCAAGTTGCAAAAGTACCTATCAAAAAAATTCAAAAGAGCTATAATTTTTCAAATGAAATAAGTAATATCGCACAACAACCAACTCGACTTCATACAGCCATCCATGATTATAGCTAGGTGCTCCGTAGCAATGATAATATATCTCGGCTGAATGTATACAATTTGATTCACCCTCCTGTTGACGAAGGCTGTCGGGTCAGACTTCGAGACCATACTATGAACGAACGGCTGGACGTACAATGCTCCGGGCGGCCTCAAAAAACTTCCAAGTTCAAGAACTACCTATTTAAAAACGTAAAAAAATTAGAGGTAACGGCGTCCTGGAGATTTCAACCCCTATTTTTCACCCCTTAGAGATGACAATAATGATTCAGAATGTACGTCCTCCACAACCAAACTTCCCTCCTGCATTCTTAGTCACAGACATCAAGGAACAATATCTTCTGTATGGGGCTGTCTTTCCTTTTTTTTCTAAACTTTGATGGTAGGCTGGAGACAATTTGGCCGGGTCCATAAATCAGTTGACCTGTATAATTAGGCCCATATCAATATTCGGTCTCTTCACTGTATCTTGGCTCGTTGGCATCCAAGATTAATTGAAAAAAGTTCAGTAGCATCATATTTTTTAATCTGCCCAGTAGATGTGGGGGAGCTCTCACTTGGGGCAGTTACTACATCTTTATGGTAGTAGAGGAAAGGTCAGCCAGGTTTTGAGCTGAGTTTTCTGTTGATATTTGTACTCAAGAAAGTTAAGGTCACTAAAAGGTCGCCGTATAAATCTCTGGCCTCAGCTAATAAGAAGGGATATTTATTTAGTTGAGTATCAACGTTTCAAGTGTAGTGAAACGACGTAATCAACAGATATGGACATTTCATAAGTTTATATTTACGTAGGAGATCAATCTTGGACTAAGGTATTCGATGATATTCTACTAATTGTAAGAACAAAATCTGGACAAAATAAAACCACGGCGAATTCCCGTTTTTGCTAAAATAATATTTATAAGCAATATTATACGACAGGTTAAATCATTTGTACGCCATAACTGATATTTTGGATTTTACAGTCTCACTTATGAAATTCATGAAACCAAGACTTTGAGTTTTCGAAATCCATGAATGATTTTAATTAAACTACGATGAAAACTAGGCTCATACGAGCATTGCACGACCCGAAATTCTTCAACAATAAAGGCATACAGTCAAGCAGTACCTATATAACTGCCGCCTAGCTATCGTCATAGTGATATAGACAGCTGATTATATATCACGCAAAGGGAAGAAAGTTATTTCGAATGGTAGTTACGCGCCCACTTCGACAGTCTGGAGACGTATTTGATGTTCGGGTACTAGCAGTGACCTTTGGCCCATTATCATTCACAAGTGCCTTGAAATGGCTAAGAATTCCATGAACTTCCCAGTGAGCCAGTTCCCAACTAGTCTCTTACATTCGGTCACGAAGTACACGTTTTCCTGTGGAAACTCAGCAAATGAGCAGACCAGTGTTATTTGGGACCGTTTTGGTTTATTATTTTCAATAATGAACCATTGGAATCGAGCAAGAAAAAAAAATTCCTACCCCCCCTCAAAATTTTATGGTTTACGTTTCAAGGTAGGTATGTAGAATCCAAAACTGCAATAAAAACATTTCTGTCTGTCCGCCGTACGCACTTTTCTTAGTTACCATGAAACAAAATTGATGAAATTCGGGTTATAGGTTCCGTTCGGGGTCTAGTTGGTCCTCGAAGCTCGGCGTTACTGTCAGTCATCTCTAAGGGGTTCAAAATAGGGGTTGACATTTTCAGAACGCCCTATCTCGAAAAATTTCTATTGAAGGGTATTGTTTTTTTTACGTTATTAAATTTGTCTTGAGCTAAACAATTTTTTGAGGCCACCCGGAGCACTGTACGCCTAGCCGTTCGTGTGCACCAAAAAGCTTCGTCAAAACGATCGTGAATCAAACGTTATAAATCCGGCCGGGATATCATAACTACGGAGCACCTGATTAAAATCAAGGATGGCTGTATGAAGTCGAGTTGGTTGTTCTGCGGTATTATTTCATTTTATAAGTGATGGACTATTGGATTTTGTTGGTAGGTACTTCTGAAACTTGAACAAACGTTGAAGTATTGTTGATGGGTAAATTATTAAACAATGGCAAATTATTACACAACGGTGAATTATTGCACAACGGTAAATTATGAAACCACGGTAAATTATCACACAACGGTAAATTATTACACAACGGCTCATCTACCCAGAAGGGGCTGGATTTTGTTGATAGGTACTTTTGCAACTTGAACAACCGTTGAAGTATTATTGATGGGCAAATTATTACACAACCGTTCATTATTCTATCTCCGTAGAAGGGGAACCTATACAGGTAAATTATTACACAACGGTTTAGGTAGTACCTAGCAACGAGTACGGGGTTAGGTACTAACCTACGGAGGGTGTAGAATAGTACATAATATGTTATATAGAATGGTTATCTATACAGAGAGCTGTGATCTGTAACAGGAGGGTATTCTGTACAAAATAATAAACCGTTGTGCAGGGATTTGCAGCGTTTATTTTATTTCTGTTTGTTATCAATTGAGGACCAAGCCGTACAACTCACTGCACTTCAACTGGAACCTATCACCTGGAATCACTCCAGTGTCCGTATAGTTTGTGCTTTTTAAGGATCCTGCAAACAGATTAGTGACCATGAGAGAAGGGCTAAGTGCACAGGTATGTGGAAGAATTTTTAATGTTCTTTTCCTTGGTCCAAGGTCCATCATTGAAAATTATTTTAAAAAAAATCAAAATGATGGTTTTGCATAGTCTCCTAAGATTTTCCTCGACGTTACCGGATTTACCGGAAGCTAGCTCCTGAAGTATTTTTATCCACTAATTATCGCTAGTATAAATCCTTTTTCAACGTCCATAATTCGCGTTTTCCTTGATCAACTCTGCCGAATAGGTTCGATGGGATTTCCGGCGAGTGAATTCTATTATCCTCCGTCATTTTCAATCGAGGCTGTTTCAAAGCCGGTAGAAAAGCGGTTTGAATTAATTTACAATTAGTCTCATAAATCCCATTTTCAGCCTTACTGTTCTTTGTGGTGGATTAATCGCGGTTTGGGGGCCTCGCATGCGGTTGATTTGTAGTGAGCTGAATTGCCTTTCATTGTCGACCGGGGAATTTTTCATAGGTTTCCTTTTCACTGGTGAATTTCGACACTGGAAGCGTTCGAAAACCGTAGATTTGTTGTGGCTGTCGATTCTTTATAAAGGTGATTTTGATGGAATACTTACCTAAAATACTTGACGGCTATCGGTTATAATTTCACTGAGTAGGTAAGTTTAAATATTATCTTCTAGACAAAATTCACTACCCGTTTATCACGTTGTTCTGCAAAGTGTGGCAAACGAGGAAAAATAGATTTTTTCTTGAAGTTCGAAAATTTAATTGCTCATTTGATACGTTTACTATTTTCCTGTGTAGTCCTGTATTTAACGTCTGTGTAGCTCACTGTTTTCTGTTCGACCACATTCGGGCCATTAGTTAATAAGAAATTTATTACCAAGGATCTCGCATTTGCGCATGCTCAGTGGCTGTAGCTGCAAATTATTACACAAAGGTTTATTATTTACCTGCATAGATGCCCCTTCTGAGTAGGTCACTACTCACTGGTTTCTATGGTCAGTGCCCTAGAGATACCACCAGAAAAGCCCTAAATCGAGTTTCCCAGCCCCGTTAAAGTTTCCTAAAAATGCGCGGGTTTCAATAATTCAATCATTAATTATTTGAAGTTATTCATGAAGCATAAGGCAAATTATTATAAACCGTTGTGTAATAATTTACTGTTGTGTAATATTTTGCCCATCAATAATACCTACTTCAACGGTTGTTCAAGCTGCAAAAGTACCTATCAACAAAATCCAGCCCCTTCTACGTTGATGGTATAATGAACTGTTGTGTAATAATAAATCTAAAGGGTTAGTTCGGCTAGTGTAAGAAGAAATGTTACCATATCTTCCGGAGGAGTCCGTCGTCACTAGCTGGTTGAGTACTGGAGGCGAGCACTTTCGATGTAAGGACATCATCATCAGGCCGTCGAGAGAATACTAGATGATGTCCTTACATCGAAAGCGCTGGCCTCCAGTACTCAACGAGCTAGTGACGACGGACTCCTCCGGAAGGTGCAGTAACGTTGTTGTCATGGTATCCTCCCAGAACCACTCCCTGTAAACTTAAGATCTCGCAAATAAACTCAGAAGTGGGGATGGAAGAGCAGGAGACGGAGGCGCCTAGTGGGGATCCCCACCATCCTCCACTAGCTGGAGGATGGAGGGAGAGCCCTCAGGGCTATAAAAACTCGCCTCCTTCGCCTTTCTAGCCATTCTACGCTCTCCTCTAGTCACTGACTACTTACTCTCTTACCTCGCTCCTGGGCAGACTTTGGCGTGCTTTTTGATCGTTTAGTTCACCTTTCGGCTATCCAGGGGGCACGTAAACATAGGTTTGGACGCGATCACTATCACCCCCCCCCCCCCATATAGGCAACCAACTCACAGACTCAAGACCCAGAAGACTATCCTAACGGCCGCTGATGAGTTGAGGAACACATACAATTTGGCTTGGCCTGAACGTGAGCCTTTCATAAGTGTAGCTTACACAACAACCTAAAGATCCCTCAGCCATATTTATCTCTTGTTGAGTATGGTGGGACAAAATACGATATAGGAACCTCTGAATTGAAGGCCCTGGCTCTTGAGACGGTGTACACCAGATCCCTCATGCCTTCTGGATTCATGTGTACACTGATGGTTCCCAGAACAGATCCACAGGCAGAGCAGGTGCTGGATTTATAGCCCATGGACTCTTCGAGGGCTGTGTTCCCCTGTCAGCCCATGCAACCAACTTTGACGCTGAGATCAAGGCTGTGCAAGAAGCTGCTAAACGTGTGTTTTGCATCGACTCCAGGTCGGTTATCGAGATGCTTGCTTCGACTAGCCCACCATCAAACAAGCTCGAACAAACCACGCGCGAAACTGTGAGCGGACTGATCGACAATGGATGGCTAGTTGCGTATCAGTGGGTGCCCAGCCACTGCGGGATCCCAGGCAACGAAAAAGCTGATGCACTAGCAAAACAAGCCAGCGAACAGCCCCCTCCAACTGAGCCCATAACATTCGCCCAAGGCATGTCTGCTGTGAAACAATTAAGCAGAGAAAAGCAAAGGCAACTCAGTGAGGCCGCAGCCCAGGGGAAAAAATGGGAGTCCCTTCTTACAGCTGAAATTCCGCCCGACCTCCCACGGAAGGAATTCGTTGCGAATTTTCGCCTAAAAACTGGTCACGACTTTTTGCGAGCACACTTGCACTGAATTGGGGTTTCCTCATCCCCGGTATGCCGGTGACATGCAGGCCATCATGGACGACGGGCACCTGGATGAGTGCCCTAAACTGACTGCTCATCTTGGTGATAACAATTTTGACTCTTCGCTTACTAAGCGGAGTATAGTATACTGGGCAGCACGGAAGGAGTTGGCTTTATTGTCTCCGACCGGCAACGGGGAAAAAAAAACCACCTCGCTCCTCCTCCCTCTCTCTCTCTCTCTCTCTCTCTCTCTCTCCTTAACCTAAAAGATCCCGGAATTGGTTGCAGCCTCTGTGTTGGAACCAACCAGGCAAACACATCCTAAAAGATCCCGGAATTGGTGACAGCCTCTGTGTTGGAACCAACCGGGCACGCATCAAAAAGATCCCAGGTATCATGGTGACATCCTCTATGTTGGAACCAAACTGGGCATAACCTAGTGCCTCTAGTAGTGAATGTACGCATCCAAGCATTCACTACAGTTGTGTAATAATTTTTTTCATATTGTTCATTATTGCTATTTTTTGAAATATTGCTCATTATTGAAATATTTTTAAATATTGATTTATTATTATATACCAAAAAAAGACGTGAAACATGACGTCGTGGTCATGTTTTACACGTTGTATTGTGAAGAATCGAGGACGTGATGGGACATCTTATGATGAAGAAAGTGACATAAGGTATTTAAAAAAGTATGTCGTGCGTTCTCTGTCAGGAAAATATTTCTATATTATATTCTTAGGATAAATTCATACATTGTTGTGAAAGATGCATATGGGCAATAATCTTGCCCATTTTGCAAATTTAGCCTGTCACAATGATGAATCAGTAAAAGTGGCTGAAACAAATGATTTTTAGGTTCGTGTAAACTAGTGATGGGATGCCTTTGCATGTATGTACTGCCGAATTGAAAAAAGTAGAAATAAAAATAAAAAACCGCTGCAAATTGTTACACAGCGGTTTATCATTTTTTTGTCGGTGCAGATATCCCTTCTGCGCAGGTCACCGTTTTCTGTGATCAGTACCTACTCTCATGCTTCCCTAAATCGAGTAAATGTCACCAGAAATCCGACAGTTTTGAAATTCGTAAGGGGCTTATATCAGTCCCGAGTGTTTTGCTTACAAAGAAAACGGATTATTGAATTGGCCACTGCTGAAGAGACGGTCTAACCCGAGGCAACCACTCGTTCTCCGATTTAATTAGGGCACCTTCCTTTTGCTAGCCTATTCCGTGCCCGTTGCTGGTGTTATGTTTATAGTTGTCGCATAAGCGCGGGACTTGACTAATTCTTTTCCGGGTTGTTGTGATCTCTAGCGGGCCGGCAGACAACATTCGACGAGTTCGTCCGTCGCTCGATAGGTAGCATGAGAGTGGCGAGCGCTTCCAACCTCCCAGCCTCATCTTTCGTTACCAGATCCACCGCTAGACTGCTTGGGCGTCGCTAAGCCCACGTCTCTACACTGAATATGAATAAATATGATTTATTTTGAAATACGTAACTCCAAACTCAGTAAGCCTTTTTCAGTATTGCAATTCGAAAACCGCTTCACTGTGACAAAAGTTGTCAGTGTTTCCCGTATAGGCGAAATAACGGCCCTGTTCTTCATTTACGTTGTAGGTTTCAATATCGTAGTTCATTTCCCGAATATAAACGTACCCTTTCAGTCTAACTGATGAATTGCTCTACTCATCGGGCAGCTAGGTGCAATTCTACAAAATGTGGACAACTGTACAAAGTCCCATGTCGAAAATTCTCCTCAGAGAACCCCTATACTATGTAAGTAGGTACAGCCTACATATTATTATTTGGTATCATTCTACTCGTTAGGATTTCTACTAAACGTCCGGGTTGGATACTTCACCCACTTTTGGGAACGCTGTCTAATTGCTTTATATATATACATATATTATTGGTAGGGGGGGGGTTAGGTGAACTGTTATGTAGGTACCTTATATAAATTATTATATTTCCGTTATTTTCACGAAATATACCTATACACACTATTAACAAAATACAGAAATTCGGAAGTCATATGGTAGGCATGGTCGTGAGTTTGAAAGGAGTCATGCGACGTATACTGTGGTATCAGAGGGACGGTCATTGTTTAGTAGGGTTGTTCATGAAATTTCCATGATTTGACTTCGAGAAAAAACACAAATCATGGAACCAAATAAATATGTTGACTTAAAGGAAATTAATCCACAGTAACTCTTCTGTTGCTGTACTCTTGAAATGCCCAAAACCATGAATGAGACGTTGAGCGTGGGAGCGGGTTTGTCCCACGATGTCCCACATTCATAAAAATCCATATTTCCGAACGAAAGGTTATGTTATAACTTTCTCAGATTTAACGTACCTACACTCGGGAACTGGCCCACTGATGGGTTTATGAATTTTCCAACAAAGGTCCAGGTCACTTACTTATTTGCAGTAGACCCGACCATTTTCCTTTGTAGGAAGATGGTTAACACCAAGAGCAGGAGTACCTGTACCTACCTACCTATATATCCGAAAGAAATCACCTTCTTTCCATGCCCACGAAAAGTCAGGTTACCTAAATAAACATACATACGACTTATGCACCTATGTACTTCGTACTTAGGTACCTACGCACACATATATAAAGGCTGTCTTTTGCCTGATGCCTGGGCAAAACAGCCAAACAGAGTTGAAAGAAATTTCAAGGTTTGGAGGGATGTTTTTTTGGGGGGGGGGGGGGGGGGGGGTTCAGTTAATACCAGACACAGCCGTTGTGGTCATAACAAAACTCCATATCTGAAATTGGCACAACTTTATTTCCAACTATAAAAAACACGAAGACCAGATAAACCAGATTGATAAAAACAAGACTGTGATGTTTCATGTTAAAATGCAGTAACACGTTGAAGAGGAAGGCATTGTATTTATAAGTAAGATTTAATCTGCTTACATTTTGGGTAAACTTGAATCGTCTGATAGTATGATGTTTTGTTGCAGGTATGGTCTTGATTACATATTTTATCATCACCGTCCGCTGTGTAAGGTTCCAATGCTGATACGTAAGTGTGACTCGTTCATCTCTAGATAAAACATACCAATGTACCAACCAAAGTAAGGTCGTGCCCAAAGTACTTCTAATCGACACAACATACATAGTAAAATTACCATACCTTCCGAAGGAATCCGTCGTCACCAGCTGGTCGAGAGCTGGTCCATCGTCCTCAGTGTCCTTAGATCGAAAGCGCTGGCCTCCAGTATTCGCCCAGCTAGTGACGACGGATTCCGCCGGAAATTGTGGTAATTTTACTTATAATACTAGTGCAAATAACTGTTTTAGATAAGATAACTTTTACCTTTAGATTTAATGCCGAACTAGAGAGGATTGCCCAACCTATACCAACTGAATGGCCTTTGCCCCATCACCTTGCCTATATAATATATTTGTTCCCTGCTTCCTGGGTGGATTTAGAAAATTAGTATCACCATAGTATCATTGTAGAATATATTTATACACTCATGTTATTATTATTGCATAATATTGAATAATTATGATATTGCAATTGTGTCTCTATATATTTATAATAAAAAACAGCCCTCAGAATTTCTGTATGCTCTTCACTTCCCTAATTTATTAAAACATTCAAATTATTACACAACGGTTTTCTGTGGTCAATGTCTACCCCCGAGTTCCCATCGGGAAAGCCAGAAATGGAGTACCGGAGCCTGCCCGGAAATTACAGTATCATAAAACGCTGCAAATTATTACACAACGGTTTATTATTTACCTGTATAGATGCCTCTTCTGCGTAGATCACTGTTTCCTGTGGTCAGCCCCCAGGAAATCCCTAAATTGATTACTGGAGCCGGCCCCGGAATTAAAGTTTCATACAAATGCGCGGGATTCAATAATTCAATCAATAGTTATTTGTAGTTATTCATGAAGCATAAGGTAAATAATAAACCGCTGTGTAATAATTTACCTGTATAGATGCCCCTTCTATGTAGATAGTATAATAAACGTTTGCGTTATAATTTATCGTTGTGTGATCATTTACCCAATAACACTTCAACGTTTGTTCAAGTTGCAAAAGTACCTATCAACAAAATCCAAAAGAGCCATCATTTTTCAAATGGAATAATATCACTGAACAACCAACTCTACTTCATACAGCCATCCGCGATTATAATCAGGTGCTGCCTAGCAATGATATCTGGGCAGGATTTATTGGTACCTCGTGACCATGTTGTCGAAGCTTTTCGTGGCAAACGAACGGCTGGTCTTTCAATGCTCCGGGTGGTCTCAAAAAATTCTTGAGTTTGAATAAATTTAAAAATGTAAAAAAAACCATACTCTTCTATTGAAAGTTTTCGAGCTACGGCGTTCTGAAAATTTCAACCCCTATTTTTGGCCCATTAGTAACGCCGCGCTTCGGTGACCAATAGACCCCAGATGGGACCTACCAACCAAATTTCATTGATTCTGGTTCATGATAACAAAGTACGGCGAACGGACAGAAATGTTTTGTTCCATTTTCGGATTCTGCATACCTTCTTGAAACGGAAACCACCAAATTTGTGGGGGGGGTTACATTTTCTTCCCCATGCTCGATTCCAAACCTTCATTATTGAATATAATAAACCAAAAGAGGGCTCTCCGTATTTCAAATCGAACCCCGAAATGATGGAATCTGAAATTTGAAGTTGTTATAAGATAAATCCAGTCTTGCCACTGAGCGAATTTCGGGGGCGATGTACAAAGCCAATTACCATATCAAAAAGTATTATGTTCCAGAAATTTGCTTCAAGAGGACGAGACTACTTCTCAGACGTTAAAATTGGGTCCATATTCTTATGTAAATAAAAAAGCGGTTTTATGTGCCTATAGTATGTATTCTATTGTGGACTGATGATGGTTTAAAAACCGAAACTGGTCTACAGTTTTGTTAGTTTACGTGGAAATAGGCTATTCTATTTTTATCCTGTCGTTTTTTGCCTATAGTATTTTGTTGAATACCTACGCGATTAAAAACGCAATTTGCAACTAAAAATCTGTATTAAAACGACGAAAATATGGCCAAAAATATTCCGGATATTCCGTAAAGTATCCCTTTATTTATAACAGAAAAACAATTGCAATATTATCTGGCAGAAAATAAGGGAACTTGTCCACTACTTCACAAAACCTACTAAAATACTAAACTCGAAAAACTGTTACCTAATCCCTCACAGAACATTTTGTTGTTCAGCTGGAACAAGTTTAGAATATCTGATTTTGAATTTTCAGTGGGATCAGTCTCGTTTCCTTTAGCCACCGACTTCTTTGTGACAGGGAGTTTTTTCCCCTCCTTAGATTTAGTTCAGCGGAGAAAAGTATTTAGGTACAATGCGTACCGAAATGAGAATACATCAAGAGTTAACCAGGAGGCAACCAAAGATTTGATACATAGATACACTGCTTTGCGGATACATGCTTATATTTATTTAATTTTATTTTATTTTCCATCTTGTTTTATTTTAGTCTTCAACAATTTCGTTCATGTCTACTCACCCCTTAAATATGCTGCTAATATAAAAATAAATGCAAGGTTCAAAAGAAAGGACGCATTTTTGGAAGCAGCTTGTTGTGAAATACCTTTGCGTCTTTCAAATATTCTCTCAGAAAAAATATATAAGATTACATGAAAAACCATCAGACCTTAGTTGAGTATAATAAATCTCTCAAATGGAAACTGCGAATTTTTTATTAGGTACCTCAACGCTGGAAGGTTTGTGATGGTTCGGTCGTCGGTGCTTCCATCTCAACTATTTCAATCTCTCTCGCTCTTTTTATCCCCGGGTTATGAAGTTGGCGCTCCAAAGAGGGCACTCCGAAGGCCCGCAGTTAACCACAAAGTTAGTCCTCGAAAATCCTCTTGTACAACACGTTGAGTCGAAGGGAAACCTTTCCCTCAATTGAAAATAATGAAACTTCATAATAACCGCTAAATTGAGGTTTCGAGAGGAGGAAAGTGGCGAGAGGCCTAAATGGTGGTTGGAGTCTCTGAAGAGGCCATGTGGCGGGGGAAGGGCATTGTCAGTTCAAAGTAATCAAAAACTTTATTTAGTGAGGGGGGGGGGGGGGTCATAAAGAGGCCGAAAAGACAATGCCGGGAGACTTTACGAGGAATTAAACGACGGGGGTAAAGTCCGTCTTGCGGGAAATGAGGAAATTAACATCATGCCAAAGGGAGGGAAATGGTTTTTCATCATTCGGTTCCGTCCGGGGCCCTTAAAAAGATTAACTCTTAATAGCGACCTTCAGCGGCTCTTAAATCTGCGCTAACGACCTGTTCGGCCTTGCCCAGTAAATTGTGTTGCCTTCGTTTGGGCCAAGGGTTTTTATTTTTTGTTTCTTTGTATCCTGATAAGTGATTGCGGGTAATTATGTGTACAATTCGTCCCAGAGTCCAATTTATGTCGTGGCGAGATATTTTCTCTCGGTGTACTTAATTTCGAGGCGGTGCACAGTGGTCCAGAATGCGATTTTAGCGCAAAAAAAAAACTCGAAATTAAATTTCATCTGAATGGGTTTTATCAGTACAGTCATGTACCTGAGGACCGTAGTACAGTTATTACAAATACATCTTGTTTGTGTTCGGAATGTTCATCTTATAACTAGCGAATCGCCTGAGCGCTGGAGTAAAAATTTAGTACCTATTGTGAGTGATGACCTCGTTCCTCTTAGGCTGCTTCCAATTCAAGTAAGTAGAAATATTTCAAATTTATATGAAGAAAAAATAAATAAATAAAATAACAGCAAGGTAGTTAGGAATAAAATGTACAATATTTTAATCATTTTCGTACATTTTAGTCATGCATTCAATAAAGTGTTGAAAAAAGTGCAAGAAAGTGTACGCGTCTGCGAGAATTCTTTTCGATGAAATTCTTTTTCAAAAGTAATTTACCTTAGTACTTGGTAAAGTACTTTTGAAAAAGAACACCATGAATTCTCTCTCCATTTTCATAACTGAGTGGTAATGTACAAATGGTGTGTAAATCAAGCGCTTACAGTCGGTCATTCGTGTGTTGAAATGTTTTTTCTTTCATTTTTCTTTCTTTTTATGTGCTTGAGGTAGGGCTGAGGAATACTGTCAAAACTGGTACCCAATAATAATAATAATAATAATTATAATTATAATAATAATATATGATCCCTCATATATGAGTCTTCATAACCATTCAGGGGATCCGTCGCTGGGAAGCCACCTACGTACCTATAATGATCTCAGCTTTCTTCCTGACCCCAGATGAAACCCTCCCAAACGAATTTGCAGTACTCACCACCCATAACACTTCGCGATTCAACCTTCCTATTGTGATTGAACTTTCAATCAAATTTCGTGTTCCAGAACATCTAGGTACATCTAGGCACAGATGTTTTATTGTATTGAGCAGATTTCCATTCCGGCCCCCTAACCCCTACACCCAATTTGGTCCAATTTTTGAAATTCCTATTAAAATAAATTTCAAGTTGTCGTTTTATCAAATTCGGATGCTTCATAATGACAAACTGAGAAAATTTAGGTAATGGTGAAAAGGAAAGAATCATGAAGTTCCGTGATCGTAATCAATGTACATACAGACATAGTTACGATTTTATTAATTCAGTCTTTAATATTAATTACTCCTCGGCAGTCGGAAGTAACCAGTGCGATTCTGAGTGTATTATTAGAGCTCAATCGGTAACTTTTACACATCAAGACCTGTTTCTTCTGTAGACTCATTCCCGCGAAAATGCCTTCCAATTTCCCCTCATTTTTGCGGTATGAGTCCTGGGACTGGGAATAGAGCGATATTTTCCTTCAGCCGTTATGCGACGATCTATCAGATTTTCTACCCATTGCGCTTTTGGCGCTTAAAAGTTGCCTCCGACCTCGAATCCGATTTACCATTGTTGAGGTTGTTCTATAATAGGATTCCCTTCGCTGGTCCGTAAGATTCTCTTAGCGCTGGATTCTCCAGAAGCTTCCACGCGTTGCTGCGCTTCATGAGTTGAGTTCTCCCTCTTCCTCTCGTCTTCCCGAAATCTCTGCTCGCGTTCTCATTAGTGATTTGTTACTACTCAGTCCAAGCAGGCACTGTTGAGTACTGATAATTGTAACGTATACTTATTATTGATTACTAATATTAAGTAGACCTGTTTGGATACATCCCCCCAAGTGAACCCACTCACCGAAGTGGACACTTGAAGAATACCTAATTCTTGTATATTGGTCATTTTCAATTTTTGAACATAGGAATCGAAATAGCGAATATTAAAATGTTCACTAAGGTACCTACCTACGTGGGGGAAGGCTCCCGGATTTTGTTTTGTATAATGCATTGCAGTTTCCTGGCGGTTGTTCTGATAAATAGGCAATAAGTGTGTGGTTTCGTTGATTGTCATTTTAATAGTTAGAGGAAACTTGAGGAATACCTATCAGGTTTTGTGAGGATCGGTCGTGTTTGTCTGGCACTACATCGGTTTGATAGCAGCTATCAGGGATCCTAGCTGCTCGCAGAATTCTCATTAAACTCCCTGTCGTCTAGTGGTAAGCAATCTATTTGTTCATATTAAGTCAGTATTAAGTTCATATTAAGTAGATAACAACGGTTAACAACCGAAGATAACAACCATGGTATAAAACGTACTCTACCGGATATTGATTAGTAATTCATTAAAAGGTTGTTCCACTGCCGATTTCCCTAATTTGAGACATTGAACGGGGCTCAGAATGCTTTGAAACGGAAAAGTATCAAAACGTTTTTCAAAAATTTGAATGCACTAAAAATTTGAACCTGAAAGTCAGCGGTGTTAATCAGCAGCTTATACTAGGTTTAGTACGATTAGGTATCTAAATGTTTGTTCTGTCAATGGTCATAGTTTCTAACGAACTGTTAGATTGCCTTCCACTTCATTATACTTACCTGCTTATCGTTTAATTGGTAATATTACGTATCACTCATGTTATAGATTCAAATGAAGCCCAAGAAAAAATATTATGTTTTCACCTTTTTTTCATTTGAAAAAGAAACCCAACTCCTACAATGGATGTGAAGAGTAGGTATGGGGATTGTGGTTATGGTTAATAGTACAGAGCAGGTGGTGCCGACAGTAATTAATTAATCAGTAGAAAGGGAGCGAAAGGGACTGGAAATTGATGCAGGAGCCCGAAATTGACGCAGGAGAGCGAGCGGATCGGATCGAGACGAGGGTTCTGCAGCTCAACCCCGTTTGAATTCTTTCATTTCCGGTGGTAAACATTTTTCGAAAAGAGAAAACACCCAGAGGAAAAGAGCTGGGGTGACAATGAGAAATGAACTTCCCCCACCGACCAACTCTCCGATATTAATGACTCGGTTAATATTTAACTGGCCTATGACTCTGTTCCGATTCTAACTGTACGCTGTTTCGTGTTCAAGATTTTTTTAGACCGTTCTAAAAGGGGGAAGAGAGTTTTATGGGTGCGACAGAGGGAATGAAACTGTTCGGTTGGCTCAGGATAAAATTGCATTGGGACTTTCATACCCTGTCCTCTCGACCCGTTTTGATTCGTTGCCTCGAAAAACCTTTTGTGGCTTCGTCAGTGCGTTAGTTCGCTTCAGCATATTCTATGCTCAAAGAATGCTCCATAATATAACGCCACTAAATTTGGGGTCGGCTGTCCGGTCCGCCGTCTTTAATCATGGAGCCGGTGAAAATTCACGCCCAGCGTACCTCACAAAGTCAATTCCCAAGTTACTTTGATCTTACTCACGGAGAGAAAAAAATACGTTTCGAAATTAGGTGGGAAAACGTCACAAAAGTAAGCACCAGAAAAATTACTACCTATTAGGCTCGAGGCAGCACCGCTTCTGCACAACTCGGTGGTCCATTATTTTCCACGTCAGGTAGATAGGGTAATTAATACGGGGTAATTACGAACAAATGGTAATTCAGAACGAGCGCCATTAGCGCTCGTGCGAGAGTTTTGGACACTAAAGTAAAGTGAAAATGAAATATTGGTGCGAGAATGACAGTTTGAACATCGACGATTTACACTACAGCAGATGGGGGCTAAAACCGTTCCTGGTATTTTTGCTGCTCTTCTACCCGCGTCCCCCCCCCCCCCCCCCACCATTTCGAACTCCTTTTCTATTAATAGTGAAACCCAATATCCACAAAAGTTGCTGTTGCTGCTTCTGGAGTCGCTGTACTCCACCATGTTCTGTCCTAAGTGTAAACTCCTCTTGGGGTTCCTGTGAAGTTTTTTCAACAACTTCCAGTCATACAACATGACAATATGAGCTGAATTTGTAACGCACTCACATGAACTTTGAACTTTTTTCTGACGAACATCACTGAGACATGGGAAGTCTTGGGTAGGTACCGCTTTCTTCTCGGCTGTATTGCAAATATTGCGTTTCACGTTGACTATGGCGTAGCTAGGGGGGGGGGGGGGGGGGGGGTGTTAGTGGTGTTCATCCCCCCCCCCCCCCCCCCCATTGGTTCGAACACTTTATCAAAAAATTAAATTTCAAGAATGATAACAATCACAAAAGTAACAGAAAAAAACGCTGCAAATCCCTGCATAACGGTTTATTATTTTGTACAGAATAACCTCTGTATAGATAACCCGTCTATATAATATAATATGTACTACTCTGTACATATTATGTGGATCGCAGATCCTCCGTAGGTTAGTACCTAACCCCGTACTCTTTACTTGGTAACTACCTAAATCACGAGTTAAATCAATTCAATTCAATTTTTTATTCAGCAAATACTTTATACAACAAATATAATGATGTATAAATGTTGCTAAAATAATACAGCCGATGACAAACAGTAACTAAAACGGCAAAAAGAAACGCAAATAATGAAGTTCTAAAGGAAAATTGTTGATGTGGAGTGAAATAGATGCCCCCTTCTGCGTAGATCACTGTTTTCTGTGGTCAATACCTGTAGTGAACCGTTGTGTAATAACTTGCCCATCAATAATACTTCAACGGTTGTTCAAGTTGCACAAGTACCGATCAACAAAATCCAGCCCCTTTTTGGTAGATGAACCGTTGTGTCATAATTTACCGTTGTGTAATAATTTACCGTTATGTAATAATTTACCGTTGTGTAATAATTTGCCGTTGTGTAATAATTTACCATTGTGTAATAATTTACACATCAATAATACTTCAACTTTTGTTCAAGTTTCACAAGTACCTACCAACAAAATCCAATAGTCCATCACTTATCAAATGAAATAATATCGCAGAACAACCAACTCGACTTCATACAGCCATCCTTGATTATAATCAGGTGCTCCGTAGTTATGATATCCGGGCCGGATTTATATTCACGATCGTGTTGGCGGCCCTTTTTGGTGCACACGAACGGCTGGACGTACAATGCTACGGGTGGCCTCAAAAAATTGTTTAGCTCAAGACAAATTTAATATCGGAAAAAAACCATACCCTTCAATCTAAAGTTTTCGAGCTACGGCGTTCTGAAAATTTCAACCCCTCTTTTGAACCCCTTAGAGATGACTGACAGTAACGCCGAGCGACCAACTAGACCCCGAACGGAACCTATAACCGAATTTCATCAATTTTGTTTCATGGTAACTAAGAAAAGTGGCCAGTACGGCGTACGGCGGACAGACAGAAATATTTTTATTGCATTTTCGGATTCTACATACCTTGAAACGTAAACCATCAAATTTTGAGGGGGGTTAGAATTTTTTTTCTTGCTCGATTCCAATGGTTCATTATTGAAAATAATAAACCAAAAATACAACAATGCCGAGCAAGTAGGGGGATTAATTTAATTTTCCGAGCAAGTAGAGGAAGTGGGTTTGGGGTGGGATGTGTTGTGTAGAAAATTCCCTGTAAAGGTCGCTTCACACTAGACCCTCTCGAGACTGGCCCGTCACCGTTACGATATCCCAGCGGCCGAGATCTGTCGGTGACGGTCCGTAATTCCTGCTCACATGGGATCGAGTTTCATCCGTCATGAATCCATCGAAGAACAGTGCAAAGCATCAGTCGTTCGGGAAGTGAGAACTGAGCGTATAATAATTTAATGTCTAAAATATAAAAATATAAATACACGTATTTC
Source organism: Leptopterna dolabrata (assembly GCA_954871275.1). Taxonomy (NCBI): domain Eukaryota; kingdom Metazoa; phylum Arthropoda; class Insecta; order Hemiptera; family Miridae; genus Leptopterna; species Leptopterna dolabrata. The sequence goes on from OX940976.1 coordinate 14,075,304, forward strand.
TTATCAGTTGTTTGACACCCCTCTCCAGATGTTTCATGAAATCAGTGTCCATGTATTTTGGATTGGAGCGGGGAATATGTTCGCAGTTTTTCGTCACCCATGTTGAAGAGTAACAACAATCTTAAAACTGGGAACAAACCTCAAAACCTCAATGAAATGAAAAATAACGGCCGTCAAAACCAGCAGGATGTTTGTCACCAAGCAACTTCGAGGTGACGGGGAGCGAACCGTGGCGCCTGAACGTTACCCATTTCTACCGATTTGTGGCCCTTATAAAGTACCTAAAATTTGACCCACTCTTTTGGTTTATTATTCTGTGAATAATACACCTATGTATTCGCTCAGCAAAAATTTTTTATAACACCCCCTCAAACTTTTTTCTTTTCCGTTTCAAGGTGCGTAGATTCCAAAAATGCAATGTCCGTCCGCCGTCCGCCGTACGCCGTCCGCTGTACGCCGTATCACGTGTACAGGCTTCATTTTAGGTCTAAAAAAGTCGTTCTTTCGCACACATGCTCCATTTGGGCCCTAGTTGTGTCCCGAAACTTTTCAGCCCGATCGGAATATACCCAGGGTTGTTATGAGTGAAAATGTGTGTAAAAATAGGTACTTTTTGCGTTTTAGCAACATGTTAGTAACATGAGCTTCTGAGATATCATTTTCCATGTTTTTGGGGACGAGAAGACCGAATATGAAGTCGATTTTGACCAAAGAGTGGAAAATTGAGTCATACCAAATATTCAGCTCCCAAAATTGATTTTTTATGAGTGAAAAACCTGGGAAATCGTCTGAAATCACCATCAGTTTGTATAATAACACTGGAAAAAGTGTTAACACGTGGATCAAGACGATTAATTGACACTATCAATGATCAAAGATAATTTGAAAAAAAAGAAAAAAGGAGCATACCTAATTCGTGTTTTGGGGGCCAGAATAAATGGAAACCATCAGAAATAGCTATTTCGATTATTACCCATAAAAGAAACAATAAATGAACAGCCAACATTTCTGTAGCTATGTCCAGGAGAATAATAAACCCATGTGACAAGGACTTTGCAGCGTTTTTTGTGATAAATATATTTATGTTGTGATCGGCTGCTCCTCCACAACTCATGTATTGTGCCAACATGAAGTACCTCAGAGTGGGGACCCCCCGACCCCCCTCTGATCATGTCAGGGGAATATAAAAGAGCCAGGGGTCACTAAATATACAACCATTCTCAATCAATCTTCCGGCCTCGTCTGTTGCTTCCTACATCACTACACTGGTGACTCCGACGTCGGCAACGCCGCTCAGCGCCCGCCGTTCGACTGCGTCGTAGCACCGCCTCCGCATCACCGCGGCCCACCACGCGCGGCCCCCACCGACGCCACAGCGGCGCCCCACTTCGACGCCCGCCTCGACGGCTATCGCAGCGCCTCCCGCTACTTCGCCCCACCATCTCCGATCCTTATATAAGGAAACGGACGCCGGCGCCTAGCTCACTTCCTGCTGACACCTCAACGGACTGGCACCTTCCAAGAAAACGAAGATGACGGAGCTGAAACCGAAAACAACTCCCGAAGCGAGTACGCCATCGAACCTCAAGCTCCGACCGTTCGACCCCGCATTTCCGCACGTCTGGTTCGCACAACTCGAGATCATACTCGCACACGAAGGCCTCACGACGCCACATGCGAAGTTCGCCCGAGCATTCCTCGCACTCGAGCCCCGACAAGCGGATATCTGCGCCGACCTCAACCCCTCGAACGCCAACAGCTACCAGACATTGAAAACCCGCCTTCTAGCTACACACGCACCTTCAGATGGTTCCCGGCTCACCGCCTTACTCCAACCGGCCTCCGACGACGAGCTACCGTCATTCCTCGCTCGCCGGCTCACCCGAGCACTCCCGGCTGAGACACCGACACCACTCGTCCGACAGTTTTTTCTCCGCGCCCTCCCACAGAGCATTCGACTACACATAGCGGCGCGTGACGTACCCGACATCATGAAACTCGCTGCGCTCGCCGATCGCCTCCTACCCTTCGCCCCGCCTCCTCGGGTGGCTACCGTCTCCGAAGAGGTTGAAGTGATACACAAAAGACGACAACGGCGCTCGCCGACGCAGCCGACATCGAACACACGCCGCCCGACGACCACCTTATGTTTCTACCATCGCACATGGGGCCCCCGAGCGCAGATATGCCGCAGCCCCTGCAGCTGGCGCACGAAACCGTCGGGAAACGCCAACGCACGGCCCGACCAGCCGTAACGGCCGTGCGCAACCCACCAACATCTCGGCTCTTCATCTGATGCAAGCGAACCGCTCTACACTTCCTAGTAGATACCGGCTCCGACGTCTCGATCGTCCCGAACACCCTGCTACGTCGAAAAACCACACGTCCAAGCGCTCTACATGCCGCAAACGGCACCGAGATCAAGATGTACGGAACACACTCCGCCTCAGTACACCTACCGGATCTCCCTCCGTACGAGTGGACCTTCACAGTCGCCGACGTATCGACACCGATCCTCGGCTCCGATTTTTTGACGTACCACGGCCTACTCGTTGACCTACCCAACGCCCGACTCATCAACGCGGCCACGGAGCGGTACATCACCGGAACAGTAGAACTAGTACCTCCGAGCCAGTCAATCTGCACGACGACAGCGAACGAGCCTCGATTTCAAGCCCTCCTCGATGGCTACAAACCTTCCGACACACCGTGTGACGCCCCTGTCGAACATCACATCGTCACGAAGGGACCCCCGTGTCATGCGAAACTTCGCCGATTATCATCGGACCTTTACGCGAAAGCAAAGGCCCATTTCGGCGAATTATTAGCGGCGGGGGTCATCGAGCCTTCGGAAGCGCCCTGGTCCAGCCCACTCCACATCGTCCCGAAACCCGACGGTGACATTCGCCCTGTCGGTGACTACAGAGCGCTGAATCGATTAACCATTCCGGATCGCTACACCGTCCCACACCTACACGACTTCACAACAGCCCTGTACGGGACTACAGTGTACAGCACATTCGACCTCGCCCGTGCATTTTTTCACTGCAAAATCAGCGAACGCGACGTGCCAAAAACAACGATCCTAACACCCTTCGGCGCCTACCAATTCAAGCGAATGAATTTCGGCTTACGAAACGCAGCGCAAACGTGGCAACGCTACATGGACCACGTCCTACGCAACCTACCTTTCGTGTACTGTTACCTCGATGACATACTGGTCCTCGGCCACCCCGTCTGAACACTACACCCACGTACGCACGCTCCTCGAGACCCTCGCTAAATACGGCCTACAAATAAATACAGCCAAATGCCAGCTCGCTCGACCCTCAGTCAAATTTCTCGGCCATAACGTTTCAGCCGACGGGATCACACCCCTACCGGAACGCACGGCCCTCATCAAGAAATTCCCTCGACCCAACACCGTCCACGAGCTTCGAACATTCCTCGGCCTCATCAATTTCTATCACCGAGCCTTACCACGAGCCGAACCTACTCTTCGCCCCCTAGTGGAAATGATACCACCCGATGCGAAGAAAAAAGACAACCGCACGCTCACGTGGACCACCGACGCAGCTGACGCATTCGACCGCGCAAAACGCTTACTCGAAACCTCCGTAACACTCGCCCATCCGGCCCCGACCCAACCACTCGTCCTACACACGGACTCATCGGATTTCGCCGTCGGCGCAGCGCTGCACTTCATCGACAAATCGCACCTACGCCCGCTGGGTTTTTTCTCACGCACCCTCAACCCGGCTCAACGTAACTACAGCGCATTTGACCGCGAACTATTGGCTATATACTTCGCCATAGTGCATTTTCGCCAACAAATCGAAGGGCGCCCACTGACAGTCTATACGGACCACAAGCCCCTAACGACCTCCCTAGCGACTCAGTCAAATACGGCCCCGCCAACGAGACTTCGGCACCTTCGATTCATCTCCGAATTTACTACGGACATCCGGTACGCCGAGGGCCCAACGAACATCGTCGCCGACTACCTCTCTCGCCTACCACCAACGGCCAACACAACCACGGCCCACGCCGTCACGGATCATAGTACCCCCTTCAAGATCCAACAACTCGCCGACGCACAGGCCGCCGATGACCACCTCGCCACCATGGCTCTCACGGCACACCGAATCCAAGGCCACGATATCATGTGTGACAACACCGACGCCTCGCCCCGCCCCTACATCCCCACGCCGCTACGCCTCGCAGTTTTTCGCCACCTACACGGGATGACACACCCGGGGATTAAGGCAACCACCGCCCTCATCCGCGCTCGATACTACTGGCCAAATATGACCTCATCAATCAGGCTATTCACCCGCGCCTGCCCGAGCTGCAACCGAGCAAAAACGACACGCCACATCAGGGCCCCCCTCGGCGAATTTCCCGACGCAGCGCCGCTCGAACACGTACACATCGACCTCTTCGGCCCACTACCACCGTCGGCAACAAAAAAATACATACTGTCGATGATCGACCGCGCCACCGGCTGGTTCGAATGCGCACCCCTCTCGACCATTTCTGCCGACGCAGTAATCACGGCCCTACACACCCATTGGATCACACGCTACGGCTCGCCTGCACACATAACCACCGACCAGGGCACACAGTTCACCTCCGCCGATTTTCACAAATATTGCACATCCATGGGCACGGAGGTTCATCACACGAACACCTACCACCCCCAAGCGAACGGCCTAGTAGAGCGACTGCACCGCGTCCTAAAGGACGCAATAATCGCAACAGCCACGTCCCGCGCTTGGGCCACACACCTCAGCGGCCTCCTCCTCGGCCTAAGAAACCGCCCGGGCCCCGACGGCTACTCGCCGGCCCAACGCCTCTTTTCGGCCACACCACGCCTCCCAGGGGATCTGTTCACTCAACCGTCACCGACAACTGTACTCCTCCGCACGAACGAGTCCTACCGCCACTACACACAGTCTTATATGCCTACTACCATGCGCACAGCGACCCATGTGTACGTCCGCGTTGACACACCACGGGGTAAACTAGAGCCACCCTACACCGGCCCCCATCAAGTGCTAACCAACGACGGGAAAACAGTCACATACCTAACGGACGATCGTCGCACGCCATCGGTATCAATCGACAGATGTAAGCCGGCACCCCCACCTACGTACAACACGGGACCCACCGCAACACCGCCAAACGCCCCCCACCACACAACGATGGCCATAAATTCGCCACTACAGCGTCCACGGCAACCGCCGCTCCCGCCAAACCACGCCCGGAGCCCGAGCCTCGCCCGCCAACACTACGCACTCTATGCCACCTCACCACGACAACGACCCACGCAACCACCCGGACAGCCACCACGGAACGACCACAACCAGCACACGCACCTCCCACGCCCGGCACCCGCCACAGCGAAACAACGAAAATTTAACTCATTTTGGTTTATTATTTTCAATAATGAACCATTGGAATCGAGCATGAAAAAAAAAATTCTTACCCCCCCTCAAAATTTGATGGTTTACGTTTCAAGGTATGTAGAATCCAAAACTGCAATAAAAATATTTCTGTCTGTCCGCCGTACGCCGTACGCCGTACGCCGTACACCGTACGGGCCACTTTTCTTAGTTACCATGAAAAAAAATTGATGAAATTCGGGTTATAGGTTCCGTTCGGCGTCTAGTTGGTCCTCGAAGCTCGACGTTACTGTGAGTCATCTCTAAGGGGTTCAAAATAGGGGTTGAAATTTTCAAAACGCCTATACCATTTTTTTACGTAAATATTTTTACGGTTTTAAATAGTTCTTGAACTTGCGAGTTTTTTAAGACCATCCGGAGCATCGTACGTCCAGCCGTTCGTTCACAGTAAGGCCCCGAAGTTTGCACCGACAGGCATTTTCGACTCCAGTGTGAATGAAATTGTATACAATTCAAACCAAATCTCGTAACCAGAGACGCGCCCACAATAGGAATTTGTGAGTACGGCCAATCATTGGTAGGGATCACCTGATTATATTGGCGGAGTATGAAGTCGAGTTGGATGTTCTGTGATATTATTTAATTTGAAAAATGATGGCTCTTTTGGAGTTTGTTGGTAGGTAGTGAAACTTGAACAAACGTTGAAGTATTATTGATGGGTAAATTATTACTACGGTAAATCATTACTCAACGGTAAATTATTACACAACGGTTCATTATACCATCTACGTAGAAGGGGCTGGAGTTTGTTGGTAGGTACTTTTGCAACTTTTTTCACTCCTCATCAACAATTTCTTTTCAGAACTTCATTATGTGTGTTTCTTTTTGTTAGGTACTGTTTGTCATCGGCAGAATTATTTTAGCAACATTTAACTCGTGATTTAGGTAGGTACCTAGTAACGAGTACGGGGTTAGGTACTAACCTACGGAGGGTCTGCGATCTAAATAATTATGCATAGAATAGTACATATCATATTATATAGACGGGTTATCTATACATAGAGCTGTGATCTGTAACAGAAGGGTATTCTATACAAAATAATAAACCGTTGTGCAGGGATTTGCAGCGTTTTTACTTAAATTCTGGGGGGAGCAGTGTTGTGATCGGCTGCTCCTCCACAACTCATGTATTGTGCCAACATGAAGTACCTCAGAGTGGGGACCCCCGACCCCCCTCTGATCATGTCAGGGGAATATAAAAGAGCCAGGGGCCACTAAATATACAACCATTCTCAATCAATCTTCCGGCCTCGTCTGTTGCTTCCTACATCACTACAATTTATCATCGAAATAGTCCCTCTTTCTGTCGTCAATCACCATCCCACATTATGTCAGGTGAATTAATATTGATTTTACCCCTTAATACCAATTTTTGACACCCAAAAAGCAAAATTGACCCCCATTCTCTAAAAAAAACTGAAATGGTATTTTTCTGTCTTTACTCGCCCTTCAGTGATTTTACATAAATTGTTCGCGATTTTAGCCGTTTTTACCAATTTTTGACTCCTGAAAACTTAAGTTAGACCCCCTTAGAATTTTTGAAAATTGCTCATCTTCGAATTCATCTTTTTGTTTGGCAATAAGAACATCTCGGCGAAATTTGCAGTTTTTATCATGTAGCCAAGGTCAGATATCGTCGGGAGTGACACAAATAAGTAAATAAATATAATATACATATAATTTTTTTTTAAATCCAGGGATGAAATTAGGATGCTCTGAAAACGATTTGTCAATGAAATAATTTCAATAATTTATGTTCTGAAAATATTGGACCCATTGCAATAGATACTTTTTTAAATTCGCTAACATTGTTACCAAATAAAAATGTTTTATCACCAGTTAATCTTACCTAACGTTACCTGTAACAATTAGTGCTTTGTTAAATTTACATTCAGATTTGTTTGTAGAGTCCAATCTTACATTTTATAATTTTATATTTCCGATAACCCCCCACCCCCCCACCCCCAACAATTCTGGGCCCAAATCTGGGCTCTGCACCGGTGACACACAATTATCAGTCACTCGCATACATATCACCATACATGCACACTTTTAGCCCGCTTTAGCTCCTGAAGTGCCATCCCGGTGGTGTCGTCGAGGTGGAGCTTACACCATAGCGAATAAGCTATGCTTGTGCTTTTTGCAGCTTACAAGTTTCGCACGATATGATCCATAACCCTTGAAAGTATTAGAGGATTTGTAGAGTTTACTGCTGACATAACCGTTATACAGGGAAGCTCCAGGTTTGATGTCAATATAGTTAGTGGAATTTGTTTTTTCACTCGACCACTCGGATGATTGTCACTAGGTCTTAATACAAGGAATAAAATTGATATAGGTAAACATAGGAGACCTATTCCCATTTCACGCACAGCGTTCGGATTATGGTTTGAAAATGGCGATAAACATCACATGACTGAAATCAATAACGTCACCATCTTCCATAACATACCGGAAGTGTAAACATTTGCCCAAAGGATGGAACGAGTGTCAACAGGATTCCCCCTCCTTCAGAACTTCCTTTACTGCCAATTTATTGCTTTCGTCGATTGCCGAGATTGGAACTTGGAAGAGCAGGAACTACCTACTCATATCTCGCAGAGTTTCTGTCGAATTGCGATGCCATAACCTGAAAAGGCCATAGATATCTTGTGTATGAGTGGGCAGTAGGATCGGCCCGAATCCAAATAATATCACAAATGCAGATGTCCATTATCTGGATATTAAAACTACTATACTGAGTAAAATAGTTGGAACCCATTAAAGATCAGTACGTTCAGAGGGTTTCTATTATACGTATTGTATTCAGTTCAGTAATGTTCAACAGTTGAAATCTATCGAATTTTGCCAGGAGCCTGATGTGAAAAATATATTTGAGATGGAATTGGATTTAGGACGATGGGTGACCGAAATTTAAGGCCCATCGAAATATCTCCCTTAAGAACGGGGGTTTGAAAAAAGTTTCAAACGGCAACCCTCCTTAATGTTTTGCGTAGAATCTGAATATGACATTTTTGCGCACTTGTCGTGCGCAGTGCACACTAAATTTGTTTTTTCATATGAGAACCCCTAATTGTTATTTCAGATTCGGATTCTATGTGAAATTTCATGAACACGCACCCGTCACTCGAACTTCTGAGTGAGCACATAGGCGAAAGATGTACCCTAAACTCAGAAAGACGAGTTTTGTGGGTGTTGTTAACTAACACGCGTGGTAAATGATCTTAATGTGTTTCTTCACGCTGAATAACGTGGTGATGTTAATTTTTTGAAATGCGCACATAGGCGCAAAATGTGCTTCAAACGCAGAAAATCGAGTTTTGTGGGTGTAGTTTGAAACCACTGTACTTATCTACTTTCATTTATAAACCACTGTACTTTTACCTACTTTAACATATTTTTCTGAGGAATCCGTCCGTCATCGCTAACTAGTAAGGACATCGTATTCAGGCCGTCGAGAGAATATAATACTACGTACTGTAATATGTCCTTGCCTCGAAAGCGCTCGCCATAAGACTTGCTTGTGGCGAAAGTCGATGTTGGAGAAGGTACTTGTACTCTCAATACTAGGGGAACTAACCCTTCAGGTTCATTACTGTAACTACTTGGTTTCGTTTTATGCAACAGATGATGACCGTGCTTGTCAATGGTCACCCCATCATAAGATCGATGTCAACACTAATGTCAGCACTATCCACTTAGCAGGTAATCCTGTTTCGTTACCACGATATTCTTCAATAAACGGGTAGGTATATGGCAGAGTTAAATGTAAAAATCACATTCTGATTATTGTTCAACTTTCAATATGGGGAATCATAAAAGTCATCTTCAAACCATGTTCTGTGTTCTTGATCAAACAGGTATTTCCGGTCTAAAACCGAAAGAATGCGGATTGTCATGCACATGTCCGATCCACGATTCCCACTTTCAAAATACGAAGAATTGTCGTCAGCAACGATGTGTTGATATCAACAATTACTTGGTTAAATAACTACGTTGGTTCGCTGCACATTTTTACACAAAGGTATATTTTTTTCATATAGTAAAGAAACCCCTTGTGCATAGATCACTGATTTCCTATTATTGTAAGACCCTGATTTAATAGGGTAATTTTTTGCTAAGGCTACTCAACTATCCACGCAAATACACATTAAGACACGATAAAAATCCCACCAGGTTCGAAGTATTTTAAGCTCTCCAACGTTCGACTATGACAGCTATTTAAATATGCATTTTTCCACCGCCTCATCTCCTGTAACGCACCATTTTAGTGTCGTGAACCCTGGCAGCATTGAAATTCTTATGGATCGCTGAACGTTGTAGGACCCTCGACATATTCCAAAATTTTCACCTAATTTGGATGAATCGTTTGGATGTGAACTAAGAAAATAGTAGGCTATCAACAAATAGATTAAAAAAGTGCCAGTGAACAAAATCAAAAAAACGCTGCAAATCCCTGCACAACGGTTTATTATTTTGTATAGAATACCCTTCTGTTACAGATCACAGCTCTATGTATAGATAACCCGTCTATATAATATAATATGTACTATTCTATGCATATTATGTAGATCGCAGACCCTCCGTAGGTTAGTACCTAACCCCGTACTCGTTACTAGGTACCTACCTAAATCACGAGTTAAATGTTGCTAAAATAATTCTGCCGATGACAAACAGTACCTAACAAAAAGAAACATACATAATGAAGTTCTGAAAAGAAATTGTTGATGAGGAGTGAAAAAAGTTGCAAAAGTAGGTACCTACCAACAAACTCCAGCCCCTTCTACGTAGATTATAATAATGAACCGTTGTGTAATAATTTACCGTTGAGTAATGATTTACCGTAGTAATAATTTACCCATCAATAATACTTCAACGTTTGTTCAAGTTTCACTACCTACCAACAAACTCCAATAGAGCCATCATTTTTCAAATTAAATAATATCACAGAACAACCAACTCGACTTCATACTCCGCCAATACATATAATCAGGTGATCCCTACCAATGATTGGCCGTATTCACAAATTCCTATTGTGCGCGCGTCTCTGGTTACGAGATTTGGTTTGGATTGTATACAATTTCATTCACACTGGAGTCGAAAATGCCTGTCGGTGCAAACTTCGGGGCCTTACTGTGAACGAACGGCTGGACGTACGATGCTCCGGATGGTCTTAAAAAACTCGCAAGTTCAAGAACTATTTAAAACCGTAAAAATATTTACGTAAAAAAATGGTATAGGCGTTTTGAAAATTTCAACCCCTATTTTGAACCCCTTAGAGATGACTCACAGTAACGTCGAGCTTCGAGGACCAACTAGACGCCGAACGGAACCTATAACCCGAATTTCATCAATTTTTTTTCATGGTAACTAAGAAAAGTGGCCCGTACGGCGTACGGCGTACGGCGTACGGCGGACAGACAGAAATATTTTTATTGCAGTTTTGGATTCTACATACCTTGAAACGTAAACCATCAAATTTTGAGGGGGGGTAAGAATTTTTTTTTTCATGCTCGATTCCAATGGTTCATTATTGAAAATAATAAACCAATAACCATCCATCTTCAAATGAAATAGTATCACATACTTACCTAACAGTAAACTCGATTTCGTAAAGCCGTGCGTGATTATAATTTCCATAGCAATGATATCTGGGCTGGAGGTATGATTCACACTCATGTTGGCGTATCTTTTCGATTCAAACTTCAGCGCCTACTGAGAATGAACGGCTGGGCGTACAATGCTCCGGGTGATCTCAAAAAATCCTCAAGTTCGGTATCAGTTTTAAAACGTCATAAAAACCATACCGGTGTATGGAAAGATTTCGAGCTACGGCGTTCTAAAACTTATAATCCCTATTTTTCACTCTTTATAGATGACTGACAGTACCGCCGAGCTTCGCTGACCAACTAAACCCCAAAACCAACCATTTTTTAATTCCATTTTCGGATTCATTTCCAGATGCGGAAAGAAATATCAAGTATTAAGTAAATTAGGTAATTTTGTATATTCATACCGGAAGGGTGATGTATAAGACACCGAACCACATTTGTTCAGAAAGCTCTACGCGTGTGGAAATTTTGATTTTGGTGACGAAAAAGTTTTCCTATCAAAAGTGAAAACACACCTTCCGTTACCTTGGTAGACTCTGAAGTAATATAGATGAAATAGATACGTAAAAAATATTATTGACCTCCGCAGTTGATAATACTCATCGATAGATTTCACTGGTGGATCTGCGCGAGTTGCCCAATCTGCTTCTCAACCTGCTCTTCAGCAGAGGTCAGGGATGCGCTTGTCAAGTTCGGGGGAGTGCCTCTAGAGTTTATTACCAAGCTATGATCTCCTGAGGCGATGTCTTTGGACGGCTAAATTCCCCCGTTGCCTCGTTCAGTAAATATTCTGAACATCCTGATTTGCAGAATTGGGTCTACGACTTCGAGAACAAATAATAATCCTTGTAACGTTAATAAGAGGTATTGTTGGTAGGATTCTTGAGGGTTGGTCACTTAATAAAATAACCACTATGCCGACGTTTCGATTTATTTATAAATCCTCTTCAGGGTTGTAATGATAGGAACTATTTACTCAGAGAACATTGACTCAAAAAAAGTGTAGGATGGACTTATAAGTACCTAAATGATAAAAAATTACCTTAGTTGATAAGTCTTGGCAGTAGCACGAACACACAGGCAGAAAAGGTGTTTATATTGGTATAGTTGAAAGTGGTAAGTATAATACTTACTATTATACGGTACCTAATATACGGTGTTTATATTGGTATAGTTGAAAGTAGTAAGTATTATACTTACTACTTTCAACTATACCAATATAAACACCTTTACTAGTAAGTATTATACTTACTACTTTCAAATAAGGCTACTACTCAGGTAATAAATTTGTTAACATTTACTTATAAGTCCATCCTACACTTTTTTTGAGTCAATGTTCTCTGAGTAAATAGTTCCTATCATTACAGCCCTGAAGAGGATTTATAAATAAATCGAAACGTCGGCATAGTGGATATTTTATTAAGTGACCAACCCTCAAGAATCCTACCAACAATATTAATACTGAGTGGTCGAGAACGTTAATCATTATGTTAATAAGAGGTTCCGACGAAATAAGGGCCGGCACAAAACGTTCTTTCGCAGTTTGAATCTTGTTTCTGTTTGGTCTGCACTTTCAATGTAACCAGGCGCGTAGCGTCAGGGGTACCGGGGGTACCGGCGCTACCCTACACGAAAAATGAAAAAAATTACATTCCGTAGGTAGATAGCAATTTGAATTGTCCACTCATAACTCCATCCTCCATGAACTATCCTCCAACCACCATGTCTGCCAGTCATGGACGAAAAAAACCAGTCATGCAGCATGACTTAATGAGCGAATTTTCAAAGAAATATTCGAATTAATGGCTATGGTTTTGAATAAAGGAAAACTTCGGTCTAAAATTTGGTTTTCTATGTATATTCTCTTCGTATTTATTTTAATTTGTACGTTTTGTCCATCCTGATTCTACCGTTTGTTTATTACGTAATTGTACTAAGTGCTTATTTATTTGATCGCTGTGGGTTCATATTAGGTAGGATAGGGTAGTTAGGACTTTTGACTTACCTACTCAAGAGAGTGCAGTAGGTAAAGGAGTTGTTATAGAAAATCATGAGTGCTTCAAGTGCAGGTTGTTTTTCATGCAGGCTCAATCTTGAAATAAACTATGAAGGAAGGATGTGGTTTCTGGAAGGATCACTTGGAAGAACATGTGGGTGCTACGTTGAAATATTGTTCTATTCTAGTATTCAACATTGAGTGGACCTGAAACTGCTTGAGAATTATTGGAATCGAAAGTTGCCTGTACGGATACATCGCAACTTTCCATTCCACGTTATGGTTCTAAAACAGAAAACTAGTAGGTAATTTTTGCGCACTTTAAATGCTCTAATTTAAGAACGGATTTAGATATCTAAAATCCGATTTCACCATCGTGTTCAGCGTGCAAAAACCTTTAAAATGAGGGGTCACTTGTTAGAAAATAACATTTTGGGGATTTTTGGATAATTTTTGCGCACTTTAAATGCTCTAATTTGAGAACGGATCAAGATATCTAAAATCCGATTCCACCATCGTATTCATCGTGCAAAAACCTTTAAAATGAGGGGTCACTTGTTGGAAAATAACATTTTGGGGATTTTTGGGTAATTTTTGCGCACTTTAAATGCGCCAAAACCCTCCTTAGAGTAGGCCAATTTCGCCCATCTTCGAACTTAGCCTTTCGATTGCCAAGATAGATTTTTTGTGCAAATTTGAGCTGTTTATCTCAATTCTATCGAGAGTTATCGTCTGGAGTGACACATATATATATAAATATATATATACATATAAAAAAGTGTTAAATTTCAGGAATCGTTTTAGAATGGTCTGAAACGGATTTCTATGAAGAAAATTTCCAAAAATTTATATTATTTAAATTTCGAAGCCATTGCAATAGCTTCATTTTCTTTGAAAATTCGCTAAAACAGCCAAATATCGATTAGTCGATTAGAATCATATGGTTTTCGGCAGGTTTCGAATATTTGAAATCTCAAGGTCGCTGGGGTACCGCTACCAGTCTGCGGAGGCCCAGAATCCGATGTGTGTGTGTCTCTACATCGTCTGTGTGAGTGAGTGTCTTACACATCTTCAGGAGACTGTGTTAGTAAGTTGGGCTAGCGCAAATATCCAGCGTATCCTACATTATGTATCCTACGAGGAGAGTATAGCCCCAACCTAAGATGGCATAATTATCGGATATGGGCTTCGAAATAGACATACCTAATAATTATGTAGGTATGTTCATGATCTTGAATGTGTGGATCATTTCGGGATTCGGTTGTAACATTTAGGGAGGGGTTGTAACACAAGCAATGGGCCTAAATGCTTACAAAATATTTTGTTTGTGTATCGTATGTTTATTCTGTGTATTCATGTTTGTGTCATTCCAGGCATCTGACCTTGCCTACGAGATTGAGAATTCGAAATTTCGCCAGAATTTTCATATTATCGAAACGAAAAAGTGAGTTCGGAGATGGGTGTAATAAGTATCGAAAACACTGCTTTACACAGCTCATCGTTATTATAAGATTAGGGATAAACTCATTAGAAAGTATGGACGTACAGTACCACTATCACTCTCAACTCTCATAGCTCAGTTGTTCCAAATTCCAGTCCCAAAATCCCAATCCAATCGGCAAATCGCCGTCGGCAATATCGGCAACACGCGCATAGCTGAAAGCCAGGGCAGTCATAGGGAGACCAATATATTATTGGTATTGCACTAACTTTCGTGGGAAAGTAGGTGAGTACCTCGTGCCTCCTTTCTATTTTGAAGACGTTTTTAAACTAGATCCACATGTTTGGTGGTAGATACTTAAGAGGTGGCAAGAGAACATCTTCTGATCAGTGTAACTAATAAACCTCAGTACTTTCAAAATCACCATAAGAGGTAATATTTTTGGTAAGAGGATTTTGCAGTGTTTGTACCTAATCGCATTCGAAAATAATTAAAAGTGGGCCATATTTGACTTTTTTGGGTCAAAAATGGCAACATTTCCGCAAAAATAACCAAAAGTCAACTTTTTTGAAATTCGCTCATATGGCCATACTGCATCACCTCATCCGTTTGGATGAGATAGGAGGTCTGATTTGGAACCTTCCAGTGGCGATAGCGACCCCTCGCGCGAAGAGGAAAATATTGACTGGAGAAAGAAAGGTATTGACTGGGGAAGGGATTGACTGCGCGAATGGAAGAAGCGAAAAAAGCAATGAGACTTACGCTTCAAAGGTAAATAAAAGGCGAACTCGCCTCGAATCACACTTGAAGAGATTATCGTGACCGTTAGAAGTTATTACGGGGTTTCCTCAGATTTGCGATTCTCGGGTGGTTCCGGTGGGTCATGAATGAATAGTGCAGTCAGGCGGAGACCCTGGAAAGGCCCCCGCACTGACGCGAATGGAATACTGATCGCTGTAATCAGTTCCACCCCCCACGGAAGGGCCTCGGCGGGGGTAACTCTGACAGACCGTGAAACGGTGAAATAATAAAGGGAGTGGGAAGTTTAGTTAGCTGACGGAACACCGGGTTGCAGTTAAGTAATGAAGGAGATGCCAGGACACCTGGAAGTGATCTGGTGAGTCACGTGCTATCAGGTGTCGGGCGTCGGTTTCCGATCGTTTGTTTTGATGAGGCAAAAAATAGGTACACTTTCCAACTATCAAAGTTTGAATTTCGTTATCTCATCGGCAAAATGATTAATATAGGTAGGTACCTATGAGCTGGTTCGTTGGAGAATTTATCAGGGGAGGCACGAGCAGGTACCAGAATAATTATTGTTTGTGAAAAACTCGGCGCTCCGCGCCTCGCCAGGGGGCAAGCCCCCTGGACCCCCGGTTACCTCTATTTACATACTTCGGACGAAATTATAGAAACACAGAATGTGTTTTAGCTCACGCGTTTCACATAAACCCGTCTTCAATCTTCGGTTGAAGATTGGTTAACTTCCTCCAACTAAATCAGAATTTCGCTACTTTCCTCCCACTAAATCAGAATCTTAATCACCGCGTCATAACAAAATATCGCATAGGTTACACCAGGTTACGCGATCCTTAGTTCCGTATCATCGATAGCCTTTTAAAAAGTCAGTCTTCAGATAGGAAGTATTTTATAGTTTTATTGAGATTATAACATTATTTGAACGAACCCCATAACAGATGGTAAACAACGAGTAGCTGTTTTGACTGTTTTTGACTCAACATTCGAAACTGACTTTTCGGCGCAAAGTTTCATTTATATCTTTGTGATTTAAAAAACTAATATCACGCTCATACCGCAGCTTGTCTGCCACGCACTCCGCATTGGTTAAAGTATTATGGTTAGGTAAATCGAGAGCTATCCAACGAGTGGTGAACGATTTTTGTACGATGATAACTGGCGAAGTTAAAGTTCCGTAGCAACGAATCGGTTGTACGTGGAAATCATTAGAAATTTTTCATAGCAGCGTCCCAGATTTCGTTACGAAATTTCGTTACCTTTTGGTTTATTATTTTCAATAATGAACCATTGGAATCGAGCATGAAAAAAAAAAATTCTTACCCCCCCTCAAAATTTGATGGTTTACGTTTCAAGGTATGTAGAATCCAAAACTGCATTAAAAATATTTCTGTCTGTCCGCCGTACGCCGTACGCCGTACGGGCCACTTTTCTTAGTTACCATGAAAAAAATTGATGAAATTCGGGTTATAGGTTCCGTTCGGGGTCTAGTTGGTCCTCGAAGCTCGACGTTACTGTGAATCATCTCTAAGGGGTTCAAAATAGGGGTTGACATTTTCAAAACGCCTATACCATTTTTGTACGTAAATATTTTTACGGTTTTAAATAGTTCTTGAACTTGCGAGTTTTTTAAGACCATCCGGAGCATCGTACGTCCAGCCGTTCGTTCACAGTAAGGCCCCGAAGTTTGCACCGACAGGCATTTTCGACTCCAGTGTGAATGAAATTGTATACAATTCAAACCAAATCTCGTAACCAGAGACGCGCCCACAATAGGAAATTTGGCGGAGATAAAATCATTGGTAGGGATCACCTGATTATATTGGCGGAGTATGAAGTCGAGTTGGTTGTTCTGTGAGATTATTTAATTTGAAAAATGATGGCTCTTTTGGAGTTTGTTGGTAGTTAGTGAAACTTGAACAAACGTTGAGGTATTATTGATGGGTAAATTATTACTACGGTAAATCATTACTCAACGGTAAATTATTACACAACGGTTCATTATACCATCTACGTAGAAGGGGCTGGAGTTTGTTGGTAGGTACTTTTGCAACTTTTTTCACTCCTCATCAACAATTTCTTTTCAGAACTTCATTATGTGTGTTTCTTTTTGTTAGGTACTGTTTGTCATCGGCAGAATTATTTTAGCAACATTTAACTCGTGATTTAGGTAGGTACCTAGTAACGAGTACGGGGTTAGGTACTAACCTACGGAGGGTCTGCGATCTACATAATATGCATAGAATAGTACATATTATATTATATAGACGGGTTATCTATACATAGAGCTGTGATCTGTAACAGAAGGGTATTCTATACAAAATAATAAACCGTTGTGCAGGGATTTGCAGCGTTTTTGGCTAGTTAGTCCATGGGTAAAACACATTCTGTGTTAAAACAGCTTGTGTTACTGACTCAGGGTACACTAGTTTTGTGTCCGTGGTTGTTCAGTAGAACGCGCCACGGGCAAAGAAATAAAACCAACCGACATGTTGGCGGATTATCAGTTCTTCCACAAATTATTAATTGTATGTGACCCGACACGTTCATTAGTGACTGGACACCGACTTTACTTCAAACTGACACTCTAACTCTGTTGGCGATTAGACAAAGGGCGGGATTCATAGCCCTCACTCACTCCGAAGACGAGAGTTTACTCACTAAGTTGAGGGTGTTCTCAAACGATCACTTACTTGGAGGTAACTATTTAAATAGAAATTACCTCCGTTTATTGAGACTGTCCATTGCAGCCATAGCCCATTGAGTGGAGCTATTCTGCTCACAGTTGGCAGCACTGGTGGCATACACAAAGGAAAGTTTTTATTTTAATTTTATTTTGTTTTTGAATGTTAAGCAACCATGACCTACATTCGTCGTGGCCATAAATGTGGACATTGAAAATGTTCTTCAACCACCACCAAAGTGGTTGAACAAAAAACACAGATCGATTATACCATCGGACACGCTACGTTATTGGACAGCCATGTGCCAGTTTATCAATTATTAGATACGTGAACATGAATCACGTAGAACTCAAATAGGTATGTAATTTCTGTGCTTTTGCTACACCTACCTGGTACGATGATCAACGGGGTTTGTAGCAACCCTCTTTCATTTCCATTTCTTGTTGACTGGTTGCCATAGTACCTATATAAGTTGAATTAATACATTCACGAGGTCATTGTTTCTTTCCTGAAACGTAACCTTCTTTTGAAATGAATATCGTCCAGAAATTCCAGTGGGTTCTCTTGGTCCCGGCGATATACCTACCCTTCAGTCTCGACCTCACAGTCGTACGGCCACTAATGAAGTTGTCATATTCTTCATCCCACTCAGCTAGCATGAAATGGTCCATATCCATTATTTAATGAAAAGGTTCCGTAAACGAAAAAAGTTCATTATAATATAAAATGGTGTATTATGAACTGAAAAGCAGGGAAGCCCACTGGAATAATGATGTGAGTAAATACTTAAGGGACCTTTCCATGTCCCTCAGATTTTCAGCTGAGTAAATTGATTGCATTCTCAACTTACCCCACGTTTTGCGTTTATGAATTGCACGTTGAGTGAATGCTTAAGCGTTTACTAAAGCGTTCACTCACTTCAGGCCTATGAATATGAAAAACGTTTGAGGGCTCCTCAGAAGCTCACTAAAGTAAACGCTCAGCTGTAAGTGAGGACTATGAATTCCGCCCTAAATCATCCGGGCGGCTCCTCGCCTGCCTCGCCCTCGATGGCGCTAACCCCTGCCGGCTCTGCTGTGCCAGTTCTGCAAGCCGAGGGAGTTAATTCCCCGGCTTACGAAACATTGTTTATTTATATGTCATTATTGGTAGGTACCTGGGTTGATAAACCCGTCTCCGGAGAGGTTGCGCTGGTACTAATCACATAGGTACTACAGCATTGAGCGGATGTTTAGTTGAATCGTTAGAACACGCTGCAACCCCATTATTGAATGGAACACATAAAGTAGATGAAGATTAAACCAGCAGCATTCATTAGGAGAGCGTAGAGCTCATTGCGGTGACGCTCGATGTAACGATTGCCCAGCAAATTGGTTTGGAACGTCGTCCTGACCGTTGATCACGAGGGGAATCGAACGATCCGTCATTTAAATACATAAATTTGTCTTGCTCTCTCTCCCCAATACCGCAGCGCGCTTTGGAGCCACCGGGACCAAAACCAATAAACAGGGTTGAAGTACATTCCATAACCTTTTGTATTGGCCTTGGCATCAATTAAAGGACAATAACTCGGCCTGGAGATATGTACAGTTCTACACAATGGTTTGATGGGGTGGACGGTAAGAGGTATCGGAGTGTGAGGCTTCCAGCTATTACGAATCGCTCCCCCCGGTCAATGGGCTTCGGTGATATACTGGCTTGTTTTTCCCGCCTCTTCCCCTCAGGGGGGTTTTTCGGTGGTGTAACTGCGAATAACGTGAGCTATATCGGTACTTGAGGTCCAAGCGAGCCACAAGGCCACAACCCTCCACAGAAAAAGACGAGTTTTAAAAAATAAATATTTTCGGAGTCGCGCAAAAAACTTGGGACACTCAAACTCATTTAGGCACTTGACGTCGACGTAAACAGTGTACTAAGTGGGTTGAAGATATACCTACTTGGGAATGTTTGGTTTCACTATCTGTCCTGACTCCTGAGTCTTCGTGAACAGCAGAACTGATGTGGACAAATTTTCAAGATTCATATACAACTACCTAATGACTAAGAGCTTGAACTGCAGTAAGAATGTTCATAACTTATGAAACCGCTCCCTATCTAACCAAGGTTCCAGTTCCTTAACTCATTTGTGAAGTCAAACGGCAAAACAATTCAAAATCATCGACAGGCTGCGGTGCAGCAACATCCGTTAGGGAGGAGATGAATTTGCCAAATCTGTAGGCCTACCCATCTGTAAGTTACAGCCTACCTACAAAGGTAAGCCTGGCTTTGATAAAATGACAAATCGACCAGTAACAGCAAATAAAACGGAAGTGAGGTTTGAGTATGAATAAGGTGAAGGGATATTGCGTTTGGGATTTTTCCAACCCTGGAAAAACATCCAGCAATAGGTGCAGTCTCTGTCGCTTTTGGCGACGTAGATCCCTCATGGAGACGGCTTGAATTTTGAATGTAAAAGATGAAGGGTGAAGGAATCCGGTGATTTCCAGGGTTAATCCGTATAATCCGAAGGGAACGAACAAATTAGCAAGGTTGACCTCCTCGCAACAGCATTGCATCGGGGGATCTAAATCTCCAAAAGGCGACAGTGGCGGCCCATATTGAGAGACTAGGAAAAACCCGAGGTAACCTCGAACTCCGCCTTTACCTCGAATCCCCATCTCTAGGCTTGAAAGCTGTTTCGATAATAGCAGTTGGACTAGTAACAGTACCTACGCTTGTTATTCATTCTCCGCCCTGTGGGACATTAAATGTATTTTTAGAAATATAAGTAATAGGTACTAGAAATAGAAATAAGAATGGAAATAGAACTTAATACTTCTTTCCATATCTTACTATATTGTTAATTTAGCAATTACCTACAAGTTAAGTTTGCGCAAAAAATTGATTGTCTACATTCTGTATTGTTGCTAAATTGGCCTAAATAGTCAGGAATTCTAGTTACCTACTGCATTACTACTGTATGTGCAATTACCAATTCAAAACTTGATCTCGACTGGCCAGGATTTACCGATATGAGCTGAAACATTGTAAATGTCAAGATATGAAATATTGTAAATGACAAGATATGGTAAGAGAACTAAAATTATCAACCGCCATGGATTTGCCAACTGAACTTGTACTTTACGACAGACTGGGGTTTGCAATGTGGCCGTCGTTTTTCAGAAATTCCTCACTGCTTAATAATAATAATAATAATAATCATCATCATTCGATATTTGCTAGAGACAGTTTGGAAACTCAGATGATCCAGTACGGTACGTGCCTAATATGAAGACGGGAAGGTCGATGGGTCGGGCAGCTGACTCGGTCGTGGAAACTCCGTGACAACTGAAAACTCCCATCCGGGGTGCCCTGTTCAGTTCGGTACGTGAAATCCTGCGTTGGGAACTCGCCATCTGTTAATTGCCATTGATTGCACCTGCCATCTGACGTTTCTTCCTAAAACCTCATTGCTCCCTGGGTCGTGTTCGCAATTTACCTACCTCCACCCATCACCTCACGGCATCTCGCTACCCCCTCCATCAGGCCCACCTTCCTTCCCCAGATTAATTATCGAATGCTCCGCTTGATAGGGCTTGAAGGGAACTTCAACTAAAACCGAGGGAATGTTTAATGACGGAGGTCTGGTTGCCCTGGGCTCAAATATTCCTGATTTAGTGAGGTTGGGTGTGTTGAATATATTATATCGTTATGGGTTGCTATTCCGATCAACTTCAAAATTATATCACTCGATAATGGTTTACATCATGATTGCATGTAACAGGAGATGATATAATATAATATACACAATAGGGAATTGGTGCATACCTCACTTCATCATCGCCCATCAGAGTTCTCATACTTGTGTTTTCATCCTAGCTATTTACAAGAAGTGTTTCAGATGTTAGGTGCCTTCACTAATACCCGTTAGGAATGAGGGAATGCATAGGTAAGAATTTCGCATTTTCTGGCACAATATCGGATTCAGCACCTTGAAAATCACCATGTGCACGATTTTCAGTTCGATATTTCATCTGGGTTACCTCGTCAAGGATGGGAAGAGGGTCTCTCCTAGGCGGGCGGGGACCGTGACGTAGCTGAGGGCGAATTTCAGGATCGTTGGTTGAATTGATTATTTGACCTCAGGGCTTTGCTGTCCTGGTCCCGGCTTTTATCATTCTTACATCCCATTTCAGCCCGTACAAATAGGAGAGATATTAGCGTAGGGGCTTTATACTCGTACTTTCTTTTCGGCTTTTGGTTTATTATTTTCAATAATGAACCTTAGGAATCGAGCATTAAAAAAATAAAATAAAAAATAAATAAATAAAAAATCATCCCCCAAATTCACCCTCAAATCCGGAAATGGAATAAAATCACTGCGAATGTTACAGGGTTTATTATTTACCTGTAAATATGCCCCTTCTGCGTAGATCACTGTTTTCAGTGGTCAATACCTGCCCTCGTGCTCCTCCCAGGAAAGTCGTAAAACGAGTACTGCCAATATTGCAGTTTCATAAATATGCGGTGGATTCAAGAATTCTATCATTTGTTGTTATTCATGAATCAACGTTTAATAATCCTAAAAAACATGGAAAACGATACCTAGCTCACAAGCTCATGTTACTAAAACACCGAAAACCTCATTTTGGTTTATTATTCTGTGAATAATGCACCTATGTATTCGCTCAGCAAAAAATGTTTATAGCACCCCCTCAAAATTTTTTCTTTTACATTTCAAGGTGCGTAGATTCAGAAAATGCAATGTCCGTCCGCCGTACGCCGTATCACGTGTACAGGCTTCATTTTCGGTCTAAACATTTCGTTCTCTCGCACACGGGCTCCATTTGGGCCCTAGTTGTGTCCCGAAACTTTGCAGCCCGATCGGAATACACCCAAGGGTGTTATGAGGTATTTTTTATGTTTTAGTAACATGAGCTTTGAGGTATCGTATTCCATGTTTTTTAGGACGAGAAGTCCGAATATGAAGTCGATTTTGACCAGTGAGTGGAAAATTGAGGTTCTAACGAAGTTTCAGCCTTAAATTTACGTTAAATTTTGGTCTAAAATCGTTGTTCTTCCGCACACAGTTTGGGTCCCCATTTGGGAACACATTTGGGTCCTAGCCGTGCTCCAAAGCTCGGCAGCCCGATCGGGATACACCCAGAGGTGTTATGGGGAAAAAATGGTTAAAAATAGGGGTTTTCGAGGTTTGTTTGAGGTTTTAGTGAGCACGAGCTTGTCATGTATCGTTTTCCATCTATTTTAGGGCGAGAAGACCGAATATAAATATGAAGTTGATTTCGACGAGAGTGAAGAATTAAGGTTGTAACAAAAGTTAATGTCCCGAAATTCATTTTTTATGTGTCAAAGACCTGGGAAATTTTCTGAAATCGCCATAAATTTGTATAACTCCTAAAAAAAACACTCCCTGTAAAAAAAGATGCCAAGCTACAAAAGGTGTGATATCCAGGTTGTGCCAAGCACTGTGCCTAATAATCTTCCGTCCACATCCGACAGTTCATTTTCGACATTAATTTTGAGGTATAGACTAGACTTAGCTAACAGGGTGAGGAGTGAGTTAATCTTTAGGAAGTGTGCTGCTTGGCCGGTCTAGTTACTGATCTATTCAGTTCCTACACGAAGGATTCGAAGCCATCAAAATTAATTATTCACATGCTATGTGCCTGATATGTCGTAGACAGACAAGCAGCACACTTCCTAAAGATTAACTCACTCCTCACCTCAAAATTAACGTCGAAAATGAACTGTCGGATGTGGACGGAAGATTAGTAGGCACGTAGAATTTGAATCATTAATTTTGATGGCTTCGAATCCTTCGTGTAGGAACTGAATAGATCAGTAACTAGACCGGCCAAGCAGCACACTTCCTAAAGATTAACTCACTCCTCACCCTGTTAGCTAAGTCTAGTCTATACCTCAAAATTAACGTCGAAAATGAACTGTCGGATGTGGACGGAAGATTTTTAGGCACAGTGCTTGGCACAACCTGGATATCACACCTTTTGTAGCCTGGCATCTTTTTTTACAGGGAGTGTTTTTTTTAGGAGATATCACAAATTTTGAAAGGTCGCAAGTAAGTTTCGAAGCTGAAATCAATGTGGCTCAATGTGGCGCAACAATATCCGAAGCCTGAATGAATGTGGTGCAACAATATCTGATCCGAAGCCTGAATCAATGTGGTGCAACGACGATATTCTCACACAAGCAATGCTAAAAATGCTTGACACTTCACATTGGAAAGGGTAGATCTCCCGTTATTCGCCATGTCACTTCGGCGTTACAGTTTTTAATTTTCGTTTTGATGGAAACACCCAAAATCACTTCACGCATTAACATGATTTGGATCGGTACTAAATTTCATAAAGATCGGTCTAGGGAAGAGGGTATATAAGTGGCGTGACAAAGAATGGGTGGAACAAACAAGCCCCCATCCCCCGGAACCCCCCCTTTGCTTGTGCGAAAACGGTTACAACTCCCAAAAGGTACTTCACCACGCCAAACCTGATCTACATACCAAATTTCATAAACATCGGTCGAGGTAAAAGGGTTGAAGTGGCGTGACAAAGAATGGGTGGAAAAAAAAAATGGGAAGAAAGTCACCAAACACGTATTTTGAGCCCTATTTTTCGCAGGTTTTCGAAACACCTACCGCTTCGAATTTGGTGTCAGGCGACTCAGGGTGTTTGCCCCACAAAATATATACGCGCGAATAAAATATAGAAATAACGGGGAAGGCCCGGGAGGGGGCCAAAGTTGGCCCGATTCTTCGCTCAGTTATATTAGGCTCTGGGGCAGCCGGGCGCGGGTTCATGCTTGGCATCGCTCGGCTGCCGCCTCGCTTGATAACACTAGAAGTAGTAAGCAGGTGGCACTATGGCACATCAATGGCACTATCAATGTTCAAAGATAATCTGTTTAAAAAAAAAAGAAGTTTTTGGGGGGCCATAAATTGGTGGAAACCGTCTAAAACTTCTATTTCAATTATTACTGCGCACGAAAGAAACAATAAATGAACAGCAACATTTCCATAGGTATGTCCAATAGAATAATAAACCCAAGTGACAAGGACTTTGCAGCGTTTTTTACGTTTTTAAATTGATCTCAAACTAAAATATTTTTTGATACCACCTGGAGCATTGTACGACCAGCCGTACGTTTGCCCCGATAAGCTTCGTCAACATGATCGTAAATGAAATGGTATAAATCCAGCCCAAATATCATTGCTAGGGAACACCTGAATAAATATAATCACGGATGGCTGTATGAAGTCGAGTTGGTTGTTCCGTCATATTGTTTATTTGAAGAATGACGGCTCTTTTGGATTTGTTGATAGGTATACTTTTGTAACTTGAACAGACGTTGTGCTTCATGAATAACAAAAAATAATTAATGATCGAATTATTCAATCCTGCGCATTTCTATGAAACATAATTCCCGGGCCGGCTCTAGTACTCGATTCAGGAGTTTCCTGCGGGGACCTCGAGTGTAAGAATTGACCACAGAAAACAGTGATCTACGCAGACGGGGCATATCTGTAGGTAAATAAAAACCGTTGTGTAATAATTTTCGGTGTTTCATTCTGCACGTAGCAGTCATTCTACAAGGAGGTAACCGTTCCCTACTTGAAAATTTATAGTTTTGATACTGTAAAAAATGGAAAAATACCTCATACGTTATGTTATGCTAATCATTGAGTTTGTAATTCAACAATCTCAGCTGATATATGACATGACATTGTTGATAATAATATATGGGATGAATTCCTATGTAATCAGGAAAACCGGTGTCACGCCATGCGGAAATCCATTCTTTTGGATTAAAAATTGGTATTGCAACATATTACGCTACTGAAAGTATAATAACACCTTCTATACTTGTTCATTATAATTAAAAATCTTGTTGGCTCGAAAAAGCTGTTGAAAAATCGATGGCATCCCAACCCAAATCGGGCGTGAGGTTTCTGAAAAGGCGTCAGAACTGGTATTTACATAACTTGACCATCGTTTTGGTATCCCATTAAATGAACGCACGAAAATATATGAGGGAACTGCATAATTTAGATGGATTCCTTGATAGGTCGTCTGTAGCCAATCTTTAAAACATCGGTCCAAATCAGGCAGCTAACCGGCGGTTCAGTATTCGGTGTACCGTTATCGAATATTCATAACGATTATTATTCTAACACTATCGGTTTCTGGTTCTACAAAGGTTCTTAAAAGTGTCCGACAGAGTCAATAAATTAAACAGTACCTATTCATCGGTAAACTGTGGAAGAACCAAAACAAGTTAGGGCCGATTTCACCAACATTTTTAATCAAGGTTATACGATCCTAATCACGATTTACGTTGCTTAATCATGGTAAACAGAACTGTTCGATTCCACCACACTCGGTTTAGCATTAACCATGATTAAGAACTAATCGGCCGATTTTGGTCGATTAGCGTTCTTAACCACAATTAGACAACCATTTTGGTTTATCATGCAACGTTATAGTGATTTCGGTATTATATTTACACCTACGATGCCTCGCGCATTAGTGCGTGCTTTCGAATTATCATTCCAAGATGAAGATGACTGTCGACCATCCTAAATAGACAAGGGAAAGCAGTGAAGATTTCATCGACTTTTCAATGCGGTACCGACTATCAAAACAACTGTTCTCAGCGTACTGGAACAAATAGAAGGCCGTCTAGAATCCCGCCGACTGCCAAGTAAGTTACATGCAGAACATTAATAGAAAATAATGTACCTACATGTAACTGCATATTATTTTCGCATGTGTAACTGTACCTGTTACAAGTTATTGTGCATGTAGGTAAACCATGAGATGACAAATTTGAAATATTTAGGTGCGCACTTATACTAGACTGGACTTCTATATGAAAAAATTGTTTTTTCGAATAATGACCATAATAAATAACAGTAATCTCTAGGTAACATTTTTGAAGTAGGTGTAACAGTATCTAGAGGGATAGTAAGTAATGCTTTTCATAACGAGGTTATTCTTTGCAAATCTTTTTTACCTTTAATCATTACGCCCAAAAACTTTTTGAAAATATATATTATAAAGCCACAGGAATTTGTAGTATTTATGTACAATTCGGCAATACTGGAACGTACCTATTTATGTATATAATGAAAACCAAAATGTATTTTTTTAGGCGCTGAGTAATTGATTTATTAAACCTATTATCACTATTTCTTTTCAGATTGGCAAGACAACCAAATGGAAATGGAGAGGATGAATAATGAAAGGCGAATTTGAGTTTTCACGTTGTATTGTTCTAATAAATAAAACCTTTTTAATTTACATTTCTCAATCACCCAAGCTTTGGCAAGTTCATTTTAGGAGGTACCTACCTACATCATAAATTTTAAAGTCAAAAACACTGTGTAACGATGAATTGATAGTAAATAATCAAAAAACAGGAATTGCTATTTAGGTCCTAATGGGTATGTAGGTTGTGAAATATAATCGTACCTACGGTAACAAAGTTCTCAAGTAAAAGGTAGAAGAGTAATTCTGAGTAGAGAGTTGAATTCGTCGCATATTCACAGTTTTCTTGCACTCAACATAGTAGTTATTTTTTTAGGAGCTCTACAAGTAAATTTTCATTCGACACTTCGAAAGCTGGATCCCCCTTCCTTTTTTTTGGGGTTCATTATTAATGTTATACCTCATGATAATAGAAATGGCATAGAAAACAATCACTAAAATGACAGGCGATTGAGTCTTGACAGCACTAAATAACCTGGTTTTGTTATAACCTCATTACACCACTGCCTTGTTGATACGGAACATATAGCATCCATAGTGAAGTAAATTGTGGTTAGCTAACCAAGATTAATGGGATCCATGATTTGCATGGTGGAATCCAAACGACGTTAATC
Source organism: Leptopterna dolabrata (assembly GCA_954871275.1). NCBI lineage: Eukaryota > Metazoa > Arthropoda > Insecta > Hemiptera > Miridae > Leptopterna > Leptopterna dolabrata. Next base: position 14,103,153 of record OX940976.1, read on the forward strand.
ACGATTAAAAGGTTTGGTTAACTCAAATCTTGATTAGCTTAATCACGATTAGTGAGTTTTTGGTGAAATCGGGCCTTAGTACTAAACCACTCGTTGACTTCATGTTGGTGAACTGCGTGAAATTCCCGCCTCTGCGGATTGTCAGCGAAATTGGGCTACTTGTTTCGGTTCTCTTACAATTTTCAAAGGAATTCCCCATAAGTCATATTTCCATTATTTATAAATACGAGTTCTCGGTTTCTCATTCGCGTGGTTAATTGGGTGAGGGTTATACGGAAAAATAGCTACACGTAGCTGCTTGTATATAATCACACTTTCTGACTTAAGCACTCTACTTGTGCAAGTACTATAAGATAGGTAAGGGGCTCCTACATTGGAGGTCTTCCTACAGTATACGTCCGCGAAGAAGGGTGATAAAGTCCCCGAGCCCTTTAGCGGTCAGCGCCATAAACCTCAGCCGGCACTTGCAACACTGCAGCCGTAATAGGAAGGAAGCTCGCGAGTTGGGACGTGCTGGATCCCATATTTTAATTTTTATTTCTTCACCCACAAATCCTCCTGGTGAATCGTCGGTCGTACTCCTATGCAAATACATACTTGCGAGGCCGGTGGCTGCGGTAAATTACTCCGCGGATGACATTACACGGATTTCACTCATATCATTGTGAAAGCGGGTCGTGGGGTCCCGTAAGAGCCCGTGGGAACAATATGGAAAGCTTGGCTTTTAAATTAATTCTACTTTTAGCTGCTGCAGACGGGTAGAACCGGAGGGAATGGGAAAAAAATATTGAGCGGACGATGTCGGGTAGTGGGAGTGTTTAACCGCAAATTATGATTGTACTGTAGTGCTGTGCGTGAATGGATGGGGCAGCTAGTGCTTCAGCTAGTTTCCCCAAGTTTCTAGCGTAACGAGGCCACTGATGTATGAGTCAATTACAACAAGAACCGTCGACATCTGATGAAAATTGCGACCTGTGTTTGGGAAATTTTTGTTCCCAGTTTCGGTCTTGCCGAGAGCGTAGAGCCGGATTTAGAAGGTATCTGAAGAATATCGTCGTTCGAAGACGGCGCTGCGGATCTCGATACTGTAGAATTCTGTAGGTACCTTGGCAAACTTGTTCGAATGTTTCTGGCAGTTGGGCACAGACCCAGGAAAGTACCCATTCATTTATATGGACACCGATAATTCACTGTTCCACGTTCTGGAACACGTCAAGTAATCAAGTACGAGTAGCTGTGGCCTTCTAACGACGCGAGGAAGCTATGGTATGTACTACCCACCAGCAGATGTTTTTATTGTGGAATAGATACCTACTTGGGTTCCAAATAAAAACGTTCTTCGTCCCTTAGTTTGTACCTAATCCGAAAGAGCGCGGAAAATCCTCGAAGTCCATCTTCTTTTTACGTCCTCAAACCTCCTAAACCTGTGTCAATTGAACGAGAGGCGAACGGAGGAGGCGGTCGTTATGTTGGCCAAAAGGGTCCCATTACGTTAGTGTGGCGTAGACTCGACAGCGTTCCATTGATGGTCTTCGAAGAACGGGTCAACCCACCAACTGAAAAGGGACCACTGTCCACTTCACCCCAGTCAACACTGTTTGTTCTATAACAAAGTTGATCTTAGGATCATTAAATCACATTTGAGGATAGAGAACATCCATCCTCTTCCCTTTATCTTACAACAAAGAGATATTTTTTACGTTCTGCCCAATACTTGGAGAATTGTATAGTTATGCCTATGTACCTCAGCGGTTTTTTTAGGAAATCTTATAGAACTCGAGAACCCCATCTTTGTAACCCTGATTTTATATTTCAGCATCTGTATCGAGCATCTGTTGAATCCAATCTTCATGATTGGTTGAATTTTGAAATAATTGGGATTATCATATCCAGAGGGAATATCCTGAAAGGGTTGAAGGTATGTAACTCAAATTGTTCCGTTATTGGAGGTTATTGTACTTAAATTAGTTAGTAAATGTATATATGAAGGTATATACTTCCTGGTCATTTTCCTGGAAAGGGCCAAACTTTGTCAAGAGGTGATACCGACTTCCTCTTTATGAGTTGGTCGTACGAAAAAAGTGAATATACTACCAACTTGTTCTGCGAGGGGCAAGGACTTCGAAACATCTAAATTTACCTACTTTTTAATACCCAAAGGGAAATCCAAACAGGGAAATATCCTGTAATCTGCCGCGTCCGTATCCTCCATTGCTAACTTCCCTTTCACATTGGGAATCTCCCACCCATTATCGACTTGAAATTTGAGGTATTTTTGAAAGTACCTACCTAAGATAAATACGTTTAAAAAAAATAATAAAAGATTAACAGTAACTTTTTTAAAGATGCATAGAACGCGAGCGGGAGAAAAAAATTATGTGTTCGGAGGTTATAAATATTTCTTTAATCTGCTCTCCTCTTTTTTTGACGTTTTGCAGAGGGTTTTTTTAAAGGTTTTGAGCAGGTTTTTTGAGGTTTTAGTGAACATGAGCTTATGAGGTATCTTTTTCCTTGTTTTTTAGGGCGGGAAGATAGAATATGAAATTGGTTTTGACCAAAGAGTGAAGAATTGAGGTTGTAACGAAGGTTCAGCTCCCAAAATTAATTTTTTATGAGTCGAAAACCTGGTAAGTTGTCAGAAGCCACCACAAATTTGAGTATAACATTGGAACAGGTATTAACAGGTGTATCAAGACAGTTAAATGGCCCTAGGTATCAATGATCAAAGATAATTTGTCAAAAATAGGAGCCTAATTCAAGTTTTCGGGTGGGGGGGGGGGGGGGGAGAAATTGGTGGAAACCGTCAAAAATAGCGATTTCAGTTATTGAACATGAAAGAAAAAATAAATGAACCCATGTGACAAGGACTTTGTAGCGTTTTTTCTATTTTCTCCCTTTAGATTTTACTGGGCTTGTTACATTGCTTGTTCCACTGTCAATCCCTCCCCCCCATCCTGTTCTGAAATTTTGCCCGCCAAGAAACCCTCCTCAGCCACTAAAGGATAGATATCCATTTTGCCCGCCAAAGTAGCACGCTTGGTGCTTTGTACCTCGCTCTTGGATGTGCATATAGAAACCTGTTCCTTCCTCCTGTGTTGGATATGAGTATAGACACCTACCTACCTGTTCATCCCACAAACTTTTAATTTTTTTCAAAGCATTTTGGCGTGGGCTTTTCGCATTGGGGGAAAAACGCGGTGTCCAACGTAAACAGCAAAAGCGGGCTGGCTATTTTGCGCGCCGGCAGTGCTTCTATGCTTTTGAGCCCCCTGCGCGGACGGCGGCGCGTCGGAAAACACACTACCTTTGGAAAATTCAATCCTCGCCGCGGTTGGACACCGCTTTATTCCATTTTCCTTTTCTTTCTTCCATATTTTGGTGCAACAAGAAAGTAGAGTGAAAATGCTAATTTGGTTGTTGGAAAACAGCCTTGAATTTGAAATATAAATGTAGATCGCGGACCCTCCGTAGGTTAGTACCTAACCCCGTACTCGTTACTGGGTACCTCCTAAACCGTTGTGTAATAATTTACCAGTATAGGTTCCCCTTCTACGGGGATAGAATAATGAACCGTTGTGTAATTAATTTGCCCATCAACAATACTTCAACGGTTGTTCAAGTTGCAAAAGTACCTATCAACAAAATCCAGCCCCATCTGGGTAGATGAGCCGTTGTGTAATAATTTACCGTTGTGTAATAATTTACCGTGGTGTAATAATTTACCGTTGTGTAATAATTTACCGTTGTGTAATAATTTACCGTTGTGTAATAATTTGCCGGTGTGTAATAATTTGCCATTGTGTACCTAATAATTTACCCTTCAATAATACTTCAAAGTTTGTTCAAGTTTCACAAGTACCTACCAACAAAATCCAATAGTCCGTCACTTATCAAATGAAATAATATCGCAGAACAAACGACTTCGTACAGCCATCCATGATTATAATCAGATGCTCCGTAGTTATAATATCCAGGCCGGATTTATACCGTTTGATTCACGATCGTGTTGACGAAGCTTTTTGGTGCACACGAACGGCTGGACGTACGATGCTGCGGGTGGTCTCAAAAAATTGTTTAGCTCAAGACAAATTTAATAACGTAAAAAAAACCATAACCTTCTATCGGAAGTTTTCGAGCTACGGCGTTCTGAAAATTTCAACCCCTATTTTGAACCCCTTAGAGATGACTGACATTAACGTCGAGCTTCGAGGACCAACTAGACCCCGAACGGAACCTATAACCCGAATTTCGTCAATTTTGTTTCATGGTAACTAAGAAAAGTGGCCCGTACGGCGGACAGACAGAAATATTTTTATTGCAGTTTTGGATTCTACATACCTTGAAACGTAAACCATCAAATTTTGAGGGATGGCGGGGGGGGGGGGGGGTAAGCGTTTTTTTTTTTTGTTTTTTTTTTTTCTTTTTTCATGCTCGATTCCAATGGTTCATTATTGAAAATAATAAACCAAAAACTTGAATTAGAAATGGAAAACCTTGACTGTGAAATGTAAAACCTTGAATTTGGCATTTAAAACCTTGAAGTTTACGTGAAAATGCTATAATCACATAATTGAAATGTCGATCTGGAAGAAACCCTTTGTTGAATGCGTGAAACGACAAGAGGTAAAACAATCATCCATTCCGACATAACGAACTCCCCTTATACCTCGAGTATCGGGCGATGATATATTTTGAAGGGGGCAGAGCCCTGTGTATAATACTCGGTACGTTGCTTACAACCGAGGGGTTTCTGGTGATTGATTGGTGAAAAATGAGTTGAACCCGTTTGGGTTTCTGCTCCTTACAGTCACGCTCTCCGAACTTGATTGATAGATCAACAGGATTTTCATCCATCCCCCCTCCACCCCATGTAACCCAGAATTAACATGCGGAGGAAATGAATTAGAAAAAAAGGGATCCGAAGCGGTCGCTCAAAAGTTCATTGAGGGATTGGCGAGGGAGCGTGAAAGGAGGCTGTTCGGTTTGAAATCCCCGACGCTCAATCACAAAAAAAATATATATAACGGGGAGAAAAACAGTCATTGAACACAGATTATACCCATCGGGAAACTTGAAAAGTGATTGATGCCTCATCGCAACCGACCTCTCCAACTCAGATTTGGCTCGAATGGATTCATCATTCCCGGCCCAGGGGTGAACACGATGGCTTAGGAGAAAACATGGAAATCACTGGTCTTATAAATTTGTCAATAGCAGACATCCAGTGCGGATCCAGAACATCTAACTTTACTGTAGGCTTCAGGCTAACTTTGGCTTTAGGGATGTGTAGAGTACATTGTTACTCACCTATATGTACCAACATACCTATTTATCAACTCTAAACTAATGCTTCCTCTGAATTATTCAAAGGTTAAATATTGTTATTAATTTAAATTTTTAAACATTATCAACTAAATTTTCAGTTATCACAACTAACACGATATATAGCCACTGCCACTACAGGCGTTATCGATGAACGAAATCCAAAGGTTTAGTTTGTAGGTTCTATTCTAGTAGACCGAAGCTATGAAGTTTATAGTAAAACGCTGCATATCATTACACAGCGGTTTATTACTAACCTGTATAGATTACTCTTCTGCGTAGATCACTGTTTTCTGTGGTCAATACCTACCCTCGTGGTCCTCCCCGGAAAGCCCTAAATCGAGTACTCGAGCCAACATTTCATACATCTGCGGTAGGATCAAGAATTCTATCATTGTTGTTATTCATGAAGCATAACGTTTGTTCAAATTGAAAAACGCTGCAAATCCCTGCACAACGGTTTATTATTTTGTATAGAATACCCTTCCGTTACAGATCACAGCTCTATGTATAGATAACCCGTCTATATAATTTATGATAAGTATGTACTATTCTATACATATAATGTAGATCGAAGACCCTCCGTAGGTTAGTACCTAACCCCGTACACGTTACTAGGTACCTACCTAAATCACGAGTTAAATGTTCCAAAAATAATTCTGCCGATGACAAACAGTACCTAACAAAAAGAAACACACATAATGAAGTTCTGAAAAGAAATTGTTGATGAGGAGTGAAAAAAGTTGCGAAAGTACCTACCAACAAACTCTAGCCCCTTCTACGTAGATGGTATAATGAACCGTTGTGTAATAATTTACCGTTGAGTAATGATTTACCGTAGTAATAATTTACCCATCAATAATACTTCAACGTTTGTTCAAGTTTCACTACCTACCAACAAACTCCAAAAGAGCCATCATTTTTCAAATGAAATAATATCACAGAACAACCAACTCGACTTCATACTCCGCCAATATAATCAGGTGATCCCTAGCAATGATTTCATCTCCGCCAAATTTCCTATTGTGGGCGCGTCTCTGGTTACGAGATTTGGTTTGAATTGTATACAATTTCATTCACACTGGAGTCGAAAATGCCTGTCGGTGCAAACTTCGGGGCCTTACTGTGAACGAACGGCTGGACGTACGACGCTCCGGATGGTCTTAAAAAACTCGCAAGTTCAAGAACTATTTAAAACCGAAAAATATTCACGTAAAAAAATGGTATAGGCGTTTTGAAAATTTCAACCCCTATTTTGAACCCCTTAGAGATGACTCACAGTAACGTCGAGCTTCGAGGACCAACTAGACGCCGAACGGAACCTATAACCCGAATTTCATCAATTTTCTTTCATGGTAACTAAGAAAAGTGGCCCGTACGGCGTACGGCGTACGGCGGACAGACAGAAATATTTTTATTGCAGTTTTGGATTCTACATACCTTGAAACGTAAACCATCAAGTTTTGAGGGGGGGTAAGAATTTTTTTTTTCATGCTCGATTCCAATGGTTCATTATTGAAAATAATAAACCAAAATTACCAACTGAATTCAAAATAATCATCGTTCTTCAGGTGAAATAATATCACAGAACAACCAACTCGATTTTATACAGCCGTGGGTGCTGATTATAATCAGGTGATCCCTAGCAGTCATATCTGGGCCGGATTTGTACCATTTCATTCACGATCATGTTGACGAAGCTGTTCGGAGCAAACGAACGCCTGAAAATGTACGATGCTCCGGGTGGCCTCAACAAATTCTCTTGTTCGAGCAATTTAGAAACGAAAAAAAACCCGTAACCTACTGAAAGTTGGCGTTCGGGAAATTTCAACCCCTATTTTTCACCCCTAAACCCGACAGCTAGAACTGTTGAGGGACTTCCATGTAAATTGGTTTATCATCACTTAATCCGATATGTTTTTCAAGCTGAATCAATATAGACCATTCCCGATTTGTTAGGAATGGCCGCTGAAGAGATAATTGCCGAATCACCCAAAATAGACCTCAAATCTTCAAGTTAGTCTTGTTTTCTACTTATTTCTTCACGCTGAATCGAATAAGGTTCTTTCTTGACGGCAAGGAGGTGAGGAGAAAGCTGAGTAAAAAAAAAATCAGTCATGCAGCATGACTTAATGAGCGAATTTTCAAAGAAATATTCGAATTAATGGCTATGGTTTTGAATAAAGGAAAACTTCGGTCTAAAATTTGGTTTTCTATGTATATTCTCTTCGTATTTATTTTAATTTGTACGTTTTGTCCATCCTGATTCTACCGTTTGTTTATTACGTAATTGTACTAAGTGCTTATTTATTTGATCGCTGTGGGTAAATTCAAGGAGTTGTACTAATCGTTTGCCTCCCCCTTTTTTGCTTCGAACTCTCGTCTTCAATTAATACTTCTCACATTTTTCAATCTGACCACTCTAAGGGGGTGGGGGTAAGAGTTTAAAGATTATCCTAGTTTTGGGTAATTTTTGCGCACTTTAAATGCTCTAATTTAAGAACGGATTTAGATATCTAAAATCCGATTTCACTATCGTGTTCAGCGTGCAAAAACCTTTAAAATGAGGGGTCACTTGTTAGAAAATAACATTTTGGGGATTTTTGGGTAATTTTTGCGCACTTTAAATGCTCTAATTTGAGAACGGATCAAGATATCTAAAATCCGATTCCACCATCGTGTTCAGCGTGCAAAAACCTTTAAAATGAGGGGTCACTTGTTGGAAAATAACATTTTGGGGATTTTTGGGTAATTTTTGCGCACTTTAAATGCTCTAATTTGAGAACGGATCAAGATATCTAAAATCCGATTCCACCATCGTGTTCAGCGTGCAAAAACCTTTAAAATGAGGGGTCACTTGTTAGAAAATAACATTTTGGGGATTTTTAGGTAATTTTTGCGCACTTTAAATGCTCTAATTTGAGAACGGATCAAGATATCTAAAATCCGATTCCACCATCGTGTTCAGCGTGCAAAAACCTTTAAAATGAGGGGTCACTTGTTGGAAAATAACATTTTGGGGATTTTTGGGTAATTTTTGCGCACTTTAAATGCGCCAAAACCCTCCTTAGAGTAGGCCAATTTCGCCCATCTTCGAACTTAGCCTTTCGATTGCCAAGATAGATTTTTTGTGCAAATTTGAGCTGTTTATCTCAATTCTATCGAGAGTTATCGTCTGGAGTGACACATATATAAATAAATATATATATAAATATATATATATATATATACATATAAAAAAGTGTTAAATTTCAGGAATCGTTTTAGAATGGTCTGAAACGGATTTCTATGAAGAAAATTTCCAAAAATTTATATTATTTAAATTTCGAAGCCATTGCAATAGCTTCATTTTCTTTGAAAATTCGCTAAAAAGTTACTCCCACATTGATTGTTGTTAAGTAGGACGTCCACTAATTCACAATTTTTCACATTTCTAAGCGCCATTCTTTCACACAACAGTTGAAATCTGTCAGTGGCCCGGTAAACTGATTAATTTTGTTCCCCTTTGGTTTATTTTTATTACACCACGTTTTACAATTCACAGCTTAAACGTCGTCCCACGTATTAATAATACATTGCTGACTTCATAACATCATCACAAGATAAGATACAGAACTTGACTGTGTTCTATTTTGATAACCAGGGAGTATTCGTGGATTTTTTCTCCTCAGTCTTCTTAGCAAATAATCCTCATCTAGCAAATGGACAGCTTCGGTGTTGCCCGTCGAATTATACTATAGATAATTCGATGGTGTTGCCACGACCTCTTAGCCGCTCTAGGCGGGCGGTGACAATAATTATTGTCTTTATGGTTTCGTCGATAGTCTCCACCTCGTTTAATTTCATTCTTCAATTGGCTTTATATTTTGGTTTATTATTTTCAATAATGAACCATTGGAATCGAGCATGAAAAAAAAAAAATTCTAACCCCCCCTCAAAATTTGATGGTTTACGTTTCAAGGTATGTAGAACCAAAACTGCAATAAAAATATTTCTGTTTGTCCGCCGTACGCCGTCCGGGCCACTTTTCTTAGTTACCATGAAACAAAATTTATGAAATTCGGGTTATAGGTTCCGTTCGGGATCTAGTTGGTCCTAGAAGCTCGACGTTACTGTCAGTCATCTCTAAGGGGTTCAAAATAGGGGTTGAAATTTTCAGAACGCCGTTGCTCGAAAACTTCCGATAGAAGGGTATGGTTTTTTTTACGTTATTAAATTTGTCTTGAGCTAAACAATTTTTTGAGACCACCCGCAGCATCGTACGTCAAGCCGTTCGTGAGCACCAAAAAGCTTCGTCAACACGATCGTGAATCAAACGGTATAAATCCGGCTCGGATATCATAACTACGGAGCATCTGATTATAATCAAGGATGGCTGTATGAAGTAGAGTTGTTTGTTTTGCAATATTATTTCATTTGATAAGTGATGGACTATTGGATTTTGTTGGTAGGTACTTCTGAAACTTGAACAAACGTTGAAGTATTATTGATGGGTAAATTATTACACAATGGCAAATTATTAGACACCGGCAAATTATTACACAACGGTAAATAATTACACCACGGTAAATTATTACACAACGGCTCATCTACCCAGAAGGGGCTGGATTTTGTTGATAGGCACTTTTGCAAGTTGAACAACCGTTGAAGTATTATTGATGGGTAAATTATTACACAATGGCAAATTATTACACAACGGTAAATTATTACACACGGCTCATCTATCAAGAAGGGGCTGGATTTTGTTGATAGGTGGTACTTCTGCAACTTGAACAACCGTTGAAGTATTATTGATGGGAAAATTATTACACAACGGCTCATTATTCTATCTCCGTAGAAGGGGAACCTATACAGGTAAATTGTTACACAACGGTTTAGATAGGTACCTAGTAACGAGTACGGGGTTAGGTACTAACCTACGGAGGGTCCGCGATGTACCTACATAATATGTATAGAATATTACATATATATGTTATATAGAAGGGTTATCTATACGGAGACCTGTGATCTGTAACAGGAGGGTATTCTGTACAAAATAATAAACCGTTGTGCAGGGATTTGCAGCGTTTTTGTATTTGGGAGGTAGAGCGAGTAAGTTTGCTGATATTTCCCCAACTGCTAGTACTGCAGTATCATGTGCGAAGGTGGCTGTTGTGTTTCCTTCAATTTCAGATAGATCGCTGGTATAGTGCACCAAGGCCAATCGGTTTGGGTTCAGAGTAAGCTCATCCTGTTTAATGCGAATGTACCTATCGTAAGATACGTGTCCAGTATATCGGCATACTGAGAAGGCAGTGCTTTTCTCAGCTTGAATTTAAGGCCTTCATGCCAGAGTTTGTTGAATGCCTGGATGGCAGAGCAGACCTTTCTTTCTTCAAGTGATTACCCGGTTATGCTGGTTACTTAGTCTGTTGTTGAGTGTTTTTTCTTCTGAATCCAAATTGAGTGCTTTTGGTATAAGCTGGCGCTCCTCAGTAAGTTGTATGAGCCTCTTATATAGCAGCTTTTCGAACAATTTGGAAGCTGTGGCAGCAAGGATTGGACTGTATGATTTGTATTGTGCTGGAGGTTTTCCGGGTTTTAGTGGCATGATAACCTCTGCTATTTTCCATGGCAGTGGGACGTAGTTAAGACGGAAGGAAGCGTTTAATATTTTCGTTGTGTGGATTGCTGCTTTTCGAGGTAGTTGCTTGAGGACTTGGCCTGTGATCAGATCATCCAGGTGCTTTCTTCGTTTTAATCTCTTTGTTTGTTGTATATTGTACCTCCTTGATTGTAACTGGTGGTATTTTGACTAAGGGTTCGGTCGATGTTACCCTCTATTGAAAGTTTTCGAGCTTCGGCTTTCTGAAAATTCTTTCTGAAAATTTCAACCTCTATTTTTCTCCCCTTAGAGATGACTGACAGTAACGCCTAGCATCGCGGACCAACTACTTAGACCCCCAAATAGGACCTACAAACCAAATTTCAGTAATTGTGGTTCATGTTAACCCAGAAAAGTGCGAAGTACGGCGGACGGACAGAAATGTTTGTATTCCATTTTCGGATTCTACGTACCGTGAAATGGAAACCATCACCGTGGGTGGGTTATTTTCCTATGCTCGATTCCAAAGGTTCATTGATAATAATAAACCAAATGACCTGTCCCCTCCTATCGCCCACATGTATGAGACTGTAAAAATCGTTAAGCTAGAGTGTGGACAGTTTGTAAATAAAGGCTTCTGAATTCCGAGGTCGCAGTGGTCGCAGCTAGTCTAGGTTGGAATACATTCAGAACACTAAGATGTAAACTAAAAATTAAAAAACCGGTGGTCGGGAACAGGCGACAAGTTTGTAAAGCATAATATATTGTATCGCAAACTTAGCTGTCAAAATTATCAGCTAATTTCCCTAATAAATTTTTTATAAATTGGTTAGAAACATAGAACACTGGTTCACTTTCCAGCTACCTAACAAAAATTTATGAGCATTGAAAAAATTTAGAAAATAGGTGTTAATCAAAAAATTGGTGTTTAAAAAATGCGGAATTCGAGCATACTGTGCAGTTGATCAAATTCCGCATTTCTTGAACATTACTTGAACTTTGGTGGGGCATAAGGGCCAGGAAATTGATTTAAGTCCCTTTCAATATCGGATTCGACTACCCCTAATTTCCCTGTAACCAGATATACTTCCCATATAAGCCCCTAGAATAGTTTCAAAGAAGGGGTTTTGATAGCTTTCTGCCGTTTAGAACCACTGTGCGGCGTACGGCGGACGGATAGAAAATTTTTATTCCATTTTACGTACCTTGAAATGGAAACCGTTAAGTTTTCAGGAGGGGTTAATTTTTTCCAGTGCTCCATTCCAAAGGTTTGTTATTGAAAATAATAAATCAAAATAGAAAATGTATATTTTAATATTCAACACACGTTTTATTTAAAACCGTATTGGTCAAATTCCAAGTTATTTGGTTCTAAAGTCCCTCAAATTGCTATAAATTCAGTGAATTCAATAAAAATGGGGGAAGGCGGTTGTTTGAATCGACAGAAAATTTTGAATGAAAAAACCCTGTTTGAAGGAAAAATGGTTCAAACTTGTGGGGAAAACTATGGGAAATATTTTACAGTCTACGTAGGTACGTTATGTCGACGATAATAATTGTCCTATCATTATATTATGTTTATGCTGCATGATTGTAACTTCTAGCCGCTGAGGGGCGTCCCTAAAATGTCGTTCAGAACCATTAGGTATATCGTTTGAAGGACTGGCTTAGAAGCAGTGGCGCATTATGTACTAAACACTTTTATGGAACGATTTTGAGACGCGTGTGATCAACTGACAGCAATTTATTTTCCTTCTTTCCTGATGAAAGCTCTGTTTCTAATTCTCCGAAGCCGTCCGCAATAATTGCACCCCCATCCCCATCATCTTCACGCCTTCGACCGAATCATTAGCGGGCAGCAGAAGACAATGAGAAGGTCTGAGCTGAGGGACCTGACGTGACAAAGACGCCCACGAATGAGTCACGGAATCGATCGGGTCCTTAGCCGAGAAATTCGGATTTCAGCAGTTTGGAACCTGCCGCTTCCCGCTCGTTGCCTTTGATTAAAACGTCGAATTTGACGTCTTCCTCGTGTCTTAGATTGTCCTTTTGTCCCGGATCGGCGGTGGATGCTGGGCGGTGGGGAATTTATCGGAGCTCGACAAAATTATTTTCACTGAATCACAGCCCCTTGGAGAAAACTTGGTTTTTCTCTTCGAGTTCTGCAAATGCGTTCCATTAGACGGAATCTTTTTAATATTTTTTTTCCCCCGTTCTTTTGTTGGTTGCGTGATATTTGAATAATGAGGAACCGTGGAAGAGACATTATTAGCCAATGAAAATTTCCATACTATAGATTTCAGATAATCACTTTGAATGTAGGATCCCCCCCCCCCCCCCCCATGTTCGATGTGGATAAAAATCTATCTTGATCCGTCCCATTCTTTGAAACTGTAACTCTTCTTAACCTTCTTCCGGATTTAGGTAGAGGAACATCGGATCTTGAACTTGCCACACTCTGGTTTGGCTGATTTCAGGAGTGATTTCAGTTGAAAGTGATACGTCAACGTTACTTGTTGAATAACAATGATTTCAGCAAACTGCATTACCCTGCGATTTTTGGTTATTTTTAAATAATTTTTTTATTTCCTCCCATTCCTATTGTTTATTGAGATGATAAGTTAGTTTACTTAATGTCATGGCTGTATTTACTCGTACCTTGTAGAATGCCAAATTTGGGACCACAGAAGGTTCAAATTATTATTTGTGAAATTTAGCAAGACTAGAATTCTGTAAATATGCCCGTGAGTTTGACTGGGGACGAGGAGACGGCATTAACTACCTACATAATTACGCCTTGGCGCTACAATCCTGGCGTCTCTTGGAAAACCATTCATTCCTCTCTGCGTCGTGCAGCTGCTCTCCATTTTCGGACTCCCTTCTTTCTAGACTCGTCTTGAACCTTATTCAGCCAGATCAACTGTGGCCTTCCTTTGGGCCGTGAGCCTCCAGGCTCTTCTGTGAGTCGAGGATCTCAGCTTCCGGCACTCATGTCTGGTGCACGCCCCATCGCAGTCTGCTGCGTTTCACAAAGCTTGTTATGTTCTGATCCCTTAGCGGTTTGTACATACCTAGTAAAATTAAATCCCCCCCATTAAATCGTGTACGTCACACTACTTGGTCACAGACCGGGCTAAGGAATCCTTGGTTGAGGCTGGAAGCTCATGTCTCTGATGCACAGTACAGACCTTACGAGGGATTTGTACAAACCCATTTTGGTGGACCTTGATAACTGTCCGTTTTGAAATATTTAATTAGGTAATCCAAAATAGCACTCTACTGGCGCTCATGTTTTCTATTGTTATCTCCTGGTTCAGGTTATTTCACGTTACAACTGATAATAAGTACATGTATTAAATATGTGCTCCAATCTGTACTCATTCTAATCTTCGGCATTGGTGGACAATAACTGACAATGAATCATATTCCAGCATTATTTGAAAACCACCTCTCAAAGTTGAATAACATCTTGATAGTGTAGATCAGTGGTTTTCCAACTGGGGGGCGCGAGTGATTTTCAGGGAGGGGCGTGTAGACCTCCGTTCAGATGAAGTTTATTGAGACTCGAATTTAAACACATATCTAGTGTTTTCAATAGTCTGTGTATAAGACAGACCTTCGATCGATGTTTGACGGTAGATGTTTGATGTTGGCGGTCATCAACACAAAAATCAGAAATCGTCTGGACGTCGAATTTGATGTAAGATGTTCACTCTCAACATTGCTGCCCGATATCAAGAATCTGATGTTAACTCAAATGAGCCGGTACCATCCATCACACTAGTTTTCGTACGTCTGTCGTTCTTATTTTGTGAAAAAAATTCAGAAGTTTATTTTTATTATTAATTTTGTTTGTATATATAAGATGAAATTCAGTAAAAACTATATAAATTGCTAGGGACGATATTTTCTCCTATTTGTTAACACAAATACCTTGGTTTGGGAATTTTGGAGGATTGATGGAAGGGCCAAGATGCCTCGATACTCGCAAGGGGGGCGCGCCCCAAAAAAATTTGAAAACCACTGGTGTAGATAATAGTAATGATATTTGTATTACCTACGACTTCAAAAATAAATAAATAAATAATCAATCTGTAAATAATAAATAATCTGGAAATGTGGTGACTGGAATTGTGAGTGGTGCACCTCTTTGTATTTTCTGTCACTTGTCGGACGGGAAGATGTAAATCCGTCATAAGAGATTTGGAAGCCCTCGGCTCGACGAAATCCACTCAGACCATCTTTATCAAGGCTTCCCTTTCATATACCTGTCATCACGTAATGGTATTTCCATCGCTAACGCGGCTCCGCTGACACACTACACTCGACACAGCCATCTCTCATCCTTCAAACGCGTAATTCTAGTTGTTACCCCGAGCCGTCGTCCCATCAGCCTAATGAACCCCGATACCCGAGGGGCGGCACGCTAGGGGGACTTTGCCCCGTCGGGGTAAAGGGGCTGTGGACTCTTCCTTCGTTATGCATTCGGTTCCAATTTGTCCTCTCGCGTTTTAGTCAGAGAAAACGTTGGCTTTGGCAACGAAACTCTGGAGAGCAGAACTCAGAAGTACTCACTCAACTCCCATAAATCCAGTTATACTCTCATATCTGCCACAAAGAAAGTATAATGAAAAGTTCCAGCCATGCTCCATAACCATATGGGCGAATTTTTGAAGTTGAAACTGGTAGCAATTTTTCGCGATTTTTAGCGATTTCTAACCCCAAAAAACTAGAATTGACCGTACATCTGATACACATTGCATTACGAAAACATTCATCTGTTTGATCTTGAAATAATGCGTGTTCACTCTTGAGAATGATGTGGCTGGGGGTGATGCTTTGTTAGTAGAGGAGTTGTTGATTACACGAAGGGTTCTGGGTATAGCAATGAGATTCGTTGTCAGACTAATCGTGCTAAGTATTAGTGGACCTGTAGTTTTCATAATTTTTCCAGTAAACATTAATATGACTTAGACACAGACAGAGACATATGAAACACGTTCGTACCTATCTACCTCTATCAAGTGCGGATGTTTCGTGTCTTCCGTTAGATGCCTACCTCTCTAGTGCCCGCTGTATTTAGTACGACGGGTTTTCCTGCTAGTAGCTGTGTAATAAATATCCCGCTATAAAATAAAGGTCTCACATAACGAAATCGGAGGTCGGTAGAGTGTAAATGAAGGGATAAGTTGACCGCTTTTCTTGGGTTTTGATGAAGACTGACCATATATGGATTATAAACCTTTTTACGTAGCTAACTAGTGACTCGGAAGTAAATCAGCTTCAAGATTCAAGATTCAAGATTTTTTATTGGCAACATGAACAAAAAATATGACGGAACAAATAAAAGTAATAGAAAATTAATGGAAAACTAATACAGTTACGTCTGTTAAGTAATTTACATTGCTCAAATTAGTTGTACGGATCTATAGACGAGTTTATTTCACCAAATACAACGCACACACAGCAGGTGTCTGATCCGAAACGTTCCGAATTCCACAACATTTCTGAGTGACACACCTTTTAGCCGCCCGGAAAGGTTAGATCACAATTCGAATGTAGCTTTTCTTTTCGACTCCAATGCCTCTGTTCACTCAAGAAAGCGAAAACTGGCTGGTGTAATAGGGTTCAAAGTCATACTGTTATTGTGTGCTACTTTCCAGCATAAAAAAACATATTCGAAAAGGATTTGTTTTCTTCTGTTAGCCGAAATATTGAAGAACGACTTGGAACCGATGCATATCGATTTCAGAGCGTTGGGCTGTGAATGCCATGTTCCCCAATTGAATCACCGAGCGTTGTGAGAGGACGGTGGAGAGGGAGGGCTTTTCGCTCCCGAATATGATATTTGCCGCTGTTTTTAGCTCAGGACCGCAAACGTCCCACGAATGATTTATCGTGAAGTCTCTTCCTCTCCAACATCACTTTTCCTCTTTCCGCCGCCATCCCCTGTTTCACACTTTGAAATCTGCACTGGACTTCCAACCTTTAGATAACCGCTAAAAATCATTGTTTTTGAAATTTCCAATATTGCAATCGTGATGTCTGCTGATCCGTGGATTACGTTAGTGGTAAACTATGCTGGTGGTATGAATGAAAAATGTGGGCAGGGCCGGTTTTATGGGTGAGGGAAGGTCTGAACAAACGTCAATTTCAATTTCAGTGAGCGAATCCAAGAAATTTGGAAAATTTGACCAGTTTTCAAATCCTTGTCGGTCACCTAACAAATTTTAGCGCGATCGTCAAATCTTATACATTTGGCTAATTCAGAAGGTCAGTTGGAAGTTCCTGGAAGTTCAGGTGGAATTTCCTGGTCAGTCACTGAGGGGGGAAGGGGGTAATATTGAAACTGCATGCACAATTCTCAGCCGATTTGCGACCCCTGTAATATGCATTAAGTACTCAGTATGTTTTTATTTGTTTTTTATATTACTTATTGATTTATGTTATTTAATGCGGGCAAGCCCAATACAGTAGGGAATACATGAAATTATAGGTAATGCTAATGATAATGAGATGAGGTACCTGTTCACACTTGATTATTCAGGAGGTAAAAATGACAGCGATAAATATAAATGCATACTTGAATAACGAAATAAATTAAATAAGTAACGCGATTACGTCTTCAGTAAAGGCTATATCCTGTTATTTAAACATACGGTTTAGAGTATTCCATGGATTACATGGCGTGGCCTTGGTTGCATTGGGTGGAATTAGATCCGTGTTCATAATAGGTAGGATTTTTTAGGATATTTTCAAGAATACCTAGTTCGAAAGAGAGCCATTAGGGAAACTAAGATGCGACATTCCTCGTATTAGCAAGGTTTGAACAATGGTTAAATTATGGACCACTAGAGACTATTGGACCAGATTAAAGAAAGATGGTTTGGTTGAAATGTTGGGGTTTGCGCATGCGCAGTAGCTAGTACTGTTCTGTTTGCGACAAAATTCATATGGGATCAAACAGGGTCTAACTCCGAATTTTGAGCCAGTTTGGACTGGGTTATGGATTATGGCGGTTCAACGGTTTTCACGTTTGCGCATGCGCAGCCGCTCCTATTGATCAGACTGCGACAAAATTCGTATGAGACCAACGAGGACCTAACCCCGAACTACCTTCAAAATTTGAGCCAATTTCGACCGGTGGGTCCGCGAGTTGTGTCGGTTCGCAGAAATGCGTACACACACACGCACGCACACGTATACACACATACCCAACTACACGAAGAAGCTGAAATTTCCTTCTTTTCCGATGGATTCATATTCAGCGTGGTCGAAAATGGAGAAATCCGCTTTACCTCCTCATAATATGAGATTCCAAAGAAATTATTTTTAGGCCACTTCTGTAGTGGAAAACGCTGCAAATCCCTGCACAGCGGTTTATTATTATGTACAGAATACCCTTCTGTTACAGATCACAGATCTCTGTATAGATAACCCGTCTATATAATATAATACGTACTACTCTGTACATATTATGTGGATCGCAGATCCTCCGTAGGTTAGTACCTAACCCCTTACTCGTTACTAGGTACCTACCTACCTAATTCACGAGTTAAATGTTGCTAAAATGATACAGCCGGTGACAAACAGTAACTAAAACGGCAAAAAGAAACGCAAATAATGAAGTTCTGAAGGAAAATTGTTGATGTGGAGTGAAATAGATGCCCCTTCTGCGTAGATCACTGTTTTCTGTGGTCAATACCTATAATGAACCGTTGTGTAATAACTTGCCCACCAATAATACTTCAACGGTTGTTCAAGTTGCAAAAGTAACGATGAACAAAATCCAGCCCCTTTTTGGTAGATGAACCGTTGTGTAATAATTTGCCGCTGAGTGATAATTTACCCATCAATAATACTTCAACGTTTGTTCAAGTTTCACAAGTACCTACCAACAAAATCCAATAGTCCATCACTTATCAAATGAAATAATATCACAGAACAACCTACTCGACCCCATACAGCCATCCTTGGTTATAATCAGGTGCTCCGTAGTGGTGATATCCCGGCCAGATTTATACCGTTTGATTCACGATCGTGTTGATGAAGCTTTTTGGTGCACACGAACGGCTGGACGCACAATTTTGAGGGGGGGTTAGAATTTTTTTTTCTTGCTCGATTCCAATGGTTCATTATTGAAAATAATATACCAAAAGGAAATCAATATAACTTCTTCTACAAAACACACGTTCTACAAAACAATAACATAATAATAATTAATATAATATTACCACGTAATAATACATACTATAAATTAATATAATACTCGTAATTTGGTAACTAACTATGATAATATAATAGTAATTATGATAAATATGATACGTTTTTGGCAAAATCGATGTACCTTCTCCCAACCTCCTTCTAACGCCGGCCTTGTAAGTGTGTAATGGTTGTGTGGTCTGAAAATAAGTACTGGAATGTACTTATGGACTGGTGTGTAGTTATTCTAGTGTCGCACTTCATTGATACTTCGATTGTACGTTGTGCAACCATTTCGATGAAGAATATGTTTACGGGTAATTGCCTTCGAGTTATGGAGATTATCATCGTTGTTGGATCCCTGGTACGAAGGTTGTAATGATCGAATCACCCATTCCAGCTTGTAGGCACAGTGCATTATTATTACTTTCGTGTCAAGGCCCAGCACAACACGTAGAATTTTCCAGTTCACGCCTCATTTAACGCATGCATCGCCCCATAACCTCCGGCAGAGAAAGCGATCGGAGCTGTTGGTTCAGCTCAGGCCATAATTAGGCAAACGCTGTAGGGCCCGGATAGATGATAGATACCGTCGAAACTGGAACTGGCGGCAGAGAGCGCCGTGTCGAGAACAGGTGAGACGAGAGATTACCCAGCGAAATGTTTGCCCTAATGGACTATCAAGTAGAACGAAGTTAAAGTCTGAGCTGTGCTTGTAATGAGTAGTCAATACTAATGGGGGTGCGGCAATGGGACTCTGATCGGGTTAACAGACGAAGGCCTCGTTTTCAGGGTTGGGGTCGGCCTCTCGTCGACTCTTCCTCCCTTTCTCGCTCGGAGCGAATGCATCGACCCGACGGCGGATAATCGGATGAGCGTCGTTGTCACCTAATCGGCCTTCGTCCGGAAAGGGGTTGAAAGGGAAGTTTAAATGGGAAGTATCGCTGTCACTCTGCCATCTGATGTGATGCCCCTAGTGAAACCGATGGTCATTTTCAGTGCGAATGTAAATACACGGTATATGCGTGGTATATCGAGCGTGACCCAATGACGTAATAAAAATAATAAAAGGGTCCTGGGAAAAAACGATGAGGGTCCGCTTTTGCTTGAAGTCGAGATTTCAACGCCATCTGTTAGCTACTGGGATCATGAATGATGGGATTCCGTTAGAAAATGTGGTAAAAGATTCAGGGTACTGGCGAACAGTGATAAGTCCGCCAGTACTGGGGAGGAACGATAAGGGTCTACGCGCCAAACCTTGGATGGGTGAGTGGGTGGATACTCTTCATGTTACTGTTAGGTACCTACCTATATATGTACCAGCAGTATATTATTATTTTTGTTTGGCGATATTCCATTAAATATTCTCAAATTTTGTGATTCACACATGAAGTCAGTCTCATAGCCAGTGTTATGGTCAGTCGTATGTTTATTATTCTGTGAATAATACACCTACCTACGTATTCGCACAGCTAAAAATTTTCATGACATCCCCTCAAAAGTTTTTCTTTTACGTTTCAGGGTGCGTAGATTCCAAAAACGTGCAAAGTCCTTGTCACATGGGTTTATTATTCTGTTGGACGTACCTACAGAAATGTTGGCTGTTCACTTATTGTTTCTTTCATGTGCAATAATGAAATAGCTATTTTTGATGGTTTCCACCAACATTGGCCCCCCAAAAACACTTAGGCTCCTTTTTTTCTTGTTTTCTACAAATTATCTTTGATCATTGATAGTGTCATTTAATTGTCTTGATTCACCCTTGCACTATGTCTACTGTTATTATACAAATTTATGGTGATTTTTAAGAAAATTTCCCAGATTTTCGACTCATAAACAATGAATTTTGGGAGCTGAACCTTCGTTACTCGATTCTTCACTTTTTGGTCAAAATCCACCTCATATTCGGTCTTCTCGCCCTAAAAAACATGGAAAACGATACTTCACAAGTTCGTTTTCATTAAAATCTCAAAAATAAAAAATCCTCGAAAAACCCTATTTTTACACCCACTGTTCACCCATAACATCCTTCTTCACATCCTTCAGAACCCGCTTTTCATTCTAACGGCTTAGATTTTTAGTGTTACTCTTCTCCACTGCAGAACGATTTAATATTTTTCCTTCGTTTTAACCGCGCCATTTTATTCCAAATAACAACACAGACAGAAAACATTGGATTTTTCTCATAAGCGATAAGTACCCTTTTAGGAACCTACCTGTTAGGAAGAATGAACCAAAACAATAACAATAACAATACAGGCACAAAAAACATCGGATTTTCTCATAGGTAAGCGATAAGTACCCTTTTAGGAACCTACCTGTCAGGAAGAATGAACCAAAATTCACGTAAATTATTGTTCGTTCGAAATTTATGTTAGACACTTCCTCCTTCTTTTCCCTGGGGACGACTTTACAAGAGTTTTCGGCGAATAATCTAAATGAGTTGATAAAGAAACCGCTGGAAATATAAACGGCGCTCCGAATGTTGGCTGCTGCATTAATTCAAATAGCTCGGGGGGTCGTTAGAGGGTGGCACCAATTACAAACCGAGCGAGGGAGTAAAATAGGAACAATTAAAACTTGGCGCTCGCCCGATCAATCATAGGACTGGATGGGGGTATCCCCCCCCCCCCCCCCCCACGCACCCCCCTCGTCATCAGTCCGTGGTGGAGTAATGAATTCCAAGTTCTGTTTTCAGGGAGCAATGTGAAAAGGGGGGCTTCCGAGCTCGGAGGTTCATTTCGAGAACTCAATGTGATTGTGGGGTGGCGAAGGGATAATTTTGATTGAAATTATATTTCCTTATCCGAGAGAAATCGTGTACAAAACGCATTGGGATCTTGCTGTGTTAGTGACACACGGAGAATTACCTTATATATTAAGGAAGGCTTTATTGTAGTGAATGCATCGTACCTGACTCGTAGGAAGTGTAAAGAAATAGTAATTAGTAAATTGGTAACTCGGTAGCCGAACTCCAGACATATGGTAGGGGTTATTATAACATTCGCTTCTCTCCTTCAGAACTGGACGCAGTCCTCCACGTCCTTCGATTCCTGGAGCTACTGCGGAGTTGGGGGTGGTGCTATTATCTTCCCGAAAGGACGTTGACGGAGTTTGGGGGAATTATGTGTTACTTCCGGAGCTGGAAGGTGAGTTTCGGCCTGCAACTCCAATCACAAGGGTCCACAGGCTCGTAATTTTACGGGCGGTCTTCTTCAGCAATCTGGATATGATCTCCATCTGTAGGAGCCAGGTGCCTTGTTGATACCGTAGTTTCCCGTCCGTCTGTATAACGAATTAGGGCATAATCTTGATTCCAATCCAGAAGCTTAACATCTTCTACGCCAAAAATACTGAAAAGTTGCAAGACACGAGCTAACGGTTGATGAACTGGTATCTGGACATGGGAATGCAAATGGAAATCTTGAGCATTCATCTGTTACTGTTTGACATATCGATTACGTGTATGGGAGGGTGACGGTCCTTTGGAATCCAGGTTTAAGCGTGCAAATGTCATTGTGGCCTTAATCAGAGTCGATCTCAGCACAGATCTTACATGCCGAAGTGATCCGCTTCACATCTTCCACAGCGTATGGCAAGTTCTTGATGCGAATCCATTGGCTCGCTCCTGTGATGCCGGGGTGGCAGAGTTTGGGGTTTGACGAGCCTCTCGTCGCCACTGGTTAGCAAGCAAACACGTGCGAGAGCGCATTCGCTGCATAGTTAAGATTTCCTGGGCGGTATGTTATATCATACGAGTATAATGATAAATCCAAGCGCCAGCGAACGATTTTCTCATTTCTTTATTTTGCCTGAATGTTTAGTATCGAGCATAAAGGCGACCGATCGCTGGTCAGTTATTAAGCGGGAATGTTTGCCAAGAAGGAAGTGTCTCCACTTACGGACAGCTTCAACAGTGGAATGCACCTCTTTTTCTGTGGAAGAATGGTGCCGTTCAAATGCGGAAAGGGTCATTGAGAAGAATGCACTGGGCGATTTAGCTGGCTGAGTGTGGTAGCGATTGCTCCTTCTGATGCGTCAGTCTCTACGCAGAAGGGAGCCTCATCGTCGATACTACTCGATAGATCCGAAAACTTTATAGACTCTTTCAAATCGTTGCAACCTATTAGAGCATCCATTGTCATGGGAAATATGCAGTCAGTTGGAGGAAGAATTAATTGGAGGGGAAATAACGAATGTCTGTGCAAAATTTCAGCTCTTAAAACTCGCTGTTACGTAGGAGGGGCGAGCAAATTGCACAAAAGGCACTTCCTTGAACATTACGAATGTGAATGCAAAATTTCAGCTCTTAAAACCGTCTCTAACCTACTCCTAATACTGTCTCCCCCCCAAAATGGCGGCCAATAGATTGGGGGGAGGGGGATTGCACAAAGGCACTTCCTTGAAGCATAACGAATGTGGTACAATATTTCAGCTTGATCCGTTATGTATGTGAGGCTGTAGCGATATCAAAGCCCTGTCAAAGAAGAAGAGCAAGAACAACTAAAAGCAGAAAAATGTAAAAAATAGCGATTTTCAAACTTCCATTAACTGCGGCACTTGATGGTCCCGAGGTTTGAAATTTGGTGCAGTCGCCAGGGCCTTCTAGAGAAAGGGTGTATGAAAAATAACCCCGTAGACCCCCAGGAGGCCAATTGCTGGGTAGAAATCCCTATTTATTCTGTCAGTGTTCTTGGTCGCTTCGAGTTTTCCGGTTTTCCTAGCAGGCGGGACGCTCCCGCGTCCCTAGATCATGTTCTTCTCTTGTAATGCCACAGATATTCTGACATCATCCAGGTAAGCATAAGTGCCGGCGAGGTGCTCGTCCCTTATGATCCTGTCAGTTACCCGTTGAAAAGCTGCTACCCCATTAGTTACCCAAAAGGAATTGTGGTCCAAGAGCGTAAATAGTTGGTTGTGCGGGAATAATCAACGTACATTCGTCTTTTGTGGTTAGAACTCGAAACATGAGTACTTGAGCTCGCCAAGGTACTTTCCCAATAATCCTTTCACTGAGAAGCTTCCGTACCTCGGCTTCTATGAATTTAGAACCACTGTCCTAGTATCGGTTCGGTGAGACTTGACAGCGATGGGATGAGATTTGAAAATAACTCTGCTGGCTTTACATTTGCTAGGGATAGGCTGCAGGATCGGAGAGGGCGTTGGAACAGCCAAAGTCAAAATGCACACTGGAATGTTGAGATTATGTTTGCGCCAGCTCCATTGCACGAGCTTGCGTGAACGCATCATCGAGGGTTAATGTGAAATTCTCTAGGAGACGTTGGCGTAAGTGGGTTGGCTAAACCTTTAGTAAAGAGACTTTAAAACCAAATGAGATTGATTTTGGTTCGTGCAATCTGGAAAATTTGAACTCATTTCAAAATGGGCAAGTACCGTACATTGCGTATAGTGGATGTGAAGGACGAAGGGAAGGGAGGGTTGAGGGGAAGGGAGAATGAAGGGTTGAGTTGAATAGAGGAAAATCTCTCTCTTTATTTAGTTTTATTTCCAATAATGAAACTTTGGAATCAAACATGGACAAATTTGGGCCCCCCCCCCCCCCCCCCCCTCAATAATTTGGCGGTTGGGGTTGGCTTCGTTTCAAGGTAGGTAGTGGAATAGAAAAATGTCTGTACGTGTTCAACGTAATGCACTTCCTTAGTCACTATAAACCAAAATTAATGAAATTTGGTTTTTAGGCGCCATTTGGGGTCTAGTTGGTCCACAAAGCTCGGCGTTGCTGTCTGTCACCTCTAAGGGATGAAAAATAGGGGTTGCAATTTTCAGAACGCCTTAGCTCGAAAACTTTCAATAGAAGGGGAACTTTACTCCTTGGAAATACGAGTATTTAGCATCCTTCTCCAACGCTCCAATCACATCGGTTGACGTTGAACAATCGTTTAGTTGATATAAAGCAATTTTTTGAGACCCGATTGTTGAAGTTCCGCGTTTGAGAATTTGAAATATCATGTCGTAATAAATGGGAATAATTCAGATTTTGATTCAAAAGGGTTTCTTAACCTTACATATTTACCTAAATATACATTCATATTTTGGTTTATTATTTTCAGTCAAACCACTGGAATCGACCTTGAAACAAATTTTTTTCTACCACCTCCCACAACATTATCATGGTCTACGTTTCAAGGGATGTAGAATATCCAATTTAAAAAAATCCGTCCGTCCGCCGTAAGCCGTCCGCGGCTTTTTCCTTAACTCCCATGAACCAGAATGCACGAATTTGGTATATCGGTCCCGTTTGGGCTCTAGTTGGTCCTCGAAGCTCGGCGTTACTGTCACTCAACTCTAATGGGTGAAAAATAAGGGTTGAAATATTCAGAGTTTCCATATCTCGGAAAATTGTGTTTTGAAAATATTGATCTACGCAAAAGGGACATCCATACAGATAAATAATAAACTAAATAATTGCAAATAATTGTGTAATAGTTTGCAGCGTTTTTCGTTTTATAATACACAGGTATTTACCTAAATATGCAACGGTACTTATTATACGTAGGGACATGTTTTTATTTTTTAATTACATGGAAATCCCAGACCTACTCATTGCATTTGGAAAATGTGAAATTCTTTCTGAAAATGCTTAAAAACCATTTTCGGAACTGATAATACTAACTGAATCAGGAACACCAGCTAAATCAAACCGCGCTCCGGTCATAATTCATGAGTGATACGCGACGCATCACTCACGGATTCACACCACGGGTTGGGGCCCTAATTGAATCAGTGGACTAACGATCGTGTCCCCACCACTCCCTCTCTGTGCTTACTCCTGACCGCGCTATCTCCATCTTTCTTATCCGACGCGTTGTACGAGAAACCAATTAAAACGGAGTTTTTCTACTGACGGCCCTGATTTTTTCGCTCGTTGATTATATCCGATGATCCCACAACACGAAATCCTCTTTGGGGGGGAAACACGGAGCTTTCCGAGGCCCCCAGCACCGGGCCTATGAACGGGCGCCTTGGTTGACGTCCGGGCCGATCAATCTTCCCGTCTAATCCCCTCGACGGCTTAGCTGAGACGGCTCTCTCTGAGGGTGTTGATATGAAATTAACTAACTGACAGACAACATCTTGATCTCAGCGTTTTCAATAACATTGAAGCGTAGCAGAACGAGGAATCACGATTCGAGGGAGAGTATTGATGATCCCCCTTGTAGCTCCCCCCCCCCCTCACATTGTTCACCACCCTGTATCGTACTTACTTGTGCCTTTATTGTATTCTGTTATTGTGTTGCTCTGTTGTTACCGTCTGAAGTTCTACTTGTTTTTCTAGCCCAAGTCAAAATTGAATAATATGTTAGTGCTCATGCAAGTTACCATAGCATAGTTTACTAGTAAAACTTCTTTCCAGGTAGTGTTGTCAACACAACATATTGAAAAAGAATAGATCTAAAAATGCCCTTTTGGTTTATTATTTTCAATAATGAACCTTTGGAATCGAGCAGGAACGCTGCAGATCCCTGCACAACGGTTTATTATTTTGTACATAATACCCTTCTGTTACAGCTCTCTGTATGGATAACCCGTCTATATAATATATACTATTCTATACATATTACGTAGATCGCAGCCCCTCCATAGGTTAGTACCTAACCCCGTACTCGTTACTAGGTACCTACCAAAATCACGAGTTGAATGTTGCTAAAATAATTCTGTCGATGACAAACAGTAACTGAAACGGCAAAAAGAAACGCAAATAATGGAGTTCTAAAGGGAAACTGTTGATGTGGAGTGAAATAGATGCCCCTTCTGCGTAGATCACTGTTTTCTGTGATCAGTACTTACCCTCGTGGTCAAGTATAATGAACCGTTGTGTAACAACTTGCCCATCAATAATGCTTCAACGGTCGTTCAAGTTGCAATAGTACCGGTTAACAAAATCCAGCCCTTCTTGGTAGATGAACTGTTGTGTAATAATTTACCGTTGTGTAATAATTTAACGTTGTGTAATAATTTGCCGGCGTCTAATAATTTACCATTGTGTAATAATTTACCCATCAATAATACCTCAACGTTTGTTCAAGTTTCACAAGTACCTACCAACAAAATCAATAGTCCATCACTTATCAAATGAAACAATATCAAATGAACAACCAACTCGACTTCATACAGCCATCCTTGATTATAGTCAGTTGCTCCCTAGTGATGATATCCCGGCCGGATTTATAACGTTTGATTCACGATCGTGTTGACGAAGCTCTTTGGTGCACACGAACGGATGGACGTACAATGCTCCGGATGGTCTCAAAAAATTGTTTACCTCAAGACAAATTTAATAACGTAAAAAACCATACCCTTAATCGAAAGTGTTCGAGAACAAAATTTCTGAAAAAATCAACCGTTCTGAAAATTTCAACCCCTATTTTGAACCCCTTAGAGATGACTGACAGTAACGTCGAGCTTCGAGGACCAACTAGACCCCGAACGGAACCTATAACCCGAATTTCATCAATTTTGTTTCATGGTAACTAAGAAAAGTGGCCAGTACGGCGTACGGACAGCAATTTTGTTTTATTATTTTCAATAATGAACCATTGGAATCGAGCATGAAAAAAAGAATTTTAGCCCCCTCAGCATTTGATGGTTTACTTTCAAGGTATGTAGAATCCGAAAATGCAATAAAATATTTCTGTCTGTCCGCCGTACGCCGTACTGGCCACTTTTTAGCAACATGGTAGTAACATGAGCTTTTGAGGTATCGTTTTCCATGTTCTTGGGACGAGAAGACCTTACATGAAGTCGATTTTGACCAAAGAGTGGAAAATTGAGGTTGTACCAGATGTGCAGGTCCCAAAATTGATTTTTCGTGAGTCAAAAACCTGGGAAATCGTCTGAGATCACAATCAGTTTGTATAATAACACTAGAAAAAGTTTCAACACGTGGATCAAGACGATTAAATGGTACTAACCAATGACAAAGGTAATTTGAAAAAAAAAGAGCGTACCTAATTCAAGTTTTAGGGGCCAAAATTGGTGGAAATCACCAGAAATAGCTATTTCAACTATTTTACATGAAAGTAACAATAAATGAACAGCCAGCATTTCTGTAGGTATGTCCAATAGAATAATAAACCCATGTGACAAGGACTTTGCAGGGTTTCTTAGATTCAACTCTTCTTTCGTTCTTCACATTAGGTGCCTGTATCAAGGTTTTTCAGAAAAAAATGTATAGGTCACGTACCTATGGGGGTAACCATGGTAATTGCCTATTTGCAGGTTTGATAGATTGAAATTTTTTTGGTTTATTATTTTCAATAATGATCCATTGGAATCGAGCGTGAAAAAAAAATCTAACCCTCCCCCCCCACCACCATAAAATTTCATGGTTTACGTTTCAATGTACCTATGTAGAATCCGAAAATGCAATAAAAATGTTTCTTGCTGTCCGCCGTACGCCGTACTGGCCACTTTTCATAGTTACCATGAAACAAAATTGATGAAATTCGGGTTATAAGTTCCGTTCGGGGTCTAGCTGGTCCTCGAAGCTCGGCGTTACTGTCAGTCATCTCTAAGGGGTTCAAAATAGGAGTTGAAATTTTCAGAACGTCGTATCTCGAAAACTTTCGATAGAAGGGTATAGGTTTTTTTTGCCTTATTAAATTTGTCTTGAGCTAAACAATTTTTTGAGACCATCCGGAGCATTATCCGTCCAGTCGTTCGTGTGCACCAAAAATGCTTCGTCAACACGATCGTGAATCAAACGGTATAAATCCTGCCGGGATATCATCACTAGGGAGCACCTGATTATAATCAAGGATGGCTGTATGAAGTCGAGTTGGTTGTTCATTTGATATTGTTTCATTTGATAAGTGATGGACTATTGATTTTGTTGGTAGGTACTTGTGAAACTTGAACAAACGTTGAGGTATTGTTGATGGGTAAATTATTACACAATGGCAAATTATTACACACCGGCAAATTATTACACAACGGTAAATTATTGCATAACTGTAAATTATTACACAACGGTAAATTATTACACAACATCATATTATTACACAACGGTTCATCTACCAAGAAGGGGCTGGATTTTGTTGATTGGTACTTTTGCAACTTGAACAACCGTTGAAGTATTTTTGTTGGGCTAGTTATTACACAACGGTTCATTATAGGTATTGACCGTGGAGAACGGTGATCTACGCAGAAGGGGCATCTATTTCACTCCACATCAACAATTTCCCTTCAGAACTTCATTACTTGCGTTTCTTTTTGCCAGTTTAGTTACTGTTTATCATCGGCTGGATTATTGGAGCATCATTTAACTCGTGATTTAGGTAGGTACCTAGTAACGAGTACGGGGTTAGGTGCTAACCTACGAAGGGTCTGCGATTCACATAATATGTATAGAGTAGTACATATTATATTATATAGACGGGTTATCTATACAGAGAGCTGTGATCTGTAACAGAAGGGTATTCTGTACAAAATAATAAACCGTTGTTCAGGGATTTGCAGCGTTTTTTTTCTTCATGTTTGAAATCTCGTCCTACACCGAATTTAGTGTGTTGGTTGATGGTTCTATGATCAAAATTATTCCAACCTGGCTCGCGTATCTACTATACGCACCAGACGAATGGTGGTTTTATACAACTTTCAGCTGTTCCCTCACTTGAAACTCATTACCAACTAGTACCGTGGAAGAGAAATTCCACGGAATTCAATAGCTGTAGCTCTCAACAGAAATATTCCGCCAAGGCCTTTTATATACAGGTTTTTATATATGCGAGCCGACCTGACCTTTCCGGGCCCTCCATCACCTACAGCACTCAATACTATCGAGAGCCGCTTTGGAGCCCATACAAAAGAAAGAAACTGTTTCGTCTCTTTGTCTTGACGCTTTCTGACGTGGAATTCCTCCAGGATATGGCACCTACCATAAATATAAGCCGGCGCGGTCGACTGCGTTGGACTACTACAATATCACTTCCCACGCAAGGCGCAGCTTTGTGATTGGTATAGATGCTCGTAGCGTCTATTACTCATTTAAAACACTAGTGAACCGATTTTATTTATTACTACCTACGTGAATACGATAAATGGGTGTTCTACGGGAGTAAAATAGGTATCGAATTCTGCACCAACAACTCATTTGAACGAATCACATTTGAAAATAATCCATGTTTTGGTTTGGATCCAATTTTTACAGATTTTGAGAGTGGCAAGGATTGCTAGTAGTGGAAATCAGTACAAGTTCATAAATAAGGTCAAATCGTAGTTTAGATACGTACCCACGGAATACCTAATATGTATTTTACAAATCAAGAATTCACCTTAGCAGGAAACTCGTGCAATTGCAATAATACAATATTATAGTAAAACCGGCAGCTATACTGCAATAATTGTCTGAGGCTCCTACGAGAAGTAGCGTTATTGGAACTCTCTTTCGGCAGTTCCCGAAGTGGATAATCGCTCTCGAGAACTTAGTTGATTCGAACTTAAGCCATCTCATCAATGTGAAGTGGAATGCGAGGTATTCCAAGGTGGTTTCAATGCGATCTGCCCCAGTGCCCCCGCTATTAACGGCTCATCCCCGCTCAAAGTGGATGGGCCAGTGTTGAAAACACTGAAAGGCTCTTCAGACTCAGCTCTCACTCACTATCCTTAGTGATGCTTTGTGTTTTAGAAGGAATTTGACTACATGCTCCTGTATTTATTTAATTTATTTAAAAAAAAAGTAGGTTCCATTCCAAGAATTTTGAGACGAATCACGCTCTCCTACGATAATAGTTCTTTTTCTAGTTTTTCGAAATAATGAAATTTGTATCTAATAAAAAATATATCGAGCAACGATCGCGAATCACTTTGAATAATCTTTCTACGTTCTCAAATTTTGCGGGTTTGCATCCAGCAAAGTTTTGAGGTATTCCTGTTCAAATATGAAAAGACATCCAGTCTTTTCATATTTGAACAGGAATACCTCAAAACCCAATTGCAAAGATAGCCCACTGATGAAATTTTATAGTACTGTTTTTATTCAAGTTGGTAAGTCATTGTACAAGTTAATGACTGTACCTACATCCAAACTAAAATTATTGACGACAGTACTATCAAACTTCTACACACTGTCAATGAGTCGACCCGTCCAATTAATTATTCTTGGTAAGTATACTGGCTCATGTCCTTGTAAAGCCGAATATGGGGGAAAAAAAATTAACCCCCCTCAAAATTTGATGGTTTCCATTTCAAGGTACGTAGAATCCGAAAATGGGATACACAGATTTCCATTCGTCCACCATCCTTAGTTTTTTCTTAGTTAACATGAAATAAAACCAATGAAATTCGGTTTTCGGCTCCCGTTTGGGGTCTAGTTGGTCCTCGAAGCTCGGCATTACTGTCAGTCACCTCTAGGGGGTGAAAAATGGGGTTGACTTTTCCAGAACGCCGTTATCTCGATTTTTTTACGTTTTCAAATTGATCTCAATTTGAAAGGCAATCTTTTGGGACAACCCGGAGAGCATTGTACGTTCAGCCGTTCGTTCACAGTGAGGCATCGAAAAGCTTCGTCAAAACGATCGTGAATGAAACGTTATACATCCAGCTTAGATATCACTGCTAGGATGTATAATGACGCATGGCTGTATGAAGTGTTGGTTTTTCTGTGCTTCATGAATAACGACAAATAATTAATGATAGAATTCTTGAACCCACCGCATATTTATGAAACTGCAATTGCCTGGCCGGCTGCAGTACTCGATTTAGGGCTTTCGTGGGGGAAGCACCAGGGTAGGCATTGACCACAGAAAACATTGATCTACGCAGACGGGGCATCTATACAGGTAAATAATGAACCATTGTGTAATAATTTGCAGCGTTTTCAAGTACTGGGCGTTGTCATAATCAACGTATGGATGGCTCGGTATGAAGGTTCAATGAACCTGGATAGGAGGGGGGACTATGATTCTCCTAAAAGTCCTTCAAGTTGAAAGGATGCAGTCACCCTTCCAACCCCAAAGTGATCGTTCGTCCGTAGAAACCGTTTAGTTTTTCGTGTTGAGTAGATAAATTCTCGAGTTAGCGAAACGTATATTAGGTAGGTTTACATAAGTCGACAAATACAAGCAATAATAAATAAATGTGAGCGTGGACAACTTCCGTGAGGAAAATAATATAGAGTGGCGGAGAGGAAAGTGCCGGTTCTGATGATTCAAAAGATCCGTATTCTCTGTAATGGTTTCGACCAATCCGCCGATTTCGAAACGGGCAGTTTTAAAAGGGTGTGTAAATGGGTGTAATGTGCATCTGGTTTACAGATGATGGGGGAACGTTTGAAATCGCCTGAACGGAGACACGGGGTTTGAACCAAATCAAATTCGGGACGAAATAAGTAATTTGGGTAGTTCAATAAGTATACTGTCCTCACTTATGATCTCTCTCGAAGAAAATGTCTAAATTAGCTTTTTATTAGCCCACTCAAGGTTTTCTTGCACCTATCCGCTCTCATTGAGTAGGTATAGTTCAAATGACTTGAGTGCCCTTATCTTTTGCTGCGGAATTCGCCCAACTGCCTTCGATTGAAACAGTCTGGTCATCAGCTATATAAGCAGGAAAAAATCTCTCATTTGTGCAATTTTGTTTGAGTTGGGACTAGATAGGTAGGTGGACGCATGTTTTAGTTTTGAAGAAGACTGATAAAATCTGGAGGTTTTACAATATTTGTTTATTCATTTCAATTGAAACGGGTTAAAGTCGAGTGTACAAGTATACTATTTAATACTTGAAGGAAAAGTTGATAGGTAGGTATAAGCTGATATACATGAAAAAATTGTTAAATCGATAGTTCAAGCTGAAATAACAAAATGATAAATCTTAACATCATAGAATGATTTGATTTTATGAATGATGGCCATATGCACCAGACCATGATAGCCGTTCAGAAATAAAAATGTTGTCCATAATTGCACTGAAATTCTGGAAACCGTCTCATTTTAGCGTTCAAACTTGGTGTCTGTATACCTATAAGCTGTTTCAAGGCCGCTATTCCACATTATCCGTTTTGACCAGTGGTTACGTATTCGAAAATAGAAGTACCTATATCCAAAAACGCTGCAAAGTCCTTGTCACATGGGTTTATTATTCTATTGGACATACGTCTACAGAAATGCTGGCTGTTTATTTATTGTTTCTTTCATGTAAAATAATTGAAATAGCTATTTCTGGTGGTTTCCACAAATTTTGGCCCCTAAAACTTGAATTAGGCACGCTCCCTTTTTTTTCAATTTATCTTTGATCATTGGTAGTGCCATTTAATCGTCTTGATCCACATCCACAGTTTTTCTAGTGTTATTATACAAATTGATGGTGATTTCAGACGATTTTCCAGGTTTTTGCCTTATAAAAAATAAAATTTGGGAGCTGAACATCTGTTACAATCTCAATTTTCAACTCCTTGGTCAAAATCGACTTCATATTCGGTCTTCTCGTCCACACAAACATGGAAAACGATACATCAAAAGCTCATTTTACTAACATGTTACTAAAACACAAAAAAGTACCTATTTTTATACACATTTTCACTCATAACACCCCTGGGTATATTCCGATCGGGCTGAAAAGTTTCGGGACACAACTAGGGCCCAAATGGAGCATGTGTGCGAAAGAAAGAATTTTTTATACCGAAAATGAGGCCGGTACACGTTATACGGCGTACGGCGGACGGCCTACGGCGGACGGACATTGCGTTTTTGGAATCTACGCACCTTGAAATGGAAAAGAAAAAAATTTTGAGGGGGGTGTTATAAAAATTTTTTGCTGTGCGAATACATAGGTGTATTATTCACAGAATAATAAACCAAAATAGAAGTTGCGTTTTGGATGTCTTATTCTCGTGGATACTGGTTCTATCAACCTCACTGACTTATTGCCGACAGCGCAGCTATGTTGTTTGACCATTGACAATGAAAGGTTTCCTTGTAGTGACTGCTGACCCCCCCACACTATTGAATGAACTGTCTTGGTCCACTGTCAAAGGCGTATTGTAAGCTCTTGTTATGGAGATAACCCTCCCCGGCTTGTCCATTGGAAGCATCCACGTTGTTTCTCGACCTCCTACCGGGACGTCCCAGTCGCCGTTGGATCGGGGTCTGTCCTTCTGTTGACATTCAGGCACCGGTCGCCTCATTCCCAGGTAAAGTACATATTTGAGCAGCGGGCCGATTCCTCCCCGATGGAAGCTTCGCTGCTTCCGCGTCGGCAGCTGCGTAAATCGCAGGGCGAGCAGTTATTTCAACTCCTGTTTTGATGGACGTTTGTCAAATTGCAGAATAACGACCGAGTGGCCTACCATTGGCCATTGGTAAATCGAATAGGTACGGCAGATTGTGTGTACTGTTTAGGTAGTTTCACACCACGAGGATGGATAGAGGAATGATGGACAGTACACCATGTTTGTGGAAGTAGATCCGCTACATTATTTAGACAATAAAAATGTAATGCTTGTTTAACATTTTTATACACACACAAACGTATTACTCATTAGTTACACACTCAAAGGTTAGAAACGCTGAAAATTGTAGCAGAATGGTTTCTTAATATTTTCTGTATAGAATCTGCATAGTCTAGAGCACAGTAATGTTCTGTTACATCAGCTGCTAGATAGTAGCGAGCTATTACATCGCGAAAGACCTCAGCTGGTAGCATGTGTAAAGTGCATCAAAATTGTATAAACCTGGTTCGCATGTGCGATCATTCCTTGGGAGGAACAATTCTTCGTCGGTCCCCCAAATAATAGGAAAGTGGGAGCCATTTGATGCGCAGATGAGAAAATTACAGAAAACAGCCATTCCAGGCTGGGGCCAAACGTCCGACTACCCTGCCAGTGACATAACAGCTGATGCGTCTAGATGATCTCAAAATACTGGTAATTATAGGTCATGGGGGCTTGAAGTAAACTTAAAAATACTTCGATGCCGATCAAAACACTATACCAGTAAATTATTATCCAAAATATCCGTTCGTTCGCAATGAAACGGCTTATTGAAATTTTAACAGCATAATTTTTTGAAATCGAGTTTGTTGTCCTTGAGATATTCTTCGAATCCACAACAACAACAAAATGCGAATTTCTGTTTTGGTAAGTAGGTATTTCTCACTAGAGTCGGCGATGTTGGTAGGTAAGTACTAACCTGAACATTTAATCCTATTTGGTTCTTTCGTAGAAATATTTATGGGTATTTCAAGGGTATCGTGTACAGAATGAGACATATACTTACAGATGGATTACCTATCTGCACAGAAAAATTAATACATAATAATCCGTTGTGGAAGGATAAAAAAGTGGTTTTAGTAAGTTTTTTTCTTCCAGAAAACATTGTTCTGGAAGTGCGGGGAATATTCGTTCCTATCGAACAGACATGATCTGGATGTATGATCTTGGAGTCTGAGATTGTTACCCTAATCTCTTGCCGAATTGAATAAATATATCGCTTGGCCTCGATCTCAGGTTGGCCTATCCCGCCACCCTCACCACCAACCTCATTTTCTACCTATTACTTTTACATTTCCCTACCTCTCCTTTCCCTTTTTCAGAGCCTCTTTATTTTGCTTCCGAGCCTGCAAGGCAGCGGAAGCTTTGTTTTCACTTTCGAAATGAAAATTTTGTTGTGCTCCGAAATCAAAATTTCCACTTGCATTTTGCGTTTCAGGGCCTCCTGAACAAATTTGGTTTCGTGTCTGTCTGTCCGTCTGGCTGTCTGTCTGTCTGTCCACATTTCCTTACCACAGCCATAACTTCCGCAATTTTGATCCTATTTCAATAAAATTTTCAGGAATTTTGTGGGTTTAGCGCTAGATAGTCCCTATCAGTTTCATCATGATCGAATCGATTTTGTTCAGATTTTCAGGGATAATGCGGGTAAGGTTCCTTGAGGCCCCATACAACATTCATCATGATTTAATCAGCGGTGGCAGTGGCACGTGGCACTGGCACCGCGTACATTCCAAATGTCGAGCATTCCTGTCCACCATCTCTATGGCTCTATATGGCTACGGAATTCCATAATAACGTTTACATCTTTTTTGCCCCCGTGCTTTGTATTGCCCAAAAATAACGATTTTTTAATTTTGGGTTGCCCAGTTCTATCGTCATGAGCATGATGAACCGGTCATTTCTAGTTTTCTGAAAATTTAATGGTGACATACTGTGAAGGCCACGAGGAAGCTTCTGTGCCATATCCTTGGCAGTGTATTTTTATTTTATTTTTTAAATAAATGTCTGTATATTTTTAGTTTAAAAAAAAAAATTATAGGGAGCTGGTATTTCCTATCCAACAAATTCTTTATTGATAATGGCAGTATCTTAGGTTTCTTATTTATTTGATGTATCTGTCACATTATTTCAATTATAGCCCAACTTCGACATAAAGTATTGCAGGGCTTGAGAATTGGGGAGTAGATAGGAAGTCGTAACAAAAGTATGCTCAGATCATTCAATTTGAAACTACATGAGGGTAATTATGTATGTAACTTCATAATAAAACTGGCCATTCCTATGTAGGTACTGTTGATCTTTGGTTATTGAAACTGAGAATGAAATCTTGGTTTCAATCATGTTTCACGGAAGGGCCGCCGTTGAAATGAAACGTTTCACTTTTTCCGTTCAAAGACCGAAGAGAGCTGAAAGGTACGACAGCCATGGCGATTGGATTCGTGAATTATTATTTCGGTGGAAGAGAACAAAAAAAAAAACGGACAACCAGAAAGGCATTTACATGCTGATGACATTCATCGATTCAGAGAATTTCAGTGCAGGCTTTATTAAACGCGTGAATATTGAACGATTGCTGATTGTCATCTCGGCACATACACACAAATACGCATCGTTCGTTAGTTTCGATGATAGGTTGTTCTGTAAAACTGGTCATTGAACCGAACGCTGAAGACTTGAAAGGGCTGTGGATTTTTTTGTATCTTCAAGCCCCTCAGCAAACTGTTTGTATTTCCGTCGCATATTTTTCACGTTTCATCTCTATAGGTACAAATATCTTTTATGGAATAACCAATAATAACTGGACTATTTCAGGCCCCTGTTTAAAAAGACTACCTAATGCAAACTCATCGACAACAGTATAGAGATAACCCCTTTGTCCAGATGTCTGTTCTCTACATAATGATCCTTGACATGCCCATGCCCATAACTACCTACTAGTAAGAAAGGTATTACTGCGATAAAATGTTGGGGGTAGATGCGGATTGGTTCTGTTGTTCCCTCATACAAACCTGATAGTAATGTGCGTCTGCGTATGTGCAAAGGTTTCCCTGAAAATCTGTACTTGTGGCATATGGAAGGCATTGGGGAGAAGTCACTGATGAGTTCAAGAAACTTCTAGTCAAGTTTCAGGTCCAAAAGGAAAGAAGGTAATTTCAAAAATTTGTTGGTTGGTACTTCTCGATGGAGATGACAATGTATGTAGGTTTGGTACCATAGTCAATGCCAAGAAAATTATTCGGGTCTAGTGTAATGAACAAATAAACCCTGAAAATTTGAACCAGTTCCCAACTACCCTTCACATTCGGCGACAAAGGACCAAGGTAATGGTATTCCCGAAACCCTTCTCTCTTGAGCAGGCGATTTTCATAGTCAGATTTTGATGAATTTCAGGTGGGACCAACGGGGACTAACCTGAAACTACCCTCAACATTTCATCTTTCCACAGCAGAATATCGATAAGTGTAACCGCAGTAAGTAAGAATCCTCAATGATTGAGCATAACTGCGCGTTGCATTCACCATTGATTTACCTCACTATACCTACGTTAAAAAGGAATCTTGACTGCAACGCCCGTCCTAGAATAGACCATAGTGAACATGTTTCCGGTGAGTACTAAGTGAGTAAAAACCTCGATGTAAACCGATGACCCCCCCCCCCCCCCCCATATAATGAATGCAAATATTCTTTACTGAACATATTCTGCCTTTAACCTTGTTAAGTGTCCTTTGTGGATGAAAATCTTGATATATGAACATGAAAATAATATATTTCTTTAGTATCATAAAAATTGTTATGGGAATCTCAAGTTATCTATACAGAAAATAATAACACCGTTATGGAAGAATTCTTCGGACCCCCATCAAAGGAGTCTGAACACGTGGGAAAAAGGAGTATTTTGAGAACGGGCCCTAAATGATAAACGGAGAAGGGAAAGAGCTGCTACGACTTTCAGGCCGTGCAGTATAAATAGGGTAAATATATCTGCGAGAGACCACGTCTTGAGTCAACAAGCCTAAGGAAATGCCTGTGACTTTGGAAAGGACCCGGAATCAACAACTCCATTCTTTTAGCGCACAACGACCTCCCCTGTGGTCAAATAACATAATATATATCCACGTATATCCAAGACGCAACGGTTTCATTTTTAGAAGCAATGCTGTATAACAACTTTTCTCGGGTAGTTGCGTTCTCCTGTACACAATGTCTATTGCTATCATCTGGTAACACAGTTAACCTACCACAACTGAGCTATGATTACCACACGAACAATCTGCTAACAGTCTTAGAATAGTATACGAGTGCGGTATAGAAATCTTCTATACTGCTCTCCAGAATTCTTCTGAAGTGACTCGAACGCCTTGCACCACCGCCTTCATCTTCACGGATTGCAGTTCGAGTTCAAATGTATGCGCTCAAACATCCAAATATGACATACACATTGTGTCACCCCTTCTCATGGTGAGCAACAGGAAGACAATAGTTACTGCAGATCGACGGATCAACTTTTCCCGATTGAGCGAGCAGACCTATTAATCCGTCTTGTAATAGGTACATATCGGAGTCTTTGGTTGTTATTGAATCGTTTGCTGTGAACTTCGGGTTACGAATAAGAAAAAATATCACCCTAACAGTGCTGTTCGTTTGTTGTTCTCAATATAGTAATTGAACATACACGAGCTTTATGGCTCCAACCGACATCAACGGAATTCTAATTACCTATAGCGTCGAATAAAACTTTTTTTTTTCAATAGCACTGGCGGAAGCCTAGTTACAACAGTGGTGATTATCGAATGATGAGTCAGTCTAAATACTCGTGCGTATTATTGAAAACGTTAATTCACAAATTAATAGAAGGATAGAAAAATACTTATTGCTTTAAATTGAACCTTAATAATTACTGTGATAATAATATTGAACCTTAATAATTACTGTGATAATAATATTGAACCTTAATAATTACTGTGATAATAATATTGAACCTTAATAATATTATGATTTTTCTAATTTTTTTGTACTCAGTTTCGCTAAATAAACAGATTCTAATTCTAGTTCTAAAATACACGTAGGTAAGCAATATAATCGAACCTGTACAGCAGTGTATACGAGAAAGCAGTAAATTATAGATATTAATAGTTCAATTAGTTAGTAAAAAAATACCTTATAAATAATACCTAAGCCGTGTTCATACTATTTAAAGATTGTGGTAACAGCAATATTATAGGGAATGTGGTAAAATATACATACATTGTCAAGATGGTCGAATTAGATGGTCGCATCTTTGACCTAAGAATTCAAAAAGATGCGACCATCTAAGTCTACCAAATTGTGGTACTCGATACTTTTGGTTTATTATTTTCAATAATGAACCATTGGAATCGAGCATGAAAAAAAAAATTCTTACCCCCCCTCAAAATTTGATGGTTTACGTTTCAAGGTATGTAGAATCCAAAACTGCAATAAAAATATTTCTGTCTGTCCGCCGTACGCCGTACGCCGTGCGGGCCACTTTTCTTAGTTACCATGAAAAAAAATTGATGAAATTCGGGTTATAGGTTCCGTTCGGCGTCTAGTTGGTCCTCGAAGCTCGACGTTACTGTGAGTCATCTCTAAGGGGTTCAAAATAGGGGTTGAAATTTTCAAAACGCCTATACCATTTTTTTACGTAAATATTTTTACGGTTTTAAATAGTTCTTGAACTTGCGGTTTTTTAAGACCATCCGGAGCGTCGTACGTCCAGCCGTTCGTTCACAGTAAGGCCCCGAAGTTTGCACCGACAGGCATTTTCGACTCCAGTGTGAATGAAATTGTATACAATTCAAACCAAATCTCGTAACCAGAGACGCGCCCACAATAGGAAATTTGTGAATACGGCCAATCATTGGTAGGATCACCTGATTATATTGGCGGAGTATGAAGTCGAGTTGGTTGTTCTGTGATATTATTTAATTTGAAAAATGATGGCTCTTTTGGAGTTTGTTGGTAGGTAGTGAAACTTGAACAAACGTTGAAGTATTATTGATGGGTAAATTATTACTACGGTAAATCATTACTCAATGGTAAATTATTACACAACGGTTCATTATACCATCTACGTAGAAGGGGCTGGAGTTTGTTGGTAGGTACTTTTGCAACTTTTTTCATTCCTCATCAACAATTTCTTTTCAGAACTTCATTATGTGTGTTTCTTTTTGTTAGGTACTGTTTGTCATCGGCAGAATTATTTTAGCAACATTTAACTCGTGATTTAGGTAGGTACCTAGTAACGAGTACGGGGTTAGGTACTAACCTACGGAGGGTCTGCGATCTACATAATATGCATAGAATAGTACATATTATATTATATAGACGGGTTTTTGCCTTTAAGGTACTGTTTGTCATCGGCAGAATTATTTTAGCAACATTTAACTCGTGATTTAGGTAGGTACCTAATAACGAGTACGGGGTTAGGTACTAACCTGCGGAGGGTGTGCGATCTATATCATATGTATAGAATAGTACATAATTATATAAAGGGTTATCTAAGCTTTGAGCTTTGCTTTGTAACAGAAGGGTATTCTGTACAAAATAATAAACCGTTGTGCAGGGATTTGCAGCGTTTTTCCTGTTGGGTTCCACATTGTCCTGATTGGAGCTCGAAGAGGTGCTGGGCATCATGCTCAAGTCGGGAACAATCGGTATTTTGCCGTTACCGAAAAGTTTATGGTGACAAGGTTAATCGTACTAATCAGCGTATTAATCAGACCACAAGTTTTATAAAGGAACTTACAGCACTTATAACCGGCTTCGCCCGGGTATTAGTACGTATT
The DNA here is from genome assembly GCA_954871275.1 of Leptopterna dolabrata. Taxonomy (NCBI): domain Eukaryota; kingdom Metazoa; phylum Arthropoda; class Insecta; order Hemiptera; family Miridae; genus Leptopterna; species Leptopterna dolabrata. Next base: position 14,144,296 of record OX940976.1, read on the forward strand.
CATCAATGCGTCTGTTGTCAAAAGTGGTCCATTCACATTTTCGTTACTGGTGATTCGTGGAAACCCAGCAATCGGTTCGCGAAGGAAAGGTCCGTTGACGTCGAAAGAAGACGCTTCGGCGATTTTACCATAGCCTATGTCCGTCTCAGGAACTCGCCGAGCACGTTGAGAACATCCTTATTAAACTGTCACGCGGTTCAGACGCTTGTTAGAGTGTTATAGTAGAAGATTTTAGATTAGAGTTTTATATATATATAAAAATATATATATAGAAGAAGATTTATTCACCTAGACACTATTTTGTGCCGTGCATGCTCATTATACTCTTGGCCCAGTACGTCGCAAGCTCTTTTCTGTTTGTGCAGCAGTGTATCCGTTGAATGACTCATATCTCGAATATTCTCCACTACGTCTAAAATGTTAGCAACAACTCTTGGAGCATACACAAATTTTGTTTTGCCTAAAATTTTCCCAAATACTGGTTTGGTTCAATTGAATTTGAATTGTGTACATAGTTATCCAGATAACTACCTTTCGTAGTTAACTCAATAAATTGTTCTCGAAGTTGGGCCGCTGCAAAACGGAATCGCTCTCCAAAAGGCAGCAGATTGATTATAATCGTATGTTGATACCACCACCTTTTGAACTACCTTCTGTACCGTTGCAACGTTGTTCTCCCAGAGACATTCAAAGGGTAGAGAACGCCTTATGAATTATTTATCTGAAAGTTGTAAACTAGATATCCTAGAGGTAGTCCCGGTAACTACAACTCTATTCTGAGACTAAAGCACAATTTCCTAATTCAATGAACAATACATAGAACAGAGGCCTCGCTTTTCGTTCAGTTCCTAAAACATTTCTTTTTTCTCTCTCTACAAGCCTTCCTCCGGTAGGAAAGAAGTTGAAAAGATGAACTTGTTGACTTTTGTTTTGTGAATAATTCATACGACGGCTCTCGTGGACGAAAACCATGAAGGCAAACACCGTATTCACTCCAAGAGTTTGGATTTAGTGTTGCGGCACGTCTGTGAATGCTAATGTACCGTTTGGAGCTGAGTGATGTCAGCTTCGGGCCCTTTGCCTCATAGGGCGTCAATCGGTTTTCATTCCGTCTCGAACTGGATTTGAAATTAGTTTCTCTGTAGAAAAAAACCTTTGTTTACTGATGCAGCCAGATGATTTTTGGAGTCTGCCTAACAGCTATCTGACACTGCACTATTCATTTCATGAGTGTGCTTCAAACTAATTTGAACATAATGTTTGCCCATTAGGTACCTACATTCTGCCTGTAATTCAGCTTCTGATTACCTGGAAAAGAATTGCAAGAGGTTTCATTTTATGTAGGAACATTTCGGGTTGGCATCATGGTAGGTACTTGGTAATCACTAATTTGCAAGTAAGTCGAATGAACGAATTCTTGATGGGGCTGGTGTTCAAGCTGTTGTGTAGTAGATATGACTGCCTTCGAACCCTTTTGAAGACTTGCCACCCTTGCAGCGATCAGTTTTTACTGACATCGTCATCGCCATTTGGTACACAGTTGAAAAAGTGCAACCTCTGTGTCAGTCGATACGAAATTTCTCAATAAACTTTTTTTTAATCATTAATATGGAAGAACATTTTCCGTGTCCCCTACAGCTTCTGGCCTATGCAGATGATATAAATCTCATGGCTAGTACTGTGATGGACCGGGAAAGGGCTTTCTTTCTCTTCGCTTATGTTGGCAGCGGCAAATATTGGGCTAACAATTAATCAAAGTAAAACTTAAAACGCCTTTGAATCGGAACGCCAGACATTATCCTGTGCTCTTTCAGGCTTGAAAGTACCTTGGTTCCAAGTACCTTGTTTCTGCTGTGCACGGAAATAATGATTGTACAGCAGAAATGAAAGCAAGGACACTAGCTGCCAACCGGTGCTATTTTGGACTATCGTCGCTCCTGAAATCCCCAGTACTCTCGAGGGGAGTTGCTTCGCCTCGTCATGACATATGCCTCAGAAACGTTGGTCATGACCAAGCGATCGGAAAACATGCTTAGAATTTTTGAAAGGAAAATTTCGGAGATTCCTGGGACCGGTGTTAGGCCAAGGACAATGGAGACTGCGTCACAATGAAGAGCTCTGCCAGCTATACTATGACTCTGATGTCAAGTTCGTTAAGTTGGGTGGGCCGGTCATATTCTCCGAATGGATGATAGTGATCCAACTAAGCAGCTCCTACTCATAGGCCCGAACGATACAAGGAAAAGAGGGAGACCAAGATTGAGATGTAGCGACAATTTAGAAGAAGACACAGCATGGCTCGGGTGCAACGACTGAACGTCGACGGCACAAAACCGTTCTACCTGGATGAATGATTAGTTTAGAGCAGTAGATCAGGGTGGGTGGGAAGAATGCTGCGATTTTCATTCTTTGATCTACAAGTTGGTACAAAAGGGTTACCTACGTTTGATTTTATTATTATTGCCCTTTGTGATGTATACATGTTGCGTTATTGAATAGACCTGAAAAGCCATCAGCATCTCGAATGCTGTTTTTTCAGGCTGGCTATCGGACGTCATGGCTATAGCGGTGTCTCATAGTTGTTAGAACACTGAAAATGTAATATTTTTGAACATCTTTGTGTTGCGTTGAATCTAGTACAACAGCGAATTGATTGCAGTAATAGTCTATGTTATTGAGCGCTTACAATTAGCACAGTGCTAAATATAGGTGAGGCCGCGTATACCATGTTGCGCCTGGCTTCGGAGCCTTTGTATTATGGAGGGCCCTTTGCGAATTCGGTCCTGACTAATTAGGCGCGTTTGAAGATATACCTAGGTGATACATCGCCATGGATACCTAGGTCATAAATCGCTATGGATACACTGCTTTCACTGGCCGAGGTTTGAATAGCAAACCTTCACAATATTAGTCTCTCTCAAACAGTATCTGCGTAGAAAGGTTATTTTTGAGGCGTGATGAAATGATCTCATTCCGCCCCGGCTCTTCTTTTGCGTCGAATGCCATATCCGGCTAATTCGTTTGGGTCATTTCCATCTTTTCCGGCGGAAGCAGTGTGCACGCTCCAGAAAGAAGAGAGGTGAGAGGGCACAGCGTGACGAAATTGTTCCTCAGCCATGACCCCCTTACTTTGGTAATAATCTGTTTTTGATTACTTTCGGCTTGAACTTTTATACCGATCGACGGCTCGTTATCGTTTTGACGTGACGGATTCAGACATCTCATGGCAGCTCGCTGATATCGGCATTCGGATTGTTGTTTCCTAATATTTTTATGGTAAAGATGAACCATCAATGTCACGATGCTTTTCCTTTGGCTTGTTCTCCTAATGGTGGTTCCTGGATGTTGCAGTTTCCACTCTGAGTAAACTATTTCTGCTCTACCCGCTGGTTAAAGATGATTTAAATGAATAAAAAAAGGTGTTGTATGAATGAATCTATACATATAATAAAACAGTGTCTGTTTGTTTGTTTGTCTGTTTGTTTGTTTGTCTCGGCATCAATTGAGAACGGCTGAACGTAGAAAGTTGCGGCTGGTACCATTTGACGCAGAATTTATCTGGGAAGGTTTATGAAAAATCCGCATTTGAATCTGTCCATCCGTTGAAACACTATGAATGAAATACTACTAAAAAACGTGTTATAATCACTTCTATGAGGACGTTTATGCTTATAATAACTTTGAACGGTTGGACGTAAATCCGGTTGTAATTAGATTCTGGATTCAGCTCGACGAGTACATTCAAGTGGTACTTCAATCAGGATGTTAGTGGGAGGGGGGTACAGGTTATGAGAGGAGGGGGGGGGGCTACAGAAATTTCAAAACTACTTGACCAATTGGAGTGCAACTTTGGGAATTTGTTGTGTGAACATTGAGGAATGTTTCTAACCAGGTAGGGAGGGTTCATAGGATACGGGGGGGGGGTTAAAGGCAGTTAGGGTTGGCATTGGGGAAGGTTTCTGATCAGTTGAGGAGGGGGGGATACAGGCATATTAAAATACATGACCGTTGGCTCCATTTATTCAAATCGCAGCAACACGCGTCGGTTCAAATAGTATAATATATCATAAAACAGTGTCAGTCTGTTTGTTTGTCTCGGCATCGATAAATGAGAACGGCTGAACGTAGAAGGTGGTATCTGTTATGAGTGGGGCCTGTCCTAAAGGGGGTGTCTGTTCTACCTTTGCGAAGCGCGGGTACACAGCTAGTAATAAATAAAACTTATTTCCACTTTGACTCCACTTTGACTGCTATTCTCATAAATGGGCCCTCAACAGTTCCAAATAATATTTTCTTTCCAATATTTCTACGCCAAACTTCTTGAGTCTAGTGCATGTATGTGGGGTCCTCAATGTATTTTGTCTTTATTTACCTCTGTTTAATAGGTATATATGTATAATATTCATCTAGTGAAACTAGTTCTCTGGGAGAATTGGATAGGTGTGCCCTTCGGAAACGAGATCCATAATGAACCAGTGCGTTTGAGAGAGAGAGTGAGAGAGAGAGAAAGAAAGTAAAATTATCAGTAGAATGTTCTTTGCTTTTATTTGACGATGATTTCCATTTCCTTATATACAGGGATCTGTGTGATCCGGTCTTCCATTATTAACATAATATGACGAAATATGATATGCTGACACTACACGTGTCATGTACTATACCTGCTTACCAACGATGTTTGCTGAAAAGTTTTATTTAAGAAGGCACGCAAGTCTTGCTAGGATTGTTAATTGGTACTGTGGTTTATTTAATCGAATGGACCTTCAGAAGCCTCTCAGCAGACATGAATATGATGAGGGCAGATGAAAATTATAGACGAGAGGAGAGTGGGGAAATATTTCCTCCAGCCAGTAAGCTCAACGAAAAATCATTAAAGGGCAACTTACCTACTACCATTGCGTGGATCTAGGAGGGCAGTCATTATGGAATGGTATGATGATCGTAACTACTTTATACATGGTGAAAGCATAACATCCATGTTATATATATTTTCCCTCCTTCCGAAGCTACGCCAAGCTCAGGGCTCCAAGCAAGCAAGGCTTCATCAAGTGATTTAAATGCTCTACTTCTTTCTCAATCCAAATAAAGTTTTGGAATCGAGCAAGAACTTTTGATAGAAATTAACGACGAAGGTGCTTTGGTGTGAAGTACCGAAGAAATTCATCGGATCTACCACTGTTCTGTCCATGATAGAACAGGATCTCACTCGAGAAATTCATGAATAGTCAGTGGGCTAGTTGTTGAATGCCATCCAAATTCGAGCGAAAATCCTTAATATATACAGATTCAGTGCAGTTGTGTGGGTGTTTGTTTTAAGCGTTGTTCATTTTCAGTTATTGTGGAAACCTGCCCGTAGATCTACCAACGAGGGCAGACAGATTTTTCTTCTACCGCCTCGAGTGACTCTTACCCTCTCGAAATCCATCACCCTGGTGGGAAGGGGAAGTCGACGCACGTATGAACTCATGACGCATTCATGGCACGCAAGGTGCGTTCGGGGCACGTTGGGTGCAGTCAACTAGCCATTGTTGACACTATTAGTCTCAAAGAGACCTCCACCCACCTCTTCCACATACGGTCACACTATTCCATCCACAGCTCGTCCCCTGATTCCTTTCCGATCACGTTCTTTTTCACTTTCATAAGCTCCGGCTCCATCGTCGAGATATAAACTGCTGTTATCTTCTTGTTTACCGGTTGTCAGACGTTGAAACCACGTATCGGTGGAGCTGATGAAGGTGATGGAATGATGCGTTACCTCCACACATATGAACTGTCGATTCGACAAACAAATTTGATTCCGGATACATGAAACGTGTTGGGTTTCAGTCGTGGGGCGTGAATACCTACTGCTTTGATTATAAACAAGGGAGTAAATCACTATTCAGTCACAGGCAATTCTATGAAAAAGACTAGGCTAGCTCGAAGCTTCTCAAGCTAAAGTTGCAAATAAACTGTAGACACTATCAGTATAGGGGCCTGATCATCTTCCAGATAGTAATATGCCACCCATAACCATTTCATGATGAATTGAAGGGCGTAAATTTTGTCGTCTTGCAGTTTGCCACCCATAATCATTTTCTTTATTGCGATAATTTATACGTTAACTCTGAATGTATAAAATTATTCATCTTTGTAGACACTAGCAACTAGAGGTTATATATTTCGGGATAAGCCGGTGGTCATGTGGGTTAGCACTCGGTTACTTGTTGGATTTAGGCTGTGATGGCGGTTGAGGTCGTACGTTCAAATCTCAGCGGCCCCATGCCCCAGCCCCCTTTAAAGGATAGCCGTGAGCACCGACTCCCCTGCGAAGGTTGATTGCGAAGCTAGAATTGCTTGTTTTACTCTCTTGTTTTGTTAAGAAGATAAGGATTGATGAATTGAAGGGCGTAACTTTTGTCGTCTTGCGGTTTCATACAAAAAACGCTGCAAATCCCTGCACAACGGTTTATTATTTTGTATAGAATACCCTCCTGTTACAGATCACAGCTCTATGTATAGATAACCCTTCTATATAATATGATATGTACTACTCTATACATATTATGTAGATTACAGAACCTCCGTAGGTTAGTACCTAACCCCGTACTCGTTACTAGGTACCTACCTAAATCAGGAGTTAAATGTTGCTAAAATAATTCTGCCGATGACAAACAGTACCTAACAAAAAGAAACACACATAATGAAGTTCTGAAAAGAAATTGTTGATGAGGAGTGAAAAAAGTTGCAAAAGTACCTACCAACAAACTCCAGCCCCTTCTACGTAGATGGTATAATGAACCGTTGTGTAATAATTTACCGTTGAGTAATGATTTACCGTAGTAATAATTTACCCATCAATATTACTTCAACGTTTGTTCAAGTTTCACTACCTACCAACAAACTCCAAAAGAGCCATCATTTTTCAAGCGAAATAATATCACAGAACAACCAACTCGAATTCATACTCCGCCAATATAATCAGGTGATCCCTACCAATGATTGGCCGTATTCACAAATTCCTATTGTGGGCGCGTCTCTGGTTACGAGATTTGGTTTGAATTGTATATACAATTTCATTCACACTGGAGTCGAAAATGCCTGTCGGTGCAAACTTCGGGGCCTTACTGTGAACGAACGGCTGGACGTACGATGCTCCGGATGGTCTTAAAAAACTCGCAAGTTCAAGAACTATTTAAAACCGTAAAAAATTTACGTAAAAAAATGGTTTAGGCGTTTTGAAAATTTCAACCCCTATTTTGAACCCCTTAGAGATGACTCACAGTAACGTCGAGCTTCGAGGACCAACTAGACGCCGAACGGAACCTATAACCCGAATTTCATCAATTTTTTTTCATGGTAACTAAGAAAAGTGGCCCGTACGGCGTACGGCGTACGGCGGACAGACAGAAATATTTTTATTGCAGTTTTGGATTCTACATACCTTGAAACGTAAACCATCAAATTTTGAGGGGGGGTAAGAATTTTTTTTTTCATGCTCGATTCCAATGGTTCATTATTGAAAATAATAAACCAAAACGTGGATAACTGGCCAAAAGTACGCATAAAGCCTACTCTAAAGTATGGAAATATTGACTTCTAGGGAAATTTCATCCCGTCCCATAAAACTTGATCAAATTGTCCATTGGACTTTCGGAATATTCTTCCATGCTCATCCTTTACTCCCTTGTAAAAAAAAAACTCAGTCGTTTGTTCATCTGTACCGGGTGCCCGCTAAAATTTCTGGGATCGATTCAACTACTATTTGCAACAAAAAGCCACCTGGAAATTTTCGAAAAACCCTCGTTTTTGAATTATTTTGATACCTAGTTATGTAAAAACGAAGTCATTCGCTAAAACTTTTCAAATTCTTCCACAAGGTATTTTCTCTTCTGTATAGACTCTTCTGTCTAGGTCACTATTCTGAGTGTTCGGTGTTTTGGACTGTTTAAATGTGCACTGGAGGTTAGAAGAGACTCCAGATTGGTCAGTCAATTAGTTGACACAACCCGCCGCTATTTCATGTAAATATTCACAGTCATGTTTCAGTCACTATGAAATTACCTCAACTCTGGATAAATCTGATTTACAAATACATACCCTTATGATATAAAAGTAACAAAAATCAAAACTATGAGTACAACGTTGTATGGAAAGAAGTTCTGCGCCACCTACCTATGTCGTCCATTTAACGGTAAGGAGGTAGGTGGCTACCAAATAATGTTCGAAATTAGCTTTTCTCTCTTTAATCTGACACGAAAAGTACCTATCTATCCAACGATATAAGAGCGAACCTTGATAGAAGTATGATACTCCTCCCACTACCCGCATTCAGTGTACTGTAAGAGGTAGAAGGTTAGCATTTTTGTTATACATCTTACGTGTTTAGTTACATTGTTATTTCCGATGCTAAGGATTCATCGCTCCCGATAAAGAAGGGAATGGAAATTCAGAATTACCATATATGCACTCTACAGTGAAACTTATCAGTCTGTTAAACTAATTCGTTCAATATATTCAGATGAATTCAGGCTTGGCCCTTTTCCCGATTTAGACATCACAAGACCTCCCGAACTTGCTGGATTCATGTTCTTTAATGCATACGCTAATTTCAAAGGAGCCCCAGCATGATTCAAATCCACCTTTTCCGTTTACGGAGCTCCTTTGATGGTGAGGTCTTGCCTATTAGAATTCAATGGACCCGGTGTGAGAACAGCTCCAGCAAGGGCCAAAATGCCCTCAGGGGATTCCGCTTGTTTCATGGTCAGTGTCAAGGGAAGCCTATCTTCCATCTCATTTGCTCTCGTCTTGGCAACCAGCCTTGCATATTTGGATGGTGCATTTCAAGGCAAACTTGCCACCTACGCAATCCAGTTTACAACTACCGCTGTGAAGAGTTGGCTGATTCCAAAGTACCTGCTTATCATCATTATTGTTTTCGGTCAACGTTCGCTGTACATTCAATGCAAGAATACTACAGTACCTACCTCTTGAATTTTTTTTAAACACAAAAACATAGTTGAATACTTTTGAACATTCCTTATGTAGGTGCCTAATTATTGATTTTTTTGGTTTATTATTTTTAATACCTAATGAACCATTGGAATCGAGCAAGAAAAAAATATACTTGACCACGAGGGTAGGTATTGACCACAGAAAACAGCGATCTACGCAGAAGGGGCGTCTATTTCTCTCCACATCAACAATTTTCCTTCAGAACATCATTATTTGCGTTTCTTTTTGCCATTTGAGTTACTGTTTGTCATCGACAGAATTATTTCAGCAACATTTAACTCGTGATTTAGGTAGGTACCTAGTAACGAGTATTTCAACAGAACGGTGAATGAATTCGAATTGTATACATTTAACCCAAATGTCATCACCAGGGACGCGCTAACAATTGGGAATTGGCCCGAGATAAAATCATTGCTAGGGATCACCTGATTATATTCACAGAGTATGAAGTTCTATGAATTATGAAGTTCTGTGATATTATTTCATTTGGAAAATGATGGCTCTTTTGGAGTTTGTTGGTAGGTAGTGAAACTTGAACAAACGTTGAAGTATTATTGATGGGTAAATTATTATACAATGGTAAATTATTACACAACGGTAAATTATTACACAACGGTAAATTATTACACAACGGTTCATTATACCATCTACGTAGAAGGGGCTGGAGTTTGTTGATAGGTGCGTTTGCAACTTTTTTCACTCCACATCAACAATTTCACTTCAGAACTTCATTATGTGTGTTTCTTTTTGTTAGGTACTGTTTGTCATCGACAGAATTATTTTAGCGACATTTAATTCGTGATTTAGGTAGGCACCTAGTAACGAGTACGGGGTTAGGTACTAACCTACGGAGGTTCTGTAATCTACATAATATGTATAGAGTAGTACATATTATATTATATAGTCGGGTTATCTATACAGAGAGCTGTGATCTGTAACAGAAGGGTATTCCGTACAAAACAATAAACCGTTGTGCAGGGATTTGCAGCGTTTTTCTCTAGAAATTGGGGATTTCTGATTCCATTTCTCCATTTTCTCGAATGGTACGAGGAAATTAACATTTTCATTCAAGGATTTATATAATCACAGTTGTATGAATACTCATTGTAAGAGCTCATTTGATGCAAAAAACGCTGCAAATCCCTGCACAACGGTTTATTATTTTGTATAGAATACCCTTCTGTTACAGATCACAGCTCTCTGTATAGATAACCCGACTATATAATATAATATGTACTACTCTATACATATTATGTAGATTACAGAACCTCCGTAGGTTAGTACCTAACCCCGTACTCGTTACTAGGTGCCTACCTAAATCACGAATTAAATGTCGCTAAAATAATTCTGTCGATGACAAACAGTACCTAACAAAAAGAAACACACATAATGAAGTTCTGAAGTGAAATTGTTGATGTGGAGTGAAAAAAGTTGCAAACGCACCTATCAACAAACTCCAGCCCCTTCTACGTAGATGGTATAATGAACCGTTGTGTAATAATTTACCGTTGAGTAATGATTTACCGTAGTAATAATTTACCCATCAATAATACTTCAACGTTTGTTCAAGTTTCACTACCTACCAACAAACTCCAAAAGAGCCATCATTTTTCAAATTAAATAATATCACAGAACAACCAACTCGACTTCATACTCCGCAAATATAATCAGGTGATCCCTACCAATGATTGGCCGTATTCACAAATTCCTATTGTGGGCGCGTCTCTGGTTACGAGATTTGGTTTGAATTGTATACAATTTCATTCACACTGGAGTCGAAAATGCCTGTCGGTGCAAACTTCGGGGCCTTACTGTGAACGAACGGCAGGACGTACGATGCTCCGGATGGTCTTAAAAAACTCGCAAGTTCAAGAACTATTTAAAACCGTAAAAATATTTACGTAAAAAAATGGTATAGGCGTTTTGAAAATTTCAACCCCTATTTTGAACCCCTTAGAGATGACTCACAGTAACGTCGAGCTTCGAGGACCAACTAGACGCCGAACGGAACCTATAACCCGAATTTCATCAATTTTTTTTCATGGTAACTAAGAAAAGTGGCCCGTACGGCGTACGGCGTACGGCGGACAGACAGAAATATTTTTATTGCAGTTTTGGATTCTACATACCTTGAAACGTAAACCATCAAATTTTGAGGGGGGGGTAAGAATTTTTTTTTTCATGCTCGATTCCAATGGTTCATTATTGAAAATAATAAACCAAAATCGGTCTTATGAAGTAATAAAAAATTGAGTCAAAATAGTTTTCCGGAAGGTGATATACTTTGGAGCATAAATTTAAGATCGAATGGGGCCTACCAAACTTTTAGTCCAATACCTATGTACCTACTTCACTACAGTCATTCGTCACAAATATATAGCCCAATTTTTCATATAAGCAGCTCAGTGTTCCTTCTTCGAGTTAATTATTATGACTTATCAAATTCATACCATATACAATTTCCAAAGTCAGTCAATACATCAAAGTTCATCAATGTCGCAACAATAACTTTTAAAATTAACTTACTTCATCAGTTTCGCTTACGTAATATTAAACCGAATCGGTTTTGTCACTAGAGTAAAACTATAAAAATTCAGGATGTGAAATCTCGCTAGTCTTGAAGAATCGAGAAGAAACAGGTTGAGACCAATTGGTATCTATAGACTATATGGTTATTAGGCATGCATTTCCAAATAACTGGCCGAGTTTCTTAAATTTATTTGAAGATGGGAACATCCGGTATCTACGTGAAAGTCAAACTATCCCGTGGTGGGGATATATTTTTACTTATTTTTCGTAAAGTAAAGTTTCTTTGTATACGGTTTGAGATTGGAACTGTGCACACCGGGTAGGGCTATTTTCGATGTAGGCCAGTTATTAATTATGCACCTTTGGTAATTATATGTTATTGTATACCGAGCTGTATAATACGAGTATGAAATGGATTCTAACATGCTCCAAGTATGATCAAATTTTTTGGATGATTGCAAAATTAGGCGAATAAGCATTCGTGAAATTTCGATGTTGGAGAAACATGTATTGCCATCTCTAGCTTTCCTGACATCCAAGGTATTAATTGTTTTGGCAGCAGGTAGCTGTTCGTGCACAGTTGGTCGTATGGTGAATGTATATTCACATCTATACAGATGGTTCCACTGACCGAAGCAGTAAAAAGGCTGGTGCAGGTTTTTATTCGCCTGGACTGTTCGAGGGTTCCGTCCCTCTGAGCCTTTCAGCCACAAATTTCGATGCTGAAGTAAGGGCGATCTTAGAGGCAGCTATACCTAAGGCTTCACATATCACCAACAGAGTTTAGGCCTTCTTCATAGACTCGCAGGCAGCAATACTTGCATTATGTTCCCCGAATGCACCAAAAGAGCAAAAAACAATTATTAATGCAAGGAGAACCCTTGGATCCTTGATCACCAAAGGATGGACAGTTGCTCTCCAGTGCATTCCATTCCATTGTGGTGTTGAAGGAAATGAAGTTGAAGACGTACTGGCAAAGAGCGGAAGAGAGTTACCATCTACCGAGGAACCAACCACACATAGCCAGGCCATGACTGAAGCCCGTAGCAAAGTAAAAGCAACCCTGGCTGAGCGATATAGAAGAGGACCTGAGAGAAAGGAATGGGGTCCACTGCTCACACAGCCTGTCCCAACCAACTTGCCTCGTCAAGACTTCGTTGTGAATTTTCGTATGATGACGGGTCTCGATTTTTTGCAGAGCCATTTACGCCATATTGGCGTGACTACTACCCCGACATGCCCGCTCGGCGACACTAATTCTATAATGGACGCTGGGCACCTTAACCAGTGCCCTAGATTAATACAATTTCGACTTAACGATTTCGATTGAAAAAAGAAGTAACTTATACCTACTGGGCTGCTAGGAGGAAGATGGCCATGCGGCCTCCAACTGGCGAAGGATTTAAAAAAAAAACTATTAGGAGGAGCGGACCAAATGCGTCAGTTTTACTAAGGATTCCCAGTAGAATAAAACTGCATAGACACTAGTCATTATTTCCGTTCATATTGCAAACTGCCCATACATATACAAACTGCCCGTTCATATTGCAAATTCATAAACTTATTGATTAGTGCAAACTCCAAGGCCAAATTCATCCAAAAATGTTGTAAATCCTCATACGAAAGTTGAAATGAATGGATCACGATTCAGTAATAACGACCTCCGTCTTAGTTAATTACGTCACGATAGCATCATTACTTGAGTAGATATTATTTCCTTAATATTCAGAGCAAAGTTAAAACCTACACAACCTCAACTCATCCAGCCTCCGGCCTGGCCTCCCTGAGCACAGCACATGTTTTAATGAGGTTCGGGGTGAGTTTCAGACCCGGAAAATAATGGCACCCTTTTCACTGCTTGCACACCCGTAATAAGTTGGTCCCAGTTCTGCTTTTTGGGGAACAGAATCGTCATCCCGCGTTCTTGAGTTATATTATGAGCTTTAAATCTCAAAATATGACCATTTTTTTGGGTTAGAGAACTTTGTGCGTATTTGTAGCTTCTGTTCGCCCCGAGCCTCAGCTGGTGAATTGGGCTTTATTTTGCATTCTTCTACCAGAACCGCCTACGCTCATCGAGGCCCATTAGCGTGAGGCTATGGAGAAGACTCGAGCACAAATACATAAATTCGTTCTACATCTGTAATCATTCGTCCTTAACAAAATCCTTCTCTTTTAAGTTCCATGATATTGATTTTATCTGTAAATCTACGAGTATATCTGTATAATAAAAATGAATGTTTCTTTCTTTGTCCTTTATGCGTTCCTATACCATTCATCCAATTACGATGAAACTTTGGTGAGCTGTTGTGCGCACGACCACTAAGGTTTCCTTTTTTTTCAATTGTGAAAATCCGCCCTAGCAACGAACGTTTCGGAAGTACCTACAGGTAAATGGTAACAAAGGAAAATGTTCCCTATGTTCGGTAAGGCCCGAGTTAGGGAACAATGTTTTAACAAAAATGACTATAAAAGAAAACTCGGCATATAATTAAATTTTTCTTTTAGACCAATAATAATTAGTAGTAAGTACCAATTTACAATATCTGGCCCATGGTTTTTTAAAATTATTATTATTTTTATTTTAACAAAGGACGTACCTATTTCATCTTAGTTTAGTGGCAGTTCGTGTGTGACAGCAACTGGTTTGTGAAATCCAGTTGCCCTTTTAGAAATCTTGATGATAGTCGTCAAAAATGTAGCTCTCTGGGACTGGTGTGAGGCACAGACCTAATCGAGTAGGTACCTTCCACATTCAAAGAGGTTAATACTTCAAGGGACGTCCTGTAGTATTGTGTGGGTTGCTCAAATCAACATCATCTCGATCAGTATAGACTTCTCCATGGATAGCTGGTATTTCACTTTGGTATTGGTTTTCCTAGTATAATACCAGTTTGCCCTTTTTTGGGCGAAGTAAGTATTCGTCCGGTGAATGGAAAGCCGTTTATGATTTCTACTTTATACACTGTAACACTTAACTCTGTCTATAAAGGTATGTAATTATGAAATAATGTTTCGTTGTTTGGTACAACGTATGCGTACCTGTATCGTTCATCCGATTGAGACGAAACTTACGCCCACGAAGGTCTCTGAATTAGTAGAAACATTTTACTATCTAGTCGCCCGAGTCTTTTACACGTGATATGTGGCTCACGCGTCGGAAAACCTTATTTCGTGTGCGTAACGAGGGGGGGGGGGGGGGGGGGTGTGCCATCCAAAAAAGCACTTCAGTAAACAAAATGTAACACTTTCCTTCTTTTGGTGACATTCCAATGCATGCCGGGTATAGCTAGTTGGGTAATAAAATCATAATTCTTTCTACCTGTTCATTGTACGTTCAGATTCACAAAGTTCATGTTTCAGAGATCATTATGAACTAAGCAGGTATTGCCCCACTAGTAGGTGGGGAAGTTGGGGGAGGGGAGACAATCGCCTAAGCATTCAAAGCAACTAAGTAGTACGCTATTCATTAATTCTTCGAGAATAGATGACTTGAATGCCCGGTCGATTGCAATTTCAAAATGGGAGGCAATGATCAAAACCCATGCCTTTACTGTGGATGGTTAAATAGGTACAGTCCCATCATCTCGTGCTTTACTTTACCAAAAGGAGCTCTTATTACTTCCTACTCAAACGAAGCATGACAATTATTCAGTTTTACACTCCCTCTTTAATGAGCCAGCTGGTAGTCGCCAACGCTTGCATACATGCCAGCTTTGATCTCATACCGATCAGCGTGACGTACCGCAGATTGACTTCATTAAAAATCACCAGGGTGCCTTTTATTATGCATAGCCGACTCCCACGGCCTATTTGCTTTCGCACACAGACTGTATCTGATCGAACATCATCTTCATCGACGTAAGTGATAAAATATGGTAGAGGTCTTAATTGAAATGCCAAATAAATTATACAGTATAACGTACTATGTCCATATAAAAGAACGTTCTCTGAATGACTCACATATCTGTACCACCATCTGATGACAGTTGCTTTAAAAAATGCGAGCGTGGGTGTGTCTGTTTGATTAGGATTAGCACTGCAGTAGCTACAGTATGGTTGTGGGTGATGAGTCTGGGCGATCCGAGCATAGACGTTTACGTGAGATCTTCAAAGCGCGAACTGCTGAAACAATATGAAGCAGTGAATTCTACCAGATCCTAGCAGAAAACCTACAGCTGTCCTCGACCTCAACACTCCTCCACACGCTCTGTTCTTTATACTAAAAGTGAACGTAGATTGGAACGTCCTCCATGGATTTCCCACATGAAGAGATGACTTCTCTTTGGAATATTCAAGCTAAGTTAGCAGCACTAAAAAGAAAAAGCCTGTGACTGGTCTGACGTAGACTTCTACCTCACTGATAGAAGATATGATGTGGAGAACGAGTTTCGAGAAGGATCGATTCAAGAATTTTGAGTATATTTTGTACAAATACACCGTAAGAGCTTGGTGAATGATGCTGCAGCGAGCGTGCCTACTACTGAGCCATGCATAGCCGATTTCAATTTCATCTGTGACGTAGGATAATGAGGAAAACCTTGAAATCAATTATAACTTTCAGCGAACTTCTTAAGTACAGTATAAGCTCTAAATTATAAATTGTAGACGCGGTTGGAAGCATTAAGTTAGTGCTACCCCCAACTCCCCTTTCATCCGATCTTCCTCCTTTTCGTCTTCTAAGTAAATTAAACTTTTACCGAACCCGAAAAGGAACTCTTTTTAAGGTAATTGTGGACGAAATTACAAGTCAACTTGGCCGGCGAGGTAGTAGGCTCGTTAATTAAAGCCGGTGTTTAGTTCGAGGCGCACCCCTCACGACTCACTTCAGTGTTAGTCTCTTCCGTCGGTTAATATTACATGAAGGGTTAATAAAGATGCGTTGCAGCGGCAGAGGCTGCAATCAAAGTAAGCGTTGAATTAGTAAGTAGGGTCCCTTCCTTTGTCGCCCTCTCATTACAGGAGGCGCCACGTGCCGCACCACGTGACACCGCTCTTCTTCAGGGGGTTACCTGTCAACCTTCCAGGTTGAAGGAGGTGTAAAAGCCATATCCGGGATCTAGAATTTAATTAAACGTTTTTGGCCTGAAGATGTTCATAATCGCGATATCTCCCAATGTCTCCTTAATGAAGTCGGCTGTCTGCTCCTTTCTCTTATCTACCTACACCTTGTTATTTGGATATCTGTCCTTGTTTTCTTATCTTGTAGCTTCCCCTAAACTTTTTCTCATACTCTTCAAGTTCCCCTTCCATGAAACATGTTATTGTGAAATCAGAACCTCCAACACTGAAGACGATGCTGCAAGTACCGTTTGCTTTGGGCATTGTTTTGAAGAGGCGGTAAGTTTCTCCTCTTATTAGGTGGTCCTCCGAGTTATCAGTATTAGGTAGAACTTCGAAAATCTTCTCATTAGATTATGCGCATTGAATAGAACTTCATTATTATGCGAATGCAGTCGTATGCAGAATCGGTTTCAACACGATGACCATCCATAAAGTACGTAGGATCATAATCGACCAACACAACCAAGTCTTATAATGAGAATTAGAAAATCTTCATCATCATAGCATGACACTGGCTTTCGCGGCAGAACCTCCGGATGGTTTCTATGCATATGTTTATGTACTTACCCATGGCATAACTAGGTATATGGGGAGGAGCATAAAATGCACGTAATTCCGTAGTCTTGCTGTCGGTAGTTTTAAATACTGTTCTACGCAAAGCTAATGCATCAAACAGACGCACAACTACAGTCAACCTCTACAAAGTTTTTAACGTCCTGTCTCCTAGAATGACGTATGTTTATCGAACAGCAGTTTATGTATACACAGATATTGGGATTCGTTCATGTAAGGTTCACTAGAGGCAACGCAAACAGTCGATCGTCATAACAATAATTGTCTGCAATAGAAGTAATTATTATTTCTATTGGAGACAGTTACAATTGCTAGACTTGCCTAACAAAAGTATAAATTCACTATCTCTGTTCAAAAAAAAAACTTTACCAATAACTTAATGAATCCGGCAAACACAGTCGTGGTTAGGCATAAATTTAAGCTGTTAACTTTAGAACGCGTCTCAGACAGTGATAACTATAATAATTTTTATTACAACTTTAATCACACTATACTTGGTAATTACGAGCATAATAAGGTAATTGTAAAGAGCTACGTCATCAAGAACCTGCAAGTTCTGGAAGAGAAGGCCTCGAAACCGACATGGTGCTTTGTGAAAAATATTTAAGAAAAGAATGCAAACTTTATCATTCATGTCAAAAATATATAAATACTAGCTGTGTACCCGCGCTTCGCAACGGTAGAACAGACACCCCCTTTAGGACAGGCCCCACTCATAACAGATACCACCTCAGGATTGACAAAGAGTGGTTGTTTGCTACCGTAAGCCACGGTTCAAGGGTGCGTCCCAAGTGAAAATTTTGGTTTGAGTAATTGGTTATTGTTTGATTAGTGGCCGTTCTCATTTATCGATGCCGAGACAAACAAACAGACTGACACTGTTTTATGATATATTATACTATTTGAACCGACGCGTGTTGCTGCGATTTAAATAAATGGAGCCAACGGTCATGTATTTTAATATGCCTGTATCCCCCCCTCCTCAACTGATCAGAAACCTTCCCCAATGCCAACCCTAACTGCCTTTAACCCCCCCGTATCCTGTGAACCCTCCCTACCTGGTTAGAAACATTCCTCAATGTTCACACAACAAATTCCCAAAGTTGCACTCCAATTGGTCAAGTAGTTTTGAAATTTCTGTAGACCCCCCCCCCTCTCATAACCTGTACCCCCCTCCCACTAACATCCTGATTGAAGTACCACTTGAATGTACTCGTCGAGCTGAATCCAGAATCTAATTACAATCGGATTTACGTCCAACCGTTCAAAGTTATTATAAGCATAAACGTCCTCATAGAATAATATATTTTGGTTCTTTTTTGGGACTTTTTTCTGCTTTCAAAGGAAAATAAAGGACTTTCATTGTCATAAAACCTGAATTGTCCTCATAGAAGTGATTATAACACGTTTTTTAGTAGTATTTCATTCATAGCGTTTCAACGGATGGACAGATTCAAATGCGAATTTTTCATAAACCTTCCCAGATAAATTCTGCGTCAAATGGTACCAGCCGCAACTTTCTACGTTCAGCCGTTATCAATTGATGCCGAGACAAACAAACAGACAAACAAACAGACACTGTTTTATTATAATTATGTATAGAAGATATAGGCATATGCTGCCTCTGGTTCCATAAAATTTTGTTTTACATTCAGTGGTGGAAAATTCATACTATACAGACCTTGCGACTTTGCATACCATAAGATGTACGTTATGTTTCTCCTCACCCACCTATCGACGTAATTTGCTATCCAGTCTAGCCATTGTGAGCTCATTCTGTGCTTTAAAGTCACCATCAACAAGATTCCACACCAGCCGATCTGTGAACGCAGTAGAGTTCATCATGATATTGTTGATTTTTCATGAAATTTCAAAAAGTTACTCGAACACCGTGACAAAACTCTTATCATATTTCTTTGCCCTCATCAAATATCAACGGACAGCCTTAAACAAGGGGGTATTGCTCTTTACTTGAGAAGTTCAAGCGTGCATCGTCTAATTGACGAGTTTCAACAAACCCGTTATCGGATGTTTACGTTAGTTTACGGGGAGGCTTATCTTCTGTGAATACGGACTCGGAGATAATTTTTTTTCCCTCATGGGTGGAGTTAATGACGTAAGACCTCCTGCCTACCGGCCCATCCGGACTTCTCACGGTAAGCCAGTGTTTTCCGGTGGGGTACTAACGGATATTAGTTTGATCTGAATTCATTTATTCTATATATTCTACGTCTATGGTGTAGTGGTTGTATCGAGGATGGTAAATCTCTATGTTTGCCAGGAAGGATGGAAAAGAGAACCACCTAATCCTACCGCCTGCCACCCTCCCCCCACCCCTTCTTTTGGTTTATTATTCTGTGAATAATACACCTATGTATTCGGTCAGCAAAAAATTTTTATAACACCCCCTCAAAATGTTTTCTTTTCCGTTTCAAGGTGCCTAGATTCAAAAAATGCAATGTCCGTCCGCCGTATCACGTGTACCGGCTTCATTTTCGGTCTAAAAAAGTCGTTCTTTCGCACACATGCTCCATTTGGGCCCTAGTTGTGTCCCGAAACTTTTCAGCCCGATCGGAATATACCCAGGGGTGTTATGAGTGAAAACGTGGTTAAAAATAGGTACTTTTTGTGTTTTAGTAACATGTTAGTAACATGATCTTTCGAGGTATCTTTTTCCATGTTTTTGGGGACGAGAAGACCGAATATGAAGTCGATTTCGACCAAAGAGTGGAAAATTGAGGTTCTACCAAAGATTCAGCTGCCAAAATTGATTTTTTATGAGGCAAAAATCTGGAAAATCGTCTGAAATCACCATCAATTTGTAGAATAACACTAGAAAAAGTGTCAACACATGGATCAAGACGATTAAATGGCACTACCAATGATCAGAGATGATTTGGAAAAAAAGCGTACTACCTAATTTGTGTTTTGGGCGCCAAAATTGGTGGAAACCATCAGAAATAGCTATTTCAATTATTTTACATGAAAGAAACAATAAATGAACAGCCAACATTTCTGTAGGTAGGTATGTCCAATGGAATAATAAACCCATGTGATAAGGACATGGCAGCGTTTTTTTTTTCTTCCAAATAAATGAAATGCACAATCATTCAATCCATCTCCGGGGTAAAATGTTCGATTCAGTGATCATACGTATTTTAGGACCCGATTATTTGAAAAAATATTATATGAATATTATATAATTATAATAATAGTATCGATGTTAGCAACGTTAGTATAATATGAAACATGTGGATTCTTTTTCGATCCCAATGAAAAATAATTCCATGATCCCCCCTCCACCCTTTCTGTCTCCTGCAATGTTTCCTTGAACAACTAGGTACCTATTGTGTATTTAACAAAAAAACACGGTTTATTATTTACCTGTATAGATGTCCTTTTTGAGTAGATAACTGTTTTCTGTGGTCAGTCCCAACCCTCGTGCTCCCCCCCCCCCCCTCCCCCCCGAGGAAAGCCCTAAATCGTGTACTGGAACAGGCCCACAGTTACACATTCGTAAAAATTCGCGGGATTCAATAAATTCAGTATTAATTATTTGTTGTTATTCATGAAGCATAGGGTAAATAATAAACCGTTGTTGGAGAAACCGTTGTGTAATAATTTACCTGTATAGATGCCCCTTCTGCGTAGATCACTGTTTTCTGTGGTCAATACCTTAGCCTCGTGCTCCCCGCCCCCTCCCCAGGAAAGCTCTAAATCGTGTACTGGAGCCAGCTGGAGATTCAGTAACTCTATCATTAATTTATTACTTGTTGTTGTTCATGAAGCATAACGTTTGTTCAAGTTGCAAAAGTTATCATCAACAAAACCAAAAGATCCATAATTTTTCAAGTGAAATAATATCACTGAACAACCAACTTGATTCATACAGCCATCCGTGATTATAATCAGATGCTCCCTACTAATGATATCTGGGCCGGATTTATACCGTTTCATTCACGATCATGTTGACGAAGCTTTTCGGTGCAAACGAACGGCCGGTCGTACAATGCTCCGGGTGGTCTCAGAAAATACTTTAGTTCAAGATCAATTTAAAAACGTAAAAAAACATACCCTTGTACTGAAATTTTTCGACCTACAGCGTTCTGAAAATTTCAGCCCCCTATTTTTCACCACTTATAGATGACTGACAGTAACGACGAGCTTCGCGGCCCAACTAGACCCCAAACGGGACCTAAAAACCAAATTTAATTAATTTTGTTGGTGGTAACTAAGACAAGTGCGTAGTACGGCATACGGTGGACGGACAGAAATTTTTTTATTCCATTTTCGGATTCTAAATTTTGAAGGGTGGGTTAAATTTTTTTAATGCTCGATTCTAAAGGTTTATTATTGGAAATAATAAACCAGTAAACTAATTCTGTTATGACAGTAATAGAGCATAATATATGCTCGTAAGTTAAGTACGATGAAGCAGTGCGCTCCGAAAACCGGGAACAGCTACAAATTGGTTTTCGGCATTTTGTTGCCATACTCCCTCAGTACCTAATTCGCCACGGTCTTCATATCAAATAGAATAATTATGTTGGATTATTCATCCCATTACTTCGGGCTTTTCACTATGTTCCTCGATGTTATTCAAATGTGTACATAGCTGAAAAGTAGTACGGCAGGAACATGAGATAGGTACTACTTGTGATTGAGACACTCCAACTACAACAACACCCGAACTAGGGTGTGGGTATGTCGAATTCATCATTGTTAACCACAAACCTTTCCAGCTCTGAACGTAAAAGTCGCCATCCGTTTCTCCCTTCATACACAAAACTTTATTTTGAGACACTGTCGCGGGTTCGAAGGTTTGTAAATAAGTATTGAAACATGTTGAAATCGTAAAGCCAAAAACTGTGCCCTCCCCTGAGACGTTTGAAGGGTTCAGTTGAGGCTTCTATATTGAAAAAAACTAATAAGGCCGACGTTCAAAATTATTTTTAGATAGATCCAGTGCTCGCACTTTTATTACTTCGCTGGAGTTTCCTACGAACATCTGGGTCCTACTGTCTGGGTGCTACTATACTCGCTTATCCTAATCGTAATCCATAGTAACAATTAATGAGTGGCAGGAAATATCCCACCTAACGCACATTTCAACATCAAATGCCGAAATAGCAGACTTTCATGAACTGTTGAATTCCAATATTTTCTGGCCATCAAAATATAGTAGGTACCTATTTATCTTTTGTATAATAGTTATCTATTAATCATGTAGTTAGTAATTATAATTATTATAAAGGCAATTTTCCTCTATCGTCTACACTGGTCATGTAAGCTGTTGGAACGTCAAAAATTCTTTCGGTTACGAAACTTCATTGAGCACTTTTTTATATTAATACAATTCAGTGTAGTCCCTGAGGACTCAGCGGAAAATTGAATAGTGCAGAACTGGACGGGTCATTATATCCTACATAATACAAAATAATGTTGTAATTGTAATATTGTATATCGTTTATTGTACATAGGGCTGTTGCCCAGGGCCGGTTTTACACATTTTTCTAGTGTAAGCGAACAACATTCCGGCGCGCCCCCCCCCCCCCCCCCCTAAAAAAACTTATTTGGTAGTAAGGATTATCTCTGGATACGTTTAAAAATACGAGTAAATACTAATACTGCCGGCACCAGTACTAGACATAACTTACGTTTAATAAACAAAGAAGCACTAGAATGCAAATGGTTAAGCGGCGTTTCGTTTTCTATTCTATGATTAGGATCGAACGATAATGTCACTATAACGCATGGCAAGAGGCAGTAGATGACAGCGACGCAAGACGCGACGGAGGGGGTGGGGCGTCTGCCGGGCGAGTCCAATGTCCAAGGGGATTCCACTAGTTGAGCGAAATCAAAACAAAAACAATGCGAGTTGAGCGAAAAAAATGTACTGTAAACAATGCGAGTTGAGCGAAGAGATAATGATGTTGTAGTTATCTCGAGTTATCTTATTTGTACAATGGGAATTTATTAAAAATAAATTGGATGTACGTATATTCGGTTTTTAATTAATAATAATTAGTTGTTAATTTTAATTTATTAAAAAAGTGGTTAAAGTTTTCAATTATTTTTTGATAATAGTTAATTTTCAAAAAAAATTTCTAATCAACGTTTGAGTCTTAACCGCTTTAAACAGGGTCTAGATAATTTGAATAAAAAGATAATTTTTATAGTACTTAGATAATCGCTCAACTCGTATTTTTTACGGTACATTTTTTTCGCTCAACTCGCATTGTTTACGGTACCATTAGCCACTCCCCTTCGCTCAACTAATAGTCGCCCTGTCCAAGTAGGCGCCCCTTTTGCTTGGCGCCCTACGCGACCGCGTACTTTGCTTACCCCTTAAACCGGCCCTGCTGTTGCCCCAGATAGTTCTTCGTTAATATTATTGGAGGGAATTCATCTGGTATAATAATTTAAACTAGGAGCAGGATTGTAGATCATTGAGACCTTTCTCAGCCTTACAAATCTTATGACTCGTTTTTAGGGTGTGACCCGGTCATCAATTAGGTCAACGTTCAGTGGGCCCTTGTGGAACCCATATGGCACTATCAGTCCTCCCATATATATTATGGTGTTAGGTAGGAAATAACTAGGTGATTCGTTTAGGTATAATAACACTATTGCATTTCAAATAATAATGTACCATTGAGAGTTATAATTTTAAATAAAATCAACCGTTTATTATTTTTCTGTCTAGATACCTATTACCCCTTCCTTTTATCCTTTTTCCTTTTCACTTTTATCCTGAATTAGTTTGGTATTTTTTTCCCACCCCCCGCAAGCAACAGAAACAGAAACACGACAAAAATGACACCAGAGTTGAAGTATAAGCTCTCTAACGTTAGGCAACTACAGTTACATAGGTACATAAATATGTATCCCCCCCCCCCCCCCCCCGTCTCATATAACTCGCCATTCAGGCCACACGAACCTCTCACTCCGTCACTATTTTAAGTTCTGAATCGTCACTGAACCTAACTAGGACCCTCGACATATTCCCAAATTGTCACGTAATTTGGATGACTTGTATAAATAACCGTGAGTATTAAAATTGTAGATGTACTTTTCAACAAATAGGTGAGTTTTGTGGCGATGTAGAGGATTTGGAACATACCATTTTTCTCTGCCCGCAATACATTACCGACAGGCTACGTATGTTCAGCAGCCTCGCTGGTCTTGTTGCAAATCCATTTAATTTAGGCGTTTTATTAGCTGAAGGAAGTGAAGAGGTTTATTCCATTATTTTCAAATTTTGCAGTGACATTCATCGCAAAATTTAACTTCACTTACCTTTTATGAAGTTTATACTTAATCTTGTTTTTCTAAACTATATTGTAATAATACTTTTATAATACTGTGTATTGTATAATATGGTAAAACACTGGCTGTAAGGTTTCATGCTGATGCCAAAATAAATATATATTGCAAAAAAAAGGTAAAAAAGTACCCATGAACAAATTCCAAAAATAACCATCTTTCTCCAACAGAAATGATATCATGGACCACCGTACACCGTACTTTGCACTTTTCTTGGTTACCATTGACCATAATTAATGAAACTTATGTAGGTATACTGATTAGATATACCTATTTGTATTAGATTAGATAAATTGTATAAGGATTGATGTAAGTTTGCTGTCAATATTTAACCAGTTGGAAATTCCAAGCGGAATTGTCCGGAGAAATCATTCAACGATCTGGCAAATAAGAAAAATTGGTGGAGATTCCAAAATCTATCATCCTGTGGCACACGATTGAGAAAGCAGACAGCCCATTTGAATGGAAGTGGGGAGATAAAAACAGTCAGTTACAACGATACTCCCTCGAGCTGAAGCCGGTTTCTGCATAGTCTGCATGTTTTCAGCACGTCTGCGAAAGGGAGGCCCAGCCAATTGCGTTTGTTCGCAGCCATATGGTGAAGGAAAGGTTCCTATGAAAGAATTTGCTCTAACCCTAAATATGGAAAGAAATGTTTCAGTTTAATAATGTGACGGTTCGTTCCGCGCCAAAGCTGATAATAAATTACGATTATGTATCCATGTACCTATCGTTCAAAATACTGAAATAACCTACAGTTTAACGACAATATACGAACTGAAAATGAACACATGAACAGTTACCAACTCCCACTAGGTTGTTCAACTTTTGCTAATACTTGTAACAAAAGTAAACGTCAACGTTTTGTTAAATACATTGTTGGTACTGTTTTATGTTGGAACTGTGCCCATCAGAACTGATATTGGGACAGAGCTGTGGGGAAAGCACTGAAAAATACCCTCTGACAGGGGCGGATGCTGGCCAGGGCACAGGAGCACGTGCACCCCAAGGAAAATTAGGAGGGACGGAGAGCTGTACCTACTTTAAACTTACAGCTCTACAAAATGTGCAGGACTTCAAGGTACTGGTTATCCAAATTCGAGGGAGAGAGCTGGCTGTAGTTGTGGATGGGAGCTTATAGCTATCGAGGTTGTCACCGCCAGGGGAAGGGCGATCAGTACGCAGAAGCCATGGAAACCCACCCAAAAGGAGCATAGCACATCAGTGCTCCCGATTTAAATGTATTTAAAGGGTCATTATGAATCGACAACAGGGATTGGCGACACGAAACGGATTTTCGCCAATGAGAGACGATGTTGTATAGTGAAAAATGAAATTATGTTAGTTTGAGAGTACACCGCTACGCTACGTCTGCTCCAAGCGCTGCCTGCTATGAGTAACTATGGAGTAAGAAGTGGGTGTGAGATTCAGGAGAGTCTCTATGTGTGCCTTCCGCTTTTAAGCCATGCGAGGTATAGGTAGGTCGTTATTCTTACTGATGCTGCTGTATTTCCGTGTGGGATGACGATTCGTCGTATCTTCTTCTTTGATATTATGGCTGTTGCAGAGTGCGGTTTAGACGTCTTTATCATTTACTGTTTTGATAAATCATAAGTCTCGATGGTGGAACACAAGCGAATGAAAAATATATATTTCTAAACAACGTCCTAACACATGTATCAAGAATTCAGCAGGTGCAGTTGCGTCACAAAATGTAGAACACGGCCGAAAATTTACTTACAAATGACTTGCTGCAGATGGTTCTGCGAGCAGGGACTGGTAGGAATGCGAATGGTTCAGGAATGCCGATCTGCTTGAGGTTTTTTCTCTTTATAATTCCATGCTCCTGGTCTTTATAATTCCATCACAAGTGAACTTCATAATGAATATAATAAACTTCATAAGTATGATGAACTTCATAATTATAATGAACTTTATCATTATAATGAACTTCATAATATAATAAACTTGTATCAAGTATTGTGTTTATTAAATTAGGTACCCACTTAATTACATTTATTTTTAAATGTCGTAGCTTTTATTAAATTTTATTATTTATTTTAATTAATTAAATTTAAATTTGTTAAATTTGAAATAGAAGTATTATAGTTTTAGTAAACGTAAATAAATGACATAAATCATCTTCTTGTTATGTATTTCATTAAATTACATTGGATTAAATTTTATTAGATTTATTACGAACTTTATTTTGTAAGTACTTTATTAGTACATTATGTACTTTAGTAATGTAAGTTACAACTTTATTTATGTATAATATAATTAACTGTATATTATAATGAACTTTATATTATAATGAACTTCATGTTATAATGAACTTTATATTATGACCAACTTTATAAGTACCTATACCTAATGACCTTTATAATGAACTTTATAATTCCTTCACAAGTGAACTTTATAATATATCACAAGCGAACCAGAACCAGCTGTCGGGCTCTTCTCTCTTTGCACATTTCACAGTTTTAGTTTTCTCGGTTTTGACCCGGACTTTGCGGCTTTCTCACTCGTTTCGTTTGATTTTGACCCTCGCTATGTACTCTGCCTTTGTTCTGTTTAGCCTTCCCGATCTCGACCCTTGCTTTGTAGTACTCTGCTTTCGTTCCCGATCTCAACCTTCGCTTTTGACTCGGCTTTGGTTTTCAATTGTGTCATCATGAAGAAAACCTGTTCGTGATTGACTGTGTCAGAAAGAGTGAAGATTCGTGACTCAGACCGGGCTCAATCCCCCCGTTGTGCGAACTAAAACAAACTGCAAAAAAGTAAGGATCACCACGCGGTCTCCTATCGGAAGTTTAATAATAACGGAGTGGTTGTGTGGATGCCCGGTAAGTGGCAAATTATTGTTTCGCATGGTTATGCTCAAACGGTATTAATGCTGCATGGGTGAAGGATGGTATTGTAGATTTTGTCTGCCAAAATGTCCGTGGGGCCTGTGTGGATGCCCATTTGTCTGTCAAAATAAAGAAGCATTCGACTCTTCCATTTCACATATTTATACGTTTAGTTCTTACATTTATACGTAATTTTTATACAGTTTTATGTATCCATGGAATAATTTTGGTTGCCATTTCAGTTACCTACCAGTTTAATTGTGTATGTACGTACCATTTTAGTTACAAATTTAGTTGCCGTTTTCTAGTCTTGTACATCTGGACCCACACAAATACACCTACCTGCACCTTAATTAAATACATACCTTTCGCATTAGCAGCTCTGGTATACATTGTTCCTACAACTGCTTGACGGACAACAGACCCAACATTCCCTTTGTGTGTTCGAGCTACGAGCCGCCACTGCCCTCTGACGAACCTATGGATGACCCAACACATACACGGAGCTAATTTTTTCAGAGAGGTCCCAACCGTAAAACACGAGTGGAAATTTTCATGCTGGATGACAAACATTTCCTCCTCCTAAAGTGATCACAAGGTTTCCGCTACCTTGCTAGACTCAGCAAGCCCATCGCCAAGCCAATTAAGCCAATTAATCAAGCCCATCGTTTAATACATTCATAAAAATAATGGTGGGTTTGTGAATAAATAATTTGCTAACTTATTCAAGTACCTACGGAGCTCGGGTGAAATTATAAAAGATAAATATATTTTCTTTAGAAAAGCTAAGTGTTTGAGGTTGCGATAAATATTTAAATACTTAGTCAATTTGGAACGAACTGACCGGTTGATGACGTCACTCGAAGTTGGTGAAGGTCCACGTTGATGCGTATCTAAAACTCCAAACCGCCAAGGCAGGAAACGAGCCTTCTTTGAAAATCAGCATATGCGATGCTGCAGTACCTATGTCGGGACGCTGAATTTCGTCGTAGGTATGAGATGTATGATGTATGATATGTGCTGCCTCCAGATACCCTGAATCTGTAATGAACGGGATGAAATAACATCATGGAGAACAAACATTTGCGATGGTGATCCAATTCGTTAGAAGAAACGATAGAAGAAGAGATTGATGAGTTGAAACCAGTCTCCTGAGGTATGATGGCCGCAGAGAATCTAAAATATAGGATTTTTAAATTCAAAGAGACAAATTGAAAATGATTGTTCGTTAAATGAAACAAGAGGAGCTCGGTGGAGTGATGGGATCGTATGCGAACGAAGCGTGGACTGCCGAGTGGTGTAGAAGGGGATTAGTCAGACGAAGTTGGGCTTATTGTTCACCACGTAAGTAAACACGGGCACTTCACGACATGAACCCGATAACGTTGAGGCGTAAACACCCACTTAACAATTACGGAAATTCATCACAATATTGAAGCATGAAATAGAGGGAAGGTAAAGTAATAATCTCGACAAAAAGACATAAAAGCCATGGATTTCTTTTGTAGAATAATGGTTTTATTGCTCTGTCTTTCGAGTTATTTAGCAAGGCGTTTTATTCAGTTTCCAATTGTTTTTTAGGGCGTGAAAAACAATTAAGGTAGGTACCTTTCAAGTTATCGAGGTAGAATGCTTATCAATGAGGGAAAAGCCTAACTCGCATTTCACTCCCGCGCTCTCTTGGAAACCTGAGAATATTCATGACCACTCCCTTTTAGAGGATGGCTCAAGTATTTTCTTGAAACGAGAAAGAGGCTCGGGCTCTTTTCAAAATACATCTGGGTACCCTAACTTCTTCCTGTTAGCTAATTACGGTCCCGTGGGTCCGGCGCGCACCCTTCGGTTTAACTTCGGGAAAGACGTCGGTGCGCTGCTATCTACGCCGGCTGGTACCTTTGATCCATCTCGAAGGTCGGTCGGATATCTTTCGAGTCAAGTTTAATTAACATTCGGGGGTTATTAGGGTAATGAGGCTTTGGAATTCTGAGCCGAATGAGATAAGGAGTCAGGTGCGAAATGGAGAGCGTCATATTTCAGATTCATGAAAACAACAGGCATTAGCTGGATGACTAATTTGGAAGTATTCTAATTGCGCAAAAAGGGGATCAGTTAATTCGCTACTTATTTCGAGAATGAATGGCTCCAACATTTCAATAGGTACTTTTATGAATTATTTATTTGTGAAAACTTACTCGATACACATCCGTCTCAGATTTGGGTTTATTATTTTGCTTCCGAGTCTGCGAAGCAGCGGAAGCCTTGTGTTCACTTTCGTGAGCCAAAAAATTTTTTTCTTCAGATATCAAAATTTCCACTTGCATTTTGCGTTTCAGAGCCTACTGAACAAATTTGGTTCCGTGTCTGTGGGTCTGTGAGTCTGTGGGTCTGTCTGTCCGCATTTCCTTGTTACAGCCATAACGTCCACGATTTTAAATTGATTCAGCTCAAATTTTGAGGGATGGTGTGGATAAGGCCCCTTGAGGTCCCATACAAATTTCAACATGATTGATCCAGCGGTACGCCCTGCGCATGCGCTAACGTTAAATTCAACAAACACGCATAACTTTCACAATGTTGATTCAATTTCGCTCAAATTTTCAAGGTTTGTTTGGACAAGGCCTAGTGAGTTCCAGTATGAATTTCAGCATGATCGGACCCTCGGTGCGCTCTGCGCATGCGCTGGCGTGAAATAGATTCAATTTCCTTGTTACAGCCGTAGTAACCAAAGATTTCACCCAATTTCAATGTAATTCTCAGGGATTAAGCGGGTAGGGCCCATTGAGGTCCCATATAAATTTCAACATGATAGAGCCAGCGGTTCGCCCTGCGCATGCGCTAACGTGAAATTCTTCAAACACGCATAACTGTCGCAATTATGTATAATGGACGTAATGTTATGTAATATGTATATTTCATGTAATGTTATGTAATGTTATATGTATATTTCACGTTATGTAATGTAATGTAATGTTATGTAATGTTATGTTATGTTATGTTATGTTACGTTATGTTATGTTATGTTATGTTATGTTATGTTATGTAATGTAATGTTATGTTATGTAATGTTATGTAATATGTATATTTCACATTATGTATTATGGACGTAATGTTATGTATATAATGGGTCACTCTGATTGTGACGAGGAAGCTCCTGTGCCATCACCTTGGCAGTGTATTCAGTATTGAATTTGAAATCGAGCTTGGATTATTTATTTATTTTTTTACTTTTTTTTAGCCAAAAAATGTGACAGTCTCGTTTCAAGATACGTAGACTCCGCAAGTGGAACACAAAAATGTCTGTCCGTCCTCACTTTCCTTAGTTACCAAGAACCAAAATTAATGAAATTTGGTTTGTAGGCCCCATTTCGGGTCTAGGTGGTTCCGAGGTTCGGCATTACTGTGAGTAATCTAAGGGGTGGAAAATATTGGTTGTAATGTTAATGCCCTAGCTCGAAAACATTCAATGAAAGGGTAGGGTTTTTTTCAATTTATTACGAACTTGAGAATTTTTTGAGACCACCTGGATCATCGTACGTCCAGCCTTCCTTCATAGTAAGGCTTTTGGAAATGTTAGCGTGAGTGTGAATGATACCAGCCTAGATATCATTGGTAGAGAACAGCTAATTATAATCACGTATGGCTGTATGAAATCGAGTTTGTTGTCCCGCGATATTGTTTCATATGAAGAATGATGGTTATTTTGGATTTTGTTGATAGGTACATTTGTAACGTGAAAACGTTGGAGATTATTACACAACGGTTTGTTATTCACCTGTCTAGATGCCCCTTTTGCGTAGATCACTGCTTTCTGTGTCAGTACCCTCGAGCTGCCCCCAGGAAAGCCCTAATTGGAGTACCTACTGGAGCCGGCCCGGGAAAAAAAGTCATACAAATGCGCGGGATTCAATAATTAATTAATTATTTGTAGTTATTCATGAAGCATAGGGTAAATAATAAACCATTGTGTTATAATTTACCTGTATAGACGCCCGTTCTACGTAGATAGTATAACAAACCGTTGTGTAATAATTTACCGAATAATAGGTACTTAAAGGTTCGTTGAAGTTGCAAAAGTACCTATCAATAGAATCCAAGAGATCCATCATTTTTCAAATGAAATAATATCACAAGACAACCAACTCGACTTCATACAGCCATCCGTGATTATAATCAGGTGATCCCTAGCAATGATATCTGGGCCGGATTCATTCATTCACAATCATGTTGATGAAGCTTTTCGGTGCAAACGAACGGCTGGTCGTACAATGCTCCGGGTGGTCTCAAAACATTCTTTAGTTCAAGATCAATTTAAAACGTAAAAAACATACCGTTCTATTGAAAGTTTTCGAGCTACGGCGTTCTGAAAATTTCAACCCCTATTTTTCACCCCGTAGAGATGACTGACAGTAACGCCGAGCTTCGAGGACCAATTGGACTCAAACGGGACCTACAAACCAAATTTCATTAATTTTGGTTCATATTAACTAAGAAAAGTGCGAACAGACAGAAACTTTGATTTATTATTTTCATGAATGAACCTTTGGAATCGAGCATGAAAAAAATGAAATTGTAACCCCTCCCCCTCAAAATTTTATGGTGTCCGATTCAAGGTATGTAGAATCCGAAAATGCAATAAAAAAATTTCTGTTTTACGTTTTTAAATAGTTCTCGAACTTGGGAGTTTTTTGAGACCACCCGGAGCATTGTACGTCCAGTCGTTCGTTCACAGAGCCCAGCAGTTTGCACCGACAGGCTTCTTCAACAGGAGGGTGAATGAAACTGTATACATTCAGCCCAGATATCATTGCTAGGGACGCGGCAACAACTGGGAATTTGCCCGAGATAATCATTGCTCGGGAGCACCTGATTATAATCACGGATGGCTGTATGAAGTCAAGTTGGTTGTTCTATGATATTATTTCATTTGAAAAATGATGGCTCTTTCGGATTTTGTTGGTAGGTACTTTTGTAACTTGAGCAAACGTTGAAGTATCATTGGGTAAATTATTACACTACGGTAAATTATAACACAACGGCAAATTATTTAAATAACGGTTTATTATACTGTACACGCAGAAGGGGTGTGTATACAGGTAGATTATTACACAACGGTTTATTATTTATCTTATGCTTCATGAATAACTACAAATAACTACTGATTTAATTATTGATTCCCGCGTATTTGTATGAAACTTTATTTCTTTATTTAGAAGTTTTTACACACTTTTGGTTCAGTTCCTCTTTAATATTAGTTTTAATTTGTAATGGGAATATATTGTTTCAGCTGGAAATTCTATCAATTTGGATTGATCAAAGCAGGTATCGGTCAAAGGCTGCCGCTGATGAGTCGATAGACCGTCGGATGTCTTGTTCAAATATAATCCTCTCGTGATTTTCATTCTCCGCCAGTTCCACCAGCTACCGTTCTGTCAAACGAAAAAAATTCAATTGAGCAAGGGTAAACGGGAATCGGGAAAATCATTCCGGCCACGGAATCCATAAAAATAAAATAGCAAAAAATAGCGATCGCGCGAAAAGAGAAAATCGTCGCAGGAAAAGAGAAAACCCCGTTAATACACATTGCCAGTTCTTTTTCTATAAATATAGCTGAAATATGATTGAGGCCGTGCTCGAAGGAAAATGGTGGGAGATGAGATAAAATGCGGGAGGATCACGTTTTCCTTTCAGCAAATTGGGTGGGAAAATCGTAGCTCACCATTCTTAAAGGAATTACTCTTTGGGAAGAGGAGAAAAAAAAGGAGCGACTAGGGGATTCGCGGGAGCCATTTATTTGTTCGGCTGTATGAGAGAGGACGAGATACGGAATAAGAACCAACTAAAGCTCTGGGTTCTTAGGACCTTATCTAACGTTGTTAAGGGCCCTTTAAAGTTTTTTTTTCCCACTTCCAACTAAACTTAGTAGTTAGCTGCTTCTCTAGCGGTTCCCGAATCACTTCATTTACCCTTGTAGGTTGTGTTAATAATGAATACGAAAATTCAATAAATTATTGCTATCTGGCCTCGGTAAAAATGGAATCGTACACGTGGCATATTTCACGGTTGCTTTGGCTTATAAATAACGTTGAGTGTAGATTTATAAGGCTGTTTTGGTTTATTATTCTGTGAATAATACACCTATGTATTCGCTCAGCAAAAAATTTTTCCGTTTCAAGGTGCGTAGATTCCAAAAACGCTGCAAAGTCCTTGTCACATGGGTTTATTATTCTACTGGACATATCTACAGAAATGTTGGCTGTTCATTTATCGTTTCTTTCATGCGTAATAATCGAAATAGCTATTTGTGATGGTTTCCATTAATTTTGGCCCCTAAAACACAAATAAGGTACCTACGGCTCCTTTTTTTTTTCTTTTTTTTTTTTTAAACTATCTTCGATCATTGGTAGTGCCATTTAATCGTCTTTATCCACGTGCTGACAATTTTTTCATTGTTATTATACAAACTGATGGTGATTTCAGACGATTTCCCAGGTTTTTGACTCATAAAAAATCAATTTTGGGAGCTGAACATTTGGTAGAACTCAATTTTCCACTCTTTGGTCAAAATTTACTTCATATTCGGTCTTCTCGTCCCCCAAAACATGGAAAACGATATCTCAGAAGCTCATGTTACTGACATGTTAATAAACGCAAAAAGTACCTACTTTTACACACATTTTCACTCATAACGCCCCTGGGTGTATTCCGATCGGGCTGAAAAGTTTCGGGACACAACTAGGGCCCAAATGGAGCATGTGTGCGAAAGAACGATTTTTTTAGACCGAAAATGAAGCCTGTAGACGTGATACGGCGGACGGCGTACGGCGTACGGCGGACGGACATTGCATTTTTGGAATCTACGCACCTTGAAACGGAAAAGATAAAATTTTGAGGGGGTGTTATAAAAATTTTTTGCTGAGCGAATACATAGGTGTATTATTCACAGAATAATAAACCAAAATGCAATGTCCGTCCGCCGTCCGCCGTATCACGTGTACAGGCTTCATTTTCGGTCTAAAACATTCGTCCTTTCGCACACATGCTCCATTTGGGCCCTAGTTGTGTCCCGAAACTTTTCAGCCCGATCGGAATATACCCAGGGGTGTTATGAGTGAAAATGTGTGTAAAAACGCTGAAAAGTCACATGGGTTATTCTAATGGACATACCTACAGAAATTCTGGCTGTTCATTTATTGTTGCTTTCATGTAAAATAATTGAAATAGCTATTTCTGGTGGTTTCCAGCAATTTCGGCCCGCAAAACTTGAATTAGGTACGCTCCTTTTTTTTTTTTTTTTCAAATTATCTTTGATCATTGGTAGTGCCATTTAATCGTCTTTATCCACGTGCTGACACTTTTTCTAGTGTTCTTATACAAATTGATGGTGATTTCAGGCGATTTCGCAGGTTTTTGACTCATAAAAAATCAATTTTGGGAGCTGAACATCTGGTACAATCTCAATTCTCCACTCCTTGGTCAAAATTGACTTCACATTCGGTGTTCTCGTCCCCCAAAAACATGGAAAAAATACCTCAAAAGCTCATTTTACTAACATGTTACTAAAACACAAAAAGTACCTATTTTTACACACATTTTCATTCATAACACCCTTGGGTATATTCCGATCGGGCTGAAAAGTTTCGGGACACAACTAGGGCCCAAATGGAGCATGTGTGCGAAGGAACGACTTTTTTAGACCGAAAATGAAGCCTGTACACGTGATACGGCGGACGGCGGACGGACATTGCATTTTTGGAATCTAGGGACGTTGAAACGGAAAAGAAAAAAATTTTGAGGGGGTGTTATAAAAATTTTTTGCTGAGCGAATACATAGGTAGGTGTATTATTCACAGAATAATAAACCAAAATAGGTACTTTTTGCGTTTTAGCAACATGTTGGTAACATGAGCTTTTAAGGTATCGTTTTTCATGTTTTTGGGGACGAGAAGACGGAATATGAAGTCGATTTTGACCAAAGAATAGAAGTTTGAGGTTCTACCAGATGTTCAGCTCCCGAAATTGATTTTTTATGAGTAAAAACCTGGGAAATCGTCTGAAATCACCATCAATTTGTAGAATAAGACTAGAAAAAGTGTCAACACGTGGATCAAGACGATTAAATGGTACTATCAATGATCAGAGATAATTTATTTTAAAAAAAGGAGCGTACCTTATTCGTGTTTTGGGGGCCAAAATTGGTGGAAACCACCAGAGATAGCTATTTCAATTATTTTATATGAAAGAAACAATAAATAAACAGCCAACATCTCTGTAGGTGTGTCCAATAGAATAATAAACCCATGTGACAAGAACTTTGCAGCGTTTTTCACTTAATCTATTCCTTCAAGATTCCTTCATTTCGTAGCTCGAATGCCTATATATAGCCTAAATGAGTTAGTACTATATCGTCTGACAGCATGGTACGACTATAATCATAATATGTTCAATAACTTGAATAACTGGTCTAGGGCATATAAAAGTGGTTTATGGCACAAAAGCATCAAATTTTGAAAATCACCCTCGTGGTGTGATACCTTCAAATGATTGGGGGGGGGGGGGGGGGGGGGGCACTGTCCTGACTGCACACTGCAGTAACTGCCTTCTTACAGCCTACGCAGCTTACTGCAGCCTCTAGGTTAATCCAATTAACGTATCACATGAGCACACTGACGACAATACAATTGATGGACCACATACACTCAAAATCCATTAGCGTTGCCAACCCGCTCTTGGTTAATGTGTAAACACGAGATCAACTAACCTTTCGACTACGTTCAAAACTTCCAGATCTCAACGTTGAGAAACAAAACAAACAAAACCAAAACTCACTTCCCATATGAAACTCCCCTTAATGAAAACCGTTCAGTTTATTAAGCTGGGCGATATAGAATTTCGTCAGCCCTACGTAGCATCATAGGTGTGTCATAATCATTCATTAGTGTGCGCTCGGCCACCGGGGGCGGTCTAATGTGTTTGCTAGTCATTCAGTTATAATTAGACCGTCCGATCAATCCCTGCTCACAATCAACTTAATCAATGAATCATCACCGATCAATAAATAACAAGGCTGGGGCGTCCCTGAACGCGATAGCGTGCAACTTGACGGTATAAACACAGTACATCACGTTATAGGTAAATCTAAGATTGTGGTCTCATTTTGTTCCCACTACCTAAGGTTGGGAAGTTTATTGATGCGGGAGTCCAAAAAAAACATTGAAGTCATACAAAATCAAAATTTGCACTCACACTGCGTTTCAGACACCAACAAACAATATACGTATTTGGTACTGTGATTCTTTATCTGTAGGCGTATTTGATTCCTTGATTGTCTTTCCATCTTCTGGTTTGTCTGCAGGCGATTCCTTATGGTTACGACCATAATAAATCTTGTGGAAAGAACAATCTAAAGTCGTGAAATTTGAAAGTAAGTGTCCACAAAAGATCCCATTTCATTAAAATCCTACCACAATTTTTCTGCGCATGCGCAAACATAAAATTCTTTACAATGCCCTTTTCGATGATGTTTTCTGGAACCGACGAACCGTGCAGCTTGAGTACATGATGGCCTGACGAATTTTTCATGGTGATAGAAGTGATGGCCTCGAATCATCGAGTTCGAGGGTATCTATTGATCACAGAAAACACTGATCTACGGAGAAGGAGCCTCTATGCAGGTAAATTATTACACAACGGTTTATTAAACAACGGTATCTTACAGAACGGTTTATTATTCACCATATGCTTCATGAATAGCAACAAATAATAATGTTAATGATAGGATTATTGAATCCCGCGCATTTTTATCAAACTGTCATTCTCGGGCCGACTCCAGAACTTGATTTAGGGCTTTCGTGGCGGAGCTCGAGGGTACTGACAACAGACAACAGTGATCTGCGCATAAAGGGCATCTATACAGGTAAATAATAAACCGTTGTGTAATAATCTGCAGCGTTTTTAAATCAACATTTCGGTTTACGTTGGACGTTTACTGGCGAAAATTCTTCTAGTGGGTGATTAATTTAAATTCGGACTTCTAGGTACTCAGATTTCCTTCAGAACTTGTGTGGGAAACGAAATAATACGCTCTAAAGGAACATAGTACTTTTATTCTTCCTACGAAATTGGCAGCCGTGCTCCTATACGCTCCAAATGATCTTGCTGTGGCGCCAATTATCTGCGTTTCGGATTATAAAAGAAGTTTGGCGGATTAATGGAAAATACTAATTGCTGGAAGACGAAGGGGTTTTCCAGTTTCATCCCCTCGCTCACAGAGAGAAAATGACTGGGAAAGTGAGGGCATTATTTTCTACATGGAACTCTGAACGTGACACATTCATTCACCCGGAACAAGGAACGGAACCCATTGATTTAAAGGAAAACAAAAGTCTGGCACCCTCTTCTCTCGAATACTGCGTTCCGGAACACGCACTAGAGAAGGGGGCTTGTCAAATCAGCGCCACATTCCTTCGGTATGTGCGACAGGACCGAATCCTCGACTTCAACACCCGAAAACTTTTCCTTCAACTCGCAACTTGCTACCAGTGAATACTAAATATTCTTCTCTGAAAAGGCGGAAAGGAAGAGGGCGCGCAATTAGGACGACTTCTCCCGAAAAGGCCCAATCAAATTATCTCTTCCTTGTTTCTCTAGGCGTGTTCTGCGGTAATTACTTTCACAGGGAATTTCCTCCTACTCTGACGGCGTATGAGCTTTGCTGCTCTCACCCTTGGGGGCCTAAACCACCCGATGCGGAAGTTTCAAGTTTCTCGGGATGTCAGAAAGAGTCAAGACGCGCTCGCTCAGTTGTCAGCATCTCAGTCAGATATGGGGGAAAGTCATTGAAAGGAGAAAATAATGTTGACAGTTCGCTTTGATAAATTGCATTTTTGTAAGAATTTCAATAACGAATACCTATAGGATGCCAAACTTCATATCGAGGCATACCGTAATGATGCTTAGATCAGAAGTTATTGCTTCTGTTGCCTTTCAGAAATTTGTTGCTATGGTTGACTATGTTGTTGTTGCTATGGTTGTTGCTATGGTTAATGAGGAAGAAAACCAAAGAATTTGAACTTTTTTAATCCCCAAAGATGCCTAGGTATAACTCATTTTGTATGAAATAAAGGAAGCTCAGTAAACGGTGTTGAGCGTTGGCAATAACGTTTCTATTGTACACTTACCATTTTTTTCCGTTTCTATTTTACACATGCCATTTTGGTTGATTATTTTCAGTAATGAACCTTTGGAATCGACGTTGAAAATTTCTGCCCCCCCCCCCCCCCCCGCCTCAAAATTTCATGGTTTACATTTCAAATGATGGTCTTTTCCTAAAATCGTGTCATGATCTTAATAAGTAGGTTGATAGTTGGTGCGAGGAGGGAAGCAGAAATTTTGGCATCGTAAGGATCCCGAGAATTGGTTGTAAGTGGGAATCACTACCGTTGGTTTCCTCTGGAGTTTTGTTATAATTTTCTTTCGATAGTTTACTGTAAAAATGGGTATCCAATTATGGAAAAGAAGAAGAAGGGTGAAATCTAATTATGGAAAAGAAGAAGAAGGGTGAAACAAAACTGAATAATTTTTATTTTGCTCCAATATAGTGAGGCGATGGATTTCATCATGGCTCATCAGGTCCAGCAGTTTAGAACCAGAAATATTTATGGTACACAATAATTTTCGTCATCTCAAACGACTGATTTATGTTGAGTTTGTAATAATTAGGTAGGTACCTGTTTTACGATTTAAACAAATCTGTAGGTGGACAGTATAGTTTCTTCACATTGTTGCGTGAAGTCATAATAGTTGTTGGTGTAGGTAAACCAGATTGATTGATTAAAGTGTGGATAAATGAACACCAATTACACTATTTATAACATCCATAAAAATTTCAGCTCGTATGGACTGTACTATGATATAATGGTAGGTAGTTAGGTAGGTGATAGGTAGTTAGTTACAGGGGAAATAAATACCTTCTTCATGAACAGAAACGTCCAAATTTTTTGCTCGGTTTCTGAAGATGTGTGGGTGAATTTCAGATAATGTTGGACATGTGAACCTTTTTGTGTCTCAAATGTCTTCTACCATTTGTGTTATTGTAATGCATATAACGAGGGAAAAGAAGAGTAGATCCAAATTGAGCCATCCGGTAACTAGTCATTTTGCTCAAATCATGAAGCGGTGGATTTTATTGTGGATATCATGCATAAATTATGCTGCTAAATATGTGCGTGAAACCTTTGTAAAAAAAAGTTGTCGTTATCACGAACGACTCGTTTATTTTGAATGGATAAAATTCTCTGATCTGGCAAGTGTCGGTCATTACGCGTTCATGACAAATGCGGTAATCATACTCACAATTTATCAGAGCCGGGCGCCACTGATTAATCACGTTACGAAGAAATTAAACGAGCGTTTGATTCCGCCATGCGGGCAACATGTAGGGAGAGCCGAGCAATGATAATTATCTCGTTGCTATGCCTCAGCTGACGGTGTACCGCTTCAAAGGGATTTCCATCTGTTTTCAATATTGGCAACTTAACTCAGGCGAATGGTTATTTTTGTGAATCGGCAAAGAGCTGGGTTGTTTCGCAAATATTCAAAAGGATTCGTACCTAGTGGTTTTCAAACAGCAGCGAGGAGCGCTAGTGAGGACTAATTATCCAGCGCACGAATATTATTTATGCTATCCCGACTTTTCGGTATTAAAGGAAGGATTCCTGAGGTCTGAAATTAATTAATTCTAATATCAGATGTCGCAAGTCTAAAGGTAGGGCAGGTTTGGGTAGGGTGAAAGGTAGAAAGGATGTGCTCCTTAGGAGTCTTTTCGGATCGCTAACGCCCCGCGGTTATCACCACAGCAGGCGTTAGTGATAGAGGAGGCTAGCAGTCCGCGGTTATCACCACAGCGTGTTTAGAAGAGAGAGGCGTCCCGCGGTTATCACCACAGCAGACGCCCAGAAGAAGGAGGCCAGCACCTCGTGGTTACAACCAAAGCGAGTGCTAGAGAAGAGAGAGAGGGAGAGAGAGAGGCGTCCCGCGGTTATCACCACAGCAGACGCCAGGAAGAAGGAGGCTAACACCCTGCGGCTATCACCCCAGCGAGTGGTAGAGAAAGGGGCGTCCCGCGGTTATCACCACAGCAGGCACAGGAGCGTAAGGTTGCTAACACCCCGTGGTTATCACCACAGCGAGTATTAGTGGAGAAGGAGCGTCCCGCGGTTACCCCCACAGCAGATGGGAGGAAGGGTAAGAGAGAGAGAGAGAGAGAGAGAGAGAGAGAGAGAGAGAGAGAGAGAGAGAGAGAGAGAGAGAGAGAGAGAGAGAGAGAGAGAGAGAGAGAGAGAGAGAGAGAAGTCATAGGTAAGAGCGAGATCGGTAGAATGAAGAGTTAGGCGAGCCGGGTGGTATGCAAAGGTGCCTCCAACTCGTCCCTCGTCCACCAATGGCCGTTATGGCCGTTGAGGAGCGTTGGGAGTTCGATGGAGGGGAACCCCTTCCGGGCTTCAACTGCGGCGTCGCACAGCTCGTCTTTCTCCTCTTCATTTGGTTACTTAAATCTATATTTTACATAGGAGTGGTAAATGTAATCTTTGAGGGATACCACGACATCAGCTTTATTCTATAATGAGCATTTCAGACCTACAGTATAGTAATTTGCTGAAAGACAGTTGGACTTTAGAAAGGCGGGAGTTTTTCTTCTTGGTTCTACAATTTAAATCAGTTGGACACTAAACATCATTAATACTGAAAAACGCCACCCTATTTAACTGTAATCAAAATACAATAGTAACCAAGTGCAGCAGTAGACAAGCTTCTTCTACGCATGCATGAACATGAAAGTCATTACCCTTGTAACTTCTCTGGTATTATTCTACAAAAATTGATGAAGTTATCTGGCATAGAACCCCTAATGGTCCCTACATTCAGTTGAGTTTCAACACGATCGGACAGATAGCAGAGTCTGCGCTTGCGCAAACAAGTCGGACAAGTAGGTAGGTACCTTAAACTCGAGATCAGTGAAGCAGGGTTTTTTCATGTTCTCGCCACTCAGAACGCTAATTTGACGATAAAATCCGAAATTTAGGTAATTTTGAACGTTGAGCAAGTATGAGTAAATTTAGGGATGTGAGTATACAAACGTGTAAATCGTTGAAGCGCCCAAAAAGATAGCAGTGTAGTATAGTAGAGAATGTAGTATAGTAGAGCTAAGCTTTGATAGGCAGATGGGAGGTCCTCTGTGACTCAGAAAGTATGTTCATTGTAAAATTTAAAAAAAAACACCCTGGTTCGCTTTTTATCAACCAGTTTGGATGGAGGTATAACGTCACTCTTATTAGGTAGCTATGAGTATTATCTTATAATGTTAGCCAACGAAATCCGAGGCGAGCCGAATAATTTTTGGATCACACTAAACCATACCTTGTCATGGTAATTTTGACGTTTGAGGCCAACGGACCTCAGTCTTCCATCAAATGAAAATGAAAACTCCAAAGGCAAGTTCATAGAGAAAGGCCAGAGGAAACCTGCCGTCTTCGCGCTGCTTTAAGCCCACTAAGCCTCCCCTGGGCTGAGCTTTGGAAAGAAAAGGAGTTTGAAGAAAGTGGTCCTCCTTCGCCTTACCGCAGCAGGTGATGGGGAAGTGGTGATGGATGCTGCAGGCTAAAAGGAGCACCATCTGTATCTGTTAACTCCCATGTAGGTGAGGTGTGGGGCGAGTGAAGGAGGAGCCGCACAGAATAAAATCTCCCAGATTCAACACGCAAACCGCTTTCGCCCCCCCCCCCCCCCTCCATCCACCATATTCACCACAACAGCGACTTCAATTTCACACTTCCAGCTTTCTTTTATTTCTTTTTGTCCCGTCTTCTGTCTCTACTTTAATTTATCGCGACAACTTTTGTTCCTACAGAGCCTCTAAAAATTCGTTTCGTTGTTTAGAAAAGAGGTTTTCCCCTCAAATTAAACTTGAATAAAAAAACAGAGGTTTCTCAGGTAAAGTGAGTCTTTCTATAGCAATTACGTGTGAAACTAACCAAAGCATCACTTCGAAATCTATTAATAAAATCGTAATACTTTCTGTAAATTGATTGGAATCATGAAATTTCATCATCTCAATTTTTGTTCGTCTGCCTGTCTTTCTGTTTGTTGGTATAATGTTGTTCGCTCATCATGAATGAAGTGTATTTTCACTAATTTTGGTTCATGGTAACTACCTAAGGAAAGTGCCGCGTACGGCGGGCGGATAGAATTTTGTTTAAATTCCATTTTCAGATTCTACATAGGTAGCTTGGAACGCAAACCATTAAATTTGTATGGAGATTAACTTTTTCTTTTTTTTCATGTTAAATTCCTAAGTTTTGTTATTAAAAATAAAAACCAAAAACACGATTTTCAAGGTTTTGTGGAGAAAAGCGCTGCAAATTATTACACAACGGCTTATTATTTACCTGTGTAGATGCCCCTTCTGCATAGATCACTGTTTACTGTGGTCAGTACCTACCCTCGTGCTTCCCCCAGGAAAGCCCTAAATCAAGTATTGGAGCCGGCCGGATACAGTTTCATCAAATATGCGGTGGATTCAATTTCCTGTCATTAGGTAATTATTATTCACTGTTATCCATTAAGCATAACTTTTGTTTGTTACAAAAGTACCTACCTATCAACGAAATCCCAAATAACCATCATTCTACAGATGAAATAATATCTCGGAACAACCAACTTGACTCATGCTGCCATGAGTGATTACAATTAGCCGCAGCAATGATAATATCTGGGCTGGATGTATACCGTTCCATTCACGATCATGTTGTTGAAGCGTTTCAGTGCAAACGAACGGCTGGTCGTGCAATGCTCCAGATGGTCTCAGAAAATGCCCAAGATCAATTAAAACGTAA
The DNA here is from genome assembly GCA_954871275.1 of Leptopterna dolabrata. Classification (NCBI taxonomy): domain Eukaryota; kingdom Metazoa; phylum Arthropoda; class Insecta; order Hemiptera; family Miridae; genus Leptopterna; species Leptopterna dolabrata. The sequence goes on from OX940976.1 coordinate 14,187,527, forward strand.
AAAATCCCTTCTATTGAAAGTTTTTGAGCTACGGCGTTCTGGAAATTTCAACCCATATATTTCACCCCTTAGAGATGACTGACAGTAACGCCGAGCTTTACGGGCCAACTAGATCCCAAATGGGACCCACAAACGAAATTTCATTAATTTTAATTCATGGTATCTAAGGAGAGTGCGGCGGACGGTCAGAAATTTTTTAATTCCTTTTTCAGATTATATGTACCTTGAAACGGAAACCATAAAATGTTGAGGGGAGGTTAAATTTTTTTTCATGTTCGATTCCAAAGGTTCATTATTGAAAATAATAAACCAAAACCACTCGCAATTTTGATTTGCTACCAGTTCTCGTATTTGAGACCATTGCGGTCGAGATCGGTATGTGTATGTCGTCGTCTATTTGAGGAATACGTCTTATTGCAATGAGACGGCGTTTGAGAACCGTCTTAATGCAGTAGGAAGGATTTCTCAAATAGGCGACGACATATACAAATTCCAAACGGAATAATAACTAGTTTCCGAAAACATTGATCCTAATATCTATAACAATAAAATCTCTGTACTTTGGAACTCTATCCAGTTCGCACACGAGCAATATACACTATTTCATTGAATTCTCATAGGTAATCTCCGTAGGTCCCTAATTCAATCCGACTTCTCTTCCGAACAGCGGTTTAACAACTTCTCACAACCCGCGTTTTTTTTTTTTTTTTTTTTTTCAAGAACGAGTAGTAAGTAGTAATTCATTTCAGAACGAAAATCCTCCCTCGTTTGTATCTCCGACAAGGCAAACAGGGACGTGTGAAGGTCTCAAGGCAAGCTGCTGCGTCTCGCTTAGGGATTTGCAAGCAAATTGAATCACGGCAGTGGATGGCTTGTGAGGGGGGGGGGGGGGGGGGGGGGCTATGAACAGTCGAACATTTGTATATTCATCGTGTTTTCCATCGCGAGTCCTTCTGTTTCGTCTCATAATCTATTGATCACGCTCAGCTTGACAAAGCGAAACTTTCTTTTCGGAAGTTGTTTGCGAAATCCGTTTGGTTGTGCGAAAGGAGCGGCGGTTGGAGTGGGAGGTTTCGACCGGAATTACAACGTTCCCTCGAGATTCATAATGTAGGTGGCTAGCACCCCTCGATCCATCATGCGATACGCGTAGGTTCCGATCTACATAGTTCTAGAAACTAGGATTTCAATATGACGAGAAGCGTTATTGTGCAAGAAATTCTATAACTTGTTCACCGAAATTACGTCATTCGTCAGTGTCAGAATCTGTAGAACTACCAATTCACTTCGGCTCTCGCCCTTTGGTTCCTCAACTCTGCTCGCTTCTATCCAACTCGTCAATCTAAAATCCATTAAGGCTACTTATACGAGGTGGCACTCATTTTCAACTCTAACCAACCTTCTATACTTCTTTGGAGGTAATATTGGCATGGGGTTTTAATTAGAAGGTTTTTCAGTTGGTGATAATAATTGATATTTTTCATTATCGGGGGTAAAATTAATTTCCGTTCATCTCTGAAGCCGCTTAAACGTTTTTGTAATGTAAAGTTCGTTGTTACTGTTCGCCAACACAAAATGAATTTTACAGAAAAATGAGGCGGTGGATTCCAAAACTGTCCGTCCGATTTTGCAAGTTTCCAGAAAACCGAAAAACGAGCCACATCTCAACCAATGATGCGGGGTACGCGATTCCTAGTGCAACGCTGAATAAGTGAGAGACATTCAGCTACCTAATTCAATCTTCTCCCCACAACCCAAGACGGCAACGCATAGCACCACATCAGTTTCACCCCTCTAGCCCATCATAACAGTAAACTTTCCATTACTACAAAATACAAAAAGGAGAAAGTCACTGGACTTGGACTCCCAATCACGTGTCATGTAATATTATAATAAGTACCTATGTAATATTCTAAACTGTAATGCATTTATGCAATAAAGTTATCTTGTTTAAAAAAATAAAATAAAATAAATAAATAAAAATCCTGCATATCCTCACGAGACGCAGTAAATTGCGGACGTAAGTTGTTAATCCCTGAAAGTAAACATTAAAAAGCGGACGGTGTTTTTGAAACATGTACGTTAAAACTCGGACGAGTCTGTCCTGTCAGTTTCCCACACTTGTTCAAACAACCTGACTGAACGCATTTTACCTACGCTCATCAGCTGAATCAGAGATTCCATGTGGTGATAAGTTGTGTTTGTAGGTTGGCCTTTTAATTTTGACACTCAATTCCACTAATCTATTCAGAAGTCCCAAACAACCTGCTCATTCACAGGATAGTTTCTGGGATTGTTTATCTTTTTTGAGATGCGAGCGCTAGCGAGAATCCAGATCGCTTGACAATGCATTCCACTAATCTATTCAGAAGTCCCAAACAACCTGCTCATTCACGGGATAGTTTCTGGGATTGTTTATCTTTTTTGAGATGCGAGCGGTAGCGAGCATCCAGATCGCTTGACAACGACATTAAGTTGATCTATTTCATTCCTTGTGCATAAAATACATCTGAACATTATACATCCTTGCCCACCTTTTCTGAAACATTTTCTGTCCGCATTTTACTAGTACAGAATTGTCCGCATTTCACCTATGCGAAACCAACCTCCAGCGAGCTCAACGGATTAACTTGTCCGCATTTTACCTACGCTCATCCTCACATAGATAGCTACAAATGTCGACAAATTTGCCTTCAGACTTGTACCTACTTCAAACTTTCAGAGCCCCACGACCGGCATCCAAATAATATTTCCGTCAAAAATGTAAATTCAACTAGGTACTTCTAAAACCGTTGTAATAAAATTTGCCGCGTTTTTTAATACTGCTTCTATTATAATAAATTATCTGGTCAAGTAAGTTGTAGTGCTCATTTCACCTGTACTCAATTCGCCTGCGCTTTAGAGTTTGCTCAGTTCACCTGTGCTCAATTCACCTCTGATTAAAACAGGATTCTAGACCACTGTGCTCAGTTCAGTTCCCCCCGATCCACTACCTTTGGTCACAAAATAGGTACGTACAGGTGTTCACGTGCAAATGATAAAGTTGGATTTCGATCAATGTGGTATAGTTATGGACATTATTTCATGAGCAGTTGTTGCCACAATAGATCATATACTATTTCCGTCCTTAGTGGTCCAGCGGTCAATCATTCCATCAGTTAGTATGTCATTGATCGTAATCAATTGGTACGTACCTACCTACTCCCATAGGAACAAGAGGCAAAAAAAGGAGCAGTTAAACCGGCAGTTCAAACTGCGGTCTAAGCCACAATCTCGTTCCACTAAAAGACCAACGCGTTATGCAATTAGTCAAATAGCATCAAGTCCTAGCGCCACTGGGTGTTTTGGGCTAAACAGCGGACGGAGGAAATGGACGTAGTGCCAAAACAAACTTCCCACTCCCGATGTCTGTCCACAACACGCTTGATTTCATTTGAAGTTGGTCTCCGCCTCCCAGAAATGACCTCTCGGAGGGGGGAATTCACAAATAACAACGCAATTAGGATACTTATGTCCCGGGACACCCTTTGATGAAACAGTGGTCTTCTAACTTCCGAGTTAGCCGCTTAATGAGCTCTAAGCTCCCCCAGGGTTCATTGATTCTGCATCGAGTCGATGAAAAGGATCAATAGGTTAGGTACCTACCTGCCCTTTTGATGTGATTCTGACGGGAGTTACTGGAAATTCCTCGTTCTCTCCCGTCGTTCCAGGGCTTTGGGGGTTCGTTATCTTTTGTTTAACAATGTTCCAAAAGAGATTTGACTCTCAAGGGAGGCTCATAATAGGAGTCCTAACGATATTCCGGGGAGAGTCAAAACTTCAAATGAACGAATATTCGTATTCCTTCTTGTTAATGATGGCGTTAAGTGTCACTTATTCACAGTACTGATCAAAGGAAGAAGTACCTTATAATCCAACACATTCATGTTATTTATACATTTTGACTAATTTGCATGCAATTATTGGACGAAGCGAAATTGAATCATGGAATTTCAACATTCATCAATTTCAGCTATTAGACCGGCATAAAAATCGTTCAAATTGTTTTTTCATGTAGGAATACTTATGTACACAAATATTGAGACATCTGTAAGGATTCCAAGAGAAACCCTCTACTTGACAACTACCCGAAATACACTGCTGATTCTTTCACAAAGGTTTATTATTTTCTGTATTGACAACCCATCTGCCTATATCCGTGTAAGTAGGTACACGCATTACCCGTGTAATGCCCAAAACTACACCAAATGAATGAAAACTAATTTGCATGTAAACTTTATGTGACCAAATGTTGGGATCTAGCTCACTAGCGAATTCAGAGATTTCCACTTGAGTCCCCATTCAAGAATTGCAATAGGTCCGATGGTTTTTCTCGGTACTAGATAACTAACTGCCTACCTAAATCATCACTCGAAAAAAGTCGTAGGTTGCACTGGTAGATATACTGCTATGTAGGTTTTGAAAATTGCAACCTCTACTGTTCGCCCCTTTCAGTTCACCCTTGTTGACAAATATGTTCTGTTCAGTCGGATCCCGTTTGGCGGATTTCGAAGTTCTACGTTGGTAAATTTTAATCGAACAAAACTATTTTTTAAAGACAAAGCTTTCATGAATTTTTTTGCAAAAAAAAAAATTAATACGAAATAATGAACGTACATGAGACTTGTCAGATCTTTAGAGGTTCATTACTATGTAAAACTATGGTTGATGATAAAATTTACCTACCCAAAAGTCAGTAGCGGGAACCGTAGGTGAATGAAAATGAGATGATCATCAGGGCTCACGCCTTTCACATCAAATGAGGCAAAATGAATACACCGGGATACTCCCGAAAGCTTTGCATCAACATGCGAAACTCCTAAGAGCTAAATGGGTGGAGTGGGAAATTTGATATCATTGTCTGTTGAGGATACAGAGAAGATGAAGTGCTTGGTGCTCTACATGCGACAGATCCCGCCGACGAGACGATATATGGATATGCAAAATAGATTGCGAGGAAAGACTGCTTGAGACGTGACGTTTTTGAGAGTGAAATCTTGACGAGCCTTCCGCGCACTTGTGACGAAAAGGCTATTTGAGTATCGTTACCTTATATTGGGGCAGCCTGATCGATGATAGGAATAGCAGTAATCGTCTGCGCCAAATAGTCTCCCATTTATGACCTTTATTTCTCTTCGTTAAGGTAATACCGAATTATATAGGCCATTGCAGGCACATCGAATAGAAGCTGCAACTGTAGTGGGTTATCGCTCGGGAATCTACTGAATAATACTGGGATGGCTAAGGTCGTCCGTTCGAATCCCACCGTTCTCTTTTGTCAACCCAGGGCGTTGATACAATGGGAAGCCTTTAGCGAAATGATTGGAACAAATATTCTGAACCTCCAAAGAGGACAGGCAGTAAGTAGTATGTAGGTGCCATTAACGAAGCGGTTGTAGGTGCTGAAGTGGTAATTTGAGATACCGATATGTACCCAAAATGTATCGCGATCTTTAATGTTGATGATAGGTAATATAACTGATGGATTTCGTTGATAAATTTCAGTTGTGATTGGATTCACAACCCTGTACAAATACTAGTGAAAATTCGAAAAATAACCAAAAATAGTGGATATTGGTGCGTAAAACGCCACTTATTCCCATTTGTCGCAGATTTTGATTACTTACGACTTTTCTTTCACTCAAAAACCAGTTTGATCAATTCCAATGGGTAAACGTGTTAATTTATAGTTAAAAAAAGAAGTTTTTTACATACGAATAATGTGTTTATAAGAAATAGTAATGGGTAGTAAATAGTAAAAGTAGTAAATAGTAAACATTATGGAAATGGGTAACTGTTGTTTCGTCTGTTGTACGGTAAAATGATGGTTTGACACAGCTAGCAAGTGATTTTACGGAACCCATTGAAATGGGTTTCTTAACTATTCGGAACTCGAGACTGGTTGAGTGGTGGTTGAATGGCCAATTCTATCAGAATATTTTTAGTGTAGCCTAGGTTTTGGTTCGCTCATTCATAATAACTTCCAGATATTGAACGATTACAGTTTGTTTCTGTCGAAAACGGACGTTAGGTTTGATGTTACAGCTTGGTTCAAATGCACATGCGTACAACGATAGCATCCTTTATATTATAATCTTACCAGTAATTCATCATGTTTTGATTAATACACTCGCATTTCTCGTAAATTTGTACCTTCAAAATGTCTTATCGCTGAACAACTCCAAATATTTAGTGGGTAGTTTTTTCGATACATTTACTGCGTTTAGGGAATCAAAACAATCTGATTGTTTTCTGAAGTTGTAGCACCCACGATAGACTACACGTAGACGCAGATATGGTCATTCCTCACTAGTAGTTGGAAATAAAAGTAGGAGAAAGATCGACGGTGGTGATTCTTCTGAACGGCAGAAACAGATTCTTTTGTAAACTTCCTATAATTGAGGTCGTCCCTGATATTTTCGACACTAATAAATCGAATACAATAATCAACAGTTGTTCGAGGAAGAATGTCATGTCGACGTCATTAAACCTTAGGAAGAACACGCCAAGTCGGGGGCATGAAATGTGGCTCAGTTCTTTTTCGAAAGATCAGCAATTTTCAAAACCTGAGTTATTACCGAGAGAGCGACTATTGGCCACTGAAAAGAATTACGACGTCCACCGGTGGAATTATTAAAAAAGTTTCCTTCCTGGAAGCACACGCTGCTGTGATAGTGAGTCATAATCGATAATCTTTCAACTAGCAAAGATCCGATGGTCACTACAAAGCAATGTTTTCTATCCTCAAGATAATCCTACAGAATTTATAGGATTTTAGTTTTGATCTGCAGTATAGATCAAGTTTGATTCATTCGCCTCAATATAATAAAAAGAAGCATACGAGAATCCTAGGAGTTTTATATTGTGAAAACCGATAGAGTCATTCAACAGAACATTTCATTTCTGTAGTCCAAATGGTGCTCTATCTAAAAAAAAAAATACTCGAAAGCGAAATATATCGTGATCTTGCTGGAAAATTCACACCTGCCTTTATCAGGCTCTCAGTTGAGCACAGCGGGGGTTCTTTCTTTGGAAAGGCCCCTTAATTTCCTCCTGTTTGCATGCATTTGAGATGAGGGCTCAGCACCCGCAGTTCTCGGCCTCCTCGTTCTCTGATTAACGCGTTTTGCTTAAAGTTTTGGTTTGATGAGGTGAAAGTGTGTGGTCCTTGATCAAAAACCCTTCCATCACGATGGAAATACTGACTCAGGCATAATACCTGGATGTACGAACTAGGGTGCCGGATTGAACAACTACTTCATAGGCCTGGTGAAGTTATTTTACCATTCTTCAGTAACAATTTGTTCTATTGGGCGTCGTTCCCACCAAATAGTCGGCCCTAGTTTACTATCACAGAGCATGGAAAAAACGCAGCAAACTGCACAACGGTTTATTATTGACCTGTATAAATGCCCCTTCTGCGTAGATCACTGTTTTCTGTGGTCGACACCACCCTCGAGCTACCCCCAGGAAAGTCCTAAATCGAGTGTTGGAGTCAGCCCGGGAATTACGTTTAATAAAAATGTGCGGGATTCAATAATTTGATCATTAATTATATGCAGTTATTCATGAAGCATAAAGTTCCGAAAGTACCGTCTATCAACAAAATCCAAAGATCCATAATTTCTGAAATGGAATAATATCACAGAACAGAAATTTTTGGTTAATCATTTTCAGTAATAAAGCTTTGGAATCGAGCATGAACAAAAAAAAGTTTAACCCTCCTTCAAAATTTGTTGGTTTCCGTTTCAAGGTACCTATGTAGAATCCGAGAATTGAATAAAAAAAATTTCTGTCCGTACGCCGTGTTTCCGACTTTTCTTAGTTACCATGAACCAAAATTGATGAAATTTGGTTTGTAGGTCCCATTTGGCATTTGGTCCGCGAATTTCGGCGTTACTGTCAGTCATCAGTCGGTGAAGTATACGGTTTGCATTTTTCAGAACGCCGGAGCTCGAAAACTGTCAGTAGAAGAGTATTTATTTTTTTATTTTTTTACGTGTTTAAATTGATCTTGGAATAACGCATTTTTTGAGACCACCCGGAGTATTAAATGACCAGCCATTCTTATGCACCGAAAAGCTTCGTCAAAATGATCGTGAATGAAACGGTATAAATCCGGCCAGGGTATCATCACTAGGGAACACGTGATTATAATCACGGATGGCTATATGAATACGAGTTGGTTGTTTTGTGATATTATTCCATTTGAAAAATGATGGCTCTTTTGGATTTTGCTGTTAGGTACTTGTGCCACTTGAACAAAAGTTATGCTTCATGAAGAACAACAAATAATATTAATTATTGAATTATTGAATCCCGAGCATTTTTATGAATAATTCCCAGGTAAATAATTTACCTTATGCTTCATGAATAACAAAAAATAATTAATGATTGAATTATTGAAAATCATAACTCATGTAAGTTCATAACACAGCGGTTACTACCCTATGGTTATTACACAAGGATTTATTATTTACGTTTTGCTTCATGAATAACAACAAATAATTAATTATTGAATCCCGCGCATTTTATGAATGTCCGGGCCGGCTCCAGTACGCGATTTAGTGCTTTCCTGGGGGGAGCTTGAGGGTAGGTATTGGCCACAGGAAACAGTGACCTACTCAGAAGGGGCATCTGTACAGGTAAATAATATACCGTTGTGTAATACGAGTAATTTGCAGCTTTTTTATTCCATTTTCGGATTGTTCATACCTTGTAACGGAAACTGTCAAATTTCGGGGGGCGGTTAAAATTTTTTTTTAATGGTCGATTCCAAAGGTTCATTATTGAAAATAATAAACCAGAAGTCATCATTTACTTAGCTTTGAGGCCTGGAGTCGGTCTCGCAAAATGCATATGTACAATAATCTCTTTGGTTGGGGGCAAAAATTGGAATATTGAGGTTTTTGGTGGTTTATGGCGCTAATAAGCTGTTTTAGGTACAGGAACCATACCAAAACTTCCTATTGGTGTGCAGCGGTCAACGTTTTGGTTTATTATTCTGTGAATAATACACCTATGTATTCGCTCAGCAAAAAATTTTTATAACACCCCCTCAAACTTTTTTCTTTTCCGTTTCAAGTTGATTAGATTCCAAAAATGCTATGTCCGTCCGCCGCCCGCCGTACGCCGTATCACGTCTACAGGCCTCATTTTCGGTCTAAAAAAATCGTTCTTTCGCACACATGCTCCATTTGGGCCCTAGTTGTGTCCCGAAACTTTTCAGCCCGATCGGAATATACCCAGGGATGTTATGAGTGAAAATGTGTGTAAAAATAGGTACTTTCTGCGTGTTAGCAAGATGTTGGTAACATGAGCTTCTGAGATATCGTTTTCCGTGTTTTTGGGGACGAGAAGACCGAATATGAAGTCGATTTTGACCGAAGAGTGGAAAATTGAGTTTACCAAATGTTCAGCTCCAGAAATTGATTTTTTATGAGTGACCTGGGAAATCACCATCAGTTTGTATAATAACACTGGAAAAAGTGTCAACACGTGGATCAAGACGATTAAATGGCACTACCAATGATCAAAGATGGTAAAAAAAAAGGAGCGTACCTAATTTGTGTTTTAGGGGCCAAAATTAATGGAAACCATCAGCAATAGCTATTTCGATTATTGCGCATGAAAGAAACAATTAATGAACAGCCAAAATTTCTGTAGGTAGGTATGTCCAAAAGTCCAAAAGAATAATAAACCCATGTGACAAGGACTTTGCAGCATTTTTTCCTTCTCGGCCCCACGGTCCCCCAGCGCCAGACCCGCGAGTCACGAAAACGTCGACACCTTTTTCTGATCTTTGATTGCTCCATATTATGTGCATCTTTAGTTGATTACGAAACATACTCTTCAGTGAAATGTGTGGTGTTTCGCACTATTAGGTTGGTGCCTAATAAATTTCGTGGCGTTTTTGTTTATTCGAGCCTTAGGCTTCTCAGAATTACTCAAATTTGTCTATGTGAAGTTTCCATCGTGCGCTACAGTAGCATCTATTAGCTTGTCACTACAAATTTTTACATGAGCCTTGCACGGGGTTTATGACAGTTTGTTGTATGTAGTAGGTTTTTTTTCGCGTAATCACTCAATTTCTCAATTTGCTCACATCGGGCGGCTCAAACGGTTGAATTTGCTTGGTTTTTTCAGTTATTGATAACGAATGTACGGGGTTCAGTATGCATTGGTGTTTGGCGTGAGAAATTGAAATAACTTCGCACTAGAGGTCAACTGAAAACTTTCCCTTGGGGGCTTCGCTAAAATCGAGAGTAGTCAAGAGAGCTGAGAAAGGATTTTCGGTCAGCGACGTTGGTAGATACTTCAAGTTATTCCAAAGTTTTCAGCATCGCCTCTTCCAATTGGAAGAACCCGCCCCACCACCCGGCTCACCATCTCCACCGCCCAGGCAAACTTGTAAATCATCGCGTCGCAATTTATTGTTTGCGGAGGAAGAGGCAGACGGGAAGTTACTCAACCTGTTAAGCGTAGATAGGTAGGTACTCATCATCGTCGACAATCTTCTCTTCAAAATGACAAAACTTTCCACCTTTCCAACAGCAGTGGCTGGGGGCGGGAACTCTTTCCTACGAGGTCATCCCGATACAATCACGCCGCGGGAATTGTCTTGTCCGAAAAAACCCATCCTCAGCGGAGTCTGCGTTCTGATGACTGTGTGCCGGGAGGAACAGCCGTGGGAAGCTATTATTTTGAAGCCCCCGGTCTTCGCCTTTTCTGAGAAAACTCCGAGCGTTTCATTAGCTATTGGAATAAGTTGTGGAAAATACAAGAGCCCCACCAACAGAAACGAGACACGTGTTTTTCTCCAGGGGGGTCAGGACAAATTTTGCGTCACGGCAGAAAATGTGTGTGACGCAGGTTTCTAATGGTTTCCTCATAGAACCAGTCTAACTCCGTTAGTTTTCACCGACGAAAATCGTTATTTACTTGTTGGAAAGATCTCAATCTATCGCAAAATCTCAAGCTGCCAAATCCTCCCTCTCCTGGTCACCTAGTGCCTACAACTGTATAAAAATTGGTGCAGAGGGACTGCTGGGTAAGGATGGTAAAATAAAAACTTGTTCATCTCATTAATAAGAGTGCCTCTCTACATTGTACAATCATTATACAGATGTTTAGTCGATGTGTTTATTTATCAGTGATACTGTTGGTTTATTATTTTCAATAATGAACCATTGGAATCGAGCATGAAAAAAATTTTTAACCCCCCCTCAAAATTTAATGGTTTACGTTTCAAGGTATGTAGAATCCAAAACTGCAATAAAAATATTTCTGTCTGTCCGCCGTACGCCGTACGGGCCAATTTTCCTAGTTACCATGAAACAAAATTGATGAAATTCGGGTTATAGGTTCCGTTCGGGGGGCATTTCAGTCGCACGCGCCTTCCGCCTGTTCGCGAGCGCGAGCCGTGCGGCTCCCCGTGTGAAAGGGGCCTAAGGGGTTCAAAATAGGGCTTGAAATTTTCAGAACGCCGTATCTCTAACACTTTCGATAGAAGGATATGATTTTTTTTTTTACGATATTAAATTTGTCTTGAGCTAAACAATTTTTTGAGACCACCTGGAGCATTGTACGTCCAGCCGTTCGTGTGCACCAAAAAGCTTCGTCAACACGGTCGTGAATCAAACGGTATTAATTAAGGGAGCACCTGATTATAATCAAGGATGGCTGTATGAAGTCGAGTTGGTTGTTCTGCGATATTATTTCATTTGATAAGTGATGGACTATTGGATTTTGTTAGTAGGTACTTGTGAAACTTGAACAAACGTTGAAGTATTATTGATGGGTAAATTATTACACAATGGTAAATTATTACACAACGGTTCATCTACCAAGAAGGAGGGTGGATTTTTTTCATCGGAACTTTTGCAACTTGAACAAACGTTGAAGTATTATTGATGGGTAAATTATTACGTACAACGGTTCATTATAGGTATTGACCCCAGAAAACTCAGATCTACGCAGAAAGGGCATCTATTTCACTCTACATCAACAATTTTCCTTCATAACGTCATTATTTGCGTTTCTTTTTGCCGTTTTAGTTACTGCTTGTCATCGGCTTTATTATTTTAGCAACATTTAACTCGTGATTTAGGTTGGTACCTAGTAACGAGTACGGGGTCAGGTACTAACCTACGGAGGATCTGCGATCCACATAATATGTATAGAGTAGTACATATTATATTATATAGACGGGTTATCTATGCAGAGAGCTGTGATCTGTAACAGAAGGGTATTCTGTACAAAATAATAAACCGTTGTGTAGGGATTTGCAGCTTTTTTCCTTGTAACGGAGAAATTTCGTTTAGTTTGATTTGAAGAGAGAACGTGGCAACTATAGTAGTTATTTTTTCGTTCATAGACTCGACATCCTGGGTAGGTACATCATCTATTATGGACAGTACTGCTGAAACCTCTAGAGCATTGAGCTTTAGACTGGCACCTCAGGCTGAGCTGACTTATCTAGGAACGTTGAGTGATGTGGTGGAGTTTTTGACCCCGTGACAAGTTAAGAGAGCGCTAAAAAGGCACTAGTGAATGGATATAACTTGATCACGTCGTGGCAAATTCGGGCATGAGTCTACCACACTGACGATAGTATCAGCAGTAAGAAAGAATCCTCGGCACACCCATTTTCACTTCATATTCGTCTGACCATTTATTGTCTCCCTCTTATTAATAATAATGATGATAATAATAATAATAATAATAATAATAATAATATTTCGTCCTCGTTCTATATTCCATGAGGACTATCGGGTTTTTCGAAGAGTCTCTCGAAGAAGGAAGATGGGAAATATTTTTAAAACCAACGCTAAGTTTGTTAGTTATCATTATCATCTAAGATACGTAGAATCCGAAAATCGAAGTTCTTGGCTTCAACGTCCATAGAACACTTCATGAGTGTGATCAAACAGTGGTTTTTGTCCATTTACTGAGTTCAAACAAAGTTTGAGAAGATGATTATTCGATGCAAAACCAATTAAACCACAGAGCTGGATGTCAATGAGCAAGAAGTTTCGTTTTCATGGAGCCACATTCAGTTACCTACTCATTATACGAGTGATCAACAAACGGGGCTTAATCGCTTCATACAGTGTCAGGTAGCCAACCCGAGTGAACCGCGCCGTTAGAAGTTCAGTATTATGAAACTGGAAGTGCACAAGATGCAATAATAAATTAGTATAATCATGAACTAGGTCAGCGGTGATTGTGGGTGGAACACAACTCTAGCCAACTTCCAGGGCTCCGCCGATTGTTGTTGGTTGTGCAGAAAGTTTAATGAGAGGAAATTCCTGGCTTATGATTAATTAAACATCAACGTCTTCCAAAGTTGTGTGTTGTGTAGAAAACGATTCCACAATCCTAATTATAACATATTCACATTAGCACGCACAGATTAACCATTTGACTAGTTATCGAGGAGGGTAATTGTTGAGGAATATAGCATACTAGTGCGGATAGTTCATTTCCATAATTAGCAGACGGTTACAGCAGCTGTTAAAGACCAGATTTCTTGATGGTAAGATTTAAAACGAGAAAATTGAGTGATGTGCCCATTTATTGTATCCAATAATTTAATTACTGGAAAATATTTTTGGTCTCGCACTACCTACCGAATTTAAGGAAGCTCTCGGTTTATTATTTTCAATAATGAGCATTTGGAATCGAGCAAGACATTTTAACCCCCCCCCCCCCCCCACCCCCACCGCTCAAAATTAAATTTGATGGCTTTCGTTTCAAGGCACACAACTTCGTCAACTTGAGTGTGAATGAAACGGTTGGGCATCCAGCCCAGGTACCATTGCTAGGGGACACCTATAAATGCCAGGGAACACATTATAATCACGCATGGCTATATGAAATCGAGTTGGTTGTTCTGTGATGTATTTCATTTGAAGAATGGGGTTTATTTCGTTTTTTATAGGTAATTTTTTAACTTCAACAAGCTTTATGCTTTATTAATAACAACTAATCTATAGGTATAACTAAATTTACAGGTGATCGTGGTGTCTGTCTGTTCGTCTGTTTGTCTGTTTGTGTTTCAATCACGCCAAAACGGCTGAATGGATCGAACCCATCTCGCGTATTTCAATGTTTCTATAACCAGGGAAGGACATAGGGGGGTTCACTTCCGGATCCGATGGATAGGGGTGGGGGTTTATAGGGGAGCCGAAACATACAAAAATTAAATTCTCGAAAACGGCCCAATGGATCGAACCCATCTCGCGTATTTGAATGTTTCTATGACCAGGGAAAGACATAAGGAGGTTTACTTCCGGATCCGATGGATAGGGGTGGGGGTTTATAGGGAAGCCGAAACATAAAAAAATTAAATTCTCGAAAACGGCTCAATAGATCGAACCCATCTCGCGTATTTAGATGTTTCAGTGATCGGGGAAGGACATAGGGGGATTCATTCCCGGATCTGATGAATAGGGGTGGGGGTTTATAGGGAAGCTGAAACATAAAAAAATTAAATTCTCGAAAACGGCTCATTGGGTCGAACCCATCTCACGTATTTAAATGTTTCAGTGACCGGGGAAGGACATAAGGAGGTTTACTTCTGCGAGAGGTAACAAAGTCAGATGGACCCACCCCGAGTTCTACCCGTCAGCGACGGGCAACACAGCTAGTAATAAATAATGATAGAATTCTTGTATCCACCTCATACCTACCTACCTACCTATTTTATGAAAATGTTGTGGGTATTAATTTATTTTATTTTATTATTTATTTATTTTATTTTTTATAGAAAAAGAACTGCTTATCGTAGGACAGTGCGGTTGGTGTAGAGTTCTCAGAATTGAATCTGATTTCATTAAAAAAACCATGCAAACCGCTTTTGTGACCCATAAACATACCCCATTGCCCGGCCGGCTCCAGTACTCGATTTAGAGCTTTCCTGGTGGAAGCATTAGTACGTGTATTGACCCCAGAAAACAGTGATCTACGCAGAAGGGGAATCTATACAGGTAAATAATAAACGGTTGTGATAATTCGCAGAGTTTCTATTCGTGCAAGAGTATCGAAAGAAACGTACCTATTGCCCTTTGCCCTCCAAAATCGATATTCCTACTTGCATTCTGAACAGGTTGGATGCCAACAAATTGTCCAAACTTGTTTTATGATTTTCAATAATGAACCTTTGGAAGATTATGAAAATAGAAATTTTAACCCCTCACAAAATTTGGTGGTTCGCGTTTCAAGCTACGTAGAATTCGAAAATGGAATTTTTAAAAAATTTTCAGTACGCCATACGCAGAGCTCCCATTAGATACCGTGAACCAAAATTTGTATAATGTGATTTGTAGGTCGTATATGCCGTCTAGTTAGTCCGCGAAGCTCAGCCCAGTCATATATAAGCGAGCGTGCGTGCGTGCGTGCGCGCACGCGTGTGTGTGTGTTTGTGTTTGTAGGAAATTAATGAACCTTGGTGTAATAATTTACAGCGTTTTATCTGTGGTAATAAACCACGGTAAATGTTTAATAGTGCAGTAGGCCGAAGTAACGAAAGTAGGTGCATGCCTACTTTACTTCAGTTTACAGAAATGGAAGGTTCTTAGTTACAAATAAATGTGTTCGAATAAAGCAGTACCTAGGTATCTACTCTGTGTTTTACTATTTGTAAAAATAAACGCTGTAAATTATTACACAACGGTTTATTATTTACCTGTATAGATGCCCTTCAGCGTAGATCGCTGTTTTCTGTGGTCCATACCTATCCTAGAGCTTCCCCCAGGAAAGCCCTAAATCGAGTACTAGACCCGGCCTGGGAATTAAGGTTTCACAAAAATGCGCGGGATTCTATAATTCAATAATTAATTAATATTGTTGTTATTCATTCACGTTCGTTCAAGCTGCAAAAGTACTTATCAACGAATTCCAAAAGAGCCATCATTTTTCAAATGGAATAATATCACAGAACACCAACTCGACTTCATACAGCCATCCGTGATTATAATCAGATGCTCCCCAGCGATGATATCTGGGCCGGATTTATACCGTTTTATTCACGATCGTGTTGACGAAGCTCTTTGGTCCACACGAACGAATGGACGTACAATGCTCCGGATGGTCTCAAAAAATTCTTTAGTTCAAGATCAATTTGAAAATGTTTAAAAAAAACCTTATTCTTCTATTGAAAGTTTTCGAGCTAAGGCGTTCCGAAGATTTCAACCCCTGTTTTTCACCCCTAGAGATGACTGGCAGTAACGCCGATCTTCGCAGACCAACTAGGCCCCAAATGGGACCTTCATGGTTCATGGTAACTAAGAAAAGTGTTAAGTAAGGCGTAAGCCGGACGGGCAACAATTTTGGTTTATGATTTTCAATAATGCACCTTTGGAATCGAGCATGAAAAATTTGATGGTTTACGTTTCAAGGTATGTAGAATCCGAAAATGCAATAAAAACGCTACAAATTATTTCACAAAGGTTTATATTGGTAAATAATAAACTGTAGGTATGGATATCCCTTCTGCGTAGATCACGTTTTCTGCGTCAATAGGTACCCTCGAGCTCCCCCCAGGAAAGCCCTAAATCGAGTACTGGAGCCAGCCCGCGAATTAAAGTTTCATAACAATGCGCGGGATTCAATAATTCAATAATTAATTATTAGTCGTTATTCATGAAGCATAAGGCAAATAATAAGCCGTTGTGTAATAATTTACCTGCATAGATGCCCCTTCTACGTAGATACTATAATGAACCGTTGTGTAAAAATTTATCGTTGTGTAATAATTTACCGTTGTAATAAATTACCACTGTCTAATAATTTACCCATCAATATTACTTCACCGTTTGTTCAAGTTGCAAAAGGACCTATCAACAAAATCCAAAATCGCCTTCATTTTTCAAATGGAATAATATCACAGAACAACCAACTCGACTTCATACAGCCATCCGTGATTATAATCAGGTGCTCCCTTGTGATGATACTTGGGCTGAATGTATACAATTTGATTCACCCTCCTGTTGACCAAACCTGTTGGTGCAAACTTGGGGGCCTTGCTGTGAAGGGAACGGCGGGACGTAGAATGCTCCGGGTGGTCTAAAAATACTCGTTAGTTCAAGAACTATTTAAAAACGTAAAAAGATTCACGTAAAAAAAGGTATAGGCGTCCTGAAAATGTCAACCCCTATTTTGAGAGATGACTGACAGTAACGCCGAGCTTCGAGGACCAACTAGACCCCGAACGGGACCTATAAATCAAACTTCGTAAATTTTTGTTGATGGTAACTAAGAAAAGTGCTAAGTACGGGATACGGCATTCGGCGTACGGAGGACAAACAGAAATTTTTTTATTGCATTTTCGGAATCTACATACCTTGAAACGTAAACGATCAAATTTTGTTGTGGGGGGGGGGGGGGGTTACTTTTTTTTTTTTTTTTTTTCATGCTCGTTTCCAAAGGTTTATTATTGAAAGTAATAAACCAAAATGGCCCTGTCGGAGGATGGGAACCACGGATGATAATTATAATATTTTGTTAAATAGCTTTTTTCAAAGGAAGGGATATAGAACAGGCAATAATCGTTCACCCAGGCGATAGTGTTACGAAAAAATGCAAACTAACTATGTTGGTACGTACCTACCTATTGTGTACCTACTGAGAAAAATCTAAACCCTTAGGAGTTGGTATTGTGTAGCTTGGATGAATAATGAGAGAGAATCCCGTCAGGAGGAGGAAGAGATTCTGTGAAGGGATCTACCGCAGGTAGACCCGAAAAAGTGTTTCGTCAAGGTCCCGGCAAGGTTATTGTTTCATCCTACGAATCACTGTGCTGTTCGCAACGCAGTCATTCACAGAGTTCCCGATATGCCTGGTGGTTCGTGGAACCCACAGAGCCGGAACCGAAACGATGGTAGGTACGTGACCCCCTGCTGAGGATAAATTCTTGGATGAGTCACACTCCCGCCGATATGCCACTTCTCTTGGAGCTGGACTTTCAGGAAAGACCTTCCGGACCCACCTCAGGTCTTCGAGCGGTGGACAAAAATAAAAATCAACGAATTTGGGATGACAGTTTGGTTTCGGAAGGCCTAGTTGTGAGTAAACGATACCTGTCGAATCGGGAAATATGAAATTCATGACTATAATGCTTGTAAATATAATCCAGTGGCTCCAATGAAATAACTTTCAAGTTTGTTCACGCAAGTGGCGCGCCTATCGTCATTTTTCCACAAGCATCCCGACTACTTTTCCGTTCCCAAACTTCATCATTCGTACTATATACGTCGTCCGTCAATCAATGCAATCTGTCATCCCCAGCGTTCCTGCACTTTTAATCACTACCAAGAAGCACATCTATTCTGGCTTACCTCTTCTGCTCCGTAATACCAACTCACGACAGCAACAACCATTTATGCACACTAGGCCGGCATACAAAAAACTTGTATTTACTTGGTTAATCAAGTAGGGTCCTCTAGTATGCCAATTACTCTTCCACAGTATTTATAGAATGTAACTCAGTCAGTGCTTCCTTTATAGTATTTTATTTTTGATTATTTTGACTACCAAGTGCTGCTTCTGTTGAGCTACAATGTTTGCAGTATTGGTTTATTATTTTCAATAATGACCCTTTGGAAACGACCATGAAAAACTCGGCGCTGCGCGCCTCGGCGGGGGCTTCGCCCCCTGCACCCCCGGATGACTTCCGCTTAAAGCCTGACGGCTAAAATGTGGTGTACCTGACCCTTCAGGTTTTTGTCCCCCTCGCTGTATTATATAAGATCGGCTGTTTCTTACCTTACTTCACGCGCGGCTCATACTAGACTCCACCTTTTTTGTTTTTCAGTAAAAATATAAGTAATACGTATTTATAAATACGTATTATTATGTAGGTACCCAACTACTATTGCTAACGTTATATTGATCGAGTAAACCGCTTTGTATAATTAGGTAGGTCAGGTTAAAAAAACATGCTTTAGCCGCGTAGTTTACTACAACCAAGTGACAACCAAACAAGCGTCATTGTTTACTATCCATTTACAACATTCATTTATATAGTTATATAATGAAACTAGGATGTAAATACCAAGAACAAATACGAAATACATTCGTGATAAATCAAGAGCTTTCCAACGAATGGAAAACGATTTTTGTCCGATGAAAATGAAAGAAGTTTCATTTCCCTAGCAACTACTCGGTTGTAAGTGAAAATCATTGTTAAAATACGCGCTACTTTCGTCTCACTATTTGGTCTCACTATTTGGTCTCACATTTTCCTGTCGTTTTTCGGCGGGGGGTCCCATCGCAAAAACCTGAAGGGTCAGGTTAAAAATAAAATGTTCCCCCCCCCCCCCCCCCCCATCAAAATTCGATGGTTTACGTTTCAAGGTACCTACCTATGTAGATTTCGAAAATGCAATAAAATCATTTCTGTCTGTCCGCCGTACGCTACTTAGCACTTTTCTTAGTTACCATGAGCCATAATTGACGAAATTCGGTTTACAGGTCCCGTTCGGGGTCTAGTTGGTCCTCCAAGCTCGGCGTTACTGTCAGTCATCTCTAAGGGGTGAAAAATTGGGGTTGAAATTTTCAGGACGCCTATACCTTTTTTTATCTGAATATTTTTACGGTTTTAAATAGTTCTTTAACGTACGAGTTTTTTGAGACCACCCGGAGCATTGTACGTCCAGCCGTTCCTTCACAGTAAGGCCCCCAAGTTTGCGCCGACAGGTTTGTTCAACAGGAGGGTGAATCAAATTGTATACATTCAGTCCAAATATCATCACTAGGGAGCTCCTGATTATAATCACGGATGGCTGTGTGAAGTGATATTATTCCATTTGAAAAATGAAGGCTGTTTTGGATTTTGTTGATAGGTACCTACTTTTGCAACTTGAACAATCGTTGAAGTATTATTAATGGAAAAATTATTACGCAACAGTAAATTATTGCGCAATGGTAAATTATTACATAACGGTTCATTGTAGTATCTACGTAGAAGGGGCATCTATGCAGGTAAATTATTACACACCGGTTTATTATTTGCGTTATGCTTCATGAATAACTACAAAAAAATAATTAATTATTGAATTATTGAATCCCGCGAATTTTTAGGAAACTTTAATTCTGAGGCCAGCTTTCCTTGAGGGCTCGAGGGTATTGACGCAGGAAACTTGCAGCGTTTTTTTGTTTCTATATTTCACTTGACCGATGCATGGTGATTTAATTTAAATGAAGAATGTTATTATTGATGTATTCGATATATCCGATACCTACTATTTTTCGATATATCCAATACTATTTTACTGTACATAAATGACCTCGATGATAATCGCCCGTAGCAAGTTCGTCGCCTTTGACGTCGTGACGTAGCAGTAATACTGACAAATAAATCATGGGAGGACGTCCTCAAGGATGCAAGTAAAACTCTTACTCAGATACACCAATGGTTCTGCATTAATAGCCTAACAATGAACATTTCTAAGACCAACTACGTCACTTTCTCTATAACCTCCACCGGTCAACCTAAATCCACCAATTTAAAAATCCACGAAGCATCATGTTTAAGTTAATTATCTAATTTAAGCAAGTCAATCGCATTACCTAAATATCTAGGACTCCAACTAGACCAGCACCTAAAATGGAGGATGCACATAGAGACCCTAGCAATGAGAATAAGGAAATCGTTTTTCTTTTTCTGTATACTACGAAAATGGAAACTCCAAAAGTAACTTAAAGATGGTGTATTATGCATATGTATACAGTATCCTAATGTATGGTATAGAATTCTGGGACGAAGCTTAAGCCCAAACTTTCCACTCGATCAATGTTGTGTGCAACTCTCTCCTTCGGGTCGTCACTCGGTCGCATTCCTGAACGCGAATAAATGATCTTTTAAAAAAATTTGGATATTTCTCCACCAAGATTGATTTTTTTTATCAGTCCCTGCTCCGTGTACACAAGATTACAAATTTCTACCCCACCCCATTGTCCTGCGAGTCACCCGAGCAACATGCGAGGGTAAAATTCGAGTTCCCCGCCCTTCCACTGATTTTTTCACAAGACAATTTCCATGGCTGCCTCCCACAATATACGCCTCACTTCCGACTACCTTAACAGTCAGATCATTAGACTAATTCCTTCAAAAAAAGAATAGGCGCATACCTGCAGGCAGATCTAACCTGCACTGTGACTTCTTGAAGAGGTTTGATCTGTAATTGTAACTATGTTATAGTATCTAGGTAATTACCATCTTGGAATATGGATGGCATCGGTACTATGTGCATATATATATACATATATATAATTTTTATTTATTTTTTCACTCATGTTGAATATTGTCTGTAAATGTATTGATTCTAGCTAAAAGTACACGCTAAATCCAAACTAATAAGCTAGTTCAGTGACAACCAGCGCCTGGACGGGTCGCCAAGACCTTAGGGGCCCATTCATGAACTTGGTTTTCTCATCTTTCTGTACTTATATTCTTCATTATGTACTAAATATTTTATTGAATAAAGAATTGAATTGAAATATTGGTTTATTATTTTCAATAATGAACAATTGGAATCGAGCATGAAAAAAAAATTCTTACCCCCCCTCAAAATTTGATGGTTTACGTTTCAAGGTATGTAGAATCCAAAACTGCAATAAAAATATTTCTGTCTGTCCGCCGTACGCCGTACGCCGTACGGGCCACTTTTCTTAGTTACCATGAAAAAAAAAAAAAAATCAGTCATGCAGCATGACTTAATGAGCGAATTTTCAAAGAAATATTCGAATTAATGGCTATGGTTTTGAATAAAGGAAAACTTCGGTCTAAAATTTGGTTTTCTATGTATATTCTCTTCGTATTTATTTTAATTTGTACGTTTTGTCCATCCTGATTCTACCGTTTGTTTATTACGTAATTGTACTAAGTGCTTATTTATTTGATCGCTGTGGGTAAATTCAAGGAGTTGTACTAATCGTTTGCCTCCCCCTTTTTTGCTTCGAACTCTCGTCTTCAATTAATACTTCTCACATTTTTCAATCTGACCACTCTATGGGGGTGGGGGTAAGAGTTTAAAGATTATCCTAGTTTTGGGTAATTTTTGCGCACTTTAAATGCTCTAATTTAAGAACGGATTTAGATATCTAAAATCCGATTTCACTATCGTGTTCAGCGTGCAAAAACCTTTAAAATGAGGGGTCACTTGTTAGAAAATAACATTTTGGGGATTTTTGGGTAATTTTTGCGCACTTTAAATGCTCTAATTTGAGAACGGATCAAGATATCTAAAATCCGATTCCACCATCGTGTTCAGCGTGCAAAAACCTTTAAAATGAGGGGTCACTTGTTAGAAAATAACATTTTGGGGATTTTTAGGTAATTTTTGCGCACTTTAAATGCTCTAATTTGAGAACGGATCAAGATATCTAAAATCCGATTCCACCATCGTGTTCAGCGTGCAAAAACCTTTAAAATGAGGGGTCACTTGTTGGAAAATAACATTTTGGGGATTTTTGGGTAATTTTTGCGCACTTTAAATGCGCCAAAACCCTCCTTAGAGTAGGCCAATTTCGCCCATCTTCGAACTTAGCCTTTCGATTGCCAAGATAGATTTTTTGTGCAAATTTGAGCTGTTTATCTCAATTCTATCGAGAGTTATCGTCTGGAGTGACACATATATAAATAAATATATATATAAATATATATATATATATATATATATATACATATAAAAAAGTGTTAAATTTCAGGAATCGTTTTAGAATGGTCTGAAACGGATTTCTATGAAGAAAATTTCCAAAAATTTATATTATTTAAATTTCGAAGCCATTGCAATAGCTTCATTTTCTTTGAAAATTCGCTAATTGATGAAATTCGGGTTATAGGTTCCGTTCGGCGTCTAGTTGGTCCTCGAAGCTCGACGTTACTGTGAGTCATCTCTAAGGGGTTCAAAATAGGGGTTCAAATTTTCAAAACGCCTATACCATTTTTTTACGTAAATATTTTTACGGTTTTAAATAGTTCTTGAACTTGCGAGTTTTTTAAGACCATCCGGAGCATCGTACGTCCAGCCGTTCGTTCACAGTAAGGCCCCAAAGTTTGCACCGACAGGCATTTTCGACTCCAGTGTGAATGAAATTGTATACAATTCAAACCAAATCTCGTAACCAGAGACGCGCCCACAATAGGAATTTGTGAATACGGCCAATCATTGGTAGGGATCACCTGATTATATTGGCGGAGTATGAAGTCGAGTTGGTTGTTCTGTGATATTATTTCGCTTGAAAAATGATGGCTCTTTTGGAGTTTGTTGGTAGGTAGTGAAACTTGAACAAACGTTGAAGTATTATTGATGGATAAATTATTACTACGGTAAATCATTACTCAACGGTAAATTATTACACAACGGTTCATTATACCATCTACGTAGAAGGGGCTGGAGTTTGTTGGTAGGTACTTTTGCAACTTTTTTCACTCCTCATCAACAATTTCTTTTCAGAACTTCATTATGTGTGTTTCTTTTTGTTAGGTACTGTTTGTCATCGGCAGAATTATTTTAGCAACATTTAACTCGTGATTTAGGTAGGTACCTAGTAACGAGTACGGGGTTAGGTACTAACCTACGGAGGGTCTGCGATCTACATAATATGTATAGAGGAATACATATTATATTATATAGACGGGTTATCTATACATAGAGCTGTGATCTGTAACAGGAGGGTATTCTATACAAAATAATAAACCGTTGTGCAGGGATTTGCAGCGTTTTTTTTCCTTGATTCCCATGGTTCATTATTGAAAATAATAAACCAAATTGGAAAATCTCACAGTACCTATGATGATCCGAAGGTTGCCTAGAGTTGCCGGGATGAAGGAAATGGCGGGTGAGGTTCGGACAGAAACAAAAGCTAAAGCCGGCGCCACAACGCGAAATTCCATGTGATTGGAAAGGCCTAGGCCAGTCATAATGAATTTATTGAAAAAACAAAAGAAAACGATTGATTGAACCATTTTGGACCATGCCAATGCGCACCATGCCAATTAGACAATTCGAAATTGAAACCTGAATTCTTCACTCGGAATTCAAATCAATTTATTGTATTTCCACTTGTGGAGGGGAGGGTATTCTTTGTGGGGCTGAGCTAAGAGCATCGCCGCACTTCCGGGCGAACAGTCCATTGGTAACTGGGGATCCATAGGTAATGAATTCCAATTCCAAATAAAGTCCAATTCAGATTGATGGTATACCAATTTTTACAATTCTAAGTGAATTCCAATTACAATTAAAGTGCAATTGAAATTGTAATCCAATTGCAATTGAAAAAATCCATTGATAACCACTGAAAACAATATTGAAGACTATGAACCCCCTCCCCGACAATATTGGATACAAAATTGTTGCGAAATCCCTTCCCATAATAAAAATTATGTGGGCCCACAACAATCCCTAAGGGAACCTTTGTGAATAAATTGATTGATCAATCGATCGTTTGATTGAATAAATTGATTGATTGATTGAATCGAGCAAGAAGATTTCCAATTGTTAGCGCGTCCCTGCTAACGAGAGTTGGGCAAAATGTATACAATTTCATTCACCCTGGTGTCGAAAATGCCTGTCGAAAATGCAATAAAAAAACGCTGCAAATCCCTGCACAACGGTTTATTATTTTGTATAGAATACCCTTCTGTTACAGATCACAGCTCTCTGTATAGATAACCCGTCTATATAATATGTACTAGTCTATACATATTATGTAGATCGCAGACCCTCCGTACCTAACCCCGTACTCGTTACTAGGTAAATAACGAGTTAAACTAAATCACGAGTTAAATGTTGCTAAAATAATTCTATCGATGACAAAGGTAACTAAAATGGCAAAAAGAAACGCAAATAATGAAGTTCTGAAGGGAAATTTTTGATGTGGAGTGAAAATACTAGGTGCCTACCTAAATCACGAGTTAAATGTTGCTAAAATAATTCTGCCGATGACAAACAGTACCTAACAAAAAGAAACACACATATGTAACGAAGTTCTGAAAAGAAATTGTTGATGAGGAGTGAAAAACGCTGCAAATCCCTGCACAACGGTTTATTATTTTGTATAGAATACCCTTCTGTTACAGATCACAGCTCTATGTATAGATAACCCGTCTATATAATAAAATATGTACTATTCTATGCATATTATGTAGATCGCAGACCCTCCGTAGGTTAGTACCTAACCCCGTACTCGTTACTAGGTACCTACCTAAATCACGAGTTAAATGTTGCTAAAATAATTCTGCCGATGACAAACAGTACCTAACAAAAAGAAACACACATAATGAAGTTCTGAAAAGAAATTGTTGATGGGGAGTGAAAAAAAGTTGCAAAAGTACCTACCAACAAACTCCACCCCCTTCTACGTAGATGGTATAATGAACCGTTGTGTAATAATTTACCGTTGAGTAATGATTTACCGTAGTAATAATTTACCCATCAATAATACTTCAACGTTTGTTCAAGTTTCACTACGTACCAACAAACTCCATCATTTTTCAAATTAAATAATATCACAGAACAACCAACTCGACTTCATACTCCGCCAATATAATCAGGTGATCCCTACCAATGATTGGCTGTATTCACAAATTCCTATTGTGGGCGCGTCTCTGGTTACGAGATTCACACTGGAGTCGAAAATGCCTGTCGGTGCAAACTTCTGGGCCTTACTGTGAACGAACGGCTGGACGTACGACGCTCCGGATGGTCTTAAAAGACTCGCAAGTTCAAGAACTATTTAAAACCGTAAAAATATTTACGTAAAAAAATGGTATAGGCGTTTTGAAAATTTCAACCCCTATTTTGAACCCCTTAGAGATGACTGACAGTAACGTCGAGCTTCGAGGACCAACTAGACGCCGATCGGAACCTATAACCCGAATTTCATCAATTTTTTTACATGGTAACTAAGAAAAGTGGCCCGTACGGCGTACGGTGTACGGCGTACGGCGGACAGACAGAAATATTTTTATTGCAGTTTTGGATTCTACATACCTTGAAACGTAAACCATCAAATTTTGAGGGGGGGTAAGAATTTTTTTTTTCATGCTCGATTCCAATGGTTCATTATTGAAAATAATAAACCAAAATTTGCGAAAGTACCTACCACCAAACTCCAGCCCCTTCTACGTAGATGGTATAATGAACCGTTGTGTAATAATTTACCGTTGAATTATTTACCATCGTGTAGTAATAATTTACCCATCAATAATACTTCAACGTTTGTTCAAGTTTCACTACCTATCAACAAACTCCAAAAGAGCCATCATTTTTCAAATGAAATAATATCACAGAACAACCAACTCGACTTCATACTCCGACTATAAAATCAGGTGATCCCTAGCAGTGATTTTATCTCAGGCCAATTTCCTATTGTCGGCGCGTCCCTGGTGACGAGATTTGGTCTGATGTATACAATTTCATTCACCCTGGTGACGAAAATGCCTGTCGGTGCAAACTTCGGGGCCTTGTGAACGAACGGCTGGACGTACGGTGCTCCGGGTGGTCTTAAAAAACTCCCAAGTTCGAGAACTATTTAAAACCGTAAAAAAATTCACGTAAAAAAAAGGAATAGGCGTTCTGAATATTTCAACCCCTATTTTGAACCCCTTAGAGATGACTGACAGTAACGTCGAGCTTCGAGGACCAACTAAACCCCGAGCGGCGTACGGCGGACAGACAGAAATATTTTTATTGCAGTTTTGGATTCTACATACCTTGAAACGTAAACCATCAAATTTTGAGGGGGGTAAGAATTTTTTTTTCATGCTCGATTCCAATGGTTCATTATTGAAAATAATAAACCAAAAGGAGCGTACCTAATTCGTGTTTCGGGGCCAAAATTGGTGGAAACCATCTGTAGGTGTGACCAATAGAATAATAAACCCATGTGACAAGGACTTCGCAGCGTTGTTTTTTTTTTCGTGCAAAAATTTTGACAGTTTGAGGGGCCCTTTAGCTTTCTCCATAAATTCTCCCTTTGTCCCACTGTAGCGTTGTGAAGATTTCCTTCTGAACGGGTACCACCTGGCCGGAATCGTTGTGCCCGACACATCCACTTGTCATGTCCAAATATTCACCAATCCCGCTACGGATTAAGCCAACGCATTCCGCCCCATCTCTCCGTGATGAACCCCTGCTGAGGACGATTTTGTGCGTGAGTCACACTCCTGAAGATGGACCGCTTCTGAGGAGCCTCACCGGAGGAAAACGCCCGGCCGGCCGGTCGCCTCAGACGGCCAGCCGCCTCGTCGACGATGGAGGGGGCAGTTCCCCGATCCACGGGGTTACTGGAAGTACCAGGTACCTCGATCGGGCGTGGAGAGGGCTCCGGCGGCTGGGGGGCACTCAGTCGTTCACAGACCGTCGTGGGAGGTGGTTCAGTGCTGCCAACCGTTCAATCAAGTTGCGTGTTTTCGGGCTCGAGTGTGATGTGCCGCTAAACATGGATTACACTTCTATCATCGAAGGGACCGTCAAGTTTCGTGATGGAAAGAAGGTGAATACCAATTTTTATCACCTTAAATATTATCTACGCACATCATCAAAATGAGCAAAAATTATCGAACAAATTATAAATTACGTATGCGTCCTGGCTTCACATTTTGAAATCTAAACAATAAGTACGTTAACAAGGAACTCTCATTCACAATTTAATGTTAGTGCATAATTTTTCACTAGATGGTTCACCAATTTAATACCTATTAATTGGATTGGCGTCTTATAATATTGATGATTGATGAACGTTTAAAAATAAAATTAAAAAATTCTTCAAATTATTGATAATCTTTTGAATGAGTTTCCATCCAGTAACATTTCAAAGAAGAGAAAATAAAATGTAGGTGAGTATAATATAACCGACAGATACCTATGCAGGCATTTCAATAAGACTTGTCTGCAAGTTGCAAGAAAGAAATGCCGTTTTTTCAACGGTTCTTTGGTAAATCATTTGATTAATATTTTTCATAATTCATCAACGTTAAAGTTGAAAAATCTTGTTGGAAAATGTTGACGTTATCTTGGCTGGGTTTCGAAAATACTGTCGACTTCTCGACTTACTGTATATAATAATACTAGAAGGCACAATTTTCCATCTTCAAATGCATCTTTCTTGGCATGCATTGATTGTTTTGCATGAATTGTATCAGGTATAACATACCTTGTAATCTTACATTGACGTTAAATCGATTTTGACAGATCTCGTTCATTTATTAGTAGGTTGAGTTGTGATTACGCTATTGCCCAATTAATTTATCTTCTCTTGGATGGTAGATCATTCACCCAACAGAAACTAACTGCTTGTACGTATGGCTCTCTCACCTATTTTATAATAGTTTCCATGGACGCGAATAGTAGGTTACCTATTATCCGCCGGTCGAACGGGGTTAGTTTCCCTCACGATGCACTTGTTTTGCACTCGTGAATTATTACGGTCTGTTTCAAATATGAGAAAAATGGCTGTTGGGTGCGCCGCAAGTACTTAAGCACCTTATTTATTATTCATCGTTAGCCCGCAAAACAGCACATCCTCGGAAAAACCGCGAAGCAGGCGGTTGGAGAATGATTGGCGCTGCCAAGGCCGTTTCCAACGTAGCCGGTAGGTATAGCTCAATCATCTTCCGTCATGCTCTTGCCGAATGGTTAGCCGCACGATGAGTTTTAGTAATCTTCAGAGAAATGAGAAAATCTGAGATCGACATTATTGGCATAAAATCATGGAGTCACTTATATTAAGTAGGTGTACAAGAGCCAACACTCATTTTCGGCTCATTGGTGGTTCGAAACTAGAAATTATTTTCTAAACAATCAAAATATGCAATTTATTTATTTGTAGTATTTTTAAACATATATATTATTTATCTAAACAATGAAAGTAAAATGAAATATTCGGTTGAGATGGTGTGCATGCCTCAGGTAGATGGATAGATTTATTCCTGTTGACATACAGCATTGTATAAACGTTTGTCATAAATTAGGGTACCTAGGTACATAGTAAATTATTCAGGAATTAATTACAGCTTAAAACATATTGCAAATTATGAAGTCCGTTGAGCACATATTACATCAAATTCATTTAAGTTGTATATTGGTGACTTCACAAGTTTTGGTTTATTATTTTCAATAATGAACAATTGGAATCGAGCATGAAAAAAAAAAAATTCTAACCCCCCCTCAAAATTTGATGGTTTACGTTTCAAGGTACGTAGAATCCGAAAATGCAATAAAAATATTTCTGTCTGTCCGCCGTACGGGCCACTTTTCTTAGTTACCATGAATCAAAATTGATGAAATTCGGGTTATAGGTTCCGTTCGGGGTCTAGTTGGTCCTCGAAGCTCGACGTTACTGTCAGTCATCTCTAAGGGGTTCAAAATAGGGGTTGCAATTTTCAGAACGCCGTAGCTCGAAAATTTTCGATCGAAGGGTGTGGTTTTTTTGCGTTATTAAATTTGTCTTGAGCTAAACAATTTTTTGAGACCACCCGGAGTACTGTACGTCCAGCCGTTCGTGTGCACCAAAAAGCTTCGTCAACACGATCGTGAATCAAACGGTATAAATCCAGCCCGGATATCATAACTACGGAGCACCTGATTATAATCAAGGATGGCTGTTGAAGCCGAGTTGGTTGTTGTGCCATATTATTTCATTTTACAAGGATGGACTATTGGATTTTGTTGGTAGGTACTTGTGAAACTTGAGCAAACGTTGAAGTATTATTGATGAGTAAATTAATACACAATGGTAAATTATTACACAACGGAAAATTATTACACAACGGTAAATTATTACGCAACGGTAAGTTATTTCATAACGGTAAATTATTACACAATGGTAAATTTTTACACAACGGTTCATCTACCAAGAAGGGGCTGGATTTTGTTGATAGGTACTTGTGCAACTTGAACAAACATTGAAGTATTATTGATGGGCAAGTTATTACACAACGGTTCATTATACTTGACCACGAAGGTAGGTATCGACCACAGAAAACAGTGATCTACGCAGAAGGGGCATCTATTTCACTCCACATCAACAATTTTCCTTCAGAACCACGTTATTTTCGTTTCTTTTTGCCATTTTAGTTACTGCTTGTCATCGACAGAATTGTTTTAGCACCATTTAACTCGTGATTTAGATAGGTACCTAGTATCGAGTACGGGGTTAGGTGCTAACCTACGGAGGGTCTGCGATCTACATAATATCTCTAGAATAGTACATATATGTTATATAGAAGGGTTATCTATACAGAGAGCTGTGATCTGTAACAGAAGGGTATTCTGTACAAAATAATAAACTGTTGTGCAGGGATTTGCAGCGTTTTTCTTCTAAGATTTGCTTCAATTGCTTGTGAGGATCTTCCTTCAGGGCGCTTGAAATGGCGTTGAACAATTTGGTTCCCAAACAGTGAATATTGTTTTTTTTGGGCAGATACTAGACGATGACGGTCTGTGTTCAAGTTCCCATGAGTACTGGTGCTCACGTTTTGGACATTTCGCTTGTTTCTCACGTAGCTTATGATATCAGTAACTTACAGAGCTATCACTATAAACATTTTACGCCCAATTTCTAGATTCAAGACAAATTTAAAAACGTTAAAAAATCGAGATAGCGAGATCCTGGAAATTTCACCTCCTACTTTTCACCCCTAGAGATGGTTGACAGTAACGCCGATATTCGTAACTAGACCCCAAATGGGACATACATACCAAATTTCATCAATTTTGGTTCATGGTAAACAGGAAAGTGCGAAGTACGGTTATTATACCGGATTTATACCGTTTGATTCACGATCGTGTTGACGAAGCTTTTTGGTGCACACGAACGGCTGGACGTAAAATGCTCCAGGGGGGTCTCAAAAATTGTTTAGCTCAAGACAAATTTAATAACCTTAACTACCTGTGTGTAAAGCGCCTTTCAAATTATTAAGTGTCTGTTTCATGTAATTCATGTGTGCTTTATATAGACTGCAAAGTCTCATGCACAATAAAGATTATTATTATTATTATTAATAACGTAAAAAAAACAATACCCTTCTATCGAAAGTTTTCGAGATACGGCGTTCTGAAAATGTCAACCCTTATTTTGAACCCCTTAGGGATTCATTCATTCATTCCCTTAGGGATGCTCGATTCCAATGGTTCATTATTGAAAATAATAATCCAAAAAAGTACCTACCTAATTATCAAACCCCATTTTTGAATTGAGTTCTTACACTATTTCCATGAAATGCTGTTTTTCATATACATAAAAGTCAACATTTGAAATTCCGTAATTTTATACCGTCTGTTTTGTAGTTCAGCATTCCATTGTTAGCGTGACGACAATACGGTTTTTATTGCGCAGATTCTGAGTCACCGAAATATTCATCGTGGTGGATATTGAGAGCCATCTCTTTGAAAGTCATCATTATTTTATTGTGTCGTTTAAACAGGACGGTCCAAAGATAAACCAACTATTACGTTGGTAACATTGTAAATTGACGTCCTTCCGCAAAGTTTAAGTTGAAATAAGTTTATATACTATTGTATAGGTACTTATTTGCCACCGCTAAGCACTCACCTACCCTCCGCTGTATTTTGTCTACTTCGTAATCTAACCAACCCTTTTCTATGGCTATTAATTAGCACTAAAGAAATATAATCTGTCTGAATTATATTAATATATTCTGAGTGAATTTGTTGGTATTCATTCTACGCGTCCAATATATTATATTGTTTCTCTCACTTCATTGTTTAAAAGGTTTTCATGGATGACACTGTGATATTCTTCTTCTTCCCATCATTTGAACGCTGTAGATTATCTCACAACGGATCATTACCCGTTGAAAGTGACCCAAGACTTGTAGGTAGTTGGTTCGCTGCTAGATGAAAGTCACTAGTAAATTCCCCAATAATAAAATGCCCTCAGTAATGATACCATTCATATTGACATAGTTTTCTAATTTTTGTTCTTTATAAGGTAAAAACTCCGTTGCTCATACAGTACATTAAAACTAAAATGAACAGGTACAGGCAGTATATTAGATGACTATACGTTCCTCTGATTGATGTGGAACTTGATGAGGGGATCAATTCTAGAATTCCTGATCCAACCCTTTAAGTAGGTGTATTGGTTAGAGTTGGAGCATTGCATGAACATCCTCTATTGAATGTACGTTCTAGCGCTGCAGTGGTTTCGTACACGAGTTCAATGCATGGGCTGAAAAAGTGGGGATGAATATCATCAGTGCATCAACTGAATCGCTGGTATGATAGGAACGCTTTCGGTGGACAGCGCTAAGTGCGTATTAGCGTGAAAACCAATAGTGGTAATAACCTGTTGAGTAGAGGTGATGTAGAGTTTGTGCACAAACACCCATGGGTGTTGCATGGAGGTTAGAGATCAAGTTGGAACACGGCAGAGAAATGAAAATTGGGGAGGTTACACAGACTGAGGGCGGATACCTTTCCTGTTCAGTGCAAGATTCTGCCCTCGGAAGAGTACATTAATTACATGACCTCAATGCAACCCTCGGCGCGCAGGAACATTGTTCAAGCCGAAGTTTCTATGAACTCAAAACCGCAGGAACGCATTATTACACATGCGTAGGGCGACTGCGTGGAACTTTTTACAACACTTTCGTGCGCTATAACGTGCCTTGACTGCTTCATAGATAATTATATAAGTCGAAACTGTTCCAGTCCAAATCGTTGAGCTTTGAGTTGTTGAAAAAGTCAAATATCATTTGACCAATTCGTCAATCGGCCATTTAGATCATAGCGATCTATATTATTATTGGTATGAGCCTACGCAAAAACTGCATTTTATTTCGGATTCCATTTCCCTTGAAACGAAAGTGATACAATTAATTATAATACCTAGTACATGGTTTTGACATAGAAAAGTATACATATTTTTTATCAATAACTTGGATTTTGGTTAATCATTTTCAATAATAAACCTTCGGAATTGACCATGGCAAAATAAAATTCTAACCCCCCTCCCTATCAGATGTGATGGTTCATGTCATAAGGTTCGTAGGATCCGAAAAATAAAAATTGTCTGTCCGTACGCGGTACTTTCCTTAGTTACCTCGCACCAAAATCAATGCAATTTGGTTCATAGGTCCAGTTCGGAGTCCACGAAGCTCGGCGTTACTGGGGTGAAATATATGGGTCGACATTCTCAAAACACCATAGTTCGAAAACTTTCAATAGAAGGGTATGGTTTTTATGACATTTATAAATTGATTCTGACATCCGAATTTTTGGAGACCATCCGGAGCGTTGCGCATCCAGTGCTTTGTAGGAACATCCATTCGTTCGTTCGCACTAAGGCCCTTGAATCTGAACCGAAATGTTTATATTAGTCAACGGTTAACCTGAGTCCCGAGTTTGAATCATGTACGGTGTCTATTCTATACCTACAGCCCAGATTGGCAGCGTATTATCATTGATAGGGAACAGCTGATTATAATCACGCGTGGCTTTATGAAATCGAGTTAATTTGGTTATGGCTATTTTAGATTTTGTTGATAGGACCTACCTACTGTTTCACCTTTTTGGTTTATTATTTTCAATAATGAACCATTGGAATCGAGCATGAAAAAAAAAATTCTTACCCCCCCTCAAAATTTGATGGTTTACGTTTCAAGGTATGTAGAATCCAAAACTGCAATAAAAATATTTCTGTCTGTCCGCCGTACGCCGTACGCCGTACGCCGTACGGGCCACTTTGCTTAGTTACCATGAATAAAAATTGATGAAATTCGGGTTATAGGTTCCGTTCGGGGTCTAGTTGGTCCTCGAAGCTCGACGTTACTGTCAGTCATCTCTAAGGGGTTCAAAATAGGGGCTGAAATTTTCAGAAAGCCTATACCTTTGTTTTACGTGAATTTTTTTACGGTTTTAAATAGTTCTCGAACTTGGGCGTCGTTTAAGACCACCCGCAGCACCGTACGTCCAGCCGTTCGTTCACAGTAAGGCCCCGAAGTTTTCACCGACAGGCATTTTCGACACCAGGGTGAATGAAATTGTATACACTCTCGTCACCAGGGACGCGCTAGA
Organism: Leptopterna dolabrata; assembly: GCA_954871275.1. Taxonomy (NCBI): domain Eukaryota; kingdom Metazoa; phylum Arthropoda; class Insecta; order Hemiptera; family Miridae; genus Leptopterna; species Leptopterna dolabrata. Next base: position 14,221,612 of record OX940976.1, read on the forward strand.
TTCAATCAATCAATCAATTTATTCAATCAATCGAACAATCAATCAATCAATTTTTCATTTGCAATTGGAATTCACTTAGAATTGTAAATATTGGTATACTGAATTGAACTTTAATTTGAATTGGAATTTTTTTCGAATTGCCTAATTGGCATTGTGTTTTCAATTGCAATTGGAATTCACTTAGATTTTCAATTGCAATTGGCCACTGCTCACCAATCTACCTAACATCCCCATCTAAATTCCCGACACATTAATCCTATAAACATACACTCCACATTCGCCAAAATTGGCAAAGTTATGTTAATAAAAATAAATTTAATATTGAAATTGCAATTGGACCACTACTCACCACTCTACCTAACATCCCCATCTAAATTCCCGACACATTAATCATATAAACATAACTCCACATTCGCCAAAATTGGCAAAGTTTTTTCAATTGCAATAGGAGTTCACTTAGAATTGTCAATATTGGTATAATGAATTGGACTTTAATTTGAATTGGAATTTTTTTCGAATTGCCTAATTATTGGCATTGTGCGCTCGTCACCAGGGAAGCGCTCGATTCCATCAATCAATCAATTTATTCAATCGATTTCGAATTGGAATTCATTAATTGAATTGGAATTCATTAATTGGATTGGAATTCATTAATTTGAATTCAAATTAATTTGGAATTCAAATTAATTTGAATTGGAATTCATTTCGAATTGTCTAATTGGTATGGTGCGCATTGGCATGGTCCGAAATGGTTCTGCAATTCTATTGGCCAACGCTGTCTGCGATTCACATAGCATGTATAGACTAGTACATATTATTATATTATACAGACGGGTTATCTATACAGAGAGCTGTGATCTGTAACAGAAGGGTATTCTATACAAAATAATGAACCGTTGTGCAGCGTTTTTTGTTGATAGATTTGTTGTCCACGGCCAAACGAATCATCGAAATTTAGTGAAAGTTTGGGATTATGTCGAGGGTCTTACTTGAGTCCAGCGACCATCAGAATTTCGAAAATGACTGGTTGGGGGCCGAATAGCGCGTTACAGGAGATGGGGGCGGCAGAAAAACATGTTAATGTTGGTAACTGTAATTGCTGAACGTTAGAGAGCTTATACTTCGACTCTGGTGGCATTTTTGTCGTGTTCATGAATGTGCGTGTGTGGGTTGGTATCCACCGCAAAAAACAACTACCAAATCAGCGTCTCACTGCTACTGGGAATTCAGTGATCTGCGCAGAAGGGTTATCTAAAAAGGGAAATGAAAAACCGTTGTGTTATAATTTGTAGCGTTTTTTAGTAAGTGACCTTTTGAAGACCAGTAGATCCGAATCTTCTTCAACAGCTACATCTGCTGTACTGGTTGTCACCACATTCTCTGTGTTCGTTGTTTCCGTTGTCACTTTGGTCGTCGACAGGATGTGATGCGCGAACTTTCCTTTTTTCGCTGGCCAGCTTGTCAATCACACTTGGACCATCGGTGGAACGGCTGTTTCGTATTGCTGGTAGGCTCTCAATCGTCTCTAGGCTGCTCAGCCACTTGGTTTGAACTGGTACTCATTGGAGGTGTGAATGATTTAATTACTAACCCTTTTTCGTATAAATTGATACTAGTGTATGAGCATTCATAAATGAAGAACCTTAAGCCTTTGGAAGAACCTTAAGTAGTCAGATCACCAAGTATTTCATCACACTCAATAGTTCTTCAATATTGATTTCCTGCGGAAAGCTAGAAAAAAACTTCTGCTGGGGGGGGGGGGGGGGGGGTGACGCTGTAAACACGCAGCGCGCGCTGTAACGCTGTAATGATTTGCTGCGTTTTTCCGGTTGGTAAGGTGTATTTTTAAAGTTAGTCCAAACTTTCAGCAGGTGATCTCAAAATATCGAGAAAGTTCTGACGTAGGTGTAGTTTGATAAATTTCCCCGCTAAACAGAAAGGTATACATTTACATAAGTTCAACTAAAAATTTGCATATCAACGGTGAAGCAGGCGATTTTTTCGCTGTTTGTTTTCCAGCCAAAACTATTTGTGTCCGTGAAGTACAAGTTTCATTATCTCCAGCTCCAGTTTGACGAATAAAATTCATATTTTGATGGGTGCAGTGAGGGTGTGATTTATTGGGATGAGGTAAATTCAAATTTCACCTTATTGCAGTGAGTCATATTGTCTCACCACCAAAACGATTAGGTAGGTCCCCTGTATTCGGAAGTTTTATTGACTTCGTAATGACGAATCATCATAATAATCATCACGACAAAATGCATTCTACTGCCTCGCATCTCATGTAAATACTAGGGCTAGGTTTGTTCTTCCAATTACGATAGTTTATAATAAATCTAGATAAGTTCTTCAATAAATTTATACTACTATTTTAGTCCGTTTATACGGTTGAACTGATTTTTGTCTCATAACTTTCAATAATCTTTGGAATAGAGAAAGAAAGAAAATTTTCAACTTTTCCTCCAAAGTTTTACGAGTACGATGGATTTGCTGAACACAAAAATCGATAGAAAATGTCTGCTTCAGTGTGAATTGTAGCTTCCTTTCACCCGTTTCATGATCTTCATGACTCTGCAAACTGGATACTCGAAAGTTTCATCCACTTGGTTTATGTAAAATGAATCATTGTTTATGGGCAAAACGTTTCCACCATGACGCATGCGCAGACAAGGGTTAAGTCTCGTTCATATGAAACTTGGAAGCACCCAATTGAAAAACTCCTATGATATACATTAAAGTCGGTTGATTCAAACCGGAGTTAATGGGTGCAGATGCAGTGATCAAGTCTATAGCCGGAGTTGACGAATACGGTAGCGCTTGGGGACAAGCTCGCACCTGCCTACTTTTGTACATAGGTGGAGTAATTTCATATAATATGTTGCGTTCAGAAATAGACAGAGGTTTCAGAAGTGAAAATAATAAACCCTCATAGAAGAACCTGCAACAGTTTTCACTTTCAAGACGTTTCTAAGTTTTCACCGGTGAACGAAACGTTTTTCATATCCGCAAAAAGCGATAGAATGAAGGAAGTGATTTGTGAAACACATAACAGTCCCTGGATTTACATATCAACGGCGGGGCCCGAAGAATTTCATCCCCTTTTCCCTTTATACCGAAAACCTGAGGGAATGTAGACATTACACTCTGTGGTTTTGCAGGGGCGCTCCAGGGGTAGCGATCATTAGCGCTCCTTAGCATTAGGGCGGAAGGCACTGGAAGTAGAAGGTGGGCACTAAGCAGTGAGCACACTCCACCTCAGATAAGCTCAACCCCACCTCAGATAAGCTCCCTCCCCTCTGCTACCAAATCAAGGTTTCTACCTCGGATATATGGGTTGGTTTTCCATCGCATCACTCATCTCATCGATAGCGTTTCGAGGACTCCTCCTATTTCGGGCGGTGGTAAAAAAATATTTGTAGGTACTTACGTGTTTGAATATTGTGACAATTTCCACTGAAACCTTCCAGTTGAAACTAGTCCAATCAAGTGCCATCTGTATATTGATAATTGTGATGGATGAGATAGAGCGCACATCCACCACGAGAGGCGTTAAGGGAGGATGTGCCCGGTTTGGTTATGGGCGGACCACCACCATGCCCGGGATCTTTTTGGAACGTTTTGTCCGGTTTAGTTATGAGCGAATCACAACCATGCCCGGAATCTTTTCGGGTTCGTTGCCTGGTGTGGTTATGGGCGGACCACCACCATGCCCGGGATCTTTTTGGAACGTTTTGTCCGGTTTGGTTATGAGCGAATGACAACCATGCCCAGAATCTTTTCGGGTTCGTTGCCTGGTGTGGTTATGGGCGGACCACCACCATCCCCAGGATCTTTTTGGAAGATTTGCTCGGTTTGTTTATGAGCGGATCACCACCATGCCCGAGGTCTTTTAGGATGAATTTGCTTGGTTTGGTTATGAGCGAATCACCACAATGCCCAAGATCTTTTAGGTAAGGAGAGAGACAAGGTAAGGAGGAGAGAGAGTAGTCTGCGACTAGAGGAGAGCGTAGAATGGCTAGAAAGGTGAAGGAGGCGAGTTTTTATAGGCCTGGAGGCCGTCTCCCTCCATCCTCCAGCTAGTGGAGGATGGTGGGGATCCCCAGGTTGTCCCTCGGCTCTCCTGCGCCTTCCCTCCCCACTTCTAAGTTTACAATATGAAGTTGTGGTTCTGGGAGGATACCACGACAATACATAGTATGAAATGACTGCTATTTGGACACTATTTTGACAATAAGTTATTGTTTGTTACTGACGATGGTTTGTTCACCGAAATCGATGTAACAGTGTATTTTTCGCGTTTTTTATTAGTGGAAATAGACAAGTTTTCAATAACTCCGTTTTTTCTTTTCTTTTCTATATTAGTTCTACGTTTTCAAGATAACTTTCTATGTAGGTATGTTTGGAATTCATATCATATCAAATTACGTAGTCATAGGAGGGTACGAGTAAATAAGTTTCCTCCAGCAAAACCGAAGAGAATACGGTCATCTAAAATCCTGAATGTCGGGAAAAAGAAATAAAACGGTGGTGAGAATAACCGTAATGGGGGAAACACCTCTCATAGTTCCGAGCCGAATGCGAAAAACACCCGTCTGTTGGTTGAGATTATGTAGACGAACCGAGGGAATGTCTTATCTCCGCAGGCTGTGCGTGTCGACATTCCAGCTCAGTGGTTTGATTTTCTTCGGAGGAAGATCAGTTGAATCGCTTAAGGTATTGTGGCAGTTTTTAATGCAGTATAACATGTTGAACATACTTCACACACTACAAAAATCCCCAAAACTTGTTGGCATATTTGGAATTTTTGTGTTCCAAAATTTGAGCGTCGTGATGTATGGTAAGTAGCATAATCGATGCATATAATATTATTATGTACGTGTGGTACTCTGCTGTTAATGCTGATGTGTCGCGCAGTTCTTTGAATTTAATCCTAAATTTTCTGTGAAAATGGTTGGAACAACAAATTTTGAGAAAGTATCAATTTTGAGAAAGAATTACAAATTTTCCACGTCAAATACTTTCCTCAAACTGTTTTCTAGAGTGCGGTGTGTGGGTTGACTCGTAGTGGTGTAAATTCCAGGCTGAGCCAGTGTCTAACGTTGAGGGGGTGACCGGGTGACCTAATATAAATTTCTTCAAAATATAAAGAATCTGTTAATTACTGAAAATCTGGATCTATGCAATAATAATTATATTCCGGTCGGATTTGGGGATTGAAAATTCGATGGTCTCGAAAATTGAAGCTTTTTGAGGACAGTCAAATAACGTAGGACTCGTAGAATCTCTTTATGATTTGAAGGGTTTGGTGTCTTAAGCAGGGTTTGAAATATAATCTCTTCTTGTTGTGCTGACAAGTTCGCACCACTTCGCCACGATTTCATATATGATCATTCGAGCGGTGGAAGTGGGTTCATTCGCAGGACTCGTGGTGACTACATACCATTCTCTGCTAGTGGTTCTATGAAAAATCACCATATTTCAAATTTGAACCTTCATGCATCGTGAAAAATATAATAATAATGATAATATATATATAGGTAGTAATTCCTAATTGGCATGTCCTTACTCCAACGAACTGCCTACTTGGAAGAATTTTATTTATGTAACTAAGCAATATGTGACTAATCGTGGGGGCGCCATTACTATTTGTTGAGCTACCTTTCCGGAAATACGTGATTCAGTATTTCATTCCATCCATTTTGTCCGACCATCTCCCCAAAATGCTCTCTCTCCTACAATAAATTATCATTACTTGGTATCTCTATATTTATTTCACGTTTTATAGCTCTCGACCCCTTTCAAGCGCTGAACTCTGACTGGAGTTGGAAGGATTTCATTACAGCTACGAGCTAATTATGGAGCTCAAACACTACAATACAGACTTCCACTAATTCATTTTGAACGAGCTATCTGCCTTGCTAATTCGTACTCCGTCAGACAATTCAAACAGTCGCCCAAACTAACCCACTTTAATGGATATAAAGTATAAAATTGCTGCCTCGAACAGCGTTACGTACATCCTAATACACTTCACAATAGTCAAAGTTTTACTACCCGAGTTAACGGTATCGGGAAATGTCGCTATCCCGCACTTAGCGGGGGAAGTTTGAACCCAAAGTTTGAAATAACTTTTCTATGATCGTGCTTGGAATGTTAAAAGGGTTGTAAACCTGTTTACTCTTCAGTAAGTCGTTTCCCTCCTTTGAATAGACGTCGTACTCAATCAGTTGCGTCGAAAAATTGGTCGCTTTACGTGGAACGGGGTGAATAAAGTGGCAGGTCTTTGCCATAACTAAATTGTTCCAATAGCGAGTTGTTGTATACTTCAAGTTCTATAGAATAAATTCATGGGATAATTCAATAAGGGTACGTGAGCCATTTTACAATCACTGTCTATCTTCGTTTCATTGTTTTGAGAATAGGCGTGGGCGTGTAGGCTTCGTTTTTGGTAGTCTTTGGAGTCAGTACGATGCTCAGTACGATACTATTACTTACCTTGCGTGTAGAATATTATTAGTCTTTCAACAAATTTATTTTCGACGAAAGTAAGCTATTACAATCAGTGGCTACATGGATTTTTTAATTGGTCTTTTTCGATTCTTTTCCGTTTCAGAGCATTCATTGTAAGTAGAATTAATCTGCACAGTTTAAAATGTTTTGTTTGTAATACCTGTCTATGTAGGTGTACCTACAATGTAGTTGCCACAATGTTTTCTAATAGCAACAGAAGGATGAGTTCGAAGATGGACTATTTTCGGAAGTCAAACGTGGGTCTCATTTCTGTTTTTGTGAGTAACAATTAGCTAAAATTCGACTAAAATGGCTAAAATTATCGAATAATGACAAAATAATACCCCATAATAGCCAAAGTGGTGCAAAATGGTGACTCGAAACAGAAAACGACTAGCTACCTACCCCAATTAGATAAAGAAAAATAATAATTGCCTTAGAAAGTAATTGATCGTAATAGGATCAATTTTGGTGGTCGAAAATTTATTGTTGCTTATAATATTAGTAAAAATTAATTACCAAAACTTGATATGTTTACTACGAGTATTATGTAAATTGCCAAATATGGTATGCTCCTATGGTAATGCTGTAGGCTGGAACCTTTCACAGTATTCTCAGCTTTGATCCTTTTTTACTCAGGAAAATAAGGTCTTTCGGTCTTTACTGGTAGGTTCATACTTCTTGACTACGTCAATGTAGGTTTAGCGAGAAAAGCGTTGGCTCTACTGTAATCTATAGCTTCGTTCTCAGTGTGCGTTCTACCAGTTCCGAACGGTTCTGGGCAAGCGCAGTCGAGTTTTGTCGTTCGCAGTGCCAGAACGCCCAGTTCCGGAACGCCGAGAACGCCGAGTTCTGCGTTCGCAGTGTTTTGCGAATCCAGTTCCGAACGGTTCTGACAGTCCCCGATTTTTTTCGGAACTGTCAGAACTGGAACCCAAGAACGTAGGTGACGCATGCGCATTTATTTCATGCGCGGTTATTCCACTTCCAGTTCTGAAATCGTTCGCAGTGCAGAACGCGGTTCCTCAAGTTCCGGAACGCCCCGGGATTTTCCGTCCCAGTTCTTATGAGTTCGAGAACTGTCAGAACGCCCACTAAGAACGAAGCTTATAATATAGACCAATCCGATGAACCCATCAGCGGGTCAGTTCCAACCACCCTCTACGTTTGGGCACAAATGCGTGAACAAACTTTACCGTTGAATTCTGCGCATTTCATGTGGAATCAGTTTCATTGTGGGAACCATCTCGCAACTACCCTTAATAATATTTGGGCTGACCGTTCTGCCGTGCGGTGATGTGCCTTTGCAAGTAGCTATACAGAGCCGCGGCAGAAAGATTCTCTGTAGAGCGGGGGAAAAAAACCAGTTCTGGAATAATTATCGTTCCCTTCTTACACCATATGAAAATAAGAAACCGAAGTACACAGATAGGGGGCATTGATATACAGCTGGAGCACCGTAAAGTGTTAAATGGGAATCATTAGCATTGTCGCGACTGTTTTTCGCTCTACGATACGAACCTCTGTATTTATGACTGGTATAAATATGCGTTGGTAGGTAGATGCGAGCGTATTTACATAGCGAGTAGTTTGTTGATTAGTTCAATTATTCCTAGAGAAAAGTAACAGTACTTACCTAGGTATGCTAATAACATTAGGAATGATAATGTATGCACTGTTCACCCCACTTTTGTCTGTCCCTTCCAATTCACTACGCACTGCTTGTCAACCTTTTTTAGCGCTTGCATTACACCCGATTCGTTATTTTATGGTGTACAAACCAAATCTGCATACATCAACCCACCCTTAAGCTTCTGATAATTGGCTGCTCACCCCTGTGACACGTTGGTACTTGAAACGCATGGTAGTCGGAATGTTGATACGTCTAATGAGTTTGTGCTTACATAGGTTTTATGTTGTCTGCTTTTTTAAAACTTGTATGTTGTTCATTTGTGATCTGATCGATATCCTTATTCATGAAAATACTTTGCGTTTTCAGTGGAAGTCGAGATGGTGTGTCGTACGCAAGATCTCACCTGTGGCAGGTAATGTCGACTATTCATTCAATAACCTCGTACAGCAGCAGCAACAGATTTCAGCAGTCCCTACACTATAACATCCCGTCTAGGAACAATAAATTGTCAAACTAAATAATTTGGTGTTGGGCTGATGAAATAGCAGTGACGCTTAGTTCGGTTGCAATAATATCGTACAGAACTTTTTAAACATTACCAACTCCATCTGTACCTAGGCGTACACCAGGGAAGGTCGGGTAAGATGGCGGCGTTAAGCTTTGACGATTTTCCTTAATGTTCATTGAATCGAAGCTGGAATTTCTTCATTACCTGCTCTAAACCCTCTAGTTTAATCCTATACTTTAAAAAAAAAAATTAAATTTCTCAAGTTTGGTACCAAAAAAATGCCCCTCCTTGTGAGGGTATGATGAGCAGGGTTGGGTAAGAAGAACTAAGACAGTACATAATTTCAGCAACAAATATATTTATGTTACGCATTGAAACGCTTTCACAACAGAGAAGCTATCGTCACAGTTAAGTGAGCACATAAAATATGTAATCAACGAACTCAGCAACGTCAAGTTTTGGTGAATAGATAAACAATTTTTAACATAAGATATACTTACAATATTAACACAAAACGTAAAACGCTGCAAAGTCCTTGTCACATGGGTTTATTATTCTATTGGACATGCCTACAGAAATGTTGACTTTTCATTTATTGTTTCTATCATGTGAAATAATTGAAATAGCTATTTCTGATAGTTTCCACCAATTTTGGCCCCTAAAACACAAATTAGGTAGGTACGCTCTTTTTTTTTCAAATTATCTTTGATCATTGGTAGTGCCATTTAATCGTCTTGATCCACGTGTTGACACTTCTTCTAGTATTATTATACAAATTGATGGTGATTTCAGACGATTTTCCAGGTTTTTGCCTCAGAAAAAATCAATTTTGGCAGCTGAACCTTTGGTAGAACCTCAATTTTCCACTCTTCGGTCAAAACCGACTTCATATTCGGTCTTCTCGTCCCCAAAAACATGGAAAAAGATACCTCAAAAGCTCATGTTACTAAAACACAAAAAGTACCTATTTTTATCCACATTTTCACTCATAACACCCCTGGGTATATTCCGATCGGGCTGCAAAGTTTCGGGACACAACTAGGGCCCAAATGGAGCATGTGTGCGAAAGAACGACTTTTTTAGACCGAAAATGAAGCCGGTACACGTGATACGGCGGACGGACATTGCATTTTTGGAATCTACGCACCTTGAAACGGAAAAGAAAAAATTTTGAGGGGGTGTTATAAAATTTTTTTGCTGAGCGAATACATAGGTGTATTATTCACAGAATAATAAACCAATACGATGAAGACATATCTGAAAACATCAAGTTCCTCTGGTAGAAGATTTAAGCTACCTAATTACGCTAAATTAGAGTTTTAGGAACGTAAGTACAGCCTACTTACCGGTAATGTAATTTTTTCCTTCGTTAAAATCGGTAACAATCATAAAATAATGAAAACATAGAGCAAAAAAGTAACAATAAATCCAACTATCCAGGTAGGTAATGTTTGTTCGAAAAGGAAGTTTACTTCATTGATGAACTCTCAAGAACTTTAGAAAGCTAATAATTATTATTAACGTTTAGCATGAATGTCCAATCTGATGAACTGCTTAGGTAGGGCTCCTGTATTATTATTGTGAGCCCGGCTTAACCAGTGCCGTGAGTGCAAATAGTGGTCCTTTCGCACCGGCTTCAGCCTCCTCCTTTGTCCCTTGTTTGATTCTTCACAAAGACAAATATTACCGACCACTTTCTCCCCAACCTTAATTTTTAATTTGTCTGTTGCGACGCCATTCCTCGAATCACGTGGCATCTCATCCAGGTCATCAGCATCCTGCGATTTAACATTATTTTACCATTCTGCAATAATATCCCGCTTCCTTCGTTAAAATCTGTAATAATCATAAGTTAATGAAAACATAGAGCAAACAAAGTAACAATAAGTCCAACTTACTATTGATTGGAACTTCTTGCACTCTCACTTACTTATATGAGCGGTGCAGGGCATGAATTTCATTCCAACCTTGCAGTCCCTCATGGGCCCACTTCTTGCAAACGAAACATTGGAACCACAGTTCGATTTCCCTCGTTCTCAGCATATCTGATAGAGTCCTTTTCATCTTCTTGGTCCTCCAAATCCAAATATACCGGTTGTAGATATATGGCACAGGTAACTTGACGGTCATCTTCTTACCTTTCATCTAAATCGTCATCGTTGGAAAACTTCGCTCCAGATCGTGCAGATAGGCTGCCCCCCACCTGCTCCCTTTATTTGGGCTCCTCTTGGGAGGGAAACGTTCAGGAACGCCGCCGCTGCTGTCCCTACTACTTCTGCGAGGTTCCCTCTCCCGTCCTTTCGATTGGAGTTGTGAGTGGGAGACTCCTTCTACCTTGGATTAGTCACGTATAGTTTGGAAATCTGGTGGGGCGCTGTGTCTGACGGCATGGATTGTTTCAAGTGCTCGCGAGAGCTCCACACTCCAAGGAAGACGGTTACATGTAGCTACTGTAACGCTTCGTATCATCCGTCATGTACCCGCCTCAAGTCGGTCGAAAACTATAAAAAATTAAGGAAGGAGTTGAGGATGGCCTGGTTGTGCGATCTTTGTAAAGACGGAAAGAATAATAAAGATACAGATGATGGGACCGGGGACGAGTCGGGCGAGGAAGTGGGAAATACGCTGGGTTTTAAGGAAATTGCTGACTCACTGAAGGTGTTGACAGCAAAAATCGATAAGCTGAGGGCAATACCAGCGGATCTTGAGGGGCTGAAGAAATCCGTGGAATTCATGAGTGATCAGTTTGACTCCTTTAACTCAGAAATGAAACAGATGAAAGTGGATATGGTTAAGTTGGAAACAGAAAACAATCAGTTGAAAGCGATTGTGGAAAATCTGCAATTTAGAGTGGATAATCTGGACCAGGATGCTCGTCGGGGTAACGTTGAATTTCATGGAGTCCCTGAGACGAAAAATGAGAATTGTCAACAAATTGTTACGGACATCTCAAAAATATTGGATATAGATGTTGGTATTCAATATGCTATCCGCGTGGGACCGGTGAACCCTGACCGAGCGAGAAAAATCTTGGTTAAATTGAAATCAGAAGATGGAAGAGACAAATTTATAGGTGCCGCTAAACAGAATAAAGACTTAGTGGCACAACGGCTTGTAGGATCGTGGCCCGCATCGCGCATCTACGTGAATGAGAATTTGACTGGATTTAGGGCACTGTTGCTTCGTAAGACTAAGCTGTTCGCAAAGGAAAAAGGCATCCGATTCGTCTGGGTTAAAAACTTCATCGTATATGCAAGGAAGACTGAAGGTGAGAGAGCTTTCAAGATTAGTAGCGAGGACGATTTGAAGAATCTTATTGCAGGATGAATGTAACTCTCGAATTGTCTAGTTGAAGTTAATAGGTTGTGTTTGACGTTCTCCTATGGAAGAATTAGATAATATCTTACTTTCTTATAATAAGGTGTCTACTAAGAAGTGTGAAACAGTGGATAGTGTTGAGCTCGAAATCACCAGAGTGAAGGGCCTTACAATTGTTAACCAGAATATTAGGAGTTTAAGAAAAAATTTTGACCGATTTAGGATTTTTGTTGAATCTTTGAATACTCGCATAGACGTAATTATTTTGTCTGAAACTTGGAATGAGAATCTTTATAATTTTGAATTGCCGGGATATTGTGGGTATTATAGTCGATCACATCTCAACATGGCTGAGGGTGTGGCATTATATATAAAAGATGATTTGGGGGTAATAAATGTAGATATAGATTGCATCCTTGAATGTAACTCAATACTTGCAGTTTTTAAATATAGAAATCTTAAAGTAGCGGTTGTGGCGGTCTATAGATCTCCTGGACGTAACACGTATACGTTTATAGAGCAAATGGACATTCAACTCGAGAAAAGTTGTAAAAATTCGGATATTTATATTGTTGGTGGTGATTTTAATATTGATATCCTAAGAGATTCTTGCTTGAGTAACGACTATCTTAATATGTTAGCGAAGCATGGGGTGGTTTCACTGATAAATGAATTCACTAGAATAGGCGCTAAATCGAAAAGTTGTTTAGATCATTTATTTGTTAGGAGCTGTGTTGTAGATGAATTAGTTGGAATAGTACGATGGAGAACTATCAGACCATATGATGACAGTTGGGTGTCTGGAAGTTGTGAGCAGCGTAGGAGCCGGTACAATAATGAAGAATTTTAATATCGTAAATGATGATAAGTTGTGCGAATCTATTTCTCGGGAGTCTTGGGATAAGCTATTCTGCGAAACCGATGTTGATAAGGCAGTACATCTTTTTTCAAGTATTTTGGATAGTCATATTGAGTCTAGTACAGTTGTTAAGACTCTTCGTGTTAGTTCCAGATTTAGAAAAATAAAATCTTGGATAACTTCGGGTATTTTGGTTTCGATTAGGAACAGAGATAAAATTAAAAAAGCCTTGAAATCGCAACCTTTCAATATGGAATTGAAATATTATTATACAAGATATCGAAATTTGTTGAACTCATTAATAGGAAAAGCCAAAAATCATCATTACGGCAGCATCATTAAAGAAGCTGGTAGTGATATGAAAACAATTTGGGAAACAGTTAAAACTGCTGCTAATATTCGTAAAACCAAAGTCTCTGCCGGATGTGGAAGTATAATTGGCGTAGATGGTAATACTCATACTTTTGATATTGATATTGCAGAGCAGTTCAATGCTTTTTTCGCAAACATCGGATTAGAAATTCAGAAAGGTATAGTTCCGCCTCCTGCGCGTGCGCAAAATGTTTTGGGTGATAAAAACACTCAACGCACAAAAAGTCCATCTTCTTCATTCTTTCTTACCCCGGTGGAGCCGAATGAAGTTCACAAATATTTAAGGAATCTCAGGAAGAACAGCAGTCATAATTATGGTCGTGCAACAAATCATTTACTTGGAACTTCTTGCACTCTCACTTACTTATATGAGCGGTGCAGGGCATGAATTTCATTCCAACCTTGCAGTCCCTCATGGGCCCACTTCTTGCAAACGAAACATTGGAACCACAGTTCGATTTCCCTCGTTCTCAGCATATCTGATAGAGTCCTTTTCATCTTCTTGGTCCTCCAAATCCAAATATACCGGTTGTAGATATATGGCACAGGTAACTTGACGGTCATCTTCTTACCTTTCATCTAAATCGTCATCTTAGCCGACATCGTCATTACGAGTTCAGTCCAATTTTTCGGAACGCCAACAAACCTGAAAACATAGAAGTCATACATCAATAAACATGTTTTAAGCGGTACTTTGAGAATAGCACAAGTAGAAAATGAAAATGCTTACTCAGGAAGCGTGGTGTCCTTACGGAACACCTTAAAAAACTTGTAACGACGGAGCACGAAATCACGTTTTCCGTTTTGGTGAACGACATGTGCACTAGGATCATCACTAGGATACGAATCTTGGGAGTCGCTTCAAGTGGCGCGGCACAGGAGTAGGAATCTAGTTGAGTAGGAATAGGCCCTCTGTCCAACGTCAATATAGTTTAATACCCAGTTCGTCGTCTTACCAGTCTTGTCATCTTACCCGTATTTCCCGTCCATTCTTTATTTCGTGTTTTTCCAGTGGATAACTTCCTAATCCATGTTCCAAGCGTTTAGAAGACAGTTTATTGAGAAATATAACAAGACTAAAAGATAGGAAACCTAGCAGTATGGAATGATTTGTATAGCTACCACTGTACATTCATTGCCTATAGTGAGTATTGAACGAAATTTCTGTTAGAGGGCCCATGAAAAACCCGTATGATTCCATTAAAAGCCGTTCAGAATAGATAAATTTTCTTAATTAGGTTTGTAAAAGGTAAGACCTGAATTTATGTGAGGCAGTGACGTAAGTACCCCTCCATACCCGACAAATCCTATCCAAATACTGATCTACCTTTCATATGTTGGTGCAGTAATTATTTTCCATTGTGTGTAAATAAAAACAGACTTACTCACGTACGTGGACCCAAGAATATCAACTCCATTCCAGTTGCTATAATTATGTCCCAACACGAGATGTAAATTGCGACCAGATTAGTTCAATGCCCGCGTGTACGTTAGAAAGCGACGTTCTTTGTGTCTGACCGCGAGAGAACATCGTGAATATCGTGAACTCATAACCTAAAAGTATCTCACATACGTCTAGAAAACAAAGAAACCGAAGGTATTGTTTGCTCAGAGCAGCTGTGGTCAAATTTCGTTGGCGCTTGATTTTTCGTGCAATCCGTTCATACGTGATACGTAACAGTCATAACTCAGTTCACTTCAATAAAGTAATCAAATTCAATCTACTTTCACCGAAATACTTAGGAAAATAGCACCATGTGGACGTGTACATACGTACCAAGTACTCCCGATGTACGTCCTAGTGATCATGTTTCAACATTCGTGGTGCACATTTCTTAAGAATTATTTGTTGTACATAATGATGTAAATATCAGTCGTTATGATGATGCCACACAACCAAAAACTCTAGTCGGGTGGTGAATTCACTCGGTTGGTGACTTCGGTGTCATAAATATTTTTCTGACTGTTATGATAGGCACAACGAAGTCCAAATAATGATTTTTGAGGCTGTGTTGAAAATACCTCACTATTTTTGCACAAACTGAAAAATGCTATTTTCCCCGAAATCAAACATTTTTTCATTCTTATTTTGCTTATTGGGCGTTAACGAACAAAACAGGTTCTGTGTCTGCCTATTTGTCGGTCTCCATTATGAGTTTCATCAATTTCTAACGGTCACTCTCGCCTGCCCATATGCAAACTCGGAATTATCGACCCTGGTAACTCCGATTCATAATGATGCAGAGATGGCTCTCTTATGTTTATGGAATTGGGATGATAATAGGTATGTGCATGTGTGAACAACGAATTTGAGAAAGTACCTATTGACGGATTGAAACAGATAATTTATGTTCGAAGAGTGAAATTAAAGTAGTAACTGCACGCGTAACAGAATCTCCCTCCCTCCTCCTACCACGATTTTGTTCTCTTAGTTCATCCCTAAAGCCTGGTATCAGAACGAGAAGGCTTATGTTCTTTGAAGGGATTGTGTGCTATCGTCAGTGGAGTTGACATGAATTGAATATTCTTTTGCATTTGAGAATAGTGTTGGATATTATCTGTCCGCATTTCCATTATCTGTCGGCAATTCGCCGTCATACACGAAGATGGCTGAAGATGATTGCTTGAATACAGGACAGCGATTTTCAAGACAAAAGAAATAAGAGGGAAGAGAAAATTGTGGGAAGAAATGAAATTGGAAAGAACGACTGGATTTACCAACTCCCCCTCTTCAATTATCCCGCACAAATGTTATTACATACTGTTGTGATCGGCTGCTCCTCCACAACTCAAATTGTGTCTGAACATGCTGTTACTCAGAGTGGGGACCCCCCGACCCCCCTCTGACCTTGTCAAGGGGACTATAAAAGAGCCAGGGTACCACCAATAAACTAACCATTCTCTCGTAATTGATCGACTCGTCTATCCGACTCCCAATCACTACACTGGTGACATCCGACGTGTGAGCTCCACCGCCAGCGCCCGCCGTTTGACAGCAACGCAGCCCCGCCTCCGCTTCAACGAGCCCCACCACGCGCGGCCCCCACCGACGCCACAGCGGCGCCCCACTCCGACGCCCGCCTCGACGGCTATCGCAGCGCCTCCCGCTACTTCGCCCCACCATCACCGATCCTTATATAAGGAAACGGACGCCGGCGCCGAGCACACTTCCTGCTGACACCTCAACGGACTGGCACCTACGAAGAAAACGAAGATGACCGAGCAGAAACCGCAAGACACCCGAAGCGAGCGCTCCTTCACTTCTCAAGCTCCAGCCGTTTGACCCCGCATTTCCGCACGTCTGGTTCGCCCAACTCGAGATCATCCTCGCACACGAAGGCCACACGACGCCACATGCGAAATTCACCCGAGCCTTCCTCGCTCTCGAACCTCGACAAGCGGACCTCTGCGCCGACATCAGCCCCTCGAACACCAGTAGCTACCAGACACTCAAAACACGCCATCTCGCGACACACGCACCTTCAGATGGTTCACGGCTCACCGCCCTCCTACAGCCGACATCCGACGACGAACTACCGTCGATCCTCGCTCGCCGACTCACCCGAGCACTTCCGGCCGACACACCCGCACCACTCGTCCGACACGTCTTTCTTCAGTTGACCCGTGCGTTCCCTGAGCGATAGATGTGGCAATGCAAAGTAAATGTCAGTTGTGTTCGCGTATCGGACGAGAGTAGACGTGTTTTTTTACGGCTCCGTGTTCTCACCTTTTTTGGGGGAGTTGGTGAAGTAATAGCTCTCAATTTGTGGTAGGAGTGGTGAATCAGTTGATTTATTCGGTGACTTGCGTTCGAGGTGTCTGTTGCCAGTAGTATTCAAGTTGAAGGTGGTGTTTTTCATCAATAAATAAGCGAATAAGGTAGCTGGATTTCAGCCATCGTTGGAAAACTTCGCTCCAGATCGTGCAGATAGGCTGCCCCCCACCTGCTCCCTTTATTTGGGCTCCTCTTGGGAGGGAAACGTTCAGGAACGCCGCCGCTGCTGTCCCTACTACTTCTGCGAGGTTCCCTCTCCCGTCCTTTCGATTGGAGTTGTGAGTGGGAGACTCCTTCTACCTTGGATTAGTCACGTATAGTTTGGAAATCTGGTGGGGCGCTGTGTCTGACGGCATGGATTGTTTCAAGTGCTCGCGAGAGCTCCACACTCCAAGGAAGACGGTTACATGTAGCTACTGTAACGCTTCGTATCATCCGTCATGTACCCGCCTCAAGTCGGTCGAAAACTATAAAAAATTAAGGAAGGAGTTGAGGATGGCCTGGTTGTGCGATCTTTGTAAAGACGGAAAGAATAATAAAGATACAGATGATGGGACCGGGGACGAGTCGGGCGAGGAAGTGGGAAATACGCTGGGTTTTAAGGAAATTGCTGACTCACTGAAGGTGTTGACAGCAAAAATCGATAAGCTGAGGGCAATACCAGCGGATCTTGAGGGGCTGAAGAAATCCGTGGAATTCATGAGTGATCAGTTTGACTCCTTTAACTCAGAAATGAAACAGATGAAAGTGGATATGGTTAAGTTGGAAACAGAAAACAATCAGTTGAAAGCGATTGTGGAAAATCTGCAATTTAGAGTGGATAATCTGGACCAGGATGCTCGTCGGGGTAACGTTGAATTTCATGGAGTCCCTGAGACGAAAAATGAGAATTGTCAACAAATTGTTACGGACATCTCAAAAATATTGGATATAGATGTTGGTATTCAATATGCTATCCGCGTGGGACCGGTGAACCCTGACCGAGCGAGAAAAATCTTGGTTAAATTGAAATCAGAAGATGGAAGAGACAAATTTATAGGTGCCGCTAAACAGAATAAAGACTTAGTGGCACAACGGCTTGTAGGATCGTGGCCCGCATCGCGCATCTACGTGAATGAGAATTTGACTGGATTTAGGGCACTGTTGCTTCGTAAGACTAAGCTGTTCGCAAAGGAAAAAGGCATCCGATTCGTCTGGGTTAAAAACTTCATCGTATATGCAAGGAAGACTGAAGGTGAGAGAGCTTTCAAGATTAGTAGCGAGGACGATTTGAAGAATCTTATTGCAGGATGAATGTAACTCTCGAATTGTCTAGTTGAAGTTAATAGGTTGTGTTTGACGTTCTCCTATGGAAGAATTAGATAATATCTTACTTTCTTATAATAAGGTGTCTACTAAGAAGTGTGAAACAGTGGATAGTGTTGAGCTCGAAATCACCAGAGTGAAGGGCCTTACAATTGTTAACCAGAATATTAGGAGTTTAAGAAAAAATTTTGACCGATTTAGGATTTTTGTTGAATCTTTGAATACTCGCATAGACGTAATTATTTTGTCTGAAACTTGGAATGAGAATCTTTATAATTTTGAATTGCCGGGATATTGTGGGTATTATAGTCGATCACATCTCAACATGGCTGAGGGTGTGGCATTATATATAAAAGATGATTTGGGGGTAATAAATGTAGATATAGATTGCATCCTTGAATGTAACTCAATACTTGCAGTTTTTAAATATAGAAATCTTAAAGTAGCGGTTGTGGCGGTCTATAGATCTCCTGGACGTAACACGTATACGTTTATAGAGCAAATGGACATTCAACTCGAGAAAAGTTGTAAAAATTCGGATATTTATATTGTTGGTGGTGATTTTAATATTGATATCCTAAGAGATTCTTGCTTGAGTAACGACTATCTTAATATGTTAGCGAAGCATGGGGTGGTTTCACTGATAAATGAATTCACTAGAATAGGCGCTAAATCGAAAAGTTGTTTAGATCATTTATTTGTTAGGAGCTGTGTTGTAGATGAATTAGTTGGAATAGTACGATGGAGAACTATCAGACCATATGATGACAGTTGGGTGTCTGGAAGTTGTGAGCAGCGTAGGAGCCGGTACAATAATGAAGAATTTTAATATCGTAAATGATGATAAGTTGTGCGAATCTATTTCTCGGGAGTCTTGGGATAAGCTATTCTGCGAAACCGATGTTGATAAGGCAGTACATCTTTTTTCAAGTATTTTGGATAGTCATATTGAGTCTAGTACAGTTGTTAAGACTCTTCGTGTTAGTTCCAGATTTAGAAAAATAAAATCTTGGATAACTTCGGGTATTTTGGTTTCGATTAGGAACAGAGATAAAATTAAAAAAGCCTTGAAATCGCAACCTTTCAATATGGAATTGAAATATTATTATACAAGATATCGAAATTTGTTGAACTCATTAATAGGAAAAGCCAAAAATCATCATTACGGCAGCATCATTAAAGAAGCTGGTAGTGATATGAAAACAATTTGGGAAACAGTTAAAACTGCTGCTAATATTCGTAAAACCAAAGTCTCTGCCGGATGTGGAAGTATAATTGGCGTAGATGGTAATACTCATACTTTTGATATTGATATTGCAGAGCAGTTCAATGCTTTTTTCGCAAACATCGGATTAGAAATTCAGAAAGGTATAGTTCCGCCTCCTGCGCGTGCGCAAAATGTTTTGGGTGATAAAAACACTCAACGCACAAAAAGTCCATCTTCTTCATTCTTTCTTACCCCGGTGGAGCCGAATGAAGTTCACAAATATTTAAGGAATCTCAGGAAGAACAGCAGTCATAATTATGGTCGTGCAACAAATCATTTACTTAAAGTGGTGGCGTCCTTTATTAGTTATCCTCTGGCATTTATTTTCAATTTGGTTTTCATGACCGGAAAATACCCAGAGATCTTCAAAAAAGCAGTCGTTATACCACTGTATAAGAATGGTAGAAGGGATTTTATGAACAATTATAGGCCGATTTCCTTGACTCTGACTCTATCAAAGATATTGGAGAAATGTATTAAGGCCAGATTGGTCGGGTTTTTTGAAGCCAATAAACTATATTCTCAAAGGCAGTTTGGCTTCCAGAAGGGGTTGAGTTCAGAACAAGCTGCTTATGAAATGAATAAATTAATTGTGGAAAAATCGAATGAAGGCTTATTTGTTATGGGAATTTTTTTAGATGTACGAAAAGCCTTTGATTCCTTAGACCATCAGAATTTGTTACTTAAGTTGTCAAAATTTGGAATTAGAGGCTTACCGCTGGATCTACTGACATCTTACTTGACCAACCGTGTTCAAGTGACGCAGGTTGGTGAAAGCGTTAGTCAGCCTAAAATACTGAACTGTGGGGTGCCACAGGGGACAGTCCTAGGTCCTATACTGTTTTTAGTCTACATCAACGATTTGCTTAACATTGATTTTAGGGGTGAGATATTTGGGTTTGCAGATGATACGGCTTTTATCAGCTGGGGCAACGATTGTGAACAACTCATATACGAAAGTAGCAAGGAGTTTACTCTAATTCGAACCTGGATGGATTGCAATTTTTTGAGTTTAAATATTGATAAAACGTCAATTGTCAAATTTTTGCCTTCATCTCGTGGAAACGCTTTATCTCAAAAAGAAGTTAAGATTCATAATTATGATTGTATTAGTAATGATCTATCATGCCCATGTCGTTCATTACCGTTTTCTGACTATAGTAAGTACCTGGGAGTTGTGTTTGACGGGAAACTAAGGTTTGATGTCCATATTGATGCACTGGTGAAGAAGCTACGGAAGCTATTCTACGTTTTTAAAATCTTGCGGGGCTTCCTAAGCATTAAATTATTGACAATGATTTATTATGGCCTCGTTCATTCCCAGCTAAAGTATGGTATCGTAGTGTGGGGAGGAGCAAATAAAACAAATTTGAAAAAGCTTCAAACTGCACAAAATGCTGTAATTAAAGTTATGCTTAACAAGCCCTTCCGGTTCCGTACTAAGACATTGTATAGGCTGTTCAATGTGATGAAGGTGGAAGATATATTTATTAAGGAATCCTGCTTAATGGTATTTATTAGAGGCGTTGATGAATGTCATGTGAGTGAAAGCGGATATCACACAAGAAATGCCATTAGGTCTAATATAAGACTACCAAAAATTGCCATAGAACTGTATAGAAGGAGCGCATATGTGACGGCATTAAATTTTTTTTATAAGCATGGCGTAAAAATAGGGGATGTCGCTAACTTTTCCACATTTAAGAGAGATACACCGAGAGAAAAAACGCATTGTTTTACCACCTCGTGGTGCTCGCAGGCCGGTGAAAACTTTGAAAAAAACCCGATAGGGATTAGGGGTACCCGATAGGAATGAAAAACAAACCCGTTAAGAAAAAATTCTATCGGGTACCCACAAGATCATCCCTGCAAACGGGTTTTTAGTGCAGCTCCTATCGGGTAATTTGTGCAGGAAATGCCCGATAGGAATCTACTGATAAGACCCTATCGGGTAATCACAGCACGTACGTGCTGGGATACCCGATAGCAGCCGAACGTGCTGTAAAGAAACACCCGTTTGGTTTCCGATCGGGCAAAAAATTGAAAACAATCGGGTAATCCTTGCACGTCCATGCTGTTCCTAGCGGGTCTACCACCTAACACCCGTTTGATTGCAATCGGGTCTACCACCTAACACCCGTTTGATTGCGATCGGGTCTACCACCTAACACCCGTTTGATTGCAATCGGGTCTACCACCTAACACCCGTTTGATTGCAATCGGGTCTACCACCTAACACCCGTTTGATTGCAATCGGGTCTACCACCTAACACCCGTTTGATTGCAATCGGGTCTACCACCTAACACCCGTTTGATTGCAATCGGGTCTACCACCTAACACCCGCTTGGGTTCTATCGGGTCTACCACCTAACACCCGTTCGATTGCTATCGGGTCTACCACCTAACACCCGTTCGACTGCTATCGGGTCTACCACCTAACACCCGCTTGGGTTCTATCGGGTCTACCACCTAACACCCGCTTGGGTTCTATCGGGTCTACCACCTAACGCCCGCTTGGGATCTATCGGGTTCTACGAATGGACGCCCGATAGAATCCTAGCGGGTTCTACGAGTGGACGCCCGATAGAATCCTAGCGGGTTCTACGAGTGGACGCCCGATAGAATCCTAGCGGGTTCTACGAGTGGACGCCCGATAGAATCCTAGCGGGTTCGACGAGTGGACGCCCGATAGAATCCTAGCGGGTTCCACGAGTGGACGCCCGATAGTATTCTACCGGGCGTCCACTCGTAGAACCCGCTAGGATTCTATCGAGCGTCCACTCGTAGAACCCGCTAGGATTCTATCGAGCGTCCACTCGTAGAACCCGCTAGGATTCTATCGAGCGTCCACTCGTAGAACCCGCTAGGATTCTATCGAGCGTCCACTCGTAGAACCCGATAGGATTCTATCGAGCCTACTTCTCACTACCCCATTGGATTCCTAATGAGCCCATTTCCACCCTAACCGTTTGCATTCTCCAATGGCTCTACCAATCAGGTAATTATTAGAAGAGCGTAGGGAGATGCAAAAGGGTAGCGATGGATTGGGATTAGGAGGAATCCTAAGGAGTAGGGAGAAGGAGGATTTCGAAGCCTGGTGAGGAACCTGCGTGAAACATACTCATGAAATTGAAATCGAAA
The DNA here is from genome assembly GCA_954871275.1 of Leptopterna dolabrata. Classification (NCBI taxonomy): domain Eukaryota; kingdom Metazoa; phylum Arthropoda; class Insecta; order Hemiptera; family Miridae; genus Leptopterna; species Leptopterna dolabrata. The sequence goes on from OX940976.1 coordinate 14,244,304, forward strand.
TACTCATTGAAATCAAAAGTGTTGAACAAACAGTTGAACAAAGAAATGAAAGTTATAAATGTATAGAAATGTAAATAGTTGCAATAAGTAATTCTTATTTCTAAAGGTGAACACAGCTTGGGCAAAGGAGAGTTAACACAAGTGTTTAGGTCATCAATTTATTCATAAGTCAAAGTTCAAATTCACAATAAAAATCGGAAATAAATAATTTGTTTTCGTACGCAGATTGTTTATAGCAATTTGTTTCTTAACTAAGTACAACAACAAAATAAACAGTTTAACAGTATCACAGTTTATTGGACTCGTTATATGCAACAATATTTGATAACGTATGCATATTATTATATATAGGTATATAAAATTGTCTATGTTTATGTTTAATTACAGGTTGTTTCGCACTAATACGTATAGTCTAGAGCGTATAGATACGTATAGTCTAAATAATTTGTTTTCGTACGCAGATTGTTTATAGCAATTTGTTTCTTAACTAAGTACATTAACAGTATCACAGTTTATTGGACTCGTTATATGCAACAATATTTGATAACGTATGCATATATATATATATATATATATATATATATATATATATATATATATATAATTGTCTATGTTTATGTTTAATCACAGGTTGTTTCGCACTAATACGTATAGTCTAGAGCTTTAACTACAACGTATTTGGGAAAGTATATCGGCAGTTTGACAGTTTTTAAAATGAATGAAATTCAACTTCTCTGAATGTTAAGGGACAGTAGTGAAATTTGTAATGTTCTGTACCACTCATGTTGGAACAGTGATGTATATATTATACCCAATGAAATATGGTCGACTTCAAAAAAATTTTATTTAGAATATATATTATTATAGAATGTTATTTACATATTATTCAGAATGGTCATCAAGGAACAGTTGATGCACAAATGGTAACTAACTAGCACCACCTCAGTGTAGACACGTTGTAAAGCAATCAGTGGTGAGGACGTGATGGGTATGTTAGCTATTTTTTACTCTTACTGCCACGTACCGCCAGTTTCTGGCGTTCGACCAAATCCTGCAAGGACTTGGGAGTACTGCCCGGATCGCTGGATGATGCAGGGGAGCTGCTGAAGTGTGGAGGTGGGGACACGGGCAGAGTGCTGGTATCAGACTCAGGAGTGGCTGTTGCAGTGGTTAGTTTAGATGGGGTGGTTTTACATGGTGTTGTTTTAGACGGGGTTGTTTTAGACGGGGTTGTTTTAGACGGGGTTGTTTTAGACGGGGTTGTTTTAGACGGGGTCAATCTTTTCGGAGTCCTACTCTCTTTGTAGAATCCAGCTTCCTTAAGGGGAGTTCTTGGCCATGTAGGAGACAGAAGGGGAGGTGGTTCAGATACACCTGAAAGGGCAGGGCTTGCCTCAGGAGGAACTGCTGTTGCTGATGGTAGATGTACCTCCTCAGATGGGTCAAAAAGTGATTTGGAACTTGAAGTGAATGGCAAATGTGACTCAACACCCCCTGAAGTTGATGGCAAATGTGACTCAACACCCGGAGTTGACGGCAAAGGTAATGATACTGAAGCAGGACTATCTGTTATGTGAAGGGCACCAAGTATTTCGGTTGTGGTGGTATCTATACTGTAAGCAATCAATCCGTGTTGTTCTGCAAACGCTTTTGTACAAGTACCATAAAGTAACAGTTCCGAATCACCAAGAATGTTAGACTGTATTATGTTGTCCCCAGTTAAGTTTAAGAAAGTTACCAATTCACCTGTTCTGAGACTCTCAACAAAGCATACACATTGACCCTCTATAATGTCGTATTTTTGTATCAACACTCGTACAAGTGATTTTTCATCACTGGAGCTACCATCAGCAGGAGCAGCAGGGGTGGGTGTAACGTGGTAACGTAGGAAGTGAGCACAGGTGGAAGCGATAGTCACGACAGAGTGGAGGTAGTTTTTAGAAACCTTTAAATCATAGCACACCCATTCTAGAGTTTGCCAGATGTGTGTACACTGAGGTGGGTACTCGCAGTTCAGCACGATTATTAATTTAAAACAAAGATCGACCGCCTGGAGTATGGTGTCAGTTCTAAGGCTAAAATCTAAGTATTTGACTAGACAATGGCTGACGGAACCTAATTTTCCTATTGCTATGACATACGGTTGCAATGTTCCGTGTTCCGCTTCCTCCAGGCGTTTGGCGTGGAGGTTGTCCACCTCAGAATCTGAGTCCAGGAATTTGACGAAGTGATCTGCCGACTCCTTCTTCGAGATCTGAACCGGAGCTCTAAGTCCTGCCCTCTTCTTCAACCGGTGAGTCCCCATAGCGAACGGGAGGGCGACGAGAGCTGCAGTCGTTCTCTTCTCCTCCTCTGAAATATCACGGAGCACATTAGCAACACGTTCGTACAGTACGATTCAGTCATTACAACCACCTCATGGTCAAATAAAGCAATTTCAACAAATCATTTGTTTACAAAGCGTGAAGAAGAAGAATCCCTGGTATAACAACAAAATATTAAAGTTGAAAAAACGATTCCTAGTCAATTTGAACACAGAGTAGGCTAATCACAATTATTTCTCACCGGTATTTTTTTCGTAGTACGACAGTAACGACTCGACGATCGTGTCCCACCCTTCCACGCTTCTGGAAGACCTGCTAGCCTCTTGGACTATGGCCGGGTGGAGTTCTCTCAGCTTTTCATACAGCCTCCCCTCCGGGATGGTATAGAGCTCCTTGAAATCAGATTCTATCTGTAACAGAAAACAACAACTATCATTAGCGATTACTAAAAAATATTCCTCGCTTTAAACAACAGCAGGCACAAGTATATAAACAGAGCACATGAAATACGTTCAAATTATGAACTCACCACTTTCGCTGCGTGGGCGGACGACTTGAAGAACGGGAAGTAGTCGAAGTAGTCGGAGAGGCTGTTGTCTTCACAGCATAGGTAGTCGTGCCGCAGCTTCGCTGTCCTCCGTAACGCCTCTTGTATCTCTTCGGGGATCGACGCTCGGTCCAACCAATCACCTCCCCTGATGGTTTGGATGGAGTGATGTTTTTCGAGTTCCTCTTTCCACTCTAGGAAAATAACATCAACGGTTACGACTCCTCACAATAAATAACACAGAAACGGCAGACAAGGAGGGTGGTAGGAGGAAAAGAGATGAATAGAGAGTAGACTCACCTGTCAGAGTTTTCCGTACGGGCGGAGGGGAGGTGGTTGGCTGCTTCGGCTTCTTCGTGTAGGCCCTCTTCTGTTTGCCTCCCTTCCGTTTCCTTGCTTCACTTGCCTTCTTGGCCTCCTTTATTTTATCGTACTTTTCTTTATTGGCCTTCCTCCAGGAGTCCTTGAGGTTGTTTACTTTGCTCCACAAGTGCCCGTAGGGGTACTTCCTTGGTTTTTTCGTCGGCGTGCTGTCACTGCTGTGTGACGAGCCCCCCCGTGTCGTTGCTGATAAAGTAAACCACAGCGAGGGGGGATCCCGGAAATATCTCGCCAACTGAGCAGCTATGAAACTGAAACGTACACAACAATTCAAAGACGTGATTATTATGTCTTTATGCAGAGGAATGTTAAGATAAGAGTACCCAACATGTATACTAACAAACAATGCGTAATCACAAATTTCAAGGTGTCACTCACTTCAATTCTTTGTAAGAGAAATGGGGGATGACGTTCGCACCCGCGGGGGTGGCTTGTCGGTGAAGGTGGTTTATGACAACATCCGCTACCGCCTTCCTGTCGGATGGGCTGACTGCCTTGGTATTCTCGGGCCTTGCTAGCTCCATGCACCTCCGCCCCTTCTCTGACTGTTGTAGTATTGCTGTGATCTGTTGGGGAGAGAGGAAGAGATGTAAATTTAATATAAAAACCCTAGGTTTGACTATGAGTACGTGATACTATTTCACCCACGGATGGTGTGATGCACATTACCTCATCTGAAGTGCTGATGAAAGCAGTCTTATCGACTCCCTTGTAACTGGCGAATTGGGGGTCGTCGTCGGTTGTGGCGGCGGATTCGTCGTCATCGTCAGACGATTCCTCGCTGAGCTGTAGTTCACTCGGCAACGAGTCTCTAAGGCGAAGCGTCGAGGAGTAAAACTGCAACAACAACACCGTTCACCTCGTAACAATACATATTATATGCAGGAAGTTATTGTCAAACATGAACACTGTTTCTGTCTGCCTGTCGTCTGTAATTGTAATTGGCAACACTCACCTGGGTAGGAAGTGTTCGCGTGGAGTCGTCACTTGATAGGGGTCTAGCAAGAGATGTCGAAGAACAACTGGGAGAGGAGAGTGGACCGAAATTCGTCTTCCACCCTGCTGTGTATCGCATCTTGTCTGTCTGAGTCCACAGTCCTGGTGCTACTGCTTCCCAGAGGATATTGTCTGGTTCTAGGTTGCGTAATTCGTCAGTTTCGAATCCGGCATCTGTGCAGGGGAAAAAAAAGTCAGCCATGAGACCAAGTGAACACCCGATACGACTACAAGCGGCAAGGCAAAGCAGTTTGTTGAAAATATTTTAAAGTACAACACTACCCGATTGGATTACTAACGGGTACTCACAACCACAAACACCCGTTACGAATGTTTACGAATATTTAGCAAAGTCCGGATGAACCCGTTTGGAACGAAGTGAACACCCGATACAACTACAAGCGGCAAGGCAAAACAGTTTGTTGAAAATATTTTAAAGTACAACAATACCCGATTGGATTACTAACGGGTACTCACAACCACAAACACCCGTTACGAATGTTTACGAATATTTGGCAAAGTCCGGATGAACCCGTTTGGAACGAAGTGAACACCCGATACAACTACAAGCGGCAAGGCAAAACAGTTTGTTGAAAATATTTTAAAGTACAACAATACCCGATTGGATTACTAACGGGTACTCACAACCACAAACACCCGTTACGAATGTTTACGAATATTTAGCAAAGTCCGGATGAACCCGTTTGGAACGAAGTGAACACCCGATACAACTACAAGCGGCAAGGCAAAACAGTTTGTTGAAAATATTTTAAAGTACAACAATACCCGATTGGATTACTAACGGGTACTCACAACCACAAACACCCGTTACGAATGTTTACGAATATTTGGCAAAGTCCGGATGAACCCGTTTGGAACGAAGTGAACACCCGATACAACTACAAGCGGCAAGGCAAAACAGTTTGTTGAAAATATTTTAAAGTACAACAATACCCGATTGGATTACTAACGGGTACTCACAACCACAAACACCCGTTACGAATGTTTACGAATATTTAGCAAAGTCCGGATGAACCCGTTTGGAACGAAGTGAACACCCGATACAACTACAAGCGGCAAGGCAAAACAGTTTGTTGAAAATATTTTAAAGTACAACAATACCCGATTGGATTACTAACGGGTACTCACAACCACAAACACCCGTTACGAATGTTTACGAATATTTGGCAAAGTCCGGATGAACCCGTTTGGAACGAAGTGAACACCCGATACAACTACAAGCGGCAAGGCAAAACAGTTTGTTGAAAATATTTTAAAGTACAACAATACCCGATTGGATTACTAACGGGTACCCATACCCTCAAACACCCGTTATGTATAGAAGGGACAACGGAAACAAGTTGGTGCAAGTATTTCACGTCTAATAATACCCGATTGAATTACTAACGGGCACTAACACACTTAGCAATTTCCCGATACCGTAACAATGCAACTCAAACCAAGATCATGAAATCGGAATATTATACAACAAAAATTAGCATTGGTAAATACGTTGGCAAAAGGAAATGATAAGTAATGCTCAACAACACAAAATGAAATTCAAATTGAAATGTCAGTTTGGATTTGGAAGTGATGTGATTAATTATATTGAAAGCAGACTGTTATACTACAAAAACTTTCATTTGGTAAATACGTTGGCAAAAGGAAATATACTCAAGAAAAAAAAATTCAAATTCAATTTGTCAGTTTGGCTGCGTAAGTCATAGCTACGTGTACATATTGAAATCGGAATTTTATACAACAAAAATTAGCATTGGTAAATACGTTGGCAAAAGGAAATGATAAGTAATGCTCAACAACACAAAATGAAATTCAAATTGAAATGTCAGTTTGGATTTGGAAGTGATGTGATTAATTATATTGAAAGCAGACTGTTATACTACAAAAACTTTCATTTGGTAAATACGTTGGCAAAAGGAAATATACTCAAGAAAAAAAATTCAAATTCAAATTGTCAGTTTGGGTGCGTAAGTCATAGCTACGTGTACATCTTGAAATCGGAATATTATACATCAAAAATTAGCATTGGTAAATACGTTGGCAAAAGGAAATGATAAGTAATGCTCAACAACACAAAATGAAATTCAAATTGAAATGTCAGTTTGGATTTGGAAGTGATGTGATTAATTATATTGAAAGCAGACTGTTATACTACAAAAACTTTCATTTGGTAAATACGTTGGCAAAAGGAAATATACTCAAGAAAAAAAAATTCAAATTCAATTTGTCAGTTTGGGTGCGTAAGTCATAGCTACGTGTACATCTTGAAATCGGAATTTTATACAAAAAAAATTAGCATTGGTAAATACGTTGGCAAAAGGAAATGATAAGTAATGCTCAACAACACAAAATGAAATTCAAACTGAAATGTCAGTTTGGATTTGGAAGTGATGTGATTAATTATATTGAAAGCAGACTGTTATACTACAAAAACTTTCATTTGGTAAATACGTTGGCAAAAGGAAATATACTCAAGAAAAAAAATTCAAATTCAAATTGTCAGTTTGGGTGCGTAAGTCATAGCTACGTGTACATCTTGAAATCGGAATATTATACATCAAAAATTAGCATTGGTAAATACGTTGGCAAAAGGAAATGATAAGTAATGCTCAACAACACAAAATGAAATTCAAATTGAAATGTCAGTTTGGATTTGGAAGTGATGTGATTAATTATATTGAAAGCAGACTGTTATACTACAAAAACTTTCATTTGGTAAATACGTTGGCAAAAGGAAATATACTCAAGAAAAAAAAATTCAAATTCAATTTGTCAGTTTGGCTGCGTAAGTCATAGCTACGTGTACATCTTGAAATCGGAATTTTATACAAAAAAAATTAGCATTGGTAAATACGTTGGCAAAAGGAAATGATAAGTAATGCTCAACAACACAAAATGAAATTCAAACTGAAATGTCAGTTTGGATATGGAAGTTATAGGGTATATGTGATTATCATGAAATCGGAATATTATAGAAAAATAGTAAAACAAATTTTTGCTAACCTTCAAATGCAGTAACGATTCTTGCATCCAATTCCCAAGACTGTAGAACATCAGTCAAGCGTTGGTCCGCCATTGCAATTAAAACGAATTGCGTAGTACAACGTACCAGGGACCGAATGTTGTTTGGTGACGGGTGAACGTTAATAATTGAAGCACAACAAACTAGAAACACAACTAATTTGAAACACAGCTGATTTGAAACACAACTGATTTGAAACACGACCGCAACACACAGACTGAATAAAGAATAAGCACAGGGAAGTATGTAGAACACGTGAACGTGAGGACGCGACTGATCGGGGAGAAGTGGTTGTCGCCATAAGGGGACGTTGGGGTTATATAGAGGTCTCCCCACCATGACCCACCTGGTAACGGGTTTCCCTGCTCCAAGCGGGCAGGCGTTGGCTCCTATCGGGTGTTTTCTACCTTCTATCGGGTGTCTGAATGTTTCTAGCGACTTTTTCAAATCCCCTATCGGGTGTTGAGATTTCCATCGGGTATCCAAATTCATATTCCTATCGGGTGTTTTCTGTCTCCCATCGGGTTCCCGAATGCCGTAACGTCTTTTTCAACTCCTATCGGGTTTACGAATGTCGTAACGTCTTTTTACCTCCCAATCGGGTTTTTCTTTCAATCGTGTCGGGTTTCCCGATTTCAAACGGTTTTCCGATTCCCATCGAGTTTCTGTTACGCCTATCGGGTTTTTCACAACTTCCTAACGGGTAGTTTGAAACTCGTAACGGGTTTTAGGGAATTTTCGAAGAAAAGGAAGCTATTGTTCTCGGTCCAAAATGTTTAAAACTCGAATTTCCGAAAGATTTTTATACCAAAATCCGTTTCAGACCATCCTGAATTCACTGCCGAAAGACATGTTCTTGGTTAAAGACTCACTGGGTTAATATAAATGTATGTGTCATTCCAGACGATAACTCTCGAAAGAATTGAGATAAAAAGTTCAAATTTGCACGAAAAATCTGTCTTGGCAATCGACAGGCTAAGTTCGTAGATGGGCAGAATCGGGTCACTCTAAGGGGGAATTTTGGGGAGTTTTAGGGGAGAAAAATTACCCATAAATTCCCAAAATGAAGCAGTCTGACAAGTGACACCTCATTTTAAAGGTTTTTGTAAGCTGAACACGATGGTGAAATCATAATTGCGATATCTCATTCCTTTCTCAAACTGGAGCACTTTGAAGATGAAGGAACGTGGTTATTTCTTGAGATGTTCTTCCTGGTTCGTTTGCTCTAATCTGATAACGGAATGGGATATCGCAATTCTGACTTTACCATCGTGTTCAGGGTTGGAAAATCTATAAAACGAGGTGTTACTCGGCAAAAAATGGAACAAAAAATTTGTAACGTATGCCCATATTTCATGCATACCGAATTAACCGAATAGCGTCATACTGGAATACCTATAATTACCCAATAAGTTTAAGATTGCCCATATTTGAATGGGATATCCCAAACATCACATTTTACATAAAATCACTTATTTCTTCGAAAATTCGCTCTTATAGCCACGCTGCATGACTGTGGTTTTTTTTTTTTTCAATTCGTATCGGGTTTTCACTCACTTGCTAACAAGTGTACGGTTTTTCTAACATTTCTGCCAGAAACTCCTACGTGCCTACCATTAGTATATAGGTACCTGTGCCTACTGGGAAAAAACATTACAAAATCCCCATCGCAAATACCCCGAGTCATTAACGACTCTTTCCATTGATAATTCAATTTAATTGATAATTTAAGCATGTACATGCTCAACATAACAACTTACAACATGTAATGGACTTAGAAATAAATGACGTATAGGTACTTACTGCCCTCAGATTCCTTCCGGCATTGAATGACACATGAAAAGTTGCAAAAGCGACGCACATCACTTTGTAAATGCTGTCGTTTTTATCAAAACTGTATGCAATACAATATAATATTATATTACACTTCATTCACAGAGATGGTCACACAATGAGTATAGCTCGGGTGAAAATGACCCGCCAAACTACTCAATTTGGCTCATGCCAAATTACTTCTCGCCCACGAATATATTATTATTATTATAGGTCATCATGCGCTCAACAACCGTTTTCCAAAATACTGTTTAATTGTTGTTCCCAATTTTCAGTTATTTCTGCTCAATCCGAACCATGACGATTCTGCCAAGTTCAGTATTTCTCCATATCCTTTGCATGGTAACAATCGGATGTCCTACAAACGTGTTTTATACATGCGTGTACAATACGTTTTTATGTGGTATACTTATATACACCTAATTTACTTGCATTGAAAAGTATGCGCTTCAAATTCAAATTCCTTGCTGTTACTCAAATTCCTGATCACTTATACGTTACGACATATTACCTATTAAACATATCATTAAAAATCCTCACATGAAACCCTTCAACGGTCACTCGGAAACTGGGAAAATATTTGTGAATCCGTCTTCAGAGCCAATGCCCCTTCGACCAAGTTCAAATTGTGGCGGGAACTAATTAATACCCGATAGAAATGTTGCCTACTCGATAGGGAATCATTGGACAACCCGATTGTTTACTAAGCGGGAGCTGTTAACAATTATATCACCCGATAGGCAGCCAACGGGGATTTTTTCGAATTTTTTCCTGCTCGATTGGTTTTCCAAAACCCGATAGGGACTCGTCTGTTCAACCCGATAGATGTTCAATCGGGTGTTGTTATCAATTACATCCACCCGATAGAGCTACTAACGGGTATTTTGTTCGGCATTTCCCTGCTCGATTGCATTGTTCAACCCGATAGACGTTGGTCGATGCAACCCGGTTGATTATGTATCGGGAGCTATGAGATGAACCGTTACGATGCTAACGGATATCTTTTGAATATCTCCCTGCTCGATTGGCTTTCATGGGCCCGATAGCGATTTCTCATTACAACCCGATAGACATCATTTAATCCTGGAAAATTTTTCGGAAAATATATCCTAAAATTCGCCTAATGAGAGGCAACATCCATTACATATTCATTTTGTTGTTTCCGTTTTTAATTTTCACGTCCAGTATCTGTCCTTCACAATTCCCTCAACTTTACCATATTTCTTCGCGTGAACCCTCCCATGGTAACAAGTACATGTCCTCCAAACGTCCTTATTTACGGGAGGTGAAGGGAAACAGTTGTTATTCTCGTATTCTCACCACTCCCCAAAAACAGTTATCCTTTAGAAATGGTGACTGCAGGCTTCGCTTCCTATACCTCCTCACAGGGATTCGGGCTACCTGAGCTATCATTAAACCACAAATATTTTCCCAACTCTTCATTCACCGTTGCAGGCTTTTGTGTGAGAATTGGACGCATCTAAATCCTCACATAAAACCTTTCAATGGTCACTCGGAACCTGGGAAAATATTTGTGAAACCGTCTCCAGAGCCAATGCCCCTTTGACCAAGTTCAAAATGTAAAACCCTTCAACGCTCACTCGGAACCTCGGAAAATATTTGTGAATCCGTCTTCAGAGCCAATGCCCCTTCGACCAAGTTCAAATTGTGGCTGGAACTAATTAATACCCGATAGACTTGTTGCCTACTCGATAGGGAATCATTGGACAACCCGATTGATTACTAAGCGGGAGCTGTTAACAATTATATCACCCGATAGGCAGCCAACGGGTATTTTTTGAATATTTTCCTGCTCGATTGGTTTTCCAAAACCCGATAGGGACTCGTATGTGCAACCGGATAGATGTTCAATCGGGTGTTGTTATCTATTACATCCACCCGATAGAGCTACTAACGGGTATTTCAACGAGGTCGAGCACCCCCCGCACCAGAGAGAAATACTCGTTGGGAGGGGAGGTAAAAATTCAATGAAAACCAAGTCTAACTGACTCTCGACTATACTGAGGACTCATCAGTACAAAAAAAAATACGGAGTCATAATTCTCTCAGGTGGGGGTGCTCAGCATAAATCTGTTGATAATATATATAAAACTCGAAAACTGGTGAAGGACGACAACATGTCAATTGGATTATGCTTGTGGACAGCCACCCTGCGGGTAAATGGGCGGGTGGGTTGGGCAATGATCAAAGATAATTTGAAATAAAAAAGAAAAAAAAGCGTAGATACCTAATTCAAGTTTTGGGGGCCAAAATTTGTGGGAACCACCGGAAATAACTATTTCAATAATTATTTTACATGAAAGCAACAATAAATGAACAGCCACCATTTCTGCATATAGAATAATAATAAACCCATGCGTGACAAGGACTTTGCAGCGTTTTTAATTTTCAGGTCCAGTATCATGTCCTTCACAATTCCCTCAACTTTACCATATTTCTTCGCGTGAACCCTCCCATGGTAACAAGTACATGTCCTCCAAACGTCCATATTTACGGGAGGTGAAGGGAAAGAGTTGTTATTCTCAAATTCTCACCACTCCCCAAAAACAGTTATCCTTTAGAAATGGTGACTGCAGGCTTCGCTTCCTATACCTCCTCACAGGGATTCGGGCTACCTGAGCTATCATTAAACCACAAATATTTTCCCAACTCTTCATTCACCGTTGCAGGCTTTTGTGTGAGAATTGTACGCATCTAAATCCTCACATAAAACCTTTCAACGGTCACTCGGAACCTGGGAAAATATTTGTGAATCCGTCTCCAGAGCCAATGCCCCTTTGACCAAGTTCAAATTGTAAAACCCTTCAACGCTCACTCGGAACCTGGGAAAAAATTTGTGAATCCATCTCCGGAGCCAATGCCCCTTCGACCAAGTTCAAATTGTGGCGGGACCTAATTGACACCCGATAGAAATGTTGCCTACTCGATAGGGAATCATTGGACAACCCGATTGATTACTAAGCGGGAGCTGTTAACAATTATATCACCCGATAGGCAGCCAACGGGTATTTTTTCAATATTTTCCTGCTCCATTGATTTTCCAAAACCCGATAGAGACTCGTCTGTGCAACCCGATAGATGTTCACTCGGGTGTTGTTATCAATTACATCCACCCGATAGAGCTACTAACGGGTATTTTGTTCGGCATTTCCCTGCTCGATTGCATTGTTCAACCCGATAGATGTTGGTCGATGCAACCCGGTTGATTATTAAGCGGGAGCTGTTAACAATTATATCACCCGATTGGTGGCTAACGGGTATTTTATGAATATTTCTCAGCTCGATCGATTTTTCTCTACCCGATAGGGATCACTCAATGGAAATGGTAGATCTTCAATCGGGTGTTGTTAGCAACAAACATCACCCGATAGGAAGACTAACGGGTATTTTTGTTCACTATTTCCCTGCTCGATTGGCTTTCATAGGCCCGATAGCGATGTGTGATGTAACCCGATAGATTATTAAGGGGGAGCTCTTGACAATTATTTCACCCGATAGGCGCTAACGGGTATTTTATGCATATTTCCCAGCTCGATTAATTTTATTTCTACCCGATAGGAATTTTGTATAAACCCGATAGATTATCAATCGGGAGATCTTAATGCTCAGATGACCCGACAGTCAGCTAACAGGTATTTTTTTGAACATTTCCATGCTCGATTGTTTTTCGTACACCCGATAGGAGGTTTGCGTAAAACCCGATAGGTTATCAAACGGGAGACGTAAATGCTCAGATGACCGGATAGTGTGCTAACGGGTATTTTTTTTCAACATTTGCTAGCTAGATCGTTTTTCATACACCCGATAGGAATTTTGCATAAACCCGATAGGTTATCAAACGGGAGACGTAAATGCTCAGATGACCCGATAGTGTGCTAACGGGTATTTTTTTCAACATTTGCTAGCTAGATCGTTTTTCATACACCCGCTAGGAATTTTGAAAAAAACCCGATAGATCATCAAACGGGAGACGTAAATGTTCAGATGACCCGATAGTGCGCTAACGGGTATTTTTTTGGAATATTTGCATGCTCGCTTGGGTTTCATGGACCCGATAGGAATTTGTTATGAAACCCGATAGACAACCAACAGACCCGATTGATTTCTTAACGGGTGTAGTTCCCATTTATAAAAGCCCGTTAGGGTTAAGTCGCCACCCGATACGATTTTGACGAATACCCGTTAGGAATTACCAAAACCCGCTTGTTTTTACGAATGCCCGATACAAAAATATCCGAACCATACCCGATAGGAGGGGCTAATCTAACAGCCCGATAGATTTTTATGGCAGCCCGATAGAAATTTATGTCGTACCCGATTGGAGTTACGTCTTCCCGATAGATTTTTAACATCACCCGATACGATTTTCACCCTACCCGCTTGGGATTAGGCACACCCGCTAGGTTCCCTATCGGGAAATCAATTCCGAGTGTTCCTAGCGGGCATGGTGCGCCACATTTTTCTCTCGGTGTATACAATGTATAATGGTAAGGATATCTAACGATTCCTGATTTATTAATAATGCATATTCCTGCTCTGTTCTGACTTGTAACAATACTAAAATGTGAGAAATACTGATTGACTGGATAGTCTGCTGGTAGGAAGTTACGGATTAATAGTATTGTATCGCAGGCGACTCCGCGGCATAACACAAGTTCACTAAGAACTTAGCATGCCGTGGGCACTGGCATTGTTTTATTCTGAAGTTTAACATTTTGTTTTGAATTATTCGTTTTTCAGCAGATTGCGTTACTTTTTCATCAATTTGTAAAATTAGTTTATTTTCAGTTTTCTGATTCAATTATTTGTTTATTTAGTTAAATTATGTTTGCTGTTTATTTCTCCACTGTGCCAATAAACCATATTCTATTCTATTCTATTCTATTCTATTCGAGCCCTCCACGAGAATTTTCGACTTCACATTGCGGCACACGAAGAACAAGACATCACCCGGCTCGCCAAACACGCTGATCGCCTTCTCCCATTCGCACCAACTCTTCAAGCGGCTACCGTCGCCGAAGAAACAACAGTGATTCCCAGTAGACGACACCGGCGATCACCGACGAGAACGACAGCGAATGAGCCCCGGTTTCCAGCCCTTTTCGACGGCTACGAACCTTCCAACAATACACGCGACGCACCGAACCACGCACACGAGATCGTCACGAAGGGACCCCCGTGCCATGCGAAACTTCGCCGAAAACCCCCGGATTTCGGCGAATTACTAGCGGCGGGGGTCATTAAACCTTCCGAACCTGCATGGTCCAGATCACTGCAGCATAGAGCCACACCACGAGCCGCTACGATTCTACGTCTTCAACTCGCCGCAAGCACAATCGAATCACGACCGCACGCTCACGTGGACTACCGACTCACCGCGCAAATTGATCTCAACCAACGCACGTTCCGTGGCCTCACTAATTTGCAGCATCGAACCACTCCACGAGCCGCTACGATTCTACGTCTTCAACTCGCCGCAAGCACAATCGAATCACGACCGCACGCTCACGTGGACTGCCGACACGCAGATTTCAACAGCACAAAACGCTACCACGAACGATCTACCGTACGCCACTCACGATCCATCAAGACGCCGCAACGCCTCCGACAACAGCGCCCGAGCTACCGCACGAGCCACATACGACACCGGCGGGATACCTCGCGCCCGCACCGGCACCCACGCCACTAATCGGCCTCGAACCACCGCCACCCCACGACAATGACCACAGCAGCCACCCGGACAGCCCACACGGACCCAACACACGCACCTCCCACGCCCGGCCACAGCCACAGCGACATCAACAAAATTTAATTAAAATTGAAAATTACTTAAATTCTGGGGGGAGCAGTGTTGTGATCGGCTGCTCCTCCACAACTCAAATTGTGTCTGAACATGCTGTTACTTAGAGTGGGGACCCCCCGACCCCCCTCTGACCTTGTCAAGGGGACTATAAAAGAGCCAGGGTGCCACCAATAAACTAACCATTCTCTCGTAATCGATCGACTCGTCTATCCGACTCCCAATCACTACACATACATCATTTGTGTCTGTAAAATACTTAATACCGCGTAATGTGTACTAGTTTCACATCGTTAATACCGTAATTTGAAAGAATGTATTCGACTGGTAAGTGTAATAAGTTGTTCTACGCATCACCTCCTAAACAGCAATGTCATTTTATATTATAGTAACATCTATATTATGCAGGACCACTGAATGGCCCCGCGTTTTGTAATAACCGTTGTGGAATGGTTTTAATGGTTTTCTATGGAATGGCGAACCATAGCACGGGATCAAAGTTGCAAGTACCCGTAGCTCAAAACCAAAACCGGTATTTCAAGTCTACTATGCTTAGTTTCAAAGTCTGTATGTGTACACCTATTTGACTGTTCCTTCCAACGCGAACATTTAATAAACATTTGGGATATCATGGATTATCATACTTCAAACTTACATAAGCTTTATATTTTTTACCCTCTTCTGATTCCGTGACTCGGCAGACGGTTTTGATCCACTGGAAACTGGAATGGTATCTTAATGAAGGAAGACGTTAAGATTGACATGATCTAATTGTTGTAATACCTCAAGTCAGGATTTCTGATGGCCAAATGGATGGTCGGCTGCAACTAAGATTGAAAGGCCCAGGAGCCCAGAGTTGGTTCACGTACTGTAATTTGAGGTTTACGATTACTGTCATTAGTGTTCAACTCGCTCAGATGACGGAGGACTCGATAGGTTGAAGTAGGAACATTGAAAACCAACGAATTATTTTAGACCTATCAGGTAGCTTAAGAATCACAATCATACAACTTCCGTTGTTTGTCAGCAACCAAAGTTGACGAATTGGGTACTTCATTGCCTGAAAAAAATATCAAAACGCAGCAAACTATTGCGGTTTATTATTTACCTGTAGGTATAGTTGCCCCTTCTGCTTAGATCTGTTTTCTGTGGTCAAAACGTACCCTTGTGCTACCCACAAGAGAGCCCTAAATCGAGTACTGGAGCCAGCCGGGTAATCACATTTCATAAAATATGAGGTGGAATAAAGAATTCTATAATTAATTATTTGTCATTATTCATGAAGCATAACGTTTGTTCACATTAAAAAAGTACCTATTAACAGACTCCATAATAACCATAATTCTTCAAATGAAATAATATCTCGGAAAATCCAACTCGATTTCATACAGACATGTGCGATTACAATCAGGTGATCCCTACCACTGATATCTGGGCCGGGCGTATACCGTTCCAACCACGATCGTGTTGAAGCAACTATTCGATGCAAACGAACGGCAGGACGTACAATGCTCCGGGTGGTCTCAAAAAATTCTTCATTTAAAAATGTTAAATAAACCATACCTGTTGAAAGTTTTCGAGCTACGGCGTTCGGAAAATTTCAACCCCTTTTTTTCACCCCCAAGAGATGAGTGACAGTAACGCCGCGCTTCGCGGACCAACTGGACCCCAAATGGGACCTGCAAACCAGATTTCTTCAATTTTGGTTCATGGTAACTAAGGAAATTGCGTCGTACGGCAAACGAACAGAAAGTTTTTATTCCATTTTCGGGTTCTACATACCTTGAAACAGAGCCCATCAATTTTTAAAAAAAATTTGTTATTGTAAACTAAACCGAAACAATAACTTCAATATTCCGACAAGAAAATGCATTTCTTTCTCATTCAATTTGAAGTTATCTACTTGAATTTTCTCTGTTTGGACGAAAAGATTGGTCAAAAATTTCCTCGTTCATGATGCTGGGACTGTAGCCTTCTCGTTCATCTCCCTTGTAGGTAACTCTGTCACAGTATTGTTTTTATATCCTGAAACGCCTGTAATTGTTTTAGAACGTTGAGTGGCTGGTTATTTTCGTCTATTCAGCGGTAGGTTTCTCTGTTCGATAGTACGTTAGATGAGGTTATTCGTATTTTGATGGAGCTAGCCGAATCGGGTGTTAAGTGTTTCGACCCCTCGAGCAAATTCGCTCTTAGTTATTTCCGCGGTGGGGGGAGTTCAAAGCAAAGGCTTACTCGGGAAACCTCTCCGACCTTCGGATAAATACCCGACAACTTCAATTAAACAACTTGTAGCGTTTAAACCTACGAGAAGACCACTCAAGTTGGAGAAGATGTTGTGTAACGAGAAAAGTTATAAGTTGCTCCCGGAATTTTGCTTTATTGTATTGATTATATTTCAGTAATGTAGTTGTATCCCTCCTTCCACTTAGCTGGGCAAAGGGCAGCTTACAATGATGTTTATGCAAAATTTCAGGGCCCGTTGAATTCTAAATATTGTGGGCTATTCCACTAACTAACCTACTTTTAGCAGGGAACATGCTTTAGCCTTGGACTAACTAGCCGAAAAATGTCACGCGGAAGTGTCACGAAATTTTAACGATGATTTTCACGTACAACCGAGTAGTTGCTAGGGAAATGAAACTTCTTTCATTTTCATCGGACAAAAATCGTTTTCCATTCGTTGGAAAGCTCTTGATTTATCACGAATTTATTTCGTATTTGTTCTTGGTATTTATTTCGTAGTTTCATACTATAACTATATAAATGGATGTTATAAATGGATAGTAAACAATGACGCTTGTTTGGTTGTCACTTGGTTGTATTCTGGTGACGAAGTGAAATCATAACAGTGCGGCTACAGAAGCATGTTCTATGTTTCTTGAATTTTAGCCGTAGGCTCTAAGCAGCAAGCATCCGGGGGCCAGGGGGCTTGCCCCCTGGCGAGGCGCGCAGCGCCGAGTTTTAGTACCCAATGTTTTAATTAAATAAACCTTCTTTTTTAGAACCTTGAATTCATTCCGTCAAAGTAATGCTTGATGTTCCTGATTTGAACAGTCAAACTAACGTTAAAACAAATTGTCAGGCCTCAGCAGAAGAAGTTCTTCAGGATTCCCATAAATTCAGCTTCCTCAAAAACTGACGACCAATTCCAGTAGGTAACTCTGTTAAATCGACACCATAAACTATCATCAAGCCCAAAGCAAAGCACACACACATAAAGCATCTTCAGGGCTTAGTCTGCTAGGATAATGTTCTCCTTCACATTGATGGAGGATATACCGACAACTCGGTAGGAATAACTCCAAAAAAAAAAAAACCAGTCATGCAGCATGACTTAATGAGCGAATTTTCAAAGAAATATTCGAATTAATGGCTATGGTTTTGAATAAAGGAAAACTTCGGTCTGAAATTTGGTTTTCTATGTATATTCTCTTCGTATTTATTTTAATTTGTACGTTTTGTCCATCCTGATTCTACCGTTTGTTTATTACGTAATTGTACTAAGTGCTTATTTATTTGATCGCTGTGGGTTCATATTAGGTAGGATAGGGTAGTTAGGACTTTTGACTTACCTACTCAAGAGAGTGCAGTAGGTAAAGGAGTTGTTATAGAAAATCATGAGTGCTTCAAGTGCAGGTTGTTTTTCATGCAGGCTCAATCTTGAAATAAACTATGAAGGAAGGATGTGGTTTCTGGAAGGATCACTTGGAAGAACATGTGGGTGCTACGCTGACCACTCTAAGGGGGTGGGGGGTGGGGGTAAGAGTTTAAAGATTATCCTAGTTTTGGGTAATTTTTGCGCACTTTAAATGCTCTAATTTAAGAACGGATTTAGATATCTAAAATCCGATTTCACCATCGTGTTCAGCGTGCAAAAACCTTTAAAATGAGGGGTCACTTGTTAGAAAATAACATTTTGGGGATTTTTGGGTAATTTTTGCGCACTTTAAATGCTCTAATTTGAGAACGGATCAAGATATCTAAAATCCGATTCCACCATCGTGTTCAGCGTGCAAAAACCTTTAAAATGAGGGGTCACTTGTTGGAAAATAACATTTTGGGGATTTTTGGGTAATTTTTGCGCACTTTAAATGCGCCAAAACCCTCCTTAGAGTAGGCCAATTTCGCCCATCTTCGAACTTAGCCTTTCGATTGCCATGATAGATTTTTTGTGCAAATTTGAGCTGTTTATCTCAATTCTATCGAGAGTTATCGTCTGGAGTGACACATATATATATAAATATATATATACATATAAAAAAGTGTTAAATTTCAGGAATCGTTTTAGAATGGTCTGAAACGGATTTCTATGAAGAAAATTTCCAAAAATTTATATTATTTAAATTTCGAAGCCATTGCAATAGCTTCATTTTCTTTGAAAATTCGCTAAAACGTCTGCAGTTCGAGTAGGCAGTATAGCTTCCCCACTTCGATCACATGAACGTATAGAAAGTTGGATAGGTTCGTTTTGATACGAGACTATCTGCGACCAACCCGCGTGTACCCTCAAAATTTCAGCTCTCTACGACTATTTTTCGCCTAGTAAAGAAGCGTTACAATGAAACGGTAAACATTTCATGTTCGCGCACGCGCAGTCGAAAGTTACAGTACGATTCCAATGAAATTCGTACGAAACTATCAAAGTATTATTCCTGATCGACCCTCCAAATCTGAACTCATTTCAACAATATTTAAGGTAGTTATTGGCGTTTCAAGTATTTCACGTTTGCGCATGCGCCGACGAAAGTTACTGTATTTTTTCAATGATTTTAGTATGGGATCATCTGTGACCCGACCCGCACTTACCCTCCGAATTTCAGCCCATTTTGACCATTATTTGGGGTAGTTATGGGCGTTACAAGGAATTACCACAGACAGACATACAGACACGGAACTAAAAAATGTTCTTCGTTCTCTGAAAAGCAAAATGGTAGTCGAAGTTTTCATTTTGGAGGAGACACTTTTTTTTACTCAATCACGAATCCAGTGCTTCCCTACCTTCCGGTAGTGAGGAAGCAAAAGGTAGGTAATGTTTGTTCGAAAAGGAAGTTTACTTCATTGATGAACTCTCAAGAACTTTAGAAAGCTAATAATTATTATTTTAACGTTTAGCATGAATGTAATGAATGTGTGTGTGCAATCTGATGAACTGGTTAGGTAGGGCTCCTGTATTATTATTGTGAGTCCGGCGATCTCGAGCTTAACCAGTGCTTTGAGTGCAAATAGTGGTCCTTTCGCACTGGCTTCAGCCTCCTCCATCGAATGACCAGTCCCTTGTTCGATTCTTCACAAAGAAAAATATTACCGACCACTTTCTCCCCAACGTTAATTTGTAATTTGTCCATTGCGACACCATTCCTCGAATCACGTGGCATCTCGTCCAGGTCATCAGCATCCTGCGATTTAACATATTTTACCATTCTGTAATAATTTATGTACTTTAAGGAACCCTGACTCGCCATACAGCTTTGCAAATTACTTGAGCGCCTCCAAGTCTTATTATAATACCTTATTATAACAACCTTATTATAATTTTATATGCACAGCTCGGGGCTTTAGAGGTAGCTCTAACCTCTTAATCCTCACTATACTCTCCACTCTCGATTGTCAATCGTCTACACTCAATGTGAGTCGTGCCACCTGTACTCCGGGATTTCTACTTTTCTGGACGGCTTCTCGACTTCTACGGGACTTCGGGGATTTCGATCTGACGAGAAGCTGGCCTCTACTTGGATTTTCCACCATCCACCAGGGGATCCACGGCAATCGGTCAGAACCTTCCTTTACCTAGGTACTTCATAATGCAATTAATTGGCACCTACTAATAATACAAATATTCAAGGTAGGCTCCTTTATAGGTAGGATTTCGAAGCTCGAATAAAAATTCAGCTTTCAGGTAAGTATATTGGTGTATTCATTGTTCTTCCGTAAAACCATTATAGTGTGTTATATAGTCAAAGTCTTATCTTGCCACAACGCTCTTGTGGAAGCATTTTTCATCCCTTTTCAAGTAATTTACATGATTCCCGTCTCCGAGGACCACGTTTTACCAACAATATGAAATCGATCAATCAATTTTTTTTTAAATTTGTTATTTATTTAATTTTTTAATAGGGCTAAGAGTGCATCTAGTAATGGAAACAGCCTGCTAATGATATACACATAACCGCAGGTATCAAGGTAATTAACGTTTTGCTACATTGATTTGGATCACGTTACTCGCCAGTGCATTGAAACAAAGAGGTCGCATTGTTTCCTACGGCTTCGTCGAAAGTAGAAGGCCGTTGCTTTGTTGTTCTGCTCGTTGGTTTTCTTTTGAAACTCACTTCGTTACTCTCCAGCCACATCCTGTGGGTCTACTCTCCCGTAGTACACCTGGTCCCTCCTCCTTTGAGGCTCCTCTAAAGTCTTAATTTCAACAATGAGTTGGGATCTGAGGTTTGTGCTGGACCCGATCAGCAGTGGCGAGTCAAAGGAATCCGGTCTTGTTATTTACTGTATCAAAGTTGTTTGAAGAAGATCTCAATTAACTTTTTCTTGTCGGATATCACGAACCCATCTCTAATTACTATCTCAATGATGAGGAGTATAACCCGGTGTAAGTAAAGGATGAATAGTGTAGTATTATAATACATCAGCATTATGCACCAATGATCTGGATCACTTCTGTGTCAACCAAACCCGAAGGCTTACGTTTATTAGAGGTTACACCCCCTCGAAAAACCTAGAACTGATTAATATTTATAATCACCTAAAAAAAAATGAATGTATAAAGTCGAAATTCTGGAACTCACCTGATGTCCTGATGATATCCATACGATTCCGATCTTGTAGGTCGATTTCTCTCAAATAGGATTCTCAGTATAGGATTCTTCTAAACGCTGCAAAGTATAATTAATAGACCACCAACTTCGAGGGTAAAGCAGACAGTACTGCACCGCATCAGCTGAGTGCGGGTTGGGAAAGTTGTGTGACGCTTGCACTTGATGTCTGTGCTTAGCATTGATTCAAGATTTAATAACTTGCAGTACTGGCTTACTGGTGATACGGTATTTTGGTTTATTATTTTCAATAATGAACCATTGGAATCGAGCATGAAAAAAAAAAATTCTTACCCCCCCTCAAAATTTGATGGTTTACGTTTCAAGGTATGTAGAATCCAAAACTGCAATAAAAATATTTCTGTCTGTCCGCCGTACGCCGTACGGGCCACTTTTCTTAATTACCATGAATCAAAATTGATGAAATTCGGGTTATAGGTTCCGTTCGGGGTCTAGTTGGTCCTCGAAGCTCGACGTTACTGTCAGTCATTTCTAAGGGGTTCAAAATAGGGGTTGAAATTTTCAAAACGCCTATACCATTTTTTTTTACGTGAATATTTTTACGGTTTTAAATAGTTCTTGAACTTGCGAGTTTTTTAAGACCATCCGGAGCGTCGTACGTCCAGCCGTTCGATCACAGTAAGGCCCCGAAGTTTGCACCGACAGGCATTTTCGACTCCAGTGTGAATGAAATTGTATACAATTCAAACCAAATCTCGTAATCAGAGACGCGCCCACAATAGGAAATTTGGCGGAGATGAAATCATTGCTAGGGATCACCTGATTATATTGGCGGAGTATGAAGTCGAGTTGGTTGTTCTGTGATATTATTTAATTTGAAAAATGATGGCTCTTTTGGAGTTTGTTGGTAGGTACCTAGTGAAACTTGAACAAACGTTGAAGTATTATTGATGGGTAAATTATTACTACGGTAAATCATTACTCAACGGTAAATTATTACACAACGGTTCATTATACCATCTACGTAGAAGGGGCTGGAGTTTGTTGGTAGGTACTTTCGCAACTTTTTTCACTCCTCATCAACAATTTCTTTTCAGAACTTCATTATGTGTGTTTCTTTTTGTTAGGTACCTACTGTTTGTCATCGGCAGAATTATTTTAGCAACATTTAACTCGTGATTTAGGTAGGTACCTAGTAACGAGTACGGGGTTAGGTACTAACCTAAGGAGGGTCTGCGATCTACATAATCAATTCAATTCAATTCAATTTTTTTATTCAGCAAATACTTTATACAACAAATATAATGATTTTTAGAGAGTCTATAATATATATAAGGTTATAATATGTATAGAATAGTACATATCATATTATATAGACGGGTTATCTATACATAGAGCTGTGATCTGTTACGGAAGGGTATTCTATACAAAATAATAAACCGTTGTGCAGGGATTTGAAGCGTTTTTTATTGTTTGAACTCTTCTTGTTTATTTTGGCTGCAGATTGCCCGTGAGCCATGAAAGTTATTTAAACTACACAATTATTAACTCAACAAAAATGATTTACATTGCATCAATACCTATTGTAAAATCAGATTGAGGAATACCTGAAACCTTAATTTTGAGCTTGTGGTTCTTGTTCAAAGGCTTCAGCAGTTTTTCGGGGTTATGTTACATGAAATCGTTGGGGAACAGTTTCCCTTTTCTTGTGTTGATATAGTTTTGATAGCGTGGTTATAATATGAGTGGTCCTGGTGTAGAGATCGTAGCTGAAAACAAAGCTTACAGATTTTTCTTTTTTTATAACACGGGGCTGTACATTTTATTTCCCTACATCCACACGTGGACCATCAACTTGATATCATCAATATCGCTTTTATTATGTGAGTTTTTATCATTTGCTGCGTTAATCATGGTTGATCTAAAGTCCTCTGCGATAATCGTGTTTGCGTTGTGCAATAGCATGTTAAACTCGTCTTGTTTTAAGTGGAAAACGTGCAAATGGAAGTAAAAGAGGGAAGGGTTTGACCTGAAAGGCCTCTTAGGTAACGAGGGGTCCCATTGAGGCCTCTTCCCGTAGAATTGGATCAAGGCCCCAAATGAGTCCGGTTGCGTGTGGTCTGAGGGAAACGAGAGAAGCGCGTCCTTTGAACCTCGTGCATCACTCGCACATTTCTTCCTCCTTCACACCCATCGTCCTTTTCATCTTTTCTCCACCGCTTCATCTTTTCCTTCTCGTATTCTTTTCTTCG
The DNA here is from genome assembly GCA_954871275.1 of Leptopterna dolabrata. Classification (NCBI taxonomy): domain Eukaryota; kingdom Metazoa; phylum Arthropoda; class Insecta; order Hemiptera; family Miridae; genus Leptopterna; species Leptopterna dolabrata. The sequence continues at coordinate 14,268,283 of OX940976.1, forward strand.
TGTTGATCGCCGAGGTGCTTTCCTCCTGGGGTGAGTCTTTGAGTGGAATCCGAGAGGTTTTCTTGCCTCCTGAATGGGAGGGCTCTTTGAATTGCAGAGGAAGCGCATAGCATCATAACGGCTTCTTCAACACGTCCGACAGGTGAGCTTTGTACCTACGCCTCGCTCGCAGGTAGGTAGCTACTACCTACGTTTCACTTTATTCAACGAAATTGATCGAAGAAGCCTTGAATTATATGATCATCAATGGTATCAATACAGTACCTATGCTCTTATGATCTCGTTATCACACTCTCAAAGCTTACCTACTCTTAATTGTAACGTTTGAAATAAAGAGTTCCGAAAACATCTCGCAACAATTATTATTAATAGCCATTCATTTTTAAAATGAAAATTAACCAGTAGCGTTGAACAAAAACTGATGAAAAAAAAGCTGCAAAATCCTTGTCACATGGGTTTATTATTTTATTGAACTTACCTACAGAAATGTTGACTGTTCATTTATTGTTTATCAAAAACGCGAATTAGGCTACTTTTTTTTGCAGATTATCTTTGATCCATTTATTTGATTATTTGATCCACAAATTATCTTTGAGCGCCATTTAATTGTCTTGATTCACATTTTGATACTACTTCTAGAGTTATTATACAAATTTATGGTATTTCAGACTATCTCCCAGGTTGTTGACTCATAAAAAATGAATTTAACATCCCTCAACGTAATACCCATGGGTATATTCCGATCGGGCTGCAAAGTTTTGGGACACAACTAGGGCCCAAATGGAGCTTGTGTGCGTAAGAACGAATTTTTTAGACCGAAAATGAACTAGATGTGGGTGATAATGCGGACGGACATTGCATTTTTGGAATCTACGCACCTTGAAACGTAAAAGAAAAAATTTTGAGGGGGTGTTATAAAACTATTTGTTGAGCGATACATATTTTTCGACCACCTCCATCTCTTGTAACGCACCAATTCTACCCCATGAACCCCCGCCCCCCCCCCCCCCCCCACATCCTGGCGTTTCAACCCCTATTTTTCACCCTTAGAAATGAGTGACAGTAACGCCGAGCTTCGCGGACCAGCTAGATCCGAATGAGACGCATACAAAACAAATTTCATTAGTTTTGGTTCATGGTTGTTTAATAAGCCCCTATCGAATTCTCTCGGAAACAAAGCCTGGAGTGAAAACTTTATTAAAAAATTAACTTCGAACGGGATCGCACACAAGTGGCACTTGACACTTTTCACCCTGTAGTACCATTACATCGCCTTTCGCTTTTCCGAGGGTCATTTTTGAATGAAAATGAATGTGCTGAACTTTTCCATCCATGTTCAGGGGCGAGGCCATTGAAATCCGCGAGTCACTCTCGCCCACGTTGGTCACCCATGTCCTACACAAGATTTACATTATAAAAACAGGAGACTTGTCCACCCAACACGGCATTCGCTCTGGTCCTTTTCCCACTCTACAAGGGCCTATTAAGGGTGAAAAAATGTTAAAAACCATCCGCCTGAAGGGTGATATGAAAGTTGGTCCAACATCATTTTCTGCCAACTTTTCCTGAGCCCTTAGGACTCGAAGCTCTCACTCCTTTCAGGATATTTTTTCTTTTTGCTCCCTTTTTTCACTCACTCAAGTTAACCCCAACTCCTTCAACTCTTTGATAGTATTATTGTCCCCGCTATGACTGCAATAATGGCCGGGTGTTTCCTGTTTTTTGGTACAGTCCCCCTCTTTCCACTTTTATAATGCATTTTTCTCCCCCACTGATTTTTCCCTTAAGGGCAACCGCTTGAAAGAGCTATGCGGCGGACGATAATCGATGCCATAAACGAGCGGTTTATTTCTTTGACAAGATACTATTAGGAAAATAGACGTTTCATATCTTTTCGAGGAAGAATCTCTTCCTCCCTCCGCTCAAAGGATTCCCTTTGTTTTTACAATGCTTCTCCTCTTTGAATAAATTTTCTCTTCTTTTGTGTCGTCAAAAAACGAAAATGGGATGGGGAGAAATTCCCTGGCGGCTCACGCCCGAAAACGTTCTACGGGCAGTTCGTGATTGCCTTGATGTACCAATCCAACATGGTTTGGAATAAGAAACAGGCGGCATGAGCCAGATCGGAAACGCCGATTGCATCCAAGTCGTGATAGGTTAAAGAGACGTTTTAAATTAAGAGGAGAACTTACTAGCTCCCTGCCCAGTGGATTATGTAGGTATCTTTGTATTGAGAAATCGTGAAAACACTTGAGGTTTAGGTACTTGATTCCTACCTACCTATACTATTTAATTGGGCTAGTTTCACCCAACCTTTTCGTTTGATGTTATGTGTTTTTTCGTTTAGTATGCGTACCTAGTAATAAATATCAACTATATTATAGTCTCGGTAGGAGGTAGTCTCTACTCAGTTGTTATTAGCGAGGCTCTGCGTGTGGAGCTGGTTACCACGTAACAGCTAACGGCGGCCGATAAATAGGAGGCAGTAATTTCCTCGGCCTTGTATCATAATAAGCGTTTCTGCATAGATTTACCGTATCTATTACCCGTGCGCGTAACAGACACGTTTAACAGATACGCGAGGGCGCAAGGCGCAAAATGCGTTTACCTTGCGTTTTTACCATTTTTAAGTTCTGTTTTTCTCGTGGCAAAATGCCCAAATAGTGCTTGGTGCCAATTGCCAGTTCAGTTAGGTAATTCAAGTGAAGAAAAACGAAGATAAATATTACCCGATACGAATGACCCCCCCCCCCCCCCCCCCCCATCATGTTTTTAGCGAATTTTCAAAGAAAATGAAGCTATTGCAATGGCTTCGAAATTTAAATAATATAAATTTTTGGAAATTTCCTTCATAGAAATCCGTTTCAGACCATTCTAAAACGATTCCTGAAATTTAACACTTTTTTATATGTATATATATATTTATATATATATGTGTCACTCCAGACGATAACTCTCGATAGAATTGAGATAAACAGCTCAAATTTGCACAAAAAATCTATCTTGGCAATCGAAAGGCTAAGTTCGAAGATGGGCGAAATTGGCCTACTCTAAGGAGGGTTTTGGCGCATTTAAAGTGCGCAAAAATTACCCAAAAATCCCCAAAATGTTATTTTCCAACAAGTGACCCCTCATTTTAAAGGTTTTTGCACGCTGAACACGATGGTGGAATCGGATTTTAGATATCTTGATCCGTTCTCAAATTAGAGCATTTAAAGTGCGCAAAAATTACCCAAAAATCCCCAAAATGTTATTTTCTAACAAGTGACCCCTCATTTTAAAGGTTTTTGCACGCTGAACACGATGGTGAAATCGGATTTTAGATATCTAAATCCGTTCTTAAATTAGAGCATTTAAAGTGCGCAAAAATTACCCAAAACTAGGATAATCTTTAAACTCTTACCCCCCCCCCCCCCCCTTAGAGTGGTCAGATTGAAAAATGTGAGAAGTATTAATTGAAGACGAGAGTTCGAAGCAAAAAAGGGGGAGGCAAACGATTAGTACAACTCCTTGAATTTCCCATTTGACACATAATTGTTATGATACCTTCATAGATAGACAAGTACCGGCCCACGTATTACTAGAAGGAAGACGAAAGAAAAAATCTATTTCAAATTATTCAATTTAGGTACTAACAGTAGGAGGAAGAAGGTTAGGTAGGTATCTTATCAATTTATTATCAGTATCATACGAATATTTGATATTCAAAGGTAGGTAGGTACTTAACATGATAAAAATAATATCAATGAAGAAGGAAGGATCTACCTACCTAGTAGAGCAAATCTTGAACTGGTTTTAGATACCAGGCCTGAAATCGTAGTCAAGAGGAAAGGCCATTCAGAAGGAACAAGGAATCTACTCATAACAAACGGTAGAATCAGGATGGACAAAACGTACAAATTAAAATAAATACGAAGAGAATATACATAGAAAACCAAATTTTAGACCGAAGTTTTCCTTTATTCAAAACCATAGCCATTAATTCGAATATTTCTTTGAAAATTCGCTCATTAAGTCATGCTGCATGACTGGTTTTTTTTATTACTTATATTATGCCATATAACCCTCCTAATCACTCCGCCTCCCACCAATTGACCGTTCGATCACCGGATTTACCTACCTGTAAATTGCTAACATCCGGTCGATTCGTCCAAGGATTGATGGCGGATGTTTTCGAGCGCTTGCATCCCGACCACTGATCTGTACAAATAAGGAGTGTTGAACAGGCGGGATGGAATTTTGCGTTGGGCGTTAAATAGTTAATAAATCCGGTGAATAAATGGACATTAAATGTCAATTTGGTTGTGTGTGTGTGTGGGGGGGGGGGGGGGGTACCTATAGGTAAGTGAAGGTCCGATTATCGATCATGCATCAACAAGAAACGTGACGAGTAGTGAACGGAAGAGAAACGGGTTGGGATATGGGGTATGATGGATATGTACCTACCGATTACCCGATCTACACCCTCTGGAAAATCATAGAGGCTGAACTCCAGGCGCTTCAGTTAGTTCTTCCTGTATAACGTTATCCACTCAGAATATTTGGACCAAACAGGCATGAAAAATGGATTTCTGAAGTTGAGATTCGGTCCAGGATAGAGCAAGCCAGGTCAGCATTTGTACGTATGAAGGCTGTCCTGAGTGATAAATATCTGAACTTTGGCATTCGATACCGTGTTCTTAAGCGCTACGTATCTCGTGGGTGCAGCGAGTTCGTAATACAGAAGTACTGCGGCGAGCTGGTATCGAGGATCGCGAGCTCTTTAAAACTATTAAGAAACGAAAATTTGGATATCTGGGCCTCATATTCAGAGGAGACCGATACGCCTTCCAACGCTTGGTTCTTGAAGGCAAGATAAGTGGATACGTCTATGGCACCCAGAGAAGAAGAGGCCGGGCAGTGTTGCGAAAAGGGTTGTTCTAGAAAAAACTAAGCTATGATCTATACTTAGCTGTATGCTTGTAATGTAAAATTTTGCGCGATTCTGAATATACCCAAGTTCCTGTACCCAATGCAGCTTATTAATAACAGAAAACCCCAAAAAAAACTAAAATAAATTCATATTTCCGCTCACTGATACCGACTAAACTGGTTGAACTAGTTTCTGTAAGAGAGGAAATACAGTAGGTGTAATTCTGCGTCATATACAACCAACCTTCCAGTTTGAGTCCTCTGGGTTGGCCAAATTGAGGATGATGGAATCAGGACCAGGACTGACTAATCTGTTAATAGTTCGAGCGGTTTGAGGGATCGACAATTCGACTTTTCTCCCTTAACAAAACATTTGATTTGAACGTTTTGCTGAACGCCATAAAACGGATAAAAATCGTAGTGGAAAGAGACGTCAGTTTGGGGACGGAAAAGCATTCAAACAGCGATTGTGTGCCTCCCGGTAGATACAGTAGTCAAACAGCCATCTCGCGAACGGGGTGCTTTAGCGAAGAGCGGCTGTTGTAGAGTGGCTGTCAGTGGGGCTGGTGGTGGAGGGTTGAAGTCATAATTACGCCACTGCTGTTTACTATACCGCTGTTTACACGCCGGTGAAAGAGGGCATCGGTACGTTTTGACCTTTTCCTACAGTAAAAGCCTCAGTTTCCACAAGCTCGCCGACCCCCCACCAACCGCTTCGTATTTTGGGATGTCTGGGAAATGGGATATCACTTTGACGCTGCGTTTAGACAAATCTTCGAATTAACCGCTGAGAAAACCTAAACAACCATTCGTGTCGCGGAAATCATTGCCTGCATCAACAACTTGCATTAAATTCAACCCAAAGTTCCAGAAGACGCTGCATCAAAAAGACTGGTCTATACTACCAAAAGAAGAGTTTTTGTGGTGCTCGTTGAGGACGATGATATTTTTGTTCGTACGTATGACTTTTTACGGTTTTTCATTTTAAATTCTTTGTGATCACATGGTTTTGCAATCGGTCTGACAGGTTTTTGTGAATTTTAACTAAAAATCCAAAACGGTTGAACATGAGAAATGTGCTGTGAAATTTGGTTGAATCGGGAAGAGATATTCACGAAAAGTTGAATGTCTAAATATTCAGGCTCAAGACTGAGCACAGGAATTACTGTAGGACGATCTATGATTATCAGGATAATACCAGAAAAGTAGTTATAGAAATTCGTCGGATAGACTTGATTTGTTGTGTTACTGTGATATTGATGGTTTGTTCGCATGCGGAGATGCTGGTATCATTCGATATCGAATTGAAATACGTAGGATGCTGTAGTGAAGCGAATATGCTTGAAAATACATCAAATTCGGCCAAATATAACCACAGTACCATACCACAGTATGAGAACATCTTCATTTTGGACCATCGAAATTTAATCTTGTAGCGACATGAAACGGACGAAACATTTTCCATTCATGTGGAAATGTCGATTTCGTTGGTGGTGAAATTGTTTTGGATTTTGCATGATGACTTCCTTACATTCGGTAGAGGATGCAGAAGTTTGTAGTCTTCAATTACAGTTGAAAATGAGTCATGCACACTTCTTAGATTACATCGATTCAGGACTGATTTTATACATAAAATTACATTTTTTTTCGGAGACCCATAATTTTTGGAGCGTGTTCCATTTTATGATTTCAGTAGTTTTCCGATATTTCAGAGAGCTTGTGGTGACATGAGTTATTTTTGGGATGCTCACAGTACGCACTGAACTAGCCGCAAACCTTTGTACATGATAGAACGACGCCATGAATTTGCTTTCATTATAAAAGTGTACGACAAACTTGAGTAGGTACCTACTTGGAAACAGTCTCTCTCAGAAAAAGTCGGAAAATATCGACTGCAGATTCACCGAAATACGCGGCATTTGCGGCATTGGCCGCCCAAACACATTTGCCCATTCGGTACACTCACTGTTGATCTATTATAGGGTATCATATAACTTGTTTTGAATAGCCACTGCATTTCAAACTAGGAGATGAACACCTTAGCGAAATTCACTTTAGAGCGGTGACCTTCATTGCGAAACACTACAATACATTTAGTAAACAATCACTCAGACTGTTTGAAGAGAGTTCAGCGACACCTCGACAACAAGCGCGGTATAACAGAATCCTACGTCATCTCTGCACCGCGAGCTAAACCTCCGAAGGTCACCAGATCCTCGCTAATGCGAGTTTCCACTCCGCGCCCAACAACCTCTTGTTCGCGGATGGTAAAGTGATAAATCTCGGTGTCAGCGGCCACTTAATACCTGAGGCAGAAAAACGGTAGAAGGCTTCTCTAAGTTCTCTTCATCACCGGGAAAATTGCCCGTTGAGTTGGTCTTTTATCAGAAGTCAGACTTGAGAGAGCTGACTCCGGAGGAACTGGGGTACTTGAGACTGGCTCTAGGAAAATAAGTGATGTGAAAGACGTCTCAGCATTATCTTTCTTTTTTTTCTCTTTTCAGTTGAAAACAAGGATGTTCTTGATAACAATATGTCAGGAGACATAATCTGTGGTGTGGGTGGTATCATAAAACAGAACCATGGAATCTGTTCCATGATAGCGACCGCGTATTCAAAGGTATCCGTGTGGAGAGTGCCAAACAGTACTTCCATGTTCTTCATAATAGTACGGATACAAGTTTTGCGGCAGGGGCCCGCCCATTTCGGTCAAAATCCGCGAACTTGCATAGAAATCTAACTTTTAACCATTCTGACACCACACCGACGCCATTTAGCTAGTAAACCTAGAAAATATTGGACCCAAGGACATGTTTTGCTTCCGAGTCTGCGGAGCAGCGGAAGCCTTGTGTTCACTTTCGTGAGCCAAAAAATTTTTGTCTTCAGAAATCAAAATTTCCACTTGCATTTTGCGTTTCAAAGCCTACTGAACAAATTTGGTTCCGTGTCTGTCGGTCTGTGAGTCTGTGAGTCTGTGAATCTGTGAGTCTGTGAGTCTGTGAGTCTGTCCGCATTTCCTTGTTACAGCCATAACTTCCACGATTTTGAATTGATTCAGCTCAAATTTTGAGGGATGGTGCGGATAAGGCCCCTTGAGGCCCCATACAAATTTCAACATGATTGATCCAGCGGTACGCCCTGCGCATGCGCTAACGTTAAATTCAACAAACACGCATAACTTTCACAATTTTGATTCAATTTCGCTCAAATTTTCAAGGGTTGTTTGGACAAGGCCTAGTGAGTTCCAGTATGAATTTCAGCATGATCGGACCCTCGGTGCGCTCTGCGCATGCGCTGGCGTGAAATAGATTCAATTTCCTTGTTACAGCCGTAGTAACCAAAGATTTCACCCAATTTCAATGTAATTCTCAGGGATTAAGCGGGTAGGGCCCATTGAGGTCCCATATAAATTTCAACATGATAGAGCCAGCGGTTCGCCCTGCGCATGCGCTCTGTCTGTCTGTCTGTCCTTCTATGCACGGCCAAACGGCTCGACGGATATCGACCAAATTTGGCACGAATATCCAGTAGGCTCCCAAGTTGTGCAACGTCGCATTTTCAATTCCCTGACCATAGCGGAACTATGGTCGACCATGGTCAACTCCTGAATGGCTTGACGGATATCGACCAAATTTGGCACGAGTATCCAGTAGGCTCCCATGTTGTGCAACGTCGCATTTTTAATTCCCTGACCATAGCGGAACTATGGTCGACCATGGTCAACTCCTGAATGGCTTGATGGATATCGACCAAATTTGGCACGAATATCCAGTAGGCTCCCAAGTTGTGCAACGTCGCATTTTTAATTCCCTGACCATAGCGGAACTATGGTCGACCATGGTCAACTTCGTTAATTGAAATGGTAACCCCTATTTGTTATCGCGTATTCGTAATCTACGTGAAATTCTATCTACGATCGACCCTTCGGACTACCCCCGCGGTCGACCATAGCGCATCCATGGGCCCCTCCATGGTCGAATCCCGAATTGCTCAACGGATATCGACCAAATTTGGCACGAATATCCAGTAGGCTCCCAAGTTGTGCAACGTCGCATTTTTAATTCCCTGACCATAGCGGAACTATGGTCGACCATGGTCAACTCCTGAATGGCTTGACGGATATCGACCAAATTTGGCACGAGTATCCAGTAGGCTCCCAAGTTGTGCAACGTCGCATTTTTAATTCCCTGACCATAGCGGAACTATGGTCGACCATGGTCAACTTCGTTAATTGAAATGGTAACCCCTATTTTTTATCGCGTATTCGTAATCTACGTGAAATTCTATCTACGATCGACCCTTCGGACTACCCCCGCGGTCGACCTTAGCGCATCCATGGGCCCCTCCATGGTCGAATCCCGAATTGCTCAACGGATATCGACCAAATTTGGCACCAATATCCGGTAGCCTCCCAAGTTGAACGTAGGCGCATTTTTAATTCCCTGACCATAGCGGAAATATGGTCGACCATGGTCAACTCCTGAATGGCTTGATGGATTTTGATAAAATTGGGCACAAATACCCGGTAGGGTATGGGATTTTTCCGTCGTTTGTTGGTTCCACGATACTGCGTACAGCGAATCTCGGATAGCGAGCGAAGCGAGCGGTCAGGCTAGTTATGTATAATGGACGTAATGTATTATGGAAGTCATGTTATGTATAATATGTATTATTTCATGTAATGTTATGTAATGTTATGTTATGTAATGTAATGTTATGTAATATGTATATTTAACGTTATGTAATGTTATGTAATGTAATGTAATGTTATGTTATTTTGCTTCCGAGTCTGTTCTATTTTATAATGGGTCACTCTGATTGTGACGAGGAAGCTCCTGTGCCATCACCTTGGCAGTGTATTTTTGCTGTAAATTAACCAGGTAGAACGCGATCGAGTTCAAGATGGGTGGGCATGATCTGGTCATCCTAACGAACATTTTGGAACCAACCGCACACTTGTGGTCCATTTGTTACGGCAGTTATCGTTAAAAATCTAAAAATTACAAAACGCGTGGTTAACTCCCTCATTTTTTCCACAAAGCTCGTTCTCATCTCAAATTAAAGAGTTTGACGAGGGGTTAAAAAACCGAAAAGAAAATCCGAAAAAAACCCGTATTTTGAGGAAGTTGTTTCCTTTTGAAATACGTACCAACGTACGTACATACAAGTACGGCATCAAGCGGAAAACCGTCAAGAAACTCGTTTTGAGCACTTCTGAACAAGATTCCATGGTTTTCTCGAACGCCTATTTTTGACGGTATCACCAGACTTCCATTCCTCATAAAAGAGGAACATGGAAGTAGAAGAAGAATAAATTAATAATCATTATTTTGAGGGGGGGGGGGGACGAATTTCTCCATTTTCGTTCACGCTGAACACGACTCCATCGAAAAAATATAAATTTCAGCTCCTTCAGCGTATGTGTGCGTGTATGTGTACGCATTTCTACCAACCGCCGTAACTCACGACCCAATGGTCCAAATAGGCTCAAATAATGATGGTAGTTCGGGGTTAGGTCCTAGTTGGCCCCACATCATTTTCGTCGCATTCCGATCAGTAGTAGAGACCACGCATGCGCAAACGTAAAAAAACGTCGAACCCAATAACTTCCGACCCAGTGGTCCAGATCGGGTGTTTTTATGATAGTTCGGGGATAGGGCCTCGTTGGGCCCATATATGGATTTTGTTGCGTTCGTCCATTAGTAGCGAATACGCATGCACAAACGTGAAAACAGTTGAAGCGCCAACACCCACAACCTAGTGGTTCAAACAAACAATCCTTCTTTCCTCTGGTCCAGTAGACTCTAGTTTCCCGTATATTTAGATCATTGTTCAAACTGTTCAAACCTTGTTAATACGGGGAATGTCACTTACTAATTTCCCCATTTGAACGATTGTTAATTCAATACGCTGCGAATGATTACACAATGGTTTATTAATTACCAGTATAGATGCCCCTTCTGCGTAGATCACTGTTTTCTGTAGTCGATACCTACCCTCGAGCTCCGCCCAAGAAAGCCCTAAATCGAGTACTGGAGCCAGCCGGCTATCACATTTCATAAATGTGCGGTGGAATCAAGAATTATGTTATTAATTATTTGTTGTTATTCGAGAAGCATAGGTTTGTTCAAGTTACAGAAGTACTTATAACAAAATCCAAAGTAACCATCATTCTTGAAATTAAATAATATCTCGGAACAACAAAGTCAATTTCATACAGCCTTGCGTGGTTATAATCAGAATTCCCTTGCAATGATATCTGGGCTGGGTGTATACTGTTTCATTCACCATCACGTTGAAGCTTTTCGGTGCGAACGAACGGCTGGATGTACCGGGTGGCCTCCGGGTGGTCTCAAAAATTCTCAAGTTTGAGATCAATGTTAACACGTAAAAAAGCTGCAAATTATTACACAGCGTTTATTATTTGCCTGTGTAGATGTCCCTTCTTCGCAGATCAATGTTTTCTGTGATCAATACGAGCTCCTACAGGAAAGTCCTAAATCGAGCCGGCCCGGGAATTAAAGTTTCGTAAAAATACGCGGGAGTCAATAATTCAGCCATTAATTATTTGTTGTTATTCATGAAGCATAACTTTTTGTTCAAGTGACAAAACTACCTGTCAACAAAATCCATAAGAGCCCATCATTCTTCAAATGAGATATCACGTAACAAACAGCTCGGTTTCATTCAGCCATGCGTGATTATAATCAGGTGTTCCCTAGCAATGATATCTGGGCTTGATGCATACCGTTTCATTAACGATCATGTTGACGAAGCTTATCGGTGCTAATGAACGGCTGGATGTGCAATGCTCCGGGTGGTCTCAAAAAATACTTTAGTTTGTGATCAATTTAAAAACTAAAAAAAAAAACCTTTTACCCTTCTACTGAATGTTTTCTAGCTACGGCGTTTGGGAAATGTCAACCCCTATTTTTCACCCCTTCTGTCACTCAGAGATGACTGACAGTAACGCCGAGCTTTGCGGGCCAACTAGACCCCAAACGGGACCTGATCTCATTAATTTTGGTTCATGGTAATTAGGGTACGGTGTACGGGCAGAAATATTTGTATTCCATTTTCGAATTCAACGTACCGTGAAACGGAAACCATCAAATTTTGAGAGGGAGTTGAACATTTTTTAATTTCGTGCTCGATTCCAAAGGTTAATTTATTATTGAAAATAATAAACCAAAATGGCAATTTCAGCTCCTTCAGGTAGTTGAGTAACTATGTATGTGTGTGTGTTCGCGTCTGTACGCATTTCTACGAACCGCCAAAACTCATGAAACAGTGGTCCAAGCAAGCCATCTTTCTTTAATGTGATCCAATAGTCTGTAGTGTTCCACAAGTTATATGGTTGCCAAAACTTGTCAGTACGGGGAATTTGTGTCTTAGTTCCACAATGGCTCAGATTGTTAATTCAAAAAATCCTCTCTTTCGAACTATTTATTGCAGAAAATATCCAACAAAGTGCTACCTATTATGAACACGGATAACTAATTCCACCCATAGTACCAAGGCCATGTAATCCGTGGATTACTCCAGACCGTATGTTTGTGTGGTGTGGGCTGTTTAGGCACGCGCCTACGCAGCCTGTTCTTAAATGCTGCGCGCGCAGTTATTATGCAGAAAACGGTTCGAGGCAGATCTCCTGGAGATTAGGTTCCGTGGAGTAGTTCACACCCCTAATCAGTTATATATACAGACCAGCGAGTGCAATAACGGAGTGATCCCCTAGCGCAGGGCCTCTATGCGGAGGTACATGAAACCCGAACCGAGCCGATCTCCGACACAGATGACACAGTTTCGGGCAGAAACATTAACGCAGAGCTCGATAGGTAAATCCATTCAACGCGATAACCATCGTCATCGCCCCTCTCGCATTGTTACAAACAAGCCGCGTCCTCCCCCAGTGAATTGTTCTCGGGACGTCGTCAGTCTGAAGGGAATCTTACAGAATCTTTCGACTCCCTTCCCAAAGGGCCGCTTCATGTTACGAGGCCCTTTCTAATAACGGCCCGCCCTTACGAGCCCCTGCTTCAGCCCCACAACCCCTCAGTCCTCTCATCCTCAGCGATACGGGGGAATAAATTAGAGCTTGAGAGGGAGGACTTGATAGCAACATTACGTATGTACCTCACGCTTTGTTCTCACCGTAGGATCGAGGAGACGAGCCGCTTCGAAACAATACAGTACTCGGAAGGAGGGGGAAAAAAAGAAATCCTGAATGCTCCATCCTCTAATTACTCTCCCCGAGCTTCTTTCTTTACACATTTCTGTCCTTAACACCTGGCAAACCTCATCCCCAGAGAGTCAAATATTATTTTCCTCCGCAAATGCAAAAGAGATTTTTCTCTCACAGTGAAATTTCAAAATCTTTCAGCCATGAATCAAAGATAATTTGTAAAAAAACCCTGCAAAGTCCTTGTCACATTGGTTTATTATTCTATTGGACATACCTACAGAAATTATGGCTGTTTATTTATAATTTCTTTCATGAGCAATAATTGAAATAGCTATTTTTGATGGTTTCCACCAATTTTGGCCCCCAAAAACTCGAGTTAGGTAGGCTATATTTTTGACAAATTATCTTTGATCACTGATAGTGCTATTTACCTGTCTTGATTCACCTTTTAATACTACTTCTAGTGTTATTATACAAATTTATGGATTTATGGATTTCAGACAGGTTCCCAGGTGTTTGACTCGTAAACAATGAATTTTTACTCGTGAACATTTAACTCGTGATTTAGGTAGGTACCTAGTACCAACGAGTACGGGATTAGGTACTAACCTACGGAGGGTCTGCGATCTACATAATATGTATAGACTAGTAGTACATATTATATGGACGGTTCATCTATACAGAGAGCTGTGATCTGTAAAATAAGGGTATTCTGTACAAAATAATAAACCGTTGTGCAGGGATTTGCAGCGTTTTTTCACTCCACATCAGCAATTTCCCTTCAGAACTTCATTATTTTATTTTATTTTTGCCCTGCATTCTTGGACCAAACTCGGTCACCAATATTCTGTTGTTATTTAAATGTTAGATGTTGAAATCAATGGATAGCACCCTACTGCATGTTCCATTTCCAATACCAGGTATTGTGAGTTAATAATATTGTGTTGCTAATTGTAATGCATTTAAATTATACAATAAAGTTTCCGTTCTGTTTAAAAAAAGTGAAAAACCACCATAGCGATTCTAGTTTCTTCATACTTCTTACAGTATTATAATTCTTAAGTAGTTATACCTACTACTTATACTTATAATAGTAACCCCACTTTTTTAAATTACAGATTGGTCTGAAATTTATAATTTATAATTCATTATAATGGTATTAATTTTAAAGAAAATTTTATGAACGTTTTTAGGTAGTATAAGTGTCTTCTTCTACGCCCATCAAAATGAGGTGGATCATGTGCAAGTTGTAGGTAAGGTCTTGGATTTTTCCATAGAGGATGCAGAGTGGCCCAGTCTCAGCGCCCTGATTCCACCACGCAGGGGTCTGGCATTTATCCTTGATTCTAATCTGCCAGCGTTTCCTCCACATCCCCTGGGGTCATCAAATCCTACGTTATAATTATCTTCCTAGACACTGCTCGCATAGCATTTGGCTGTTTGTTCCAGTGGCCAATCGACGTGGACTGATCAATTGAACACCGCAGTTTTAAACACATTTCTCCTCTGCTTTGTTCACCCAGATTCCAACCTCACTGAAAGCCAGTTGATCAGCTGCAGTTGACCGATCAATGGAAACAGTGAAAGTTAAAAGAAAAAAAGCTTTCAACTTTGTTTAACCAGGTTAGAATCTCGTGGTCGATGCCTCTTGTTCGACTCCAATCCCCCTATAGGAAGTAACAAATATCGCACTCTTGCCGTTCCATGATGTTACAAGGGTTTCTCTGGTTTAATATAATAAATTAACCTTTAGCTAACAGTGTTAATGAATTTTGATGGTAAAATAATGCTATCAATAAATGATCGATAGCGATATGGACCTTCGTAGGCGTTACTATTACTTCTAGGGTAGCACAGGAATTGTGATCCTGCCGTTGGAGGCGTTGCCGCAAAAAAAAAATTGTTAATATCCTGGGGGCGTGAATTGAGGGTAAAACCAACCGTACAGATGGGTAGGTAGACTTCGATCAGGGCTTCCTACTGGCAACATTCCAGCAGGAACAGTCTGATACTCCCCCAGTGATTGCATTTCAACCAGTATCTTGGGTCCCGGCCGCCCTCCAAGGCAGTTCTTCTCGCCTCAAATAAAACCTAAAGGATAGAGAAAGGATAGAGAGAGCTTTTATCCGTGAAAAAAAAACCTTTTTACTACCCAAATTCTGCTTCCTCTCGGCGGTGTTTTCTCTCTCTAGCGAGTAACCGACACAAAAGGATGCAAATCAACAATCCGGCATCATCGCCGGAGATCCTTGAGAAAAGGGTAACCCTGTCAAGGGAAACACTTCGGTTCTCGTTTGAGAACGGAACGCTGGCAAACTGTGGTCCGTCGTGCCGTTTAACAAAAAACAAGTACCTATTCGAAAGAGATACGAAAATATCTTAGATATAGCGAATGTTCGATCGAAAAGAGACGGTTATCAATATTGGAAAAGTGAACTACTCCGGTATTATATGTCTGTCGTATCGAATTTAGACTCGCGTATTTTAGCTGCCTCATCCATTACACTTCCTAGGTCCTACTAAAAATTTTGGACACATCAGTTTCTTCGAACGGTTTTCTTCACTAACTATTGGGGAATTTTCAAAGAAAATGAAGATATTGCAAGGGATCAAAAATTTTCAGACCACGAATTTTTGAAATTTTGTATAGGCAAATCTGTTTCAGAGCATCCTGAATTCATCTCTAGATTATAACAAAAATGTATGTATAAATTTTTTATGTGTCACCCCAGACGATATCTTCCCTGGGGTGCATGATAAAATTCCAGATTTCCAGATTTATTGATAAACAACAGGATGAATACAAAGATGAGCAATTTAAAAAAATTCTAGGGGTCAAATTTGAGTTTTTAGGAGTTAACAGTCGGGATAAAACGGCTAAAATCGCGAACAATTTATGTAAAATCACTGAGGGGTATGGAAGGGTGAGTATAGACAGAAAAACACTATTTCAGTTGTTTGTCATACAGAATAGGGGTCAGATTTAGATTTTTGGGGGTCGAAAATTGATTAGCTAAGAATCAATATTAATTCACCTAACGTTGCGTGGGAATGTGACTATTTCGACGATGAAAATATTTTTTTTTTCAAAAAAGGAATGGGTCAAATATCAAAAGGGTAAAAAATCGGTAAAAATTGCTAAAATCACGTAAAAATGATACATAATTTTACGTAAAGTGGTATGGATTCTCGCAGTATCATCTTTTTACACAAGCAATTTTTTTTCTCAATATTTCTTTGAAGATTCGCTCTTATAGCCATGCTGCGTGACTGGACTTTTTTTTTTCAAATATAATATACGGACGGACAAAATTATAATCATTTGCTAAATATTATAGACCAACTAGCAACACGTCATGTTATCATACATATCATGTTTTTAATTATGTTGTCAGGGACTTACCCGTATTGTAAAAATTTGAAGTAAATAAATACTTTGTCAGATAAGTAATAAATTATACGAGGATTGTGGGTGGTGACTCCTGTGTTGTTCTAACTTTTTTCTCTGTACTTGTTTCTATACTATACTAGTTCTGTTTCTCTACACTAATTGTGTGGCCCACAGCTGGATGGCATCCACTTTACACGCCTCACGTCATTTTATATACCTATTCTTGGCCTAAATGTAGTGTACTATGTACAATAATGTTATTATTAAAATTTAAAAAAAACTTTTTCGGGCTTTACTGTCGTAGAAACAAGGGTTTCAGTAGATATGCATACATAGTTTTTTGTCATGTAGGTACCTACCTACATATAAACTGAAGATGATGATATTCAGTGATCCACTGAATTTAGTCCATCAAAATTTCAAACATCTCTCATCAAAAAGATACTATAGCTTCGAACACCAATTTTCACTTGGGATTCCGATTCTACTTTGAATGTTGAGGTTTCCGAAGGGACCTGTTCTGGGTTGTTTTGGTAGGATTCAGATGATTAGCTTATGAAACGAAATATAGACTTGATGTTTACCTCGAACCTTTCCAGGCATCCTCAGGAAGGTTGAATTCTCTCGGGCAGAGTCTGACGATAAACATGTTGATTAGTAGGCTGAGCTACCAAATAGTTAGGAGAGACATAATGTTGTTTCGAAGTACCCAGCGTTATTCTCCATTACTTCATTCTTAGGTCATGTAAGGTATGGTATCTATCTACATACACTTATCAGCAGAAAGCACCTTACATTAAGGGCTCCGTTGGCCGCTGCAGCGTTAGTTATCCCTTAAAACCTTATGAAACATTTCCCTTACACAGTGGAGGTTATTCAGCAGTGTTCAAAATTAGTCACGCCTTCCACTGCGTGTAGCCCTGTACAGACGAAGATCGACCTTTCTTCTTCTTTCCCTATCTTTTTTTCCGTCAGTCAAAACCCCTAGCACCGTTATAGCCTGAATGTTCTACTCGTACCTATCTCGTACTTTCTACTCATCAAAAATAACACCGTTAACACCTGTTCGTCCCGTCTCAGGAACTATTATGGAACCCGTTTTAATTAAACGCCTCCGGTTTACGAGACCTCCGAAAGGAACAATGGTGAGTGATGAAACCTTGTTGGGGATGTTTGGGTAATGAATCTCGTGTTAAAAGTGGTTGTGAGGAGGCGAGGGCGTGGTAATGCAGCAAGACGTTGATAATGATCATATGGGAATTGATGAGGTCTGACATTGAT
Source organism: Leptopterna dolabrata (assembly GCA_954871275.1). Lineage (NCBI taxonomy): Eukaryota > Metazoa > Arthropoda > Insecta > Hemiptera > Miridae > Leptopterna > Leptopterna dolabrata. Next base: position 14,286,051 of record OX940976.1, read on the forward strand.
CCTTAATCCCAGGGCCTTGATCAGGATCAGATGCCCGTTGAGGATGTAAGCCCCCTTAGCTCCAACACTGCTTGCACGTGGCAACCAAATGAAAGGCAGTGGAATACATTATAGTTCTCCATCCTAATTTACGTTTTCCTGTCTTAACATCCGTCTCTGCTTGTACTAAACTCGCTTTTTTGCTAATTAGCTGGTTGACGAGATCAAATTCAAACTGGTTTCGATGTGTTTACCTTCAACTGTCAGGCTTTCTTAGCGCTTCAAGCGAACACCTTGAGCCTATTCCATACTGATAATAATATCAGTGTATAATCTTTCGAGTGCGTGGGGTGGGGTATGTTATTAATGTGTGTGTGACGAGTGGATAGGCTGTCTAGAAATAGGAGTTCAGTTGACACTTTGAGAAACATAAAATATTACTCGGGATCAGCCAAAAAATGGGACTCGTTCCAAATGCCAAAAAGTGGGGAACAAGTTTTCAGTTTGAAACTTCCTGCTAGGTGGTGAAGCTTGTGACAGAGTGAGTATAGTGACGGTGGGCCCTGGAGAGCCCGCCCTCTGGACTACCAATATTATCACCAGTTAAGAGGGGATAGCGATTGGGTTTCAGCCTGACCGCCCCCATCTTCACTGGAAAAAGAAACAACTCGAGAACTGCCCACCGTCACAAGCCTCTGGTGAGAATTGTAATCCCCCCCTCCTCCCCTATGTGGCATAGGTATATAATACATTCAGCCATGTAGTTAATAACTGATACATATGTATGTCATTTTAGTTTCAATTTTAATAAGAATTTGTGTTTAAATGTTCATATCGTGAGGTTCGATGCTACTAAGAAATCATAGGTTTTCTGGAAGGTCGGTGGGTGCGATAGTATCGTGGTGTACTTGAATAGCCGTTGAATTTCGTCAGTCAGTGAGTCGAGCAGCAGCGTACTCTCGTGCACGTAATAAGGGCAGATCATGAAGAGGTGTTCCAAATCTCCTTTTTCTGCACCACACTTTTGGCATCGCGGAGAATGGTTGAGTTGTTGCCTTTCCATCACTTTGGCTTTGTACGAATTGCAGAGGTATGCCATGGTTTGTCCGGGCTCTACTGGTTATCAAGGTAAATCGTCTACTGGTTGTCATTTCATGAAACCATGGGCGTGTAGGAGGCTCATTCTGTATCCTCTTGTAGAAGAGACCATTTTTGTTTATGGAACATATTCTCCTTTCCAATTCCAGTAGTGCTTTCGAATATGTGGGTGAAACTGTTGGTAGATAGTTCTGTCATCAAGTCTTCCCCCGTCTGATGTCCCAGTTGAACACTTCTCTTGGCCAACTCGATGCCTGAAATGATGGCATTGCTCTTGAGCCATAACGTCGTTACATCTCAGTTTTGTTTTAGGGCGGATCCTATAGCGATAAGAGGGTTTTTGCTCTACCTCGTGAAGCTCCATTAAGATGCTGCAATTCCTTATTAGAGTTTCTTATGATCTTGAGGTTTGAGTTAAGAAAGTGCCTTGTTCAAAGGACATGTCTCCTTTGTGGACATTTTGTGTATGTATGTGTGTGTGCAGTGTGACATTTGGAATTATTGATCTTGGAACCTTTCCAGTATATTACTCTTATGTAACTAGTTACATAACATTTGTTAGTCATGCCAGTGTATGCCTGCAGATGCGAATCCTTCTAGGTAGAACTTCGACGGTGATTGGAGATGAAGCGTTTAGATCGATATTAAATCTAAAGGATTATCCCCTACCCTTACATCGCCTCCAGTACTCAACCAGCTAGTGAAGACGGATTCCTTAGGAAGGCGTGGTAATATTACGTTTAGATCGAGTTCATGTTTCTCTTCCGAGTCTACAATGTGGCGGAAGCCGTGGTCAGGGAGAAATTTTTTTAAATCATCAAATCGAAATTTTCACTCGCATTTTGCGATTTAGACATTTCTGCACCTTTTTTAGGATTCCCTATTGGTAACGAAATCGCGAATTTAACATTTATCAGGATGGATATGAATGGTGATGGATAGGATATTTTGAATGAGTACTACCTACACGCCTACACCTCCTCATCAAAAGAATACCGCCTCCTGTTGGATGTTGCTTCATGGGGATCTCTAGATAGACGGGAGGAAAATTTGTGGCTCTTCTTCGACCTACACACTTGCCTTTTAGCGAATTTTCGAAGAAAAGGAAGCTATTGTTCTCGGTCCAAAATTTTTAAAACTCGAATTTCCGAAAGATTTGTATACCAAAATCCGTTTCAGACCATCCTGAATTCCCTGCCGAAAGACACCAAAAATTATATGTATATATATACATATTTATATATATATTTATATATTTATATATTTATATATTTATATATATATTTATATATGTATGTGTCATTCCAGACGATAACTCTCGAAAGAATTGAGATAAAAAGTTCAAATTTGCACGAAAAATCTGTCTTGGCAATCGACAGGCTAAGTTCGAAGATGGGCAGAATCGGGTCACCCTAAGGGGGAGTTTTGGGGAGTTTTAAGGGGGGGAAATGACCCATAAATTCCCAAAATGAAACAGTCTGACAAGTGACACCTCATTTTAAAGGTTTTTCTACGCTGAGCACGATGGTGAAATCAGAATTGCGATATCTCATTCCATTCTCAAACTGGAGCACTTTGAAGATGAAGGAACGTGGTTATTTCTTGAGATGTTCTTCCTGGTTCGTCTGCTCTAATCTGATAACGGAATGGGATATCGCAATTCTGACTTCACCATCGTGTTCAGCGTTGGAAAATCTACAAACCGAGGTGTTACTCGGCAAAAAATGGAACAAAAAATTTGTTACGTACCCAATAGGGCAAAAAATGGAACAAAAAATTTGTTACGTACCCAATAGGTACCTACCTACTCTTCTGGTATTCAAAACATTTTTGATTTCCCCCTCCCCCTCCTTCCACCCCAAATTTTACTTTGCGTAAAACTACTCCTGTTTTAATTTTGTATGGTATCAAGTTGGGAAAACATTGGCCGAAAATTAATTTTCAGAAAATTTTAGGCGGAGGAGGAAGATGCCGAAAACTTCAAAAATTCGCTCTTATAGCCATGCTGCATGACTGTGGTTTTTTTATGTTGAAACCCCCTATCTTACATCTCATGCTCAACTGAAATAACTGTCTCCAACATGAAATCAGTTGGTGCTAAGTATGCTTCCTTAAAATACTAAAATATACTTTGTACCCTAAAATTTACGTTATGAAGACCGCAAAGAGTTTGAGTCTTCGTAAATATACTCGAGCTCTCTTGAAAACAGCAACTTTTCCGAAGGACTAACTTACTTCCGACCCCCTCCGAAACCCGAACCACATTTAATAACCTAAGTTCCTCCAATCCTTCCGCGAGAGGGATGAGTCAACTTTTGTTGGGTAAACGAAGAGACGGGACGAAATGCGGAAGAAGGCAGAGGAATAAGAAAGAAGGATAAAGGACTGGGGAGAAAAGAACTAGTAGAAAGACGAGAGGAATAAGATTCCTTTGTAGCCATCGTAGATAATCGGCCTTTTTGTCGGTGGAGCCTGAGGGTGTCATTAAATCCTGAATTACACCATTTTCCCCAACCGCTCCATCGCACTTTCCCAACCATCCGTACTTTCTAAATGGGCGGGCGGTTCATTTTCATCTTCAATGAGGTTTTGATCGATTACTTATCCCCCGTCGGGGTGTTTCCCTCCTATTCAATAAAACCATCCGTTGTGACGTTAAAAATCGCCTTAGGCCTCCCCAGTTCAGGCCTTTGAAAATTAATCTTATAAATATATTTACAATAAAGGTTCGTTCTTTCCTCCTCCCCTTCATCATCCCTCCTGGTGTTATTGAGTTTTTACTTCGAGGGGAAAAAAAATATTCTTTTGTTCATGATTCGTTTAAAATGAAAACGTTCTTTTGATGATTTCAATTTCATCGCTGCAGGGTTGTTTCGTTACTGCATGCCCGAGTTGCTCGATTCTCGTCAATTTATTTGCTGGTTAGAACCAATGAAAAGTTCATGAATATCCCCCTCACGGCAAGTCGCGCACGGGCTGCAAATTTTGATTCTGTGCAAAACTTCACTTCTTTCCATTTTGATAAACAGTTCGATAGTCATTCAGGAAATACCTAATCCATGTGCCTATAAGTAAGCAAATTTGAAGTCTTGCAACGTGACCATATTATCAAATTTTAGAGGTTAGAGTCCCAAACCTACCTACTCAATGCAGCTTTCAATTTACAGCTCAACAATCAGTTTACGTTATCAAACCATTTCCCAGTCAAATGAATTCCCGTAAATCTAGCGGCCTTTTTCAAAAATACCTGGTAGGCCTCGGCAAAGGATTTTTGGGACAGACAATGAGTGCCGGCGAGTGCAACCCTGAGCGATGAAAAGGTTAAACGATCCCTGGCAGACATCATCTCTGAAACTTACAAAACTTAGTTGACGAATTGATTTTGCCGGTCCCTTTACTAAGAGAAGGTTAACGTAGGTAGTTGTTGGGTATAAACATCGTGAACTTTCAATAGCTCATTTCCTTTGAAAATTCGATAAACCAGCTAAAATACGTTTTTGAACTGTTTTAGCACGATCACTCATAACTTTATTGTGGTGAAAGGATTGCTAAACACGCTGCGAATTATTCGGTACACAACAGTTTATTATTTATCTATGTAGATGCTCCTTCCGCGTAGATAAATTTTTTCTGAGGTCAGTACCTACCCTCGTGCTCCACCCAGAGAAGTCCCAAATCGAGTACTGGAGCCCGCCGGGGAATAACAATTCCCTAAATATGCGGCGGATTCAATAATTCTATAATTTTTATGTTGTTATTCATGAAGCTTAACGTTCTTTGTTCAGTTTACAAAAGTACATCAACAGCTCCAAAATAACTATCGATCTTCAGATGAAATAATAATACGAAACAACCAACTCGATTTCGTACAGTCATGCGTGATTATAATCAGGAGTTCCCTAGCAATGATATCTGGGCTGGATGTATACCGTTTCATTCACGGTCATGTTGAGGAAGCTTTTCGGCGCAACTTCAGGGCCTTACTGTGAACGAACGGCTGGACGTACAATGCTCCGAGTGTTCTAAAAAAAATTCCGAAGTTCGAGAACTATTTAAAAATGTCAAAAAAATTCGAGTTAACATAGCCCTGGAAATGTCGACCATATTATTTACCACCCCTTAGATATTATGACTGACAGTAACGCCGAGCTTCGCAGACCAACTAGAACCCCCAAATTTCATCAATTTGGTTCGTGGTAACTAAGCGAAGTGCGAAATACAGTGGACGAACAGAAATTCTTTTATTCCATTTTCGTATTCTATGTCCGTTGAAACGGAAACCATAAAATTTTGAGGGGTTAAAAAAAATGTTCGTACTGCAAAGGTTTGTTATTGAAAATAATAACCAGAAGGGGTAAATGAGAGAAAACGGGAAATTTAAGAGGGACACCTTATGTCCGGACAGTGCACCAGTGTGCACCAGGTTAGGTTTACTGGCTGTTAGGACAGAACCATTGTCTATTCTGATTCTGGACCAAGCATTGATTGTCATTAATACTTTTTCGTGAGAGGACATGGAACCCTACCGATTAATCTTTTATTTGGCAACTTTTAGGGTTCCTAGCCCTATGAGAACTTGATCTCAGGAAGCCATTGATACATTTACCTTTCAAAAATGGGGCGGGGTGTCCGAGCGGCCTACAGCGTCCGATCTATAGCATTACCTTTATCCGATCTTTATCCCCGTTTGTGATAAATAAGCTCGCGGCGTCTCAGGTTCTCGTCTCGGGCGAGCACCAGTACAAGCTTTGGAAACCTTGCATGTCCTTACCCTATCAGCGATTAGCTCTTCACCTCTCATAGAATCATGTGAAGCTTGCAGGGACTTGAGTTGAAATAATAATTAGTGAGATGACGTGGAGCTTTCGAGTAAAATGTCTCCCTAGGATATACAGAGTAAGGTCAAATCTAGGGTAATAATAATAATAATATTAATAATAATTATATCAAAAAATATATTTTGGACGAAGCACCGTTGTGCTTTAAAAGGTATCGACATGGAAACACTGCTCCCTGCACCGTTTGGGAATTACTGCAATAGAGTGATTAAAATGCAGAGGGACGGGATGTATGTTTGGTAACTCACCAGGTTTACTGACACGTGTTAACCTACCTACCACCCCGTGAGTCAGCCCACTATCATGAGCGCTTCTCTACAGAGTTAGATGATTTAATGTTCTGTGTAATATTCATGTTCTTTGTACTAATTTATTCAAGTATTTGTAGCTACCAAACTTAACACATTTCCTACGTAATAGGTTGGTGAGTAGTGTCTTTGGGAAATAATTTATTACGATTGGCAGCTATTTTCGTCCGGGAGAGCTGAGCTAGAGCGGAATTAATTCCAAGCGCGCCAATTACTCTGCTCCTTTTCAACGGAGCGGACAGAGGCTTTATATTTTCCTCCAAAGTTTTCTGAGCTCCTCCGCCTTTTCGTACGCCTCCCGTGAGGAGACAATGGGCTCAACCATCGACTCAATCATCGACTGCCGCACGGCTGGTCCCACCTATGACGTGACGGCCCTCGTCGTTAAAGGGCTCCCTAATTATCCAGCTGACAGGCCCTCCTTACGCTTCTAACAAACCTATTGTTTGTCGTCTGGAGATCTCCGCGATGTGTGCTATGAAGGGAGGGAGGGCTGAGGGTTCCCCATCAGGCACCGAGGCCGACGTTAGTGAGGCCCCACAACTCCTTCATTACGCACAACTAAGGGCCGAGTTCACCAAAGTTTTAATACCTAAACCTTTTGGTTTATTATTTCAAGTAATGAACCATTGGAATCGAGCATGAAAAAAAATAATTCTTACCCCCACCTCAAAATTTTATGGTTTACGTTTCAAGGTATGTAGAATCCAAAACTGCAATGAAAACGCTGCAAATCCCTGCACAACGGTTTATTATTTTGTATAGAATACCCTTCTGTTACAGATCACAGCTCTCTGTATAGATAACCCGTCTATATAATATGATATGTACTATTCTATACATATTATTTAGATCGCAGACCCTCCGTAGGTTAGTACCTAACCCCGTACTCGTTACTAGGTACCTACCTAAATCACGAGTTAAATGTTGCTAAAATAATTCTGCCGATGACAAACAGTACCTAACAAAAAGAAACACACATAATGAAGTTCTGAAAAGAAATTGTTGATGAGGAGTGAAAAAAGTTGCAAAAGTACCTACCAACAAACTCCATCCCCTTCTACGTAGATGGTATAATGAACCGTTGTGTAATAATTTACCGTTGAGTAATGATTTACCGTAGTAATAATTTACCCATCAATAATACTTCAACGTTTGTTCAAGTTTCACTACCTACCAACAAACTCCAAAAGAGCCATCATTTTGGTTTATTATTTTCAATAATGAACCATTGGAATCGAGCATGAAAAAAAAAATTCTTACCCCCCCTCAAAATTTGATGGTTTACGTTTCAAGATATGTAGAATCCAAAACTGCAATAAAAATATTTCTGTCTGTCCGCCGTACGCCGTACGCCGTACGCCGTACGCCGTACGGGCCACTTTTCTTAGTTACCATGAAAAAAAATTGATGAAATTCGGGTTATAGGTTCCGTTCGGCGTCTAGTTGGTCCTCGAAGCTCGACGTTACTGTGAGTCATCTCTAAGGGGTTCAAAATAGGGGTTGAAATTTTCAAAACGCCTATACCATTTTTTTACGTAAATATTTTTACGGTTTTAAATAGTTCTTGAACTTGCGAGTTTTTTAAGACCATCCGGAGCATCGTACGTCCAGCCGTTCGTTCACAGTAAGGCCCCGAAGTTTGCACCGACAGGCATTTTCGACTCCAGTGTGAATGAAATTGTATACAATTCAAACCAAATCTCGTAACCAGAGACGCGCCCACAATAGGAATTTGTGAATACGGCCAATCATTGGTAGGGATCACCTGATTATATTGGCGGAGTATGAAGTCGAGTTGGTTGTTCTGTGATATTATTTAATTTGAAAAATGATGGCTCTATTGGAGTTTGTTGGTAGGTAGTGAAACTTGAACAAACGTTGAAGTATTATTGATGGGTAAATTATTACTACGGTAAATCATTACTCAACGGTAAATTATTACACAACGGTTCATTATACCATCTACGTAGAAGGGGCTGGAGTTTGTTGGTAGGTACTTTTGCAACTTTTTTCACTCCTCATCAACAATTTCTTTTCAGAACTTCATTATGTGTGTTTCTTTTTGTTAGGTACTGTTTGTCATCGGCAGAATTATTTTAGCAACATTTAACTCGTGATTTAGGTAGGTACCTAGTAACGAGTACGGGGTTAGGTACTAACCTACGGAGGGTCTGCGATCTACATAATATGCATATAATAGAATAGTACATATCATATTATATAGACGGGTTATCTATACATAGAGCTGTGATCTGTAACAGAAGGGTATTCTATACAAAATAATAAACCGTTGTGCAGGGATTTGCAGCGTTTTTCAAATTAAATAATATCACAGAACAACCAACTCGACTTCATACTCCGCCAATATAATCAGGTGACCCCTACCAATGATTTTATCTCCGCCAAATTTCCTATTGTGGGCGCGTCTCTGGTTACGAGATTTGGTTTGAATTGTATACAATTTCATTCACACTGGAGTCGAAAATGCCTGTCGGTGCAAACTTCGGGGCCTTACTGTGAACGAACGGCTGGACGTACGATGCTCCGGATGGTCTTAAAAAACTCGCAAGTTCAAGAACTATTTAAAACCGTAAAAATATTCACGTAAAAAAATGGTATAGGCGTTTTGAAAATTTCAACCCCTATTTTGAACCCGTTAGAGATGACTCACAGTAACGTCGAGCTTCGAGGACCAACTAGACCCCGAACGGAACGTATAACCCGAATTTCATCAATTTTGTTTCATGGTAACTAAGAAAAGTGGCCCGTACGGCGTACGGCGGACAGACAGAAATATTTTTATTGCAGTTTTGGATTCTACATACCTTGAAACGTAAACCATCAAATTTTGAGGGGGGGTAAGAATTTTTTTTTTCATGCTCGATTCCAATGGTTCATTATTGAAAATAATAAACCAAAATAATTCTGTCTGTCCGCCGTACGGGCCAATTTTCTTAGTTACCATGAAACAAAATTGATGAAATTCGGGTTATAGGTTCCGTTCGGCGTCTAGTTGGTCCTCGAAGCTCGTCGTTACTGTCAGTCATATCTAAGGTGTTCAAAATAGGGGTTGAAATTTTCAGAACGCCTATACCTTTTTTTTACGTGAATTTTTTTACGGTTTTAAATAGTTCTCGAACTTGGGAGTTTTTTAAAACCACCCGGAGCACCGTACGTCCAGCCGTTCGTTCACAGTAAGGCCCCGAAGTTTGCACCTACAGGCATTTTCGACACCAGGGTGAATGAAATTGTATACATCAGACCAAATCTCGTCACCAGGGACGCGCCGACAATAGAAAATTGGCCGGAGATCAAATCATTGCTAGGGATCACCTGATTTTATAGGCGGAGTATGAAGTCGAGTTGGTTGTTCTGTGATATTATTTGATTTGAAAAATGATGGCTCTTTTAGAGTTTGTTGATAGGTAGTGAAACTTGAACAAACGTTGAAGTATTATTGATGGGTAAATTATTACTACACGATAGTAAATCATTACTTCACGGTAAATTATTACACAACGGTTCATTATACCATCTACGTAGAAGGGGCTGGATTTTGGTGGTAGGTACTTTCGCAACTTTTTTCACTCCTCATCAACAATTTCTTTTCAGAACTTCGTTATGTGTGTTTCTTTTTGTTAGATACTGTTTGTCATCGGCAGAATTATTTTAGCAACATTTAACTCGTGATTTAGGTAGGCACCTAGTATTTTCACTCCACATCAAAAATTTCCCTTCAGAACTTCATTATTTGCGTTTCTTTTTGCCATTTTAGTTACCTTTGTCATCGATAGAATTATTTTAGCAACATTCAACTCGTGATTTAGGTAGGTACCTAGTAACGAGTACGGGGTTAGGTACTAACCTTCGGAGGGTCTGCGATCTACATAATGTGTATAGACTAGTACATATTATATAGGCGGGTTATCTATACAGAGAGCTGTGATCTGTAACAGAAGGGTATTCTGTACAAAATAATAAACCGCTGTGCAGGGATTTGCAGCGTTTATTACTAAAGGATGAATGTTCTTTTGATCCCGCCAATTCAGTGAAAAGGCCGTTTCACCTACGCCCGATCGATCATCCGTTGGGTAAAGCTCACGATCTACGGATCCCAACCTACTTGTAATGGCAACGTCAAAATTTTGCTGTTACTCTCGCATAATGACTTCAGTTTTTCGCGTTACGTTCAAACACACAAAAACAGTGTAAGAAATCGTCGTACTTACCGCCAGATAAATACTTTCTCAACACATCCATGTTTATCATATGAGCGAGACTTGAATACGATATACAATCGATATGTCTACAAATCGATTTACAAGAATATCGGGAAGCTGAAGTTATTATGTATCATTACCATTATCAACAAGCGCTGCAGGCCCAAGTGGCCCTTGGCTTCCCGTATTTATATTATACATAATTATATATGTTAGGCATGACAAAAAATTGTTTGTACACCCGTGGCAGGACACTTATCACTTACATTAACGTCGTCTAAAAGGTCACGCTGAATTATTCCGTTTTGTATATAGTAGTAAGTACGAATAAGCAAGCGTTGCAATAATAAGCGTTATTATCGTATCTAACAACTCAGTTCAGGGCTTCCCTGGTGAGCACGTTGGTAGGTACAGGCAGGTAGGTACCTCGATAACACGAACACGGATAACTCGAATTACTGATCAGCTCGAATAGTTTTCCTTGTTACCGTCACTCTCCTTTGCCAGCCTGTGTATTTCGCCTCAATAAGACGAACTCGTCAAAATCAGAGGTTTAGATAACTCGAACTAGAAATTTGGGGGAGGAACCTGAGTAAGACGAAGCGCAGCCCGTCATCACCTCAGTACCACGAACTGAAAGTGACATTTTGAATATTTATACATACGTAATTGATTCTCTGATGACTTTCGCTGTGTTTACTCACACATTATTCATAGATGTTGCTCTTCGACAGATTAAAACCATTTCAGTACCTATCGTTCAATTGTTGAGCAGGTATCATGGTTCCTACTCCCACCAAAAAAAAATCGTTCACTGTCAGTTCATGAGAAATTTAACATTATATGGGCTGGGCTGTAGAAAGAGGAATTTAACATCCCACGGAACACCCTCAGCATCATCTTGAAGCACGAGGTTAAACTAGTACAAGCTGAAGGTGTGTGGCGGTTGAGGCGTGATAGCTGAACGTAAGCGTCTCTAAATTTCGAATGAAAACTGTTGAATTCCCTGCCAAGGAAGTGTGTTTACACAAATGGTTCATAGTGTGAATATTTCCCGTTGTTCGAGAGATGTGAGTATGTGCGTCTAAATCTTTTCCATAATCTCAACACTCTCTCGGCCGAATTGAAATAGGCAGAGAAGCAAGGGACGTCAGACACCTATTGACAACTTTTTCCAACCGTTGACCAACCCATGATAAATATGCATGCTATTCCTGCTATTCATGCTATTCCTGCTATGCCTATGCTATTCAAGCTGATTTATGAAATGATGTAGTATGAAATAAAAAAATAATTTCTTACATTCCGATTTTTCCCGCAGTCATCATAACTCGAATTGTAACCTCAATAACACGAATTTTCATAACTCGAATTATAGATAACTTGACTGAAAAACTTGGTCACCAGAGAATTCGAGTTATTGAGGCTCCATTGTATTGACCGCGTAAAGCAGTGATCTACGCAGAAGGGGCATCAGTGCAGCTTAACAATAAACCATTGTGTAAATATTTGCATCGTTTTGTGATATTGTTGTGTACCTAAATGTTTCAAGTATTGAATGCCCACAATAGCCTCTGCACTTAATTATTGTTTTTCAGTCGTCCTCACGTTATTTTCCCAGTATTGTGTGGCCTTGAAATGTAAAAGTAACGTAAAGAGCAATTTTTGGCTGGAGCTTAACGTCCAGTCGCCTTGGTTGAGACGAGAGGTGTTGGGACCCATTGCAATCACCGTCCCAGTCCAAGTGACGCGCTTGGCCACCGATTCACCCACAAGGTTTGTGAGGCCTGGATAGCGTTGGTCTCGTTTCCACGCAGGTTCCCCAGCCGTTCTAACCCCCCCCCCCCCCCCACCATCCATCCATCCATCCAACTTATCAACCTCTTCTTCGTCATCACATCTGAAGCTCTGCTTCTTAAGCTTCTGTGCAAACACACGACAAAGTTCTGTGAACCCTTAGCTTTAATTCTCTCTCTGTCTCTCTTCACGTATTGTACTTTCTTGGCATCATCGCCCTAATCACTTAGGTACCTCTGCAGTTGATTCTATTTTCCCAGGGATTGTCTTGAGCTTGGACAAAAACTCCGGAGTTGAAATATTCCACTGTCATTTCCAAGTTTCCTTATTAAACTGAGCACAATTTGCTGTTGAGATCAGGCTAACTGGAATTATAGTGTCTTTTCTAGCTGCAATCCTGTAATCACGATTCAATTTCTCTGGTCTTTGCGTAAAGAACTTTTTCGATAAAAGAACAAATTTCGGTAACTGGAAAACGTTTATTGCTTGTTGGGCATATTGACATATTTTGATGCTACGATGCTTGAAATTCGGCTAGTAGCCTAATGGGGATTGTTAGGTACAGGGAGCTGCAAAATAAAAATTAGCAGCTGAGTACAACTAAGTAGCCGAACTTTGGCTGACTGAGAATTGGAAAGTGGGGATCGACTTTGATCAGCTCTTTTATGCCCCATTTCCTCCTATTTACCCTTCGAATCTGATCGCTGACATGAAGCGTCTTCTGAAATAGTGGATATGAATGAAAAGAGAAACATACAACTGGAGCCGAATTTTCGAGCTGAATGAGCTACTGCACTGATCCCATATCTGTTGTGGTTCCAATGGTTAGTTCGGGGTTTTCAACCAAATTCATACGATGTTTTGGGTTACCTACCTTCCTTCAGTCAACCTGGTATACGCTTAAAATGTTGGCTGCGTAATGTGCCATAAATAATTTCAACAGTAAAGGATGTATTGGGGGACTATCATTTTGCAATTACAGAAACTGGTCAAATTCGAGTTTTTATTAGATATTTCTCAGAAATCGGAAAATATCGCAAAAAATAACAAAATAACCAGTTCGGGATGGGCTGGTCGCAAGTATAATGATAAGCGTAAAACTGTCGAAGATAAATTTTCATCTCTTGAAAATTTGCCAAGAGCCTTGAAACATCTCGCCTCAGCCATGGTGGTAGGCCCTATCGGATATGGGCCAAGTGAAAAGATATCACACGGGACTCTGAAGATGTATCGTCAGAGTTCGAAGAAACAGCTTAAATATCGCATAGCTGCAGGATCATCAACCAGAAGGTCTATTTCTTTCGCTTGCTGACAACACCATGTCGGAAGGTGCAGATGAAATATCTTTATAGATAGGCCCAAGTATATGCTGGCCATAAACCAAAAGTAATTTTTGGAAGTCGATGCTCCAGTTACGTCAGAACCCGAATATCAGACCCCTGGAGCCCTAATCCCTCGTGGAACCCTTTCACAAACACATCCCCGTAACCTCCTACCTCCAATCGTTATACCGCTCAGATGGGCGCTCTCCGCTTGAGTGACGTTGTTGATGGCGCTCAAAGTACGAGGATGAATATTTCATACAGGGATGAAGCTCAGGTTCTATGAGTCTCTGCATTATGTAGGCGAAACTGCCCCATCAGAACCGCTCACCCGTCGAATGGCACTTTATTTTAGCTACGGATGTTAAAATATATATTTGGTACTTCCGCAGTTTTCCTCATGTAAATATGGCCGCCAATGGTTTTACTCAAAGAGAGAGAAATCTAATGGGTGACTAACTGAAAGAAATTGGAAAGGTTGTCTCCCCTGGTGGATACTTGTCCCGCAAATCTGCCGACTTGTAGCGAATTTCGTCTTTTTCACCTTCGTGAATCAGAACGAACGTAAACCGTGTTATTTGAAGGGGTTGAACGATTGTATTTTTCCTTCTCTGTCGATTCCACAGAAAATTAAAATAAACACGCTCCAAATATTCTGCTTCGTGGTTTATTAGCTCGGCTAAAAGAAAAACGGTTTTCATGAACGGAAAAATTGAAGAAAACTGAAGAATATCCGACTGTAAGTTTCGTCAGTGCATTTTGCACATGAAATGTGCGGATCATTTTGTTCGTCAAGCTCCAGAATCGCAGTAAATTATTTCTGCTCGTAATGCCCGTTAAAAAAATTTTTGTTCTAGGTTTTGCTTCCGGTTCTACCATGGAAGCCTTGTTGTCTCTTTTAGGAGTATAAAAGATGTTATCCTCCAAAATCGAAATGTCCAGTTGCGTTCTGCGTTTTACTCTTTACGGGATAAATTTGATTCCATGTATACTGTTTTCGTTTTGAGACGTTTGACGTAGGTATGTATACTAATTTGCAAAAGAAGTGTAACAGAACAACAATATTACTGATTTTTTATGTTAGTGATCAAAAAGGAGATAAGTCACGAACTTCAGTGAACGAGTCCTCATGAAATATATAGAATCTAAAGAATATAAAGATTTAGAATATAAAGTGCAACATTTCCTGGCATCAGCCAACGAATACTACTTGTTCACCGTTATTTTCATGCTGTTCGTCATTCGTTGTCAAGATGAATCCACTGTCTTCGTTAGATTTGTGTTTTAGTCGATCCTTTTGTATTCATAATGATTAATATCAATTGGTGTGCTGCGGCATTTCGTCGATCCCTTGTAGTAACTTTGTATTTCACTAACTTTGTGCTAGGCAAGATTTGACATATTTATTCAATGTAGTATAATGTTTTATAATTTGCTACCGTTTGACCGATCCTCCGCTCGTGAAACATGGAGTTAATAATTATTCTTCATTTCGCCCCTTATTTCGGAAAGGTCACGTTTTAATATTCATTCATCACCGTATCGCCAAATGTCACCGAGGCTAAAAGCATTTTTCTCACACTTCCGCGCGACCTTAATTTGTTTCCTGACAATATGACAACTGGCGTGAAACATTGAATAAATAAAATATGCATCGTTCACGAGATCGGGAAGCGACTGGAAATAATCCCGAAGTGGATAATTTTCGTAACTTGAAACTACGCTTTAAAAGTTGCCTGCGAGGGAAATTTGCAGTTTTAATTAAAAAGATGAACTAATTACAATCGGACGGCATCATATGAATGGCGGAGCTTAATAATTATCAATGCAGCACACGCGACGTTGCTCAGGGATGATTGAACGAGCTCATAGATTACTTGCATTTCACCTAATGCCTATTTGTCACGAATTGAAAGATGATGGTTTCTCATGCACACGATATTCTTAATTAGGTTTAGGTACATTACTTTTAAGTTTATATATTTAGGTAGAAATGTAAAAGTTACAGTCGTGATGCATCACCATGCGAGCGAATTTTTCAAAAAGTCTACTTAACTTCAAATGTAACTTAACGTAACTTCAAATGTATTATGACGATTGGAGGGGGAGTATCTAATGTTAATTGCAAAAAATCAATAGTTAGGTAGTTCAGGGAGGTAGAGGTCGCGTGTAATGTGTCGGCAATAGTTGAGCTGGAAATAGACCTAAGACAACGATAGCCCCTCCAACCATACTCGCCTTGCGTTACTTCGAGAATTCTCTCATATGGTCATGCTGCATATGACAAAATTTGTTGAACTGATATGTTCCATCTATGTAAATGTACCTACTTCCATCACCTGCTTCTACCTCGTGTACCTACTTTCATCACGGTGCTTTGTACAAGTCTTCGAAGAACCAACCCTTCAACAGGCCTCTTTAGAATCAATGAATATTTTAGTTTCAAACTTAACCTATTGAGAATTGACGTAGTTTTTCAAACCACCGTCGGCGGAATCGTTGGCACGCAATCGAAAGTCTTCAGGGATATCATAAGGATTTTGATTTAATTTTAATTTTAGAATTAACCATATGTGAGTTATAACCTCCTTTTAGAACCTATCAAAAACGCTGCAAATCCCTGCACAACGGTTTATTATTTTGTATAGAATACCCTCCTGTTACAGATCACAGCTCTCTGTATAGATAACCCGTCTATATTATATAATATGTACAACTCTATACATATTATGTGGATCGCAGACCATCCGTAGGTTAGTACCTAACCCCGTACTCGTTACTAGGTACCTACCTAAATCACGAGTTAAATGTTGCTAAAATAATTCTGCCGATGACAAACAGTACCTAACAAAAAGAAACACACATAATGAAGTTCTGAAAAGAAATTGTTGATGAGGAGTGAAAAAAGTTGCAAAAAGTACCTACCAACAAACTCCAGCCCCTTCTACGTAGGTGGTATAATGAACCGTTGTGTAATAATTTACCGTTGAGTAATGATTTACCGTAGTAATAATTTACCCATCAATAATACTTCAACGTTTGTTCAAGTTTCACTACCTACCAACAAACTCCAAAAGAGCCATCATTTTTCAAATTAAATAATATCACAGAACAACCAACTCGACTTCATACTCCGCCAATATAATCAGGTGATCCCTACCAATGATTGGCCGTATTCACAAATTCCTATTGTGGGCGCGTCTCTGGTTACGAGATTTGGTTTGAATTGTATACAATTTCATTCACACTGGAGTCGAAAATGCCTGTCGGTGCAAACTTCGGGGCCTTACTGTGAACGAACGGCTGGACGTAGGATGCTCCGGATGGTCTTAAAAAACTCGCAAGTTCAAGAACTATTTAAAACCGTAAAAATATTTACGTAAAAAAATGGTATAGGCGTTTTGAAAATTTCAACCCCTATTTTGAACCCCTTAGAGATGACTCACAGTAACGTCGAGCTTCGAGGACCAACTAGACGCCGAACGGAACCTATAACCCGAATTTCATCAATTTTGTTTCATGGTAACTAAGAAAAGTGGCCCGTACGGCGTACGGCGTACGGCGTACGGCGGACAGACAGAAATATTTTTATTGCAGTTTTGGATTATACATACCTTGAAACGTAAACCATCAAATTTTGAGGGGGGGTAAGAATTTTTTTTTTCATGCTCGATTCCAATGGTTCATTATTGAAAATAATAAACCAAAATTGTATTTCGCCGGAAGTATAGATCTTCCTCTATTGGCTTTCCTTCTTCAATGCCCCACTTCAATTTAAACTGTTACAACAGAAAGCCTGTTGAAACTCAAATAAGAAATTACAAAGGTTGATTTCAAAGAATTGCGAGAACGTTCTTACATTATTCATCCTCTTTTCTCTTTTAGTCTCAGTGCTCAAGTTTCTTTCCTTGTCAAGAAAACTTTATTACTTGGCTTATTTTTATATCAACTCATTCTTAAGAAACTAAGCTTTAAGAAACATATTTGCGTTACTAAAGGTTTTTTCTTTTTGTTTCAGGTATGCTCGAGTTCCAAATTACTTCTGAAATCCAAGTAAGCTGCATGTTAGTTTTACTACCTACTCGACATTGGTCTAGAAATAAATATGATTGTGATCTATTTCATACGACCAAGGAATCAGACCAAATGGCATTGGTATAAATTGGAGCTGTACATATTTTTGATATTAGGCAGATTGAAAAAATTACCCGATGCAACTCAAGTGTCGCATATCTGTAACCCCCCCCCCCCCTCCCTGGAACTTAATACCTATACCTCTACTTCTGGGGATCGAGCCAAAAATACCTTCACCTAATGTTTCTTCTAGTCTTCTTACATTTCTTTCGAGACATGTACGTACAGAACTGAAGCGTTGGACGCTGCTGTTAACTGGGTAGCACAAATGAAACGGTTTGTAATACAACGAATGTGAGTGGTAACTTATGCCGGTAATTATTGATTACTTATGAATCAAAGAATCACTTTAATACATCGATTTCATGCACCATGCGTGATTATAATCAGCTGTTCCCTAGCAATAGTATCTTGGCTGGATATATACAGTTTCATTCTCGATCATGTTCTCTAAGCTTTTCGGTGCACACTTCAGGGCCATACCGTGAACGATCGGCTGGACGTATAATGCTCCGGGCGGTCTCGAAAATTCCCCAGTTCGCGATCACTTTATAAACGTAAAAAGAAATTCGAGATAACTGCGCCCAGGAAATTTCAACCCTTATTTTCAACCCTTACAGATGAATGAGATAACGAAGTACGGCGGACGGACAGAATCTTGGTTAATTACCTACCAATTCCTAATTGGAATCGAGTACGGACAAATAAAAATTCACCCTCAAAATTTGATGGTTTCCGTTTCAAGGTACGCAGAATCCGAAAATGGAATAAAGAAATTTCTGTCCGTCCGCCGTACTTTGCACTTTCCTCTTTGTGTAATAATTTGCAGCGATTGTTATACGAAATACAATTAGGTACTTGCTCCCTAGTCACAGTCAAGTAAAGATCCAACCGATGGATTAAAGTGCTATATAGAATATACTCGATGTTCTGATAATTCTAGTAATGTGAGTGGTGTAATAATGTAATGTATTAACTCCGCTCACATTATTATTTTAGTTTCCGCATTTCAGTGGTTCTGTTCCACTGATTCTCGGAGCCTGGTCATGCCGTCACGATTTCCACGGTCGATTTAATGGCTGGGACCTTTCCCGCCTTGGACAATGTGACCCCTTCGCCGACCAATTACGGGCTTAGCGGATATTCTACAGGGCTCTATTCACATTACAACTCGTGGCTTTGCTTTCATCTGCCATTCTGTCCGTGTCTGTATTCCTGGCTCACATGTGTGGGTTATATTATGCTGTGACATTTGCGTGGAAGATGCTCGCTGCAAGTTTTACAAACGGCTTAGAATCTGATTCAGCAGTGTGAAATGTGAGCCTCGATGTTGCTAGACAGTTACGCTATTACTCCATATCGTTGTAGGCACTCTTATAAAATATAATATGATCCATTAACTGTGATTAATAACCTTTTAAGGAGAAAGCGAATATTGGCTCCTTATTTGGTTTTCGGTAGGTAGGTAGGTACTTTCTTTCCATCAAATATCAAGAATTTTGTACTTACCTAAACCGTAGCTATGACTTACGCGAAACTTAATGTAAACTAGATTATTGCTTGCATGAATGCAGTTTTAAGCCAAAATTTCCTGGACGCCGTTATCTCCAATTCTTTTAAATTTTCTTAGGACGTCCCTCATTTAAGTTGATCGCGAACTTGGGAGTTTTTTTGAGACCACCCGGGGCTAAATGTCTACATGCCTTCTACATCTACATACGTTAATTTTGAGGTGGAGGCGGGGTGAAAATTGCTGGGCTACCTCCCAAAAAATTGTTGAAAATTACTAGAACGAGTGAAAATCGTGCAAACATATCCTAACAAACCGTCTTCTCTGGTTTGCCACTCATTATATGTAAGAATAGCAAATGAGAATTGAGTTTCAAAGAACCTGCACATGAATGATGCGCCGTTTCCCAATGCTTTGCTGTTATTTGTATGATTCATAGCACCTCCTTTCTCGCTGTTCACATGAAACTACACCATTAAAATTTTAAACCAATAGTATCATAGTAGAAAAGGCAGTGCAAATTGTATGGGCAATCTCCAAGAACAGTATAGCTCACGTCACCTTCATTCTATTGATGTCGTTATTTAACTGGGTGGTTCAAAGTAACAGAAGTACAAAAATATCACACGCTGTTGAGATACAGTTTTGATGGGCTGTTCCAATGGGTCACTGCTGCCTTCGAGAGCCACGGGTGTTACACTCAAGTACATCCGAGACGGCCAGTCTGCCGCACCTACCAACCTCTTTTAGAAGTAGCTTTCACATTTTCCTCTTCTCGTTTGTGATAGCCGTTGATCAGTCTTCATGTATTTAGCCATTGATAGTTATCAAAGTTATTGGTAGTTAGCAAATTGATAGTTTCATTAATTTTACAAATGAAGCCTATCGATTGATAAAAAATAATCTCAGGAGCTAAGGAAGATCTGAAATGAAGTGTATCGAAGAGCAGGTGGCATCCTGGACAACACCTGTTATCTCAAGGTAGGTAATCTGAAAGAATCTTACAGGCAACAAACAGTTAGTTATAGCCTGTGGTAAACACAGCATACTAGACAGTAGACAATCACGGAACAAAAGGAGTCTACAATAGTGACAACCAGTGAAGATGGGAATAGAATCATGTGGTTTCACGCATTTTTCTAGTCCAGGTTTGTTCGCTGTGAAAGTCACTTGGGCGTTCGCAGTGGATTTCCTGACTCTTTCCTGACTGTATAGTATACATCCTGTTCGCTTTGTTTTTCTGATCATTTGCGGGCGGTTTTCTAGTCGCCAGATCGGTCAGAGGACTTCTTACCGCTTTCTTACGAGTACACCACCATCTCCCGTCAGCTATTGCCAATCAAATCATTTGATTTCTAGCTTCGGACGCTAGAAACTTGAGGAAAGAGGAATTTGATTTCTAGCTAGAGACCGAAGCAAGAAATCAAATTCCTCTTTCCTCAAGTTCCTCTTTCTGTAAAGTTCCGGCCAAACACGTTCTCTGTGCTCTTGAAGTTCAAGTGGTTTCCAAGTTAGAGTCGGTCGCGCAAGCTCAGAAAGCGGTTACCTAGTGGTTTGGTTGTCACCCGCAAAACCCACAGCGAACAAACCTAGGGTGAGCAGACTTGACTACCTTCCCAAAATGAAAAATTTCAGTTCGAATGTTACGCATTTAAATGACATGGCCTCTTTCTCGATGGAACCTCCAAACTGTCCCTTGCTGCTCCCTCTTGTACTCCTAACTAACATTTACCAGGAAGTACCTACTACGACCAGCTCAAGTAAGCATTGGGTGTCCATTCATGACTACATTTCGTGTTAATCTAGTGATGTGTGTTCCAAGCTAATTACAGCTGATAACCAATACAATGAATGACCTTACACAACCTGTATAAACTCCCTATACCCTGACGTTTTCTATGATGAATTATGAATATTAGGTTTGAGTTGGATTTTATTGTCAATGAATATGACCACTTACATAAATAAATGAATATTTATAGTTTAGTGAGTTATGTGATGATATAAAGTAGTACCTATGTAACTAAATAATAGATATGTATGTACCCGCGAAGGTACCTTATGACTTACTGAATTACAGGCCCATATCCTTGCTCAGCGTTTTGAGCAATTTACTAGAGAAGTGGATCAAAAAACAATTGACGGAATACTTGGAAGACAACTCTCTTCTCGGTTCCAACCAGTTTGATATACTATCGGGCACTGGAGTGGATGAAGCTTTGTTTCAGTTGACTAAGGACCGATACGATTCTATTGATAAGGGGAAAAAAGCATATATTAGTAACAATGGACTTGGCGAAAGCCTTGGATTCTGTGAGTAGGAGCAAATAGTTGGAAACCACGTCCACTTACGGAATCAGTAATAATGATTTGTCTTGGTTCATGAACTATTTGGAAAATCGACGCCAGCGGGTGACCGTTAAGAAATGTACTAGCTCAGAAGAAATAGTTGATTATGGCATAGTTCAAGGGAGCCCGATTGGGCCAATATATTTCTTGATGTTTATCAAAAATGATTGGCCCTGTTATGCTATGATGACTCATGGGATTAGTTTTTCACGCCTTGTAGGTTTAATTAGTAAATGGATCACCAACAGTATCCTAACTGTCAATGCATCTACTACATGCTATTCACCCGGTCCAGGGATAAAGAACCTTTTTTCAAGTTGAAAATGCACTTGTGTGGCTTCAACTCACGCTGTGATTGCCCCGAGCTTGGTAGAGTTGAAGAATGTAGGTATCTAGGAGTCATTATCGACAACGATCTCCGGTGGGAACCATATATATTCAAGGGATGATGAAAATATTAAAGAAATTTCTCACAATTTTCTATCAGTTACGCGATTTCATTGGTATTGACTCTTTGATTCAAGTCTACAGAGCTCTATTTCAGCCTATTTTGAGCTATGGTGTTATCACTTGGGGAGGGGCGTGTAAGTGGGTCGTTGAGCCTCTATTCACACTTCGAAAAGCTATTATCAAAGTCTTGCCTAGAAACAAGAACAGCTATCCCACCTCTCTCTTGTTCAACCATATACCTGTATTCACTCTAAATCGCTATTGTATCAAGTCATCACTCCTTGTTTACCACAAACGCAGCGAGTGGTTTGACGTGAGAGATCTCCCTCTTCCCGCCACTACAATTTACGGACCATCACTGGTACAATAGTTGCCGCCCCGAGGTCCAGACTATTTTCTACAGGACAACATATTTTCTGATAACTTCCTCTATTGCTTCGCCATACTGGTAATGATGTTAGGACGCCCTTAGCATTTAGCAGAAACCTATATAAAAAGAGAATTTTGTCTTGGTTAGTATCTATGGGACCTGTAGCTTCGAATGTTTGCTTGTTAAGCATCTACAGATTATAATGTTATAGTTTGTTATATCTCATAGTAAGTGATACTTCACGCCCAATTTTTCATTTTCATTATTATAATATTTCCCAGAAATGCCAAGGAGCTGAATGTTAATTTTATAAATTGCATTATGTGAGCTGGAGAACCCCCCCCCCCCCCCTCCCCACAGAGCTTGTGCTCCGTGCGTCGGGGGTAGTTTCCAATCCTAGAGATACCTGCTTCTTATAATACAATCGTATCAATGTTCAACATTGTATTTTTCTGTTGGAAATATACATCTTTCTCTCTCTGTCTTCTCTTCTCTCAGGAACGCAATTTATGTCTCACATTTTGGTTACCGTATAAATACTCACATAATGAGAAACTGCGTTAAATTATTACATATTTTACTTATTATGTATCTCTAAAGTGGATTGTTAACAGATATTCAGTAGGTACCTACCAAAACCTTTTGTGCTGGATAGACAATTCCCCATTGCCACTTCCAATTGCACAAGTGTAACTGAACCTATCTCATAATTTTTCCTGATTTTGGATAACTTTCGCCATAGATTTTCGTCCTATACTGTCCAAACCACCAAACAACCGAGTAACCAATTGATCCCGGACGTCTCGTTGATGGTCTCCCTGATTGAACTTTTTACCGCACTGTCGAAAGCCCAGTGGAACCGTAGAGTTATCGGGAAAAAGGAGAAGGATAGGCCTCCTCAAGAGTCTCGTGAGTCAAGACTGAAGACCGGACTTATCACTCCTTCCTATGGAAGACCGGGAGGGGTTGGTCCTGCCTTATCAGTGTGCAGAGGATGCTGGAGAAGTGAAGAGGGAAAGGACCAGGGGTATCGGTGGTCAGAGCTTCTCTTTCCGACCCGATCAATCAACCTCCTTCCAGGTCCGGCTATAGGCAGAATAAAAAAGACTTATCACTCCGTCCAACTCGCTTTTCTTGTCTGATTGCTTCCTCGAACCCTTTTTCCTATCATTGAATCAGACCAATGGGATTGTGCTTTCCGGCCGAAGGCCCCTCGAGATTGTCTATGCTAATTCCACCGGGAAAAAACTGATCATATTCTTCTACGTCTCTCCTTCTGAGTGTTTCAACCCGCCCAATTCAAGCATTACAAAAACAACATTACGAAAATTAATCATTTTCAAATTGTCGGAAAATGGTTAAAATCAACAAATACCCGCTCCCGCTCCCTTGTGACGATAAATCAATATACTGTATCTATTCAGCTTTTAGTCAGCTGGTTCTTGAAAGTTCTCATAATAAATTTGAATAGGTAGAAGCCATAAATTATGAGTACCTGCATTGCAGCTAAGAGGAGCATTTCTCGATCGTAACAAACTGCACATGTCCCTACACTTCGTTGTTAGTTACTTCCTGTAGGAAAATCGATGAAGTTGTATGTTCAAAAGTAGGTACGGCGAGGTGGTTGACTCCGTGGCCGCTATTCAAGCACTGTGCAGTGCCAGAGGAGACGACGACAGTTCCACTGTAAGAAGATACAAACAATGAGCGCACACGAGTTGATGGAAAAAGGAATGGAACCAGTGGATTTCCGAACACTGTGGCATGTAAGGGAATGAGGAGGCTGACCGTCCGGCGAGAAAGGGTGCCTTTTCCGCACAGTTTGAAAACAGCGTCACGTACCGCACTTGAAAGAACAAATAAAAGCTGTGTGATGAAATCTTTTTAAGGCAGCCGCGAGACGCTGAAGGTAGAAGTTGCAATCACTCGCTACACAGTATGGACGCATTCCGTGGCGAGTAGAAAGATCTGTCTATACGCCTTGGACGCATTCCACAAAATCTACTTCGACAGTTAGCCGTAGCCTGTTTTATGCTAATCACTGGCCACGACTACATCCAAGGCCATCTCAACCGAACAGGCATATTCCATAGCCCGGATTGTGTACTCTGTGGGAACGGGTATGGGGATAGCCAGCTCTTAGAGATGTGTCCAGCGCTTGCGGACGTCCGTGTACCCTTGGAGGCCGAAAATTGTATGTATAACAAAATTTCGAAATTTATTGGGCTGCGAGGAGACGTATGGCCGGAGTCCGTAATCCTTCGAGGCATAAGATTTTAAAAAGTTCCAGCCATGCAGCATGGCTGTAAGAGCGAATTTTCAAAGACAGTCGTGCTGTTGTGTAAAAAGATGATGTAGTGAGAAACCATACCAATCATTTTTTCGTGATTATAGCCATTTTTGCCGATTTTTGTCCCATATAAAATCATTTTGACCAACTTTTTTTTGAGAAAAATATGTTTTCATCGTAATACTCTTTCCGTCGTGAATCACCATCCCACACATTGTCAGGTGAATTGATATTGATTTTTAGCCCTTGATACAATGTTTTGATCCCCCCCCCCCATCAAAATTTGACCCCCATCCTGTTTGAAAAACAACTGAAACGATATTTTTCTGTCTTTACTCACCCTTCCATAATACTTTCAGTAATTTTATATCAATTGTTTTAGCCATTTTTACCGATTTGTGAAACTCATATTTGACCCCCTTAGAACTTTTGAAAATTGCTCCTCATCGAACTCATCCTTTTGTTTGGCGAAATTTAGAATTTTTATCATTGTACCCAAGGACAGATATCGTTTGGAGTGACACAAACAAATAAAATTATGTATAAATACATAATATACATATTCATTTTTGTTAAATTCCAGGGATGGATTGAGGATGCTCTGAAACGGATTTCCCTATAAAAAAATTTCAAAAATTTAGTTCTGAAAATTTTGGACCCATGGCAATACACTTTGTTTTCTTTGAAAATTCGCTAAAAAGTAGTAGGTTCGGAGTCTATCGCGCAATCCATCAGGAATGATCTAAACCTTAGTTGAGAAGAATATGAATCCATCAGTGGACCAGTTTACTACTAACAACACTTCGGTACTTCGGAATGATTGGTAGGCGTAGGACCTATTTAGTGATCGCAAACCACCTGATGGCTAATGTTGAGATTTGAAGACGGGTTTTGAGATGTGCTGACTGAGGGTATAATATTTTCATTAATAAAAGTTCCGAATCTACGTAGCAATCTATCATGGTTTAAGAACAGGAAATCAGTTTCACCAATAGGACACTAATGAAATTATATCACGATAAGCTTACTGTATTGTGATATGATATGGTTTAAACTCTTCTTGTTTATTTTGACTGGAGATTGCCCGTGAGCTGCTCGTGTTCACATTAGACAATTAATCTAATAAAAATAATTTACGTCATACTAATACCCATTATAAAATCAGATTGCCAAATAACTAAAGCCTTAATTTTGAATTTGTGATTCTTGTCAAAGTCTTCGACGGTTTAACTTTAACGGGGTTATATATATGTTACATGAAATCATTAATAAATAAGAGTTTTTATTACCTAAATGGTTATTATTTTACAGATATATATACCTATACAATAAGTTAGATTCTGGTCGGGGATGTTACATGCGGTCGGTTTAATTACAGAAGGTTTTAATATAAATTTAATACAGATATCTGGATAATATAAATGTAGTACACATTTCTGGATTAGAATTGTAGTACGAAGTTATGTTGCCCTAGACTCCCGAGACGAGTCGTTTTGGGTCGCCGTTCGAAATCATCCGACAACAGGTTGTGAATCAATCCCCACTTAGGTCGGATTTTGGTTGTGAAGAAGTCGCTAAGACGCCGAAGTCATTATACATTATACCATACATGAGGTCCACTGTCCACTGCTTCACCAGATGGTCTTATATAAATGCATTTACTTAGTACTCTAAGTTCTGTCTTATTCTATGTCTTATACGGTTTACCGAATTGTTGTCTCCCACTTTTATACAGCGAATTCTAATTACTATGACTTCCTTGCTTAAAGCTTGGGCCAGAAGACTAGTATCTGCAGGCTTGGTAATTTGGTTTGTAGAAGCAAGAAGGAAGTGACCATTATAAATAAACTATAATTGGGATATTGCACGTTAATAAATAAATTGATATCATTCGAGTTCACGTTGGTCAAAATGACAGGAACTGTTGCCAGACAGTTACTTGAACAATCTCCATTCTGTTGAAAATTATTTATAACCTCTGTATACTGCAGAAAAAACTTGTCTGTTTAAAGAAGCAAGAAGAAAGGAAAGAGAAATCTTAGTTGACACACATCGAACTCTACATCACCTGGCATATTTCTTCCAAGGTGCTCCTCCACTCTCATAACTGTTCTTCGCACAACAATTTCTTTCTCAGCCTCCCTCAAACCATTTCTTTCTCGAGTCCGATTTATCGACCAAGCCCTTCCAGAACAGGTACTCCAGCAGCAAAATAACTTTTTGTACTAGTTCATAACACCTATCAAGGAACTGTATATTTGATCGGAAGGAATTCCTTTGGCCAGACGAAAAAGTGGAAGTGACCGCAGAGTCATCTAAGAAGAGTTTTTAATATCAGTTTCACTCAGCTGTCTCGGATTCTAAAACTAGAGTACTTACTTTACTAGTGATCACTGAAAACTCCTTCAGATAAATGTCTCCGAAGTTTGCCTTTTAGACCTTTCTGAACAAATTTGTGTGTCTTTTCGTCTGTGAGCAAAAATCCGCGCAAATGCATTCAAAGTATTTTTTTATAAATAGCCATGATCCAATATTTGGATGGCGGTTGTGGGTTAGCTCTTGGGTGGTTGTATAATCGGTATATATCAATACCGGACAATCAGTCAATAATATCGGACTTTAACGTTCGCCTGCGCTTGCGAAAGTCAAGAAATGCGGATGGAATTATGCGGAACAACCCGCGCTTGTCAACAGTGCTTGTCACGCATCTGGCGTTTGCGATTATGAGTTTTGTTCGCTCTGACCATCTGATGGTTACCTTACCTTACCTTGGGCCGTTCGTAGTAATTTTCGGATTCTTTTCGGAATGCACAGTTCCATGACCGGCTGTTCGCAGTGTTTTCCTGACTATCCAAAACCACAGAAAATGGGGCGGACGAGAGCTGGCCACGCGCTGCCTTCTCGATTACCTCTATCAGACGTTTCTGTCACTCTTATCAAGATGTCACTGGACCATGGGTGGTTTCTTACGGTGTTCTAGGAGTCAGCTAACCGTCAGAACAACCCGCGCTTGTCAGCAAAGCTTGTCTCGCACCTGGAGCTGAAATCTGGGGGGTGGGTGAGGGTTGTGTAAAGATTATCGTATATTACGCTGATCGATGTCGGACTATAACGCAGGGCAAACATGAAATCCTTGCGACCCGCATAAATTTGGTTCCAATCCAACCGATTATGCCGAATTTCACATGGGTTTTTTGGTTATATACGCAAATGAATTTCGTCAAGACTGGAGCTAATATAGTTAATGTGGTGGTACCCCTCAAGTGTAATAAATGCCAAAGAGATATAGATATCTACCTTATAGATTTTACCAATAAACAAGGAGAAAGAGGAGCTGTGCGACACCTCGATTGAAGCCCAGAAGGGTTCCCCTCCATCGAACTCCAACGACTCTCACTGGCCGTTACTGACTGTTGACAGACGAGGGACGAGGTGGAGGCATCCTTATAAGGCGCCCGGCTCGCCCAGCTCTTCATTCGACCAACCTCACTCTTACCTGCACCTTTCTCTCTCTCACCTTGCACCTTCTCTCTCACCTACCCTTCTGTCTCACTTAGCGTCTGCTGTGGTGGTAACCATGGGATGCTTCATCCTCTAACGCTCGCTGAACCGTGGTGTGTTAGCATCCCTCTCCTTTAGCCTCTGCTGTGGTGGTAACCGCGGGACGCTCCTTCCTCTAGCGCTCGCTGTGGTGGTAACCACAGGGTGTTAGCTATCCATAAAAGACTCCCAAGGGGCACATCCTCCTCTCTCCTCCGACCTACTCAAGCCTACCCTACCTAGCGCTCACCACATAATATACTATTGCTGTTGTCTCTGTAAGTGTATTTATACACAAAAAGTGATGATACTGATCACCATGAAACTTTAAAATCAGTGTTGGTTACCCTTCTGTCTATATCACTGTTTTGTACTCCATATTCTTCAGTATCACGTCATAACACGAATAAATTAACGGTCTCAGAATCTCATTGAGCTCAAATAATCCGGGTAGGTACATAGGCTTCTATTAGCCCAAGGTTAAAATGGGAAATTTCAAATTAGAATGAAACTCCTACTCCTGTCATTACCCTCCGAATCGTTCTGTATACCACGAAAATGAAACACATTTATCCGATGCGGAACACTCGAAATAAAATATGGCCGTTCCTTTGAATCCCGACTCTAATGCCGGTAGACGGTCGGATTACCAACTTGGATCCCAGTTATCACCGGAAGACTAATTATGTACCGGAATATAAAGGGAAATGGTCGGGTGGGAGAGGGACGAACTAGAAGGGCAAGGGTTTCGGCGCGCTAATCCGCGAATGTATTTAGCGGTAACGGAGCTTAGGAACATCGCAGGTCTCCGGATTATGTGGGATATCGAGGTAGGCCTTCGGTTAGCTCGTCCGCAAGAATTTTTTTCCTCTCTGTTCTACATGGATCATTAACGAGCTAGTTTTAAACCAAAGTACTCTCGTTCTGATTTACGAAGTGATAGGAAGTGAAACTTCTACGATGACCGAAATGTCAAGGACATTTGACGCTTGATAACCTTGATAACCGGGTGACACATTTTATCTGTTTATCATACCAAATGTACGTGGGATGAACTGGCACTCATCGCCAACGCTTGAATCCAAGTGCGCGGGGTCCTTGTCAACAGAAGTGTTTACCTTTCACTTAGTAGATTGAGTGAGCACTATCTCATAATTGGCCTAATCCATCACGGACACCTCTGCAACCCGTCGACTGCGTTCGTTTGTTGCAACAACTCGATATCCTAACATGTAGGGTACCATTAGCTGCACAGACGGTTTGGTAGCTATAGGATTTCGTATGTTGCACCTCATTGCGCGTGTACCTATCACGTGAGAAGACTGAGGATATTGCTTTACACAAAATAATTCTTATCCCACCCCCCCCCCCCCCCCAATCACCCTGTTTTAAAAATTTACCCGCAAAAAGGACTGATAGCCATTCGCACCATTCTCGCTCTTGGATGTACATATAGAAACCTGTTCCTTCCCCCTCTGTTGGATATGTGTATAGAAACCCGTTCCTTCCTCCCAAACCATCATAGCATACCAAAATAGCGGTTTCATTACTTCAGTTTTTCAAGGTTGCTCATTCATAGTTTCACCTATATTTTAATTGTTGCACAGTTTTGTTACCTTTCCGAGTAACACCGTCACGCTTTCCATTATCTGTTATCTAAAAAATCACAGTTTGTTTGGTATTAAATCTAAAGGGTTAGATCTGCTAGTGTAAGAAGTAATATTACCATACCGTCCGGAGGAGGCCGTCGTCACTAGCTGGTGACGGACTCCTCCGGAAGTATGATAATATCACTGTTGGTTTGTTCGTATGTCTTGAGTGGATGGCCAAACGATTGAGCTTTTCTTGATGCGGTTTCTTTCCGGCGATCTCTTCAAACACAGGCGGGTGACAATGCATTTCGCTGTAACTAAGGGCGTGACGTAAGCGGTACAACTTTTGGAAGCGGTTTCGGACGAAACAGGTTTTGAAGGGAAGATGTTTTCTCGCTGATTCCACCGACACCAAAACGATTCCTGTGCGATGAACGGTTCGCCCGTTATATGAGGATGTAGGGAATGTTCGTCTGGTGGGTATTACAGTTGGAATATTAATACTGGCACCAGGAGTATGCCTGTTCACGCAACGCACGGGTAATCCAGTAAATCGTTGGATCGTTGGTAAATCGATTGAATACAAACCCCAAGCAAATTTACAGGGAGCAAAAAACGGGCCGTCTTACACTATTCCATTCCCATCGATCAGATACGTGTAAGCCTGTTTAGCCTAACCAATCGTTAGCGTTCATCTTCCCACGTTCCTTCTTTTACCAGCATTATCAACTTTCTTAATCGCTAACGGAAGAAGGGGGATGCCTTACTCGAGCACGAATCACTTTCTACATGAACTCCCTTCTGTTCCATATTAATCAGTAAACGGAGTCCATTTAATCATCAAATGGCTTCAGTGAACGGAACCTATTTAATCATCAAATGGCTATCAGGAAATTATAACTCCAATTCTTCGCCCTTTATGTCACCTGAAAATTTGCGCTCTGTTTCTCCACTACTACATGCAAACGAAATTCGGTTGTCTCATCGTCAAAATGGTTATTCAATTATGTTAAGGGCATGTTTAACACGAGGATTATAATTTTTAATTTAGTCGTTCCAGATTAATTTTAACGAAAGCGCATTGAAAATGTATTAAAACGTTTTTATTAACGAACTGTTCCATTGAACTAGGTACCTATCAGTCATGTTTTGGCAGTTTTGGTTTATTTTTCATCAATGGACCTTGGAAACGGAAGTAGGTACTGAAAAAAAAAAAATTGTTAACCCCCTCAAAATTTGATGACTTGCAGTTTTAAGGTATGTAGAATCAGAAAATGGAATTATACAATTTCTATCCTTTCACCTTACACCGTACTTGGCACTTTGTTTCCATGAACCAAACATAAATTACATTTGGTTTGTTCCATTTGGAGTATATATTATGGTCCTCGGCTTTACCGCCAGTCATCTCTGGGGGTGAATACTAGGGGTTGAAGTATCAAAACACCGTAGCTCAAAAACTTAATATATAGTTTTTATGAAGTTTTTATATTCCATGCTTCGGAGATTCCTTGAGTCGACCCGGAGCATTGTACGTTCATTCACAGTAAGGTCGTGAAGTTTGCACAGAAAAGCTTCGTACATCCAGCTACAAATCGTTGCTAGGGAATAGCTGATTATAATCACCCATGGCTGTATGAAATCGAGTTGGTTATTCCGTGATAATTATTATTTCATTTAACGAATTAAAATTAACGAAATTAGATTAATTTTTAATTAAATTAATTAAATTAATTAAATTAACGAATTTGGACGTTTTTCATAGGTAATTTTTGCCTGTTAAATTTATAGACGCTCCTCAGGTGGCATTTTTGTCGTGTGTGTGTGCGTGCGTGCGTGGGTAGGTAGGAAGGTATCCACCGCAAAAAACTACTTTACCAATTCAGTGTCACGCTAAAAGGAATTCAGTGGTCCACGCAGAGGCGATGTCTATATACAGGAAAATTATAAACCGTTGTGTAATAATTTACAGCTTTTGGTTCATTATTTTCAATAAAGAACCTTTGGAATCGAGCATGAACAAAAAAAAAAATCCCCCCCCCCCCCCCCCTGATGTTTACGTTGCAAGGCATGTAGAACCCGAAAATGCAATAAAAAATTTCTGTCTGTCCGCCGTACACCGTATATAGCACTTTTCTTAGTTACCATGAACCAAAATGAATGAAATTTGGTTTATTGTTCCCGTTTGGGGCCTAGTTGGTCGGCGAAGCTCGGCGTTACTGTCAGTAATCTCTAAGGGGTGAAAAATAGGGGTTGAAATTTTCAGAACGCCGTAGCTCGAAAACTTTCAATAGAATGGTATAGTTTTTTCACGTTTTTAAATTGAGTTCGAACTGAGGAGTTTTTTGAGACCACCAGGAGCATCATACGACCAGCCGTTTGTTTGCATCGAAAAGCTTCGTCAACGTGATCGTGAATCAAACAGTATAAATCCGGCACATAATTATAATATTACTAGGGTGCACTTCATTATAATCACAGGTGGCTGTATGAAGTCGAGTTGGTTGTTCTGTGATATTATTCCATTTGAAAAATGATGGCTCTTTTGGATTTGTTGATAGGTACGTTTGCTACTTGAACAAACGTTATACTTCATGAATAACAACAAATAATTAATTATTGAAATATTGAATCCCACGAATTTTTGTAATTTAGGGCTTTCCTGGGGAGAGCTCGGGGTAGGTATTGACCACAGAAAACAGTGATCTACGCAGACGGGGCATCTATACGGGTAAATTATAAATCGTTGTGTAATAATTTACAGCGTTTTTTCTTTCTACTCGCTGAGAAAAGGGAAAATATCAATCCTCTATTTCGGAAAAAAGAATCGTGCGTCAACACTTTGTTGCTCACACGTGATTGCTACATCTGTATTCGCTACCAGCGGTGGGATGTTTGACATCCATATTTCTTGTGTATGTCGATCCAGGCGCATTTCTCGCGTGTAGGATTTGTGCGTATCAGCGAACTGCAACCGTCGTGCAGAATAACGACACACGAGGTGCTACGAGCGAAACGGGTTTCAGTTTTGTTAGGACTGATACACTAACCCTTTGACATTTACTTCCATGTTATTCGTCCGTTACAACGGCTTATCTCAAAAGCCGCTGTATCAGAACTCTTTATCTGATACTACAACACCATCTGAGACACTCCTGAGTTGATAGTTGTATCTTGAATTGAAGTGGGTTTCTAACCGAGTACACGCATTTTTTTCGAAGTAGCCTTTTAGGAACCGACAGTACTTTCTCATGGAGCTGTATTTTAGGGTGACTCAGACCTGGGATCCAACAACGCATCATGTCACACATCAGCCGCAATCACCAGGAGCCACAAAAACGAAGATTCTCGAGTTGAATTTCTCTAGACTTATAAAATCAATTCCTGGAAGTTATTCCAGGAAAAAATGATCATACACTCAGTCGTTGATAAACCTTACGTACCTGTCGACGACATCCGAGTAAACAAGATGTAATCATAAATTTGTTTTCAGAATTCAACCGAAATCCCGTGATTGACGTTTCCTTCAATATTCTGTACTTAACTACCTTCTAGTTTCTGATCTACCACAGATGGTGTCCCAAAGGGCTCAGTAATTCATTAGAATTCATACGGCTCATTTCATCTTAAATAGGGTGATAACTTTTCATCACAAAGCGCAAACCATTTTAATCACGAAGCTACTGAATTAGTGAATTATTAGGCACCTTCCATATGAAGAATCTTTTAGAAATTAATTCAGGACTATTTATGTTGTAAGCAGTTACACATTTCAGTCAAGTAAAAAAATGAAAAAGGGTGAAAAGGCGAGACTATAGGGCTGACTGCAGCTCATGTAACCAGTTGACTTCTGTATGTAAAACAGAATGTTGCAGGTTTTATTATCCCGCAAGAGCCATATTTGTCACCTTAACTTTTTTTTAAATTTTTTCATTTCCAGATAACATAATAGAAATACATGAAAAATAATGTATAGCTAAGGAAAATATTCCCCTATTAGAGCTAATGCCCGAGTTAGGGAGAAGAGTTCTGTGGTGATCGGCTGCTCCCTAACACTATGTAAATAGCGTCGCTTGCATTATAAGCCGCGTCTAACGGCTTCCCAGAGCGGGGTTCCCCTACCCCTCTCTGGGGATGTATCAAGGGGTATAAAAGAAGCTGTGAACTGCCAATAAATTGTCATTTGACCACACAAACCGACTCAAGTAGTCTCGTGTATTTATTCCTAGTTTTAGCTCCCGCTGGATCATCACACTGGTCACCCCGACGTAGAACACCGCATCGGCTTCTCGCCTACTACCATCGCCGGCGAGGCGGCGGCGCCCGGCGTAGAACACGCACCTTCGCCCCGGCCTTCTGCGAATGCAACACCGCCTTCTCGCCTCCTGCGACCGTCTCTTCTCCCCGGCCTTCTGCGAACGCAACACCGGCGATGTTAATTTTTTTTTTTTTTTTAATTCAATCATTTATTGGATACATAAACAAGGAAGAGAGAAATATATACATACATAGATTGCTACTCCCCCATTTGAGGATAACCTCGTGCTAGGGGGAGGAGTACCACTATTTCATATTACAAACAAATATTTTTAGTAATAATATAAATTAAAAATTACAATCTTTGAAATGAATAATATCACATTTTCTTTACAACAAATCAATCATATTTACATTAAACTACTTATAAATAAAAGGCCTTCTTCACCAGTTGCTTAAAAGAACTAAGAGACTTGGCATTTCTAATATTTTCATTCAGTCCGTTAAAAAGTTTCGCTCCGCGATAGAGGCACGCCCGCTGCCCCGCTGCCGTCAGTCGGAAGGGGACCACAATACCTCCACTGCCCCGAGTCACAGATCTATTAAAACTATAACAAGATCCCGCCTGTATATGTTTATAGGTCTCGATCAGTGTTATAACATCGATCGTGGCCGCGACAGTGGGGACCTGAAACAGTCTGAACAACTCAACAGAGGGGAAACGCCTGTACTTTTTCAAAAGAATCTTTATTAGCGATTTCTGGACGATTATCAGCGGTTGAAGTACTGTGGAACCCACACCACCCCAAGCAGCACCTCTCGCCCCGGCTTCTCGCCTTCTGCGATCTTCAGCCTACGGTGACAACTCGACGTGAGACACGCTCATTCGCCCCGGCCTTCTGCGAACGCAACACCGGCGAAGTTAATACACCTCTCGCCCCGGCTTCTCGCCTCCTGCGATCGACAGCGAACCGCCTACGCCCACCACTAGTCAGATCCACGACCAACCAGCTATCGTCTCTCCAGCGAACCAACCAGAGAACATCTCGCCGTTTCCGCTGCCTACTTAACGAGAGCGACCATCAACGGAGCATTCATTCCTCGGATTCACACCTTCAGGAACATCAATGAAGAAAATGGAGACCAGAGCTACGAAGACACCGGAACCGCCTCATACCCTTCTCCATCCTCCTCGTGTGGCTACCGTCAACGAGGAGTTGCAGGTGATCCAGCACCACCAACAACCGCGGCCTTCAAGGCAGCCTCTCAATAGGACCACCGTCTACAAAGACCTTCCAGTAGCTTCGAGAGATATCGAGGAACATTTTACACACGTAAAATTACTACTCGATACTCTAACAAAATACGGCCTCCAAGTCAACAAGTCGAAGTGTCAACTGGCCCACAACTCCGTCAAATTTCTCGGCCACATCGTATCACCCAGCGGCGTTAGACATCTGCCCGATCGAACGGCCGCCCGTAAGCGACATAAACGCCTACTCCACTGCTCTCACGACTCCGAAGCCGCCTTCGAAGCAACGAAACATGTCCTCGAGAGAGCTGTAACACTGGCACATACTGGCCCGACTCGGCGCCCCGGCCGTACTTACCTGCAGCTCTACAGCGCCCGGTCTTCCGTCACAAACACGGCCTATCACACCCTGGGACACAGGCCTCTCCCGACACCGTCTTCACTGGGACCCAGGCACAGCCGTTACTCCAGGCGCGGCCAACGTCACCTGCTCCGGCACCTCCTGCCTCGCCATTCAAGCCGCCTCGGAAGATCACCTCTTCCAGCCGCCCATTCCAGCGCTCTCCGAGACATCGCCCTCGACGCTTCCAGCTGGACCGCATCCGAGCACTTTCACGCATCCCACACCGCAGCCACCGCTAACACACGACGGCGAGACACCACGAACTCCTCAAGCCACCCACCTACACGGCAACTACACAGCTCACACGCAGCCTCTTTCACCAACACCGACGCCTCATCAACAAGATTCATCGTCATTTACATAATTGCAGTATTTAACTTCAATTCTGGGGGGAGCAGTGTGGTGATCGGCTGCTCCCTAACACTATGTAAATAGCGTCGCTTGCATTATAAGCCGCGTCTAACGGCTTCCCAGAGCGGGGTTCCCCTACCCCTCTCTGGGGATGTATCAAGGGGTATAAAAGAAGCTGTGAACTGCCAATAAATTGTCATTTGACCACAAACCGAGAGAGAGAGAGAGAGAGAGAGAAATTTATTCACAACAGAAACATATGCATACAAGACATAGAAAATACATTGAATAATATTGCTCGTCATAGGTCAGAGACCCGTGTCGACGAGACAAGAGCTGCAGCCGCAGAGCAGTTATACCCAGTATGCTATCGCAAGGTTACAAAATAATATTTAAAAAAGAAAAAAACGAGCTTTACACTTTTAGTATCATTAAATTAATTTAAGTTAAATTAACTTATCTGCCTAAACGAGAGAAGAGAATAGAAAAATCAAACATAGGCACTAAGAATAATTGCATTGGCTTCTTCTACGGTCATCCCGATAACCCATGAAGTGACGATTTTTTTATATTGGGATGAACTGAACCTGTTAGGGTTCTTCAAATCCTCCGACACCGCCCTATGCAACATGAAAAGGATATATAGAGGACTTCTCGTAGTAGCTCTAAGACGAATGGGGGGGTTTATCACATTCCCCGCCAACTGAAAACGGGTTTTATAACTTCCCAATGGGATTCTATCAGCAATCAGTTGAGTGTTCTTGTGGTAAAATAACAAAACGGTTTTGATAAATAAATGTCTCAGTGACAACAATTTGGACTCTGAAAACACCATGTTACTTGGATATCTTCGCGGCCGCCCTAACATCAACTTAATGATTGCTTTCTGAGTAACATATAATCCCTCAATCACACTGGCATACGCTCCACCCCACACTGTAATTCCATATAGGAGAACAGACTGGACCACTGGACGAGACCACTGGACCGACTCAAGTAGTCTCGTGTATTTATTCCTACTTTTAGCTCCTGCTGCAGCTCATGTAACCAGTTGACTTCTGTATGTAAAACAGAATGTTGCAGGTTTTATTATCCCGCAAGAGCCATATTTGTCACCTTAACTTTTTTTTAAATTTTTTCATTTCCAGATAACATAATAGAAATACATGAAAAATAATGTATAGCTAAGGAAAATATTCCCCTATGAGAGCTAATGCCCGAGTTAGGGAGAAGAGTTCCTTTTAACTCACGTCGCAATTCCTCAACGGATTGACTGCTAGAGTTCCATCGAGCTATTACGAGCCATTTAAGACAACAGAGGGATAAATTCAGCCTGGAGACAGTTGCCGGGGAGTGCTGGTCTGAAAGTCGGATCAATCTTCGGCCAAGCTGGATGGATGATGAGGCCTCACGCCTCATGCATGAAGAGTTTCGAACGGGTTTTATAACGAATTGAAAGGGAAAGAATTGGCAGAAAAATTGGAATTACAGACAAAAATGGAATGGTAAAGAGGGATATTGTAGAAGTACAATGACCGGAAGAAATACTTGGGAGAGGGGAAGTAAAAGAAGCTGAGCAACTGTACGGAATGAAATACGAGAAAAAGGCAGAAGCATATTAGCTATCGGGAACGAGTGTAGTTGAATAATTAATCGATAAAATTCTAATCGATTACCGTTCGGTTTCTAGTAATGAAAAGCTAAACCTCGTCTAGTATACCTACTTATTGGTCTTATCTAGCCTTCCATATTTTTTTTAGCAATAGCGAATATAGTTCAATTAATAGATAATCGAGAATTTGTAAACAGAGTTACAGTGTGAAAATAGAAGGTCGAGTTACGAGTAATTGGGGGAAGATTGATTATTTGCTTACACTTAGTAGTGAGTGCATTTTGCCAGATTTGGCAGCCAGCAGGAGCGATTTTTTCCACGGCCCGTTGACTGCTTCAGACATGTGCACGACGGTATCTTCAGTGGTAGAAATCTTCATCTCGTAGATTGTGATTTATCGCGTGTCCGTCCATTGATACTGAATTCAATAGGAACTTCAGGTTTGAGCTAGGGATGAATGATGCTCGTAGACAAATGGAACAAGAGAAAAATTGGGTGGGTGGGGCGGGTGGTTGAGGGTGCAGTGAATAGCCATAACCCCGTTTGTGCTTATAGTTGTTGAAGCCTTCTGTGGGCTTGACAGCTCACAACGGCAAAGAAATTGTTGATGTCGCCTCTTTTTCTGTGACGATGTTGATTTAGATGGGATCTCTAATTTATTCACTTCATTACTGTAGCTACCTACCGTCCAACACGTCCTGTCCAAGATGATTTGTGGCGTGAGGCCGTTGACTATCCAAAATTTTCTTCCTAAGCCTCTTATTGAAACTTCAGGCCTCGGGCTGCTCCGAAAACGAGTGAGGTAAAATTGAGGGTTAGCTCAGTGGATGTTGGGGAGGTTGGGGTTGTGGGTGCGGAGGTAATGTCGGTCCATTACCCACCGGGTATCTGTTTGAAATATGGCTCCTACCTCCTCACCTTATTATGGCCCGCTTGTAATCATCATGCATCATTTCACTTTGGATCATCTGGATATAAATGTGGAAAAGAGAGTGTCCAGTTTACCCTTCATGTACTAATTTCGGTTGATCTTTAATCAGTTGGTTCGCAGTCATCACAAGGAAAAGATTTGTATTCACTAGACGTTCAACGTCTATATTGTCAGCCCACCTTTCAATCATGGGCTCTGTAATCATCCAAGTATTTATGTAGCTTCACTGCTTCCATCGTCATCAGCGCTATGCAAACAAATTGCTCCATCTCATCCATATTACCTTATTTAATCGTCTATTTGATCCACCCATGTCTGTTTAAAACATCGATGTGTCCAGTTTAAATATA
Organism: Leptopterna dolabrata; assembly: GCA_954871275.1. Classification (NCBI taxonomy): domain Eukaryota; kingdom Metazoa; phylum Arthropoda; class Insecta; order Hemiptera; family Miridae; genus Leptopterna; species Leptopterna dolabrata. The sequence continues at coordinate 14,325,007 of OX940976.1, forward strand.
GCAGATTAGAAGGAGATCTTTCCGAGCCAATGTAGTCCTCGTGATTGTTCCATACCCATGAAACCCTACCTTGAAAAATTCTAGCGCAACAAAAGATACTACGAAATTTGCATGAAAGGTGATCGATTTTGATGAAAAGATATTGTGGAAAGATGACGTGAGAATGCTGCAATCCTCACATCCGCAACCCACGCGGACTCTGGTACAGTTTAATAATGTTGCATGGAATGTTCTGATACGAAGTTGGCGTGGGAAGCGAGCAGTCCTTCGAGCTATCTGAAAGGATCAACCAGCTCTTACAACTCCTCCCGCTTCTAATCAATCTGGCTTTTTTTCTGCATTGTAATCGTCGTTCTTCATAGTGATGTAGAGCCGGGGATTATAGATCTAAGAATGATGAAATTTTTATTTGTAGGTAGCCTGCATGTTTTAGATTCAGGTATGATTAGAAATGGAACATAATACACAACAACATCGACAACTTTGAAAAATCATCGATTGTTTTCGAGTGGGATAACTATATAGATATATGTAAAGTGAAACATGCGTTACCAGTCTGTTCCATTAAACCTTTGACACTGAGCAGCATTTATTTATCCATTCCTATCCAAGAATTAATCGATTCCATAGCCTTAGTTCACTCTCGACCATCAGTAGCTTGATGATCCGAACCAGTATCTTAGTTCCTTTTGGGAATCTCTCGTTGAATCGATATATCTGCCCGGTTTCACCTCGTTGGATATTGGGATACGAACATATCCACGCAGTTTTTACCTCCTTGGATACTTGGTAGAAACCACGTCCGGTTTTCACCACGTTGAATATCCGGGAAAGAGAAGGGTGAGTTGGTGATGAGGAGGTGACGTTTGAAAAAGAAGGCTTCTGGTTCAAGAGAAATCGGATGAATGCTGAGCTGGGCGAGCCGGGAGTCTTAGAAAGGCGCCTCTACCCTCCCCGGGTCCCACGGGAACAGCTGTTGGGAGCCGTTGGGAACCTTTGGACCAGGTCCCCTCGTCCCTCGCACCGCGCACCTCGGCTTCCCCGTAGTTTTACTGGTAATGATCTTGCCTATTTACAGGAGTGGTATGTTATAAGGAGACCACCACAGCTATTGAATAATGGTTTGGATAGCGTTGTGATTAAGAGTTTTCTTGGTAGAATAATAAATTTTGGTTGCTCAACTTTTCAAGCATGGTGAAACAATAGGGGGCTGATTGCATAACAACAATTTCGGAGTGGAATTAGTTTTGGGGAATTTAACAGACAGGATTATACCGTGTTGATAACAGAAGCGTTGAATAATGTATAACGAGATTTGTAATGAAGTTATGGTGACAAGATGATGATGACGCCGTTTGAACGAAGTGGCGGGGTGTTGGGGGGGGGGGGGGGGGGGTGTTTGCAAACAAATCTTAAAATGATCTGCTACCCTCAAGTTTCCTTCGGGAATGAAACGTAGTAAGGTAATGGTGTTCGGGAGAAGGCAGAAGCATCAAGGAGGCAGGAAGACGAGGGAAGCATCAACTTTGATGGGGATCCGCGATATTGATACGTGAATATCATTACAACAGATGGCCCACCTCGCCTCGCCACCCCGTTCTGAAACCATCATCTGCCTCCAACCTGCGGTGCCTTCGGTTATTATACAGCCGCCTCCTTGTTTCGTAGTGGGGAAACTTGAATGAATGCCAGGAGAAGGTAGGAACCTCCTCGAGTTGAGACGGGATTATTGTGTTCCCGTGTCAGGCTTTACGCCTCTCCCTCTCGCTCCCTCTCTCTGGCCATTTGCCCGCTCTTCGCCCTAAACAAGGGCGATCACTTTGATTTGAACAGCAATTATACTCAACGGTCTGGTGTGGAGCGGTGCTGGATGGAAAACAAGGAAGTTGGATACCTGTAACCCGTTATGCAGCTCATGTCCATGTCAGTATAAAGTGTTTTATAAAGTGTTTACCAACTCTCAGTTACGGATTTTCGTTTATCCGTAACATAACCTAAGAAACGGTCTGATGAATTTATATGTGTGCCTAAGAAAGGCGTTGAAATACAGGTAATTCTCCCTGATAACATCCCTAAAATGAGCACCTGACCATGAGCTCCTAAATTGCGGTACTCGTGAATCTTTGACTTGTACATGGCCTTGAAATTATGCACCAAGGCAATAATGACACTGGAGGAATTCTGTGTGGCCTCGCTGATAATTATTATAATATATGAATGATACATTTGGACTTGTTAATTCTTGTTAATTTAATGACGTTATCAACTTTCACTTGCCTAAAGGTATCACTGAGAGCCATCGAGCTCATGACATAGAGGAAACCTTAGGTTTTCTTAGGCTTACTTCCCGAAAAGTTCGGAGCTGACTAATTGAGCTACGCCCATACTGTATTCAGTGAAATGGTTTCCCAGCCTGGTTATCGATGCATAATACAAATCACTGCCTCCCGCTGCTCGCACATTTCATATTAATTGAGTAGGTAGGTATGACGAAAATATCCATCGAATTTCTAATATATGATATCGTTCAATCGTTGAATGATTGACTGAAACTGAATGTAATGGGCGTACGTTAGATACGATTCTATGAAGGTAGGTGCGTAGTGTTCAGATCCAAGAAAAATCGTCGAGTTAGAAATTTCATGAACTTGTCATTGAGCTAAGTTTGAACTGCATGTTACATTAGATCATAAGAATCGAATTTTTCAGGAACATATTAGTACTTCCCGCGGAATCCGTAAAATCTATGAGGTACCTAAAACCTTGAGTTACAAATCCAATCCTTATTGATTCAGTGAGATGAAATGATGGTGTAGTATGCAGAAAGCGATCATTGGTGAACTACATTCCACAATATTGTATCATCAGTTCCGAAATTAACTGGTTATCACACGGTGCTTCTAATTTGTTCGGTTGGAACGATTTCCAAACAATTAAGTACCGTCTAGTAATTAATTGCTATTGTGGCTTGGCGTTTGAATCATAGTTCACAACCTTGATTACTATTGTTCGAAAATTATGCTAGATGATTGTGTTCGCTAGGTATTATAGATCGATGGGCAGGCGTAGGAGCTGTAATTTCCTCTCGGTACCAACTGAATCAGTGGAGAAACATGTACGTAAATTTAACCAAAACCAACCAAAGGTAGTCATGAGTCTAAAGAAACGCCCAAGGACATGAGTTGAGTTCCATTTGAGAAATTACTGCCTTTATTGTTATCAGTGACAAATGACAACCTTCAAAGAATGAGAAGAAAGAGGAAAGAGGGGGGATATTATCCGTAGACAGTGTGTGGAGGTTGATTGTATTTTTGGTTTCCATCGAATAAAGAGGTTTGTACCAATTAATAAGTTATCGGTGAATTTGTTCTACATTTTTTTGTCTGCTATGAATATATTTTGTATCGTGGTAGATAATAGTTGTTAATTGTAGTAGCTATATTATCCATTATTTTCCAGTTCTCCTCTTGGATAACCTCATCATATATGTTGATGTGGAATGCGTGAGGGTGGAATTAAGCTCTTTTCGTGCTCATTGTTGTCGGATATCACGCGGAACAATTCTTCATGAATGATACACCCTTCGGCTGGCGTTGCGTTGCATACTTCTCCTTTTTATTAACTGGGTTGAGTGAAATCGATTTTTATTTAAAAATAATATACATATAATAAAATTTAATAAAAAATAAAAACACTTTAATGCGGTTGTAGCGTATCGTACAGAATCAGGCATCATCAGAAAACAGATACTACGGTACGATGAAACTTGAACAAAACTTTCTGGCTTCCCTTTGACATAAAAATTATTACCCTGTGGATATCTGGTGAGCCCTTTTAGCACCACTGTCAAATGAATGCCTTTATAACTGACCTGGAAAGGCTGTTATTGCCAATATGTTTTGGTTTAACCATGTTCTGTGATCCCCACAACCACAACTAATACAATCTCTGTTAAAGAGCTTGAAAACCTCTGTTGGTCTGCAAAAATGTTGTTCTTCATAGAAATCAATAATTACCTTCGTTGAAGGGTTACACTTTTTTAATTTATAGTTTTGCATGAATACAAACAAAGGTAGTCCTAATCTCATTGTTTACGTTAGAGATTGCGTCCTTCTTGTTTTAAGGTAAGCAATAGCCCAACTCACTTTTGAAATCCAAGTAAGTTGCATGCTTATTTTAATGTTCCTACCTGTTTTTAGGTACCGATTTGAATCACAGGTTCTTACATAACTAAACCAATCACCTAAGACCGACGTGGTAGAGTTCTACAGTGTGAAAAGAAAATGCAACTTCTATATATACTCGTATCTGTTTATGTCTCACACAAATCCGGCGCGTTTTTCATGAGTGTGCAAAACATAGGTACCTAGGTACCTATTGAACATAACATTATTATAAATGCATAAACGTACAGGTTCTCGTTATAGATAACGAGAACCTGTATAAATATATAAGGTGTAATCATAACCTCTCGTTTATCCATTAACATTATAAAGAACGGAAGGCGGTACGAGTAATTTATATTGGTAATCAAATAAGCTTAACGAGATAATCAAATAGATAGAGTTCGATCGATTTTATATTCAATATTCCTCATAATGAACTTCAAACTTTGGAATCGACAAAGAACAAGACAATTATTTTAACCCTCCCTCAAAATTTGAAGGTTACGTTTCAAGATTTGTACAGTTCATTCAATCAGATTGTTAAAGAAACGTCTCTCTAACGTGGACGTTTGGTGCTTTGGCACTGCTTTGGTGGCTTCGACACCAGATTAGGTAAGATGCATATGCATTTGATTCTCCATCAAGAACATTTTATTGTTCTTAGTAAGTAGGTACCTAATTAGTTGGAAATGGATTTACTTGAAATTTTGTGGTGCTTCATGATGTTACAGCGAAAATATCCTTTCAAAAATGTAAGCTATAAAACATTAGAATAATTGAAATTAAAACCTGAATAGCATGTGGCGGAGCCGGTAGCTTAGGTCACGAGGGGTAAACCGATTTTTACCCCTTTATTGCGTAATATTTCACGTTTTATGGACTGCATTTGTAACGTTTCCCGATTACAGGCGGGAAGGGAAAAAAAATTGCTCGTCCTGCAGGTGAAGCTAGTTAGAAATTCCGTGTCCGCACTGAATTTATAATACCGGCTATTGCGGATTCCATAATGCAAATCCAGAAATGCAAGATTCATGAGATTACAATTCGGGCGAATAGCGCTCATTAACAGCGTCCCCATGGACCACCGAACCCTCTGAAGGCAGGTAGGTACTCCGGAATATTATTAGTTACTCGCGAAACTGTCGTCAATACTAGAAGTGCATAGCGGAGAGGGGTGTTGATCATGTGGGACAAAAATAGAGATCCTCTGATAGTAGCTGCTTGTATGTTCTGCTACGAAAGCTGTGCTATTGGTACCTACCTACCTATCGTGAATATTTTTGGTTTTGCTGAATCAGTCATTGGTGTGGAGTGAAATCAGAGGGAGGGTTGACGGGGGTTGGGAAGGGCAGGAATATTTATGTACCCCTCACTTAACCTAACCATCTTACTCCCTTAACAGGTACCAGCTAGTAGTACATTTGCCTGCCGCAATACAGTATTGGGGTGTTGATAAGTAGTTTAATATTTTCCTCAAAACCTGAAGACCATAATAATATGAGTGAGTTTTCGAAGTTGGGGGGGGGGGGGGGGGGACTCCGGCGCCGCAGGCTGAATGAATCGACTGGGAGTATCGTTTTGTTGATTGTGATTGTAATATCTAGGATTCGATTCAGAAACGGGACAGAATGGAAGAAATTTTCAAAAATTCACGTTCCACAAATTTTGGAGAGGTCCGATGCGATCCAGGTCAGAAATGACAAAAAAAAATTCATAAAATGATACTAGTAATTCAGCTATGAATAATATTGACATTTTGACAACGCCGTTAGCGCTTTTTACGTATTAGCTGCTTGATTCAAAAGTTTCATTATTGGAAATATTATGCCAAATAGTTTTTCAATTTTGAAGCACCATTAGGTAGTCCGGCTCGGATAAAATTGGTTAACATAGCACAAAACGTTCTAGTAATGAAGCATCAATTTAAATGAGCGACTTTTCCTTTAGTGCTCCTCTTTTGTATTCTAGGATGCTTGCAGCTTTTGTTTTTGGCCGATGAAGATCCGAGAAGACGGATTGAAACCGGTAACGCAAATTATAATTAAAAGAATTCCCTGACAGGCAGGAAGTTATTTTTTTGCCGCCCAATTCCCTTCAGGACTGCATTACAGGATAGCCGTTGGTGACATTAATTTATATCGTTAGCCTTCGATATTAGATTAAGAATCTGATTAAAAAAGTAAAGGCTATTGAAATTGCTCTTTTTTGTCCGGAGTCATCATACCATACCATTTAATCTCAGTCCACATTTATAATTATAAATTATTCCTAATAGAATGAACATGAGGGCCAAATTTATCCCGTCAGTCCGACCCGTCAGTTGAAGCTAGTTGTCAAGCACCAAGGCATAAAGTGTGAACTCCTGGAAGGTGGGGATGCTTGAAGTTCACGGAAAGAATTTAGCTTACGATGGTCCCAAACAGAATTAAATTTGAGCTCAGTGCAGTGTAGGTAGGTAGTAGGCTTACGTAATCCTGCAAGATATTCCAGGCTGGTTGATGTCATTCAAGACCACCGTGTTGATAACTAATAAGTTTATAGGTTGGAATGAGAGCAGTGAACACCTCTCAATAAAGCAGCGGCTCTCCGCTGATCTAATATTATTACGAGCAGCGTTTCATTTCGTACCCACAACCGAGTATCGCCTTTATCATGAATTATGCTTGTCACAAAGTTGAATGCTCGACTGAGGGCGACGTGAAATGAAAGAAAATATCCTCTCGCCACATTCAATGTCAGGAAGGCAACCCGCTTCCCCGGTAGAGTGGGGAATGAATCACTCTCCTATCTCCGAGCTATCTCAAGGGATTACTCCAGGATTGGAATGCATCGTTCTCCGTAATATTTGTAATGGGAACTTGGACCGGTTTTTTTCCCCCTCGTCGAGTTACATTCTACCCTTCCAGTGATAAGCAACTGTTTAGATAATTTTGCACAGGGCTCTGCCGTTTTTTCGGTAACGCAACAGAAAAGTGATCTAGAGAGATAAGAAAACGCTCATTTTAGATGTGCTCGTTTCAGTGTGTATTACGGTTGTTGTATACAAATTCTTTGAATGGAAAAAATTTTCTGGCGTTTTCAAAGAACGTCATTGTTATTACTTGAAGGCAAACCTCGCTGTGGGCCCTAGGATTTGATAATAATCCATCCTGTTGTTTAATGTAACGGCAACAGTTCAGCACGATACATTCAGGTATTCAGGAGCATTGTCAATAAAAAAATTGAGTGTCTGTAAGTATAGTTGTATCATTCTGTGTGCGCTTGTGTCAATCTTTGTTATAGAATCACTGAAAAAGCTTCCAAGCGAAATAATTAGTGGTTGTGACAATAATTTGCGAGAACTGAAATAAGCTTAGTTAGGCTCTAAAAACAGGAGCCACCCTTATGTAATTTAGCGTTGAAGAATATAGTAAAATCGTATGCGATGTATAGGGGCTTATAGTAAAACTTGCAAAGCGTAATGGCCGACCTCTGACATGGAGGGATAAAGGACAAAGGTATTTTAGCTTATCATAGGCAAACTCTGACACTCTCATTGTATTATGTTGCATGTTGCATTGGCTCTGATATATGTAGAGGAATGGGTAGTAGATAATCACCATATCGTGGAGGTGGTACTTGAAAAACACAATCATTATCTCACACAAATATTATGGAACTTGCAGGTTGCAATATGACCTCTGCGATACCTCGATAGGTTCTCCTAAGGTAGGTCAATCTCTGACAGAGAAATTATCCTTGTCAAGCGTAGTGGGCCCTGATTTGGACAAATGCGCGGTTGAAAAGAACTGTGGTGAATCTCAGTCGCAGGGCTTCTGTGATGAATGTCTTAGGACGTACATCCACCACGAGCACTGTGAGGGAGGATGAGCTGTGTGAGGGAGGATGTGCCCGGTTTGGTTATGGGCGGACCACCACCATGCCCAAGATCTTTTAGGTAGAGGATAGAGACGAGGTAAGGAGGAGAGAGAGTAGTCAGCGACTAGAGGAGAGCGTAGAATGGTTAAAAAGGCGAAGGAGGCGAGTATATATAGGCTTAGGAGCTGTCTCCCTCCATCCTTCAGCTAGTGGAGGATGGTGGGGACCCCCAGGCTGGCCCTTGGCTCTCCTGCATCTTCTGTCCCCACTTCTAAGTTTATTTGGCGAGATCTTTAAGTTTACATGATAGAGTTGTGGTTCTGGGAGGATACCACGACAGGCTCCTTGGAAAATCAATGGTAAAATCTCTGACACAACCTTGCTATAGCACCCTAACTCTGACTCACGGAAACACAACTTATGGCCATATCACTGTGGTCGTGGTGAATGGCTACTATAGAGAAATCTTCTTTAGAAACCACGAAGGATAATCCTAACGTATTATGATCTCCTGAAGTGTGGTGTGTTTCTTGAACTGTTACAGAACCATGACATTTCAACGGTGAACCTTCAAGAATTGTGGATAACTCAGCTTGAGTTTGTAACTCATCATTCTAGGTTCTAGGTACAATCACCAGTCGAAAAATAACAAGTTGAATGGAGAAAACATTACCTGTTCAAATAGAATATTTTTTTTAGGATACCTCGTAATCGTAAAAGACATGTAGTCAGCTTAAGTGTTTCCACTTGCGTTGATTTTTTCTACCAGCGCGACAGAGTTGTGAAATACCGTAAGTTACAATATTATATTAGACTCATGTCGGGAGTGTCTACAAAAAAGGTTAAAAAGTCGGTGGCGGCGCATGTGTAACATCGCTCACTCCAGACGGAGTTTTTTCCCTCACCGAATGTCTAAACGAGTTACAACCAGGGACACACATATTTAGGGTAACAAGGTGCTTCGTCAAGCGACATGTAACTCCGTTTTTTCTCTACCTCTCGGGAGCAGGGGAAAAATTCTGAATTAGCGCCCTCTTTTACTACAAATGAACCCTGCAACAAGGCCTCCCCTGCGCACCGGGTGTAAAAAAAAAAAACCTACCCAGAGCTCATGGCTGCCATTACGCATTCAAAGACATATAGTCAAGCCCTGCGAAAACCCCTGCAGGGAGACCCCTTCGTTTCTCAAGCGTGCTTGACATCCTCATTAATGACTATCATTAGTGGTCGCTCCCTAATCCATCTCTCAGCTGCCGCCGGTTGAAGTCGGCCCTTTGCTTACAGTCATATCAACGATCCCTTAACCGTGTCCTGGGTTTTAGTTCTAATCCCAATGATTGATAACGTGAATAATCCACAATCCTCTCTCAGACCGCTTTCCCATATTTTCTTCATTTCGCACCCTGTACGGCCCTTGAATCCGGTCCTTGAATTATGTCGGTATCATTATTTATGCGATAGCTCGTAAATAATATTGCTCTTGCTCTAACTAAGGGGTCTATAGAAAGTATGTATAGTGAAGACACTGAGTGAATTACATACCTGCCGTTTAATATTTTTTGTCGCGTTAAACTTTCAGATTATACTTTCGAAAATATTCTTAGGTACCGATAACGAAATAAAATAAATTGTAACGAAAACGTGTAAAATTCGTAACATAAGAAAAGAAAATTTGTAGGTACGTACCAAAATGAGTGAATGGAAGATTTCTATCAAATTTCAGAGTCTCATCTTCATGGGAAATGCCTCAAAACGAGCTTACTAATATGGAATAAGTTAATGAAGGTTTAGGAGGTTTTTCGAGAGTGGCCTTTTCAAATACAACTCAGCGTTGCACGTATCGTAAATGAGTATTTAAAAAATCCAAATTATTACCTTGGCATTTAGTAAGTAAGAAGTCCGAATTACCTATTGTCAAGATGTCCAGTGCAACTTTTATGTTTGTGGAGGGATGGGCCAGTTTCGCAGTTCTATGAAATTGACCAGAATTGTGTACGTTAGCAGACGAGTAATACCTATGGGGTGTTGTCGGAATCCGTTTTTATAGTATGGTATTGGTTGTCAAATTGGCATTAGAAGACTCCGGATATTTCAGTGAAATCAGTTCAGAAATTTACGAGCGTTTAGTGGTTTTGTGCTTTCCGTGAACCTAACAGAATTTAGTTCAAGTTTTTTAGACCGTCTGTCAAAATGTCTATAGTTGAAATTATTCGACGGTGATGACCTGGATTTGAGAGAATGCGGACAAACCTGCAGACGTTAAACAGTGAATCATGAAATCAGTTGGAAACTGGGTCAGTTCATCAGCCGAAGATGAACTATTTCAGTTTCATTGTTGCGAGCACATAATACACATTATACAGTGGCGGATCCAGGGAGCCCCCCCCCCCCCCCCCCACGTCCATCCCCTTGAATGTATAGCATGCACTAGATATTTTGATGCATTTTTTCCAATCCCGGCCCCAGGGCCCCCTTCAACCGCAACCAATTCATGCTTGCTATTGGCTGTACCTATATAATTGAAATTTATTATGATACTAGGATTAGGTTGTACGTATGCGTTTTCAAGTGATTTTGAATTATGTTATCTTGATTTATTTATTTTGAATTAGGTACATTTTGTATTATTATCAATTCCTAGCCTCCTGCCACGTTCTTTTCTGTGATATTATATCTAGCTCGTTGTTTTGAGATCTAGGGACGCGGATGCGTCCCGCCTTCCAAAGAAATCGAAAAACTCGAAGCGACCGAGAACACGGTTTACACAAAGGAACAAAGTAGGGTTTTTAACCCCCCCCCCCCCCCCAATCGCGCCTTATTCGGCCCCCTGGGGGTCACCGGTTTTGATTCTTCGTACACCCGTTTTCGAGGGACCCCTGAGGACGTGTACCAAATTTCAACCCTCGGGATCATCAGGTGCTGGAGTTATGGAAGTTTGAAAATCGCTATTTATCGCAAGTTTTTCTACTTGTTGTTGTTCTCGTTGTTTTTTGACAGGGCTACTGCCTCGCATACATAACAATTTGGTTATTTCAGGATGTGTGTCTGGAACACATTTAATGCCTTCTGGCGGGTTTGCTGGGCATTGCGTGTATGACATGATTTTTCTACTTGAATTCCAATTAATCCCCTTTTCCGTAATATAATCTGGAACTCAGCAACATGAGTCAGCGTGATGTTCTACACATTTAAATTAAGGTTTTAAAGTGAATTATTTATAACGCTTTTGTATTTGAAGATTTTTCCACCTGGAGCAGCACACTATGCCTTCGCCAGATAAAAATTGCTGTTAAATTTGAATAATAAATTGACCTCAACTCCCTCCTGCTTTGATGTAGTGCCGCTTCAACTGGGAATAATTCCGTTTGTCTCTTTTTATTTACTTTTATCAAATCCGCGGGAGTCGGGGAGATTTGAATAATGTATGTATGCAGCCGAAGGTCCTGGGAGGTCGCTGTTAGTACAGCCCTGGAGGTCAACTTGTTCTTTGAATCGGCGGACGTACCGATAAAGAGGGAAGAAACCAATAAAAAGAGAAAATACCTGAGGTAGATGAAGAAAGCCTCAGGAATGATGAGAGGAAAGAGACGTTGAAGGTCGCTACCTAAACAGTGAACCCGTCCTCAGCCCATTCACATAATTACGACGTGGATTGGAATCCTTCCTCTCCCATCTCATTCCCAGAATCTGGTTTCTTCATCTGTTTTCTCAAGACCTCTTTGTAGCATATAAACTCCTAATGTAAATAATTTATAGACGTTTTCAAGTATATAGTTATTATTTTAAGTGATGAGAATAATTATGCTATACAGGCTATAATTGAAATTAAATGCATTGTTGATGATGTTCAACACTCATAGTAGGTAGTTATGAGGTGTAAATTTGTTGCATAAGTCAGATATTTCTCAGCAATTTCAACCCCTCGACCTTCCTATGGCTGCAATAGGGCACTGCGAAATAGCACCGAACCAGTGCCAAATAATACAGTAATAGGATAGTTAGAATGATAGAAGTTATGCCATCACAATTTCAAATCACTTTTCGTAAAAGTTGTAAGGCTTCATGGTCGTAATGTGGTAAAAGATACATTACAATAAAATAAATACAAGAAAAAATAATGCTTCAGAATCTTTTATTAAACAGCAGAATTCATCCTCGCTCCCTCTAGGGATTGAAACTCACGTTAAACCAAATTGCTGAATTATTTCAAAAAAGAGGGCGAATAAAATATCAGTACCCACTATTTTTTCCGTGAGAAGTTAAGGGATTGAAGGGGGGGGGGGTGTAAATGAATATTCATTTTTGAGCTTGGGAAAACATTATAGCAAGCTTACTTATAATAATTATGGACCGCGTTCCGGGCTGTTCGTGTATAGCGGACTACATTATTATACTCGTACGTCACCTTCAGGAAATATGTGTTTTAGCAGAACGAACCTATTTTATCCTGAGAATATTTTGTAAATAAATAAAACGCACAACTCAAATGGTTGGAAATCTATAAAATTAGACATTTAAAATTGGCATAATTTGAAGATTCCTTTTGGACGCTAAAAGTGAACTATTATGGAAACGCAAGTTTGAGACCATTGTAAGCGTTAGATTATTTGGATTTCTTGCTCTGAATAATGTTGAAATGTTGAATACCATTATTTTCAATCCTGCTTAAAACCACATGTACCTACCTGCAATAAATAATTCATGATATAATTTGACACAGAATTTAAGTTCGATACTAAGCTATTTTCGTTTCCATGCCTCTTTAAGATATTCTCTGCTAGACTTTGATAATATTGGGTTGTTTGAATATTAAGTTGATTAGGTCCAGAGACCTATAAAACAGGGTATATCCTTGATCAACTTGAAAGTGACCACCTCAAAAGTTTGTATGGTGTGTTGTGGTGTAATGATGACTCGATTGAAATTATCTGGGTAGGTAGTAAATACGTATAGGTACCTGTGGATTAAAGCAGACCAAATGCTACTCTCTGCCTATTTTGTAAAGCGCTGGTTTAATCCAAAACCGAAGTACAATTGGCCGAGAATAATCATTTTTGTTGCAGCGATAGGACCTGAACAGGTCTCGCTAAGTGAGTTTAATTATCTCTTGGCGCGATGCACGTGAATCCCATTGAACCACAGTTACCAGACCCACACACTCGGACCACGTTTGCCTGCCTTCAGTGTTTTAACGCTAATGAGCGGTAGCGACTGGACTTCCCAGCCTCCGGCTTTCCTAGGCCCCACCACCACCACCCTCTTCCACAGCCGAGCAAACGAAGCGATGCACCTCATAACGACGGCAATCGCTAATTGGGTTCGTTTGTTGATCCCGGGACCGGAGAAAAACTGTTAACATTTCCTGTGTAGACGGCCATTTTCAGAATACTTGGAACATCACCGTCGCAACACTTCATTAATTTGTTCGGAGTCTGACTACCTCAAATCGCCGAGTTGATCATTGCTGGTCGTTCGTATTGTTATAAAATGAAGTGTTTATAAGAACGACATTTTGCATTGTCATGAAAAATGACAATACATGAATCAATCATAAAAATTTTAATTGACTACTAATTTTACAGATCTAACTATTAAAATTATAACTGTTAATTATAATATTATAAACTAGGTAGGTATATACACAATTAACTAACCATCTTTAAAAGTAAAATACACCTAACGCCTTACGCTTTTTTTGAGTCATAAAAAATTCCATTGTTACCGGGTAACGTAAAAACTGATTAGAAGATTTTGTAAAGACTATAGGTAAAATGAGCATAAATAAATTTATTTCAACACTTTTTTATTTCGACATGATCTGAAAATATTAAAATAATTTCTCACTGCTACCCGGGTGCACTGGAGTTTTTTGTTAGTAGAACTAAAAGTGTGGGGGAGTAAGGAGATAGATATATTTTACTCGTAACTACTTTAAAATAAATAAAGGTTTTTGCCAGTAGATTGGCAGACCGGCAGTGGCTCAGGGCATTTAAATCTTTGGGGTTTTGGGTTTGTATTTTTTTCGTTCTCAACTCTGTTAGTAGAGAGTTGTCACCACCAAAAATTGACGATCGGGAGAGAGAACGTAAACTTAAATGTTACGTTCGTTTTCAAGACTTGCGTTGTCCAGCACGACGTAACTATTTGAAAGATGCGTGTCGTGCATCTCAAAGCTACTATACGTAACTAGATAAGTAAACTTCTCCATGGCTACGCTGTCGCGTCACCCCGAATTTTGTAGAAAAACAGGAGGAGCCGGCCTCGGGAAGGTTTTCCGCCGTTTGCGTTCTCTTTAGGTGTGTTTGGAAGCTTGAACTTCATGTGGTTCGTGTATCTATAATTCATCTTGAGCATTGCCAATTGGCATTGAGTGAGTGCCTTATAATTCACAAGTATTGCAGGTATTTAAAATTATACAAAGGACCCAAGGTCTCACCGTGCTGTGCGTATACGGTTATACAGGAAAACGGCACGATTGCTCTTCTAGAAATTGTTCATATAACTTATAGAAAACCATCAAAATGGAATAATTACTATCACTGAATAATTATGTTACTAGCTAGTACGAGAAAAAAGAGGTTAACTTTACAGACAAATTAGGTACCTAGGATATAATATCATTGACATATCATTACGTTAACGTCACTTCAAAATGTCCGGAGTTACTTGAACAGGAAACCTCGTGGAACTTACGAGTATGTTGGATAGTTAGCATCCGAGTTTGTCACCCTAGAACACAGTATGTTTTAGAGTTGCGTTTTTCGGAAAATGGTTGCGACAACTCTCTACTGTCTGATCTCCACTCTACGTCAATATGAGGTAGGTTCGTGCCGAGGATGTTTATGGCATGTGGGTGGTTGAAAATGACATGACACTAACGTAGGTACCCGCCCAAAAGTTAAAGAACTCCTAACAACCCAAATTTTTATTTTTAGTCATAAAAAGTCCCCACCTAGCAGAAATAGATTATTTTATTGTTTCTGGATCATTTCAAAATATATGCGGGTTTTTCAAAAGTTTTTATTTATTTTTTTTTATTTTTTTTATCCTCCCACTCCTGCGCCTCGCGCCTGTAATGGGAGTCTGCCATGTCACTAAGTCACTTCTATTCCTGACGTTTCTGCCGCTCTCCGAAGCTACAAGTCCGAATTCATTTCGTCAAACGACCACATTCGCATTCCGATAACCCACTGCCGTAATAGTCGGTTACCCCCGGCGAGGCCGACCTCGACGGAGATAACAGTGGTCTCATCGCGCCGCGTTATACCATTGACAAACGTCACGACGCCGACGCCCGCAGAGCCTGCTCATCTGAGGTCGGCCGCTGCTTTGCGGTCGGAACCGTCGTATCAGCGGAGCCCTCCGTTTCCCGAAAAAGATCGGCGGCGTTGGCTTTTTTTTAGGATAAGGAATTATGGAACTAACCTCCGATGAGACGAGTGCCCCACTGAAAACTATCTATGAAGTTACTGAAATACCACCCACACGGGTCATCTTCAAGTTGAAAAAAATAAAAAATAAAATAAATAATGGAATGAATAAGTAGGTAGCTGCATGCATTTTTGAAGAAAAAATATTTTTCTTCAGAGCATATAAATATACATAATTATATGTACAATTAATAAATAATATACATAATTACCGATGTATCCTTGGTTGCGTCATTACAGACAACATCCTACCTTGGCTATACGAGATGAAAAACGCTGCAGATTAATACACAACGGCTTACTTATTATTTTCCTGTATAGAGCTTATTTTGAGCTGATGTATAGTTATTATTTTTCTCCATAAATCACAGTTTTCTGTGATCAAACCAATAGGTGAAACGCTGCAAATTATTACACAACGGTTTTACCTGTAAAGATACCCCTTCTGCGTAGATCACTGTTTTCTGTGGTCAATACCTACTACCCTCGTGCTCCCTCCGGGAAAACCCAAAATTGAGTACTGGAGTCGGTCGGGCAATTACAGTTTTTTAAATATGCGGTGAATTCAAGAATTCTATCATTAATTATGTTTTGTTATTAATGAAGCATAAAGTTCATTCAAATTGGAAGTTCCTATAAACAGAATCCAAAATAAGTATCATTCTTCAGATGAGATAATATCACGGAAAAACCAACTGGATTTCATACAGGCTTGCGTGACTAAGTCAGGTTTTCCCTAGCAACGATATTTGGGCTGGATGTATACCATTTCAGTCACGACCATGTTGCAGGGCCTTACTGTGGACGAACGGCTGGACGTACATCGCTCCGTGTGGTGTAAAAAAATCCCCAAATTGGAGATTTCAACACAAGAAAACTCTAGATAATAGCGCCCTGGAAATGTCAACCCCTCATTTTCACCCCTTAGAGTGACTTACAGTAGTGCTTCGCCGATCAACTTGACCCCAAATGGACTCACAAACCAAATTTCGTTAATAATTATGGTTCATGGTAAATAAGGAAATTACGAAGCACGGCGGAAATTTTTTTTTTAGGGGCAGTATTCTTTTTTAAATTCCATTTTCTGATTCTACGTAGGTACCTTGAAACGGAAGCAATCAAATTATGGGTGGGGGTGGGGGGGGGGGGGGTTTAACCATTTTTTTCCATGCTTGATTCCGAATGTTCATTATTGAAAATAATTATAAGGTACGATTATTTTAAAAAAATCCAAAATATCCAGTCTTCTGCAAATTAAATGATATCGCGCAACAAAGCGTAGCAAATTATTGGACAACGGCTTATTATTTACCTGTATAGACACCCCTTCTGCGTAATCACTGTTTTCTGTGGTCAATAACTGCCCTCGTGGAAAGTGCTCCCAGGAAGGCCTTAAATCGAGTACTGGAACCATCCAGGCAGTTTCATGCGGCATTAGTATACGGTGGATTCAAAAACCTCTATCATTAATTATTTTTTGTCATTCGTGAAACATAACGATAGTTCAAGTTACAAAAGTGCCAGTCAACAAAATCCAAAATAACCATCATTCTTGAAACGAGGAAATATCACGGAACAACCAACTCGATTCCGTGCAGCCATGCGTGATTGTAATCAGGTGTTCCCTAGCAGTGATATCTGGGCTAAATGTATAATACAGTTTCATTCACGATCATGTTGACGAAGCTTTTCGGTGCAAACGAACGGCTGGACTTACAGCGCTCCGGGTGTTATTAAAAAATTCCCAACTTCTGAGTCAGTTTAAAAACATTTTTTTAAATATATGTATACTGTTTTTGAGCTTCGGCGGTCTGGAAATGTCAACCCCCTCATTTTCACTCCTTATGTGACTTACAATAACGCCGAGCGTCGTGGACCAACTAGACCCCAAATGGGACATGCAAACCAAATTTCATTAATTTTGTAGCTGTCCCCTATAAATGAAAATCGGGTTGGAGAAGGGTCGTAGGTGTGGCTTCTATTGAAAGTTTCGAACTTTGGCATTTTGACCCCTTTTTCATCCCTTGGAGATTACTTATAGTGATGCCGACGAAGTAACTATGTAGACTCCAAGTGGGACCTGCAAACTAAATTTCGTCAGCTTGTCAACATTCACAGTATCGCCCAGTGGAATTGTGAGTAAAAGAATCGTTGTGGAATTCGAAATAAATTTCTTCGTTGAACGATGTTCAGTGGTAATTCGGTGTTCAGAGTGAATTATGGATATTTTTTATTCTGTGTCCATTTTAGCGGTTTTGTAGATTTCTGATGGTTTTATAAGAGTAGTGTAGTAGGTACACGGAAAACACCAAACGCTTCACGTAAGACGGGGCTTTAACTGTGAGAGGAGCATAGTTTTGCCGCTCGGAAGGGTGTTTTGCGGTCAGAACCTTCGTATCAGCGCCGTGAAAGAACGCGGCGTTGGCTTTTCCTCGGATACGGAGGACTTTGAAGTGCCCAAGCCTCGGAATTAGCTTCGGACGAGAGGCCTTTGGAGCCCTTCCCCCTACCACCGTCTCGCCAGTCGCCACTCCAAACTTTTAATCAAGTACCATCCAGACGATATCCAAACCCTTTTCCCCCCTTCTTCCACTTACCAGTCCGTCCCGATTTCATTCCTCCTTTTTCAAGAGGGGGGTTTTCATTTTCACACCGCCAAATCCAATAATCGCCGCCACTTCTCGTCTGTTTCACCGTTGTTTGTAATATTGCCCGAGATTAAACCTTGAATACTATAATATCCTTTTCCTTGAGACGTCTCTCTCACTCATCCTTGAAACATTATGCGTGAAAAATGTTTCTCGTCGTGTGAAGCCGGGTGAAGCGTTCTCGCCTCGGGGCTTGATGCCCGCCCTTCCCCTTACATCAGAGCGGCCACCTGGAGATTTCCCTTCAATTTCCCCGTAAATGGCCTCGTCTTTCGTATTTTTTGCCAACACCCCCCCCCCCCCCCCCATGACGGGGGTGACTTACCACTCACGTCACGCTCCTTTTCAGAACAATACGTCAGTTGTTATCTTCCCTCGCTAACTAGGACCTCACGCCTTCACCGCCAAAGCAGCGTCGTATATCATCGCCCTTTTCGGAGTTTTCAGCGATAAATTTCCCTTGCACCTTCCCATACAACGTGATGAATTTATTGCAAAGTAACATTGACCGTTCAATGGTAAACAAAAGAATAATATATTGCAATACCTATAATTATTGATTACGAACTCGATAGTTATTTGAGACAACCCGGGGCATTGTACATACGTCCAGCAGTTCGTTCGCAGTGAGACCCTAAAATTAGGCTTCATTAACATCAGTGTGATATGGCATAAATACAGCCCAGATAATGGGCAGTTATCATGAATTCTGTTTGCATTTTTTTCTCAATAGTTGCGATAGGGCATAAATCTAGCCCAGATAATGGGCAGTTATGATGAATTCTGTTTGCATTTTTTTTCCCCTCAATAGTTTATGTTGTGAGCTAGACGATAATAGGGCTGGATCGGGAAAATATACCTCCTTCATATTTTGACAGACCACAGAGAACAGTGATCTACGCAGTAGGGGCATCTATACTGGTAAATTATTACACAACTGTTTCTTGCAAAACTGTTTGTTTTTTTACCTTATGCTTCATGAATAAAAACAAATAATTAATTATTGAATTGAACTGAAAATTGAAATGAGCATATATACTGGAAATAATTAACCCTCGTTTAATAGTTTGCAGCGTTCCTCACTACATTTTAATTGTTTTCGTCATGTTCGACTCCTCAGGTTCATAATTGAAAATAATAAACAAGTTGAAGAGTTGTGGAAGAATTTGGAGCATTTTCGATTGGCTGAGAAAAGTTTCTAACCATACTGTAAAAAATAATTTTGGTTCAATCAATATGGTTCTGTTATGGTAATTATGGTAATTATGGTGGTGAATTTCTTCGGGTTCGGGACAGTTGGAACTGTTGTATGGCGACTCAGTGCGCATCGCTGACGCACTGTAGCAAGCACTTCACTAACTTTTTTTCTGACGGTAGATTAGGTATCGCAAAACCACAACACCTTTCATCTCTCCACTGCTTATTTTTGTCAGCACAATATGAATCTAATCAATCAATGTTCGTGCGGCTTAGCAATATTTGTTTGAGCATGTCGTGAAACTTCCTTTGAGTCGCCTTCCGTTTTCCCCACCACATGTCGACAGCCTCCTCCATCCGCTTGTCGACAGCCCCACAACTTGAAAACCACATGTCGTCAAATCCGTCGTGAATGGAGATTATTTTTCGAAGAGTCACCAAACGAGGGGATACGTCGTCCGATTGAATAGCGCACTTCACTAAATTGCGAGTTCGGTGGAAGAGAGGAAGAGAGAGAGAAAAAAAACCTATTAGTGTAAAGAGGCGAAGGACGGGAGAGCAAAGGAGGCAGATCAGGACGGCGAAGGAAACCGGCGGAGAGGAGGCGACGTGGAAATGGGAAAAGTTTTGAAGAAGAAGCGACGCTGTGGGATGGGAGACTGACGTGACGGGCCCGGATGAATCTTCCCCGAGGGATCGCAAATCCGACCCGAGTTCGTGATTAATTCCCGCGTAATGGCGTCGCGGATTTCGCATTCTCGTTACCTTCCCTGGACAAGCGATTAACTCGGATTTGAATATGATCAGTTTCCCCGTGCGTGAATCTTCGTTTTGGAGATTCATGAAAATCCGTTCGGAAGTTGCCGAACTTCGGAGTTGATTGAACCTCATAAAAATGCAAACGCTCCTTTGAGGTTTGTACAGGTCTCTCGTGGTGCTTCGTCATAATCGTTGGAAACTGTGGGTTGAGGAGTTTGCTTGTTGTTAGGATAACGGTTTATTTTGGTTTATTATTTCCAATAATGAACCTTTGGAATCGAACTTGAAGAAAGCCCCCCCCCCCCCCCTCCTCTCATGATTTGATGGTATGCATTTCAAGGTACGTAGAATCTGCAAAAGGAATAGAAAATTTCTTTCCGTACGCCGCGCCCGCCGTACCACGTACTTTTCTAGTTACCATGAACAAAAAATTCATGAAATTGGGTTGTAGTTCCCATGTGGGGTCAAGTTATATTCCTTTTTTTGTCCATAACTAGCTGATCCCAGAGCTGAGCCCAGATCAACTAAGCGGGTGACCTTCCAGGTAGGCTGAGTGGAATGGTGACCTTCCAAATTAGCTGAGAGGAAAGTTCAGACCCCAAATGAGCTCGCCGGAAAATTTGGCTCTCAAATCAGCTGAGTGGAAAAATGAGCTCCAATTATATTCCAAATCACTGTTTCTAGGGAAACAAAAAGGTAGGATTGCATTTCGGTGTTGTGTGTGGTTAGGAGGTAGTTGATTGTGTTTCGGATGAGCTTCTTCCTATAGTTAGATTTTTGTGAGTATTTCTTCCTATAGTTAGTGTCGTGGAGCTGTCTGCTACCGAGCCTCATATGCTAAATGTCGTTATAGATGGGATCGTTATAACCGGGATATTTTTTACGATTAAAAAATCAAGGAACAGGAAGTCCAAGTCAAAGCCATAACACGAAGACTGTACCTCTAATGTTCTAATAAGGGTCTTTTTCATTCCAGAATCCATTTGGCTACCATTATATAGTAGGACAACTAGTTCACTTCGCTCCTTATCTAGCCTCATCTCATGGAACAAGGCTGTATAAATTCCTCAGGGACTGTAACCCCAAACTATAATTGGCCGCAGGACACTCCGCATCTACACTACATCCTACTGCGAGTAGACCGAGTTGGAATGAGCTCCGTAAAAAAAAAATCCCCCCTCCCGCCCGCCCGAGTGATCAAAATAAAGAAGGCATAGTTTAAGAAACTGATCACAGAACTCGTAATTAACCCTAAGCAATTAAAGCTCTGTCAAGGGAAAGCAACTAGCAAGTTCGGGAAGACCGCAGGGTTCTCCCTACAAGATTAATTAAAGTGAAACGGACTTGGGCTGACGTTGCTTGGCAGATTGGAGGAAACAAGGGCCGGCGTTGCGGAGCATAATTAGGCGTTAATTGCTCCGGAGGCCGAAACCAAGGCGACAGTTGGGGCAGCGGCGTTTCCCTGAGCGGCTCGCGGGGTATTGTGATCGGGAATATGTAGCTGAGGGTTGAGGAAGGTGTTGAAGTGAAGCTTACCAGCCTGGAGAATGATGAATTGACTAAGCAAGGCATTACCTCCCTAGTTTGGAAAGGGAGCAAAATGGTTGCAGAGAGCTCGGTGAGGCGCGTTCCTTTGGGCTGGGTTATTGAACGCGTTGAGAGGCGAGCAGTGGGTGTCTGTATACCTACTTTTTACGTAAACTGTCTGAAGAGAAATTGATTATTTACTATGTAACGAGTTGTGGATTTTAAATTATAAAATATCAAATTTTTTTTAAATCTAATCATCTCTTACAAAACTAACCTTTTCTTAACCTGACTTTTGACAGTGTGAAAGGTTTGATTTTGGTCCCATGTGGTCATAGTCATAACGCTACATACTGAAACGTATCTAGGGACGAGGGCGAGCTGAAATTCGGCATTCTGTTCACTGGGGCTCCCTAAGGAAGTGGTCAACATCTGAACCCGATCGATCGTTTCAGTCGAAGTCGAGTTATAGCTGTTTGAAAACTCTGCAAATTATGGTCAAATTAATAACCTAGTTGACGACATCACGTTTGGAGGGCTGTAACTTTCGCGTATTATACTATTCTGCAGCGCCTTTTAAAAAAGAGTTGAAAACAAATTTTCAACCAGTGTTTTGAAAATTGAAGAAGAAATTTTAAAACCAAAATTTCAGAAAATTATAAATAAATTTGAACGAAATATGTTTACTGGGAAATGTTCACTTCATCAATGCGAAAAGATGCGATATCCCCCCTCCCCTCCCCACTCTCCCCAACCCTGCTGTAAAAATTATCCGCCGAGAAAACCTTTTCAGCCGCAAAAAGGATTGATATCCATTTTTCCCGCCAAAGTAGCATGCTCAGTGATTCGCACCTCGCTCTTGGGTATGCTTACAGAAAGCTGTTTCTTCCTTCTCAGTTGGAGGCGTCTATAGAAACCTTTTCCCCCCAAACCTTGAAATTCCTTTCAACTATGTTTGGCGGGCAGCTTTTTGCTCCTCAAACGAAGAGCTGTTTCTTGGCGGGTAAATTTTTACAACAGGGTTGTTTTGGGAGCTTGTCGAGTACATCATGGATGCACTGGAGGGGAGTCTACTGGACGTTGGGTAAATTACATCAACGACAAGGGAAATGCGAGGTGTGGCACGTAACTTTCTCGAAACCATTATTACATGAACGTAATGATTATTCTGGTAGGAATGCAACCGCGATAAATCCATCCGTAAAATTAAATTGGTTTGCTGAATAT
Organism: Leptopterna dolabrata; assembly: GCA_954871275.1. Lineage (NCBI taxonomy): Eukaryota > Metazoa > Arthropoda > Insecta > Hemiptera > Miridae > Leptopterna > Leptopterna dolabrata. The sequence continues at coordinate 14,347,819 of OX940976.1, forward strand.
TCAATTGCATGTTAGTTGTTAATGCTGGTAGATGATTATGAGTAATGGGTTAGAAAGTTGGTAGTGGCTGAATAACGGTCTACCAAAATAAACATAAGATCAAATCAGTGTATGAAATCAGACCACTCTTTATAGTTATGGACGTTAAAACGCTTGTGGAAATTTGGATTTTTTGGATGACAAAAGTTGACACCCCCCCCCCCCCCCCCCCCCCAGTGATCACTAGGCTTCTGCTACCTGTGTAGACTCGGAAGCAAAATTATTTTTCGATTCAATTCCTTCCACTTCCATAAAAACTGTGGAATTGGAAAATGCGAGGCTCGTCAGTTTGTCCGGCTTACCTTCAGGAATGCGTTTAGCTAAGGGAATATTTTGTACCAATATTCAATATCGCTATACTTCAAGGGTTCTAGTTCTGCAACTGTATAGATAATCACAAACACATAAACAGTGACTCTCGAACATTAATAATCAGAGGCTATGGATTTAGAATCCTCTCCCTTGCACTTCAGAACGAAACGTATTGTACAACAAGTATTTCTCTACCCTCATTCCCCATCTTATTCGTATTGGGACGTGCCAATAAAATACAACGGAGTGTCGCCAATGTTGCCGTAATAACGTTCTTTGTTCGCCTTCGGGGGAAGGAAAACGTCATCGAATATTCTTTCTGAGACCACTTAATATCTCTCCGACAAAATAAACAAGGAGTAGAAAGCGAGGGGCTTACGCTCGTGAATGTAAATGTTTGATTCTGAACAGACGTGTTATCAAAAACCTTTCCCGAAAAGCAAAAAGCTCGTTTTGGTTTATTATTTTCAATAATGAACCATTGGAATCGAGCATGAAAAAAAAAATTCTTACCCCCCCTCAAAATTTGATGGTTTACGTTTCAAGGTATGTAGAATCCAAAACTGCAATAAAAATATTTCTGTCTGTCCGCCGTACGCCGTACGCCGTACGCCGTACGCCGTACGGGCCACTTTTCTTAGTTACCATGAAACAAAATTGATGAAATTCGGGTTATAGGTTCCGTTCGGCGTCTAGTTGGTCCTCGAAGCTCGACGTTACTGTGAGTCATCTCTAAGGGGTTCAAAATAGGGGTTGAAATTTTCAAAACGCCTATACCATTTTTTTACGTAAATATTTTTACGGTTTTAAATAGTTCTTGAACTTGCGAGTTTTTTAAGACCATCCGGAGCATCGTACGTCCAGCCGTTCGTTCACAGTAAGGCCCCGAAGTTTGCACCGACAGGCATTTTCGACTCCAGTGTGAATGAAATTGTATACAATTCAAACCAAATCTCGTAACCAGAGACGCGCCCACAATAGGAATTTGTGAATACGGCCAATCATTGGTAGGGATCACCTGATTATATTGGCGGAGTATGAAGTCGAGTTGGATGTTCTGTGATATTATTTAATTTGAAAAATGATGGCTCTTTTGGAGTTTGTTGGTAGGTAGTGAAACTTGAACAAACGTTGAAGTATTATTGATGGGTAAATTATTACTACGGTAAATCATTACTCAACGGTAAATTATTACACAACGGTTCATTATACCATCTACGTAGAAGGGGCTGGAGTTTGTTGGTAGGTACTTTTGCAACTTTTTTCACTCCTCATCAACAATTTCTTTTCAGAACTTCATTATGTGTGTTTCTTTTTGTTAGGTACTGTTTGTCATCGGCAGAATTATTTTAGCAACATTTAACTCGTGATTTAGGTAGGTACCTAGTAACGAGTACGGGGTTAGGTACTAACCTACGGAGGGTCTGCGATCTAAATAATTATGCATAGAATAGTACATATCATATTATATAGACGGGTTATCTATACATAGAGCTGTGATCTGTAACAGAAGGGTATTCTATACAAAATAATAAACCGTTGTGCAGGGATTTGCAGCGTTTTTCAATAATGAACCATTGGAATCGAGCATGAAAAAAAAAATTCTTACCCCCCCTCAAAATTTGATGGTTTACGTTTCAAGGTATGTAGAATCCAAAACTGCAATAAAAATATTTCTGTCTGTCCGCCGTACGCCGTACGCCGTACGCCGTACACCGTACGCCGTACGCCGTACGCCGTACGCCGTACGGGCCACTTTTCTTAGTTACCATGAAAAAAAATTGATGAAATTCGGGTTATAGGTTCCGTTCGGCGTCTAGTTGGTCCTCGAAGCTCGACGTTACTGTGAGTCATCTCTAAGGGGTTCAAAATAGGGGTTGAAATTTTCAAAACGCCTATACAATTTTTTTACGTAAATATTTTTACGGTTTTAAATAGTTCTTGAACTTGCGAGTTTTTTAAGACCATCCGGAGCATCGTACGTCCAGCCGTTCGTTCACAGTAAGGCCCCGAAGTTTGCACCGACAGGCATTTTCGACTCCAGTGTGAATGAAATTGTATACAATTCAAACCAAATCTCGTAACCAGAGACGCGCCCACAATAGGAATTTGTGAATACGGCCAATCATTGGTAGGGATCACCTGATTATATTGGCGGAGTATGAAGTCGAGTTGGTTGTTCTGTGATATTATTTAATTTGGAAAATGATGGCTCTTTTGGAGTTTGTTGGTAGGTAGTGAAACTTGAACAAACGTTGAAGTATTATTGATGGGTAAATTATTACTACGGTAAATCATTACTCAACGGTAAATTATTACACAACGGTTCATTATACTATCTACGTAGAAGGGGCTGGAGTTTGTTGGTAGGTACTTTTGCAACTTTTTTCACTCCTCATCAACAATTTCTTTTCAGAACTTCATTATGTGTGTTTCTTTTTGTTAGGTACTGTTTGTCATCGGCAGAACTATTTTAGCAACATTTAACTCGTGATTTAGGTAGGTACCTAGTAACGAGTACGGGGTTAGGTACTAACCTACGGAGGGTCTGCGATCTACATAATATGTATAGAATAGTACATATCATATTATATAGACGGGTTATCTATACATAGACCTGTGATCTGTAACACAAGGGTATTCTATACAAAATAATAAACCGTTGTGCAGGGATTTGCAGCGTTTTTTTCATCTCTCTCTCCCAAACTTTCCTCATGTCGACCGTAGTAGCTTCTGCTCTCTACCCCCGCCTTTTCGGATTGGGGGAGCAATCAATTTCCGGTTTGTATCCTCATTCTCGTGTATGAGTCGGGGACTGAGGCTCGCTGGAGGGAGAAAATCCTTTGGGGGTGGAAAAGGAGGGAAAAAATCTAATGAAATTCCTCAGTTTAAAGTGGATCAAAGGAGCCCTCGGGATCCCCTTCAGCTCTGTCTCCAAGAAAGTTGTTCAAAAACACCTCGAGTTGTTACGACCCTTCTTCTGGCTTATCACTTTTACGTACTTACAGCATTCTCGATTCTACTCCGATTTTTGTGTACATAAGATGGCAGGAAATGTAAAATTAAAATAATATACCATCTGAATAATGTTATGGCCATTCTCTGTACTAGCTGGATGGCCTATGCGTTGTATATCTGCATTTAAGTTACAGCAATCAAAAATCTCCTAACAGGGTTTTTGAATCGTACATAAATACAGTGAAATGTGTGGTACTTATCTATTTTGCGTTAGAAAAACGATCAAACACAGAATGCGTGTAAGTTACCGTTCATCGCCTTATTCTAAATTGTAGGTCCCTTACCATACCGTTCACATACAGTTCATACTGGTTTTTTTCGAACCATGTCACGTAAAAGTTGAGACTTTTCTCACCTACTTATCCAAATCAGAGACTCAGATATAGTCTACAAACACGGAATTCCATCGTTTTGAAAATGACCGCATTATAATCGGTAAAGCCATTCGAGCTTGAAAGAACTCAGAAATACTCACACTTCGCTACTTAATGATAAGATTGCGAAATTTTATTGTGAGAATGCTTCAATGAATATTTTTCATGGAAGCGAATGAAAAAGACGATTTCATCGAATCTCTTCAGTAAAGACGATGAATCGGATTCTCTTCGACAAAACTAAAAACAATTAGCAAATAGAAAAAAAAATCACTAGAAGTAACATATTCAAACTATATCTCACATTTCTAAAATTTTCAATTTTGGAGAGTCTCAATCATTATTAGATGTTGTATGATCATTATTAGATGTTCTAGTTTAATGACTATGCAAACCCCGTCGCTTCTAAATATATACGGAGGGGCACTCGGCAGTTGGAATCTCACCGAGATCTTCTCACTCCCTTCACTCGTATCATTCATTCATCTCGATTTCTTGTTTCGATTATTAGCTCTTACACGCCTCAAAGACGTATTACAACTTCATTGTCTCTTCCACGTTAGTCTGGAATCTGCTCCTAACAGACGATTGTATGCTTCCAATCAAGTTAATCAGCACTGGCGTGGCATCTCCCCCCTGGCAACAAAGTTCGCTTGGCAAGTGGGATGATGAACCTGTTCCTACCTAAGATCACGGACCGTGCAGCTACTAATGCATTAGAGTGCCCCACACTCCACCACAAGTCTCCCCTTCCATTCTCTAACTATCTGAAATTCAGATGGCCAACTTCTACATAATTAACACCGTGCTCCGAGTTACCAAAGCCGAGTGGGGGCGGTGACGGAGCTGTGAAAACAATGACGCTGTAGAATTATTTAAGACTCTCCGTTCACTGAAGGACTTCGAGCTAAAGAGAACTGTCAAATATCCTTTGAGATTGATACGTCACATTATGTACATGCATATTGCTAGCTACCTACTTCATGCATTTACAATTGGCCTTGTATTCACGGATGAACTGAAAGAATTGCGTAGACTCCAAAATCAAAATTGATGTTCGCATTTTGCTTTCTAGGCATCATGGAACGTGTTTGATTCCTGTCTGTTCGTCGATCAGTCTTCCTGTCAGTATGTTCGTGTACCTTGTAACAGCCATGCATATTATACAAAGAACAATCCGAATAAAACTGAATTTATGTCCATCGTACCTATGTCGGTCCCGTGATGTTCCCATATGGATCATAAGAACGTATGAATCCTTTCATAGATTGGGGCCTGGAGATCACGTTTGGTTCGTGGTCCAATTTATGACGGGTACGATACGAGGTTCTGAATTATTAGTAGTCACCGCATATATAACACAGTTGTTGGATCTACAGCACTGCGTGACCTAGAACATTGTAGTGGATTCCACAATTCTGACCATTTTACCGAATTATCTAAGAAAATGGAGGTATTTGGCTCGTTCGAAATTTTTAGAGATGCTCCCTGTGAACCGGAATCCCCTGTAAAATCCGCACGTGTCCCTGTATTTCCATGGTAAAAATTTCGTTCTTGCGCAGAAAAATCCGTCTCCGCAAAAATAATGATGGGTTCGTTACTCGGCCCGATCGCACTGTGTGCAGCTGTCCAAATTTACAAATTTTTGGTACAAGATATCAGAACAAAAAGGATTTTAGCAACATGAGCAAGTGGGGTGATGTCAGTCAAGTTTTTTAAGGCGCTGAATCGATTGTAACTAGTCCCAATCCTATTAGACGCACCGAGCATACCACGTTTACAATGGGGATGCGTACCAAGTTTACAGCGTACCAAGTTTACAAATCCAAATATTTTTCAGCACGTCCTTGTGTTGTTTTGGACGCACGTCTTTGGCTCACCCAAAAAGTTTTAGTTAGGTATAATATTCTTCCCATGAAAGTGTCCATAACTATACCACATTAATCGAAATCCAACTCTATGTTTCGTCTGAGTATGTGCAAAAATTCCAACCATGCTGATGACTAGAATTTTTTGCACATGATCAAACGAAACTTGCAGTTGGATTTTGATTAATTTGGTTGAGCTCTCGGTTATTTCGGATAGTTACAGATATTTTTATGGGAAGAAAATTATACCTAATTAAAACGTTTTGGGTGAGCTCTCAAAACAACACACGGGATACAGTCCGAAAATGGGTCTGGAAATTTGAGACCTTCTGCCTGATGGTGAGCATTATTACCAAAGAGGTTAGAAAAGGGACATGAAGAACGCAGCTGCTATCAAGGCGTCTGGATCCAAACAGCCTCGAAATCCCCATCATGGGGATCCCTATATATATTATATCCTTTTTCTGACCTCTGCCCCACATACAGACTTTTAAGAACCGTTACGCTGACGTTATGCTATCTTTTCACCCGTATAACGGCATACCCGGAAAAAAAGGAGGGCTGAAAAACGGAACTAGGGTTTCAAGGACGCTTAGTTCAATTTTGAGGTCCAATGCGACCCCTGCAAGTTCCCCATTGAAATAATAGGGCTGTTTTTGAATAAGAGGGATTTGACTCATCGACTGATCTAGAGAAATATAGAGACCTGCCACAAGCAACGCAGTGCGTCGGTACTTCCATTGCAAATAAAAACACAACAAACGGTAAGAGAGAATCGAACGCCACCCAGAGGGACGATTAATCGGTTCGCATATGCAAGGAAGGCGGGCTTGCCGGATAGAAAGTCAGAGCAGCATTTCATTAGTGACATTTATGGCCATTTGACCACTGCCAGCAGACTAAAAGTAGTGGAATTTCGATGTTGAGGACAAAATAGAAGTTGGAGAGGGAATCGAGCTGCGGTGTCCCCTATCCAGTGGGACGCTGCCTCCTAATTTAATAACATGTAAATGGCTTCCCATTTGGTTCTTTCCGTTTTCCAGCCGCAGTTATTCATACCGTCAGCGCTGGAGCTTCCAATGAATAGAGGAAAATATTTGGTATCGAATATTTTTTCCCCTCGCTACTCATTTCATCCTTTCACTTGGTGGTGGTTTTCCACCGACGTTGACGATGAGGGAGTCAGAGAGTCATTGGGAAAGACTTCGGGTTTGAAAGAAAACTAATCCATACAACGAAGGGATAAAAGGACTTAATGACTTTCTCATACATGCGCAATGTTCTCGCGCTATGTTTGGTATTCAACAGTTTTATTGGCTGCATAAAAATGTGTTATGCTTAGTTTATACCAGAGTAATTTTAATTCGCTGCTCGGACTTCCACTCGTTTGAAAATAGTTTCTCATCGTCAAACTTTCAGAAAACATCCCACGATCGGCCGTTTCGAAGCCCAGACTCTTTCTAATCTTCCTACAAACTCCGAGGAGCCGTGTCGCGCCTTGCTGTGAGCTTAAGTGAGCTGAGATGAACACAAGCGTCGTAACAAGGAGCGGAATGATTTACCGCGCGCTTAACACCTTCTGTAAATATTGTTCCGAGCCCAATAAGTTCCGGAATCTTGGGAAAGTAGGGAAGGCTGCTTCGTTACGACGTTCTCTAACCGAACAATAATCCTCATTCGTGTAGCAAGATTCAGCGGAAATTAACTTTGAGGCGCGAACGAATTTTCCTGAAACGGCCATATTTATGAGGAGAAAAAAGTTCCAAATGAGTGAATGTTCGAAGTAGCGTAGTAAACTTTCAAACATTTTCTATGGCTTGTGGCTAGTACAGAAATTAACTACCTATTCCTGCCTCGAGTCAACTTCCTATACCATTTTTGGTGAATTTAATTACCTAGCGTTCGATGAGAATGATCGGAAATTCGTGTAGGTACTTGAGGTCTAGACATAACTATTGCAATAGCGTCGTTGCTTCTGTTCGATAAAATTACCAAAATGAGCCTACAATTTGAAATTATGTGCGGGTTGACATCAATTTTTCAATGCCATCGTGATAAGTCTGCATTTAGATACCTAACCAATTATGGAAATCTTTCCCATGCGGTGCAACCTGAACTACCGCTTATCCTTGTTCTACGCTTCCAGGGCTTCGTCACTAATGTCAGTATGTATTTATGTAACACCTTCGACAGTGGATAAAGATCTATTGTTACCATGGTTACCAGTTGTTATGATATTTATGGAGTGTGGAAAAGGATAGGAGAGTCTGGAGGATTGGTGCGGCGATGCCGCTTACTAACGAGCGCGCATGCGCCAGGACTTGGTAAGCTTCTATAATACTACGCGCAGATCAGCTTCCTCGCGTATCTTCCATACCATGGCTTGGACACAACGCTTTTTAGCTATCACTTTGATTACTTTTCCATGTTGACCCCAGTGTTGCCAACCACGAACTGAAGTTGTACTCTGCCTGCAAACCTACGAATTTCTTTTCTCAATCTGCGTACTTTTGATGAATTTAATAAATATAATTAAATGCACGGTTATTCGTACATATCCATGACGCAACAGTTTTTAAGTTGACTCCATTCTTCATTGAAATGACCATTTGTACGTAAACCTTCTGCCAAAACTACAGCACTTGTGTCCGATATCACTGTGCCTTGTAGAGACTGTTTACAAGGCAGGGATGTCGGACAAAAATGATATAGCTATTGTAGAAAGTTTAGCTACGGATGGTATTTTTCCAACGTTCTTTTGCCTTTGCATTAAAAACAACGAACGGAATAAGGAAAGTGTCGGAAGAGTGTATCAAGTGTCTAATGTAGTAGAGTGTATCTTAGGGAACTTAGGGAAAGAAAAAGGACAGTTGGTGATGATAAACGCCGAAATCGCAGGGACACGCTGATTATTGCTGATCTACGGGTATTATTACTAGAAGCTAACCAGGAAAACGGTCAAAGTCTTGGCGCATGCACAATGTTGAGGAAGCGGCATCGTCGCACCAATCCTCCAGGCTGTCCTGAAAAGGATAGAATCCAGAATGCCAGTCGAGATTCATAAATATTCATCTTACTAAATTGTAAGTTCTCGTTTCATATTCACCGTGATATTGGCGCATATTATTCATTACTTGTGTAGAGCGTGATAAGATACCTAGGTCTCTCTTATTAGGATGCTGTCTATCGTCTGTACGGAGCCCCTCTGTTGGTGGTCTGCTATCCAGTGATCATAGTTGGGATTATTATTATTATTATTATTATTATTATTATTATTATTATTCTAATATAATACGATCGGCATCACCTGACGACTTGGGATCTAGGCGTGTTCGCGGAATTCAGCGTCCGATATCGAATTTTTCCCCGGCTCAACTCCGATAAAACGTTCAAGATCCTCTCCGGAAGTTGGTCGTTATTAAAAAAAAACCAGTCATGCAGCATGACTTAATGAGCGAATTTTCAAAGAAATATTCGAATTAATGGCTATGGTTTTGAATAAAGGAAAACTTCGGTCTAAAATTTGGTTTTCTATGTATATTCTCTTCGTATTTATTTTAATTTGTATGTACGTTTTGTCCATCCTGATTCTACCGTTTTGGGTTTTGGGTAGGTTTTGCGCACTTTAAATGCTCTAATTTAAGAACGGATTTAGATATCTAAAATCCGATTTCACCATCGTGTTCAGCGTGCAAAAACCTTTAAAATGAGGGGTCACTTGTTAGAAAATAACATTTTGGGGATTTTTGGGTAATTTTTGCGCACTTTAAATGCTCTAATTTGAGAACGGATCAAGATATCTAAAATCCGATTCCACCATCGTGTTCAGCGTGCAAAAACCTTTAAAATGAGGGGTCACTTGTTGGAAAATAACATTTTGGGGATTTTTGGGTAATTTTTGCGCACTTTAAATGCGCCAAAACCCTCCTTAGAGTAGGCCAATTTCGCCCATCTTCGAACTTAGCCTTTCGATTGCCAAGATAGATTTTTTGTGCAAATTTGAGCTGTTTATCTCAATTCTATCGAGAGTTATCGTCTGGAGTGACACATATATATATATATACATATAAAAAAGTGTTAAATTTCAGGAATCGTTTTAGAATGGTCTGAAACGGATTTCTATGAAGAAAATTTCCAAAAATTTATATTATTTAAATTTCGAAGCCATTGCAATAGCTTCATTTTCTTTGAAAATTCGCTAAAAGAAGGCTTAATTAAAAGAAAATCAGGCTGTTGGTAGTATCGCTGTCGCACAGCTCAAAGAATGTACCTATACATGCAGTCGTCGTGAAGAAAACGTAGCCGCGAAGAAATGTATTGGAACAGGCATGCGGTTTCGAACTTGAAAGCGCAAAATTAGTCTAAAAAGATGAACCGATTTTCCATGAAGCAAACGAAATGTGATAGGTAGGTAATAGTTCGATCCCGCAGAAGCTACCTGATATCGGAGGTGTACAGGTACTAAGGAGTACTGAAAATTAGAAACTGCTATTAGAGAAATTCATCTATAATTTTCATTTGGCATCATCGATAATCTAAAACTGCAAATGTCTCCAGCTGTTTCCCGCTCGGTACTTGAGAAACAAAATGAAATAAGTCCAGTTCTAAATTCACTAAATACAGTATTCTTATCTATCTATCTTTTTAGAATTCGGAAACAGATCTCTCTGAACTTCCTTCTGTCTGATTCTTTCGGTCTGTTAAGATTGATCATTCAAAATCGGGCATCCTTGCAACATACCACCAAAGCCGACATATTTCTGTTCTGTTTCATAACAAAAAACTATTTCAACCTTCTTCATTTAGCCAATAAGTAAGTAATATTGGTGTTCAATCTTCATTTCATATCTCAGTCAAGCTCAGTGCTCGAAGCAAACAGTATTCAACATAGTGCAATATACACAGTTCATACATAGTGCATAGTGCATACATAGTGCATAGTGGTTTAGACTTCCTTGATGTGTGCAGTGAAATTGTTTGTCGTGCGCATTGCTTGGTAGAAAAAAAGAGTGAAGAAAAAAAAATCCGTGGCATTTTGAAATAATTCCCTTATTGTTGATGAAAAACGTAAATTGTTTGTAATTCGTTTTCCACTGTTTACTTTTTTAGAGTAAACAAAACCTTGCAGAGCTCCTCCGGATGGTACTTTTTTCCCCCGCTTTCAATCGAAACTTAAATGTTATAAATTTCAATATTAGAATGTTAGTATGATATTTAAGGGTTTAGGGCACTTGAAACTTGGATACTGGGACAATCGGGCGATTGTCCTGCACACTTGTATATAATTAATAATTATTGTTCTCGACAAACTGACTTGGGGTCTTTTCCCTTTTAATCTGAGATGGTCTAGATGGTGGTGTGTTTTCTTTTGTTAGCTCAATCAATGGATTGTACTGTATGAGGTCTTAGTGAAACACTGAGTTCCGGCATTGGTTATGAGACGAAATACTCTGTTCATGATGGTTTAGACTTCCTTGACGTGGCAGTTTGTGGACTCCTTAATGCGGGTTTAAATGTTAGGTAGGTAGGTAGGCGTCTTTTGTTTACGACATATTCAAGGACGACTTTTGAATATCCGGACCATTTGGACTTGATCAGCCTTTAACCCGAGAGAATTCGTGAAATAGAATAGAAAGGCTTTTCCTGAGATAGCAGTTAATCAGGATTACTCTATTCCTGTCTGAAACAGAATATTACTTGGAGCAGTCCCTATGAATTCACAACTTTTTCCCGATTCAAATATTATATCATACTACCGATAATTCAGGAATAATATAGTCTTCTTTTGGTTTATTATTCTGTGAATAATACACCTATGTATTCGCTCAGCAAAAAATTTTTATAACATCCCCTCAAAATGTTTTCTTTTTCGTTTCAAGGTGCGTAGATTCCAAAAATGCAATGTCCGTCCGCCGTACGCCGTACGCATCACGTGTACCGGCTTCATTTTAGGTCTAAAAAGTCGTTCTTTCGCACACATGTTCCATTTGAGCCCTAGTTGTGTCCCGAAACTTTTCAGCCCGATCGGAATATACCCAGGGGTATTATGAGTGAAAATGTGTGTAAAAATAGGTACTTTTGCGTTTTAGCAACATGTTAGTAAAATGAGCTTTTGAGGTATCGTTTTCCATGTTTTTGGGGACGTGAAGACCGAATATGAAGTCGATTTTGACCAAAGAGTGGAAAATAGAGGTTCTACCAAATGTTCAGCTCCCAAAATTGATTTTTTATGAGTCAAAAACCTGGGAAATCGTCTGAAATCACCATCAATTTGTATAATAACACTGGAAGTAGTATCAACACGTGGATCAAGACGATTATGGCACTACCAATGATAAAGGATAATTTGAAAAAAAAAAAAAAAAAAGGAGCGTACCTACCTAATTTGTGTTTCGGAGTCCAAAATTGGTGGACACCACCCGAAATGGCTATTTCAATTATTTCACATGAAAGAAACAATAAATGAACAGCCAACATTTCTGTAGGTATGTCCAATAGAATAATAAACCCAAGTGACAAGGACTTTGCAGCGTTTTTTATAAACTGATAGGTAGGTAACCCTTGTTTCTATGTTCCCGGAAGTTTTGGGTAGTTTTCTTAATTTCGGTCTCACTCGATTCAGCATGCCGAAATACATACCTAACTATTGATCCAATTACCACATGATCAAAATTGTAGCACTTACGTTGATAACAGGAATTCATAATTTAGTCTCCGAAAATAATGGTCTGTCGTTTCCGGAACAACGTAAATCGTGGCTAGAAATGCTTACGTTGGAACTCGAATATTGAAAAAGACAGGGAACACGTGATGGGACGGCCGCTACATGAAACAGTAAAAGGGAGTGAAACCAAAGCTGACATAGAAGACGGAGTAGGTGCGAGGAGGGAAACCCGCCCTCGAAGACACAGGACCCCGGCGTTAGTGTGTAGGCGCGGGAGGGCCAACTCTTTACATATGGATGCCGCCGGGGCGTTCTCCAGTAGTCACCGCGAACCTCTCGATTTACATCCACCTCGTCCTCGTGACAGTGCACTTCTGGTTGCGTTCTCGAGAACTTTCATCCTTCCAACTTCCTCCTCTACGCAGAGTTGCCCTCGCCCCAGGACCAGGCCTCGAGCGAAATTTTTCGCCGGTCCTTGCGCGGATTTAATTAACCGAATTTTCAAGCATGTAGCATAACTATACTAGCGAATTTTTGAAGAACCGTACCCACTATCAAACATCTCCCATGGTTTCGCTCACACATATAAGCACTCGTTAACATGTTTAATGTTTTAGGGCTGGGGGTCATTCTGTGAATTCCGACACGCAAATATGCAACGTTTTTCATTGGTTACTACACAGTTACTACCTTCTGTTGTAGCAACCATAAAGAATATCGCACTCGAAAGAAACAAGAGTCAATAGCTACGTTTTTCATTGGTTACTACACAGTTACTACCTTCTGTTGTAGCAACCATATGTTGATGGCGAGTTCTATAATAAGTACAGTAAATGCAACATTATACTTGTAGAGTTCAGTGAAATTGTGGCTTTCATTTTTTCTTGACATTAAAAAACTACATCTAATTTCTCCCTTGCGAGGGAAAAACATTAAACATGATTTAATGTTTTTCCCTCTCAAGGGAGAAATTTCACTACCTACCAATTGTAACAGTCTTCAACATTTATGTGGATAAAACGTGGAAAATACATAATAATGATTTATATCAGGATGGATGGGAGAGGCATAAAAGAATAAACGTCCCATTCGTGGTAAGATATGTTTCTGTTATTCAGAGTCGTCTGTGGGTCGAAATACCACCTTCCCCGATCATCGAAATGTGATAGATGCCTTGACGGAATTTACTGCAATTTTGAGAAATTTTCCAAGTTTAATAAAAGGCCTCATTTGGTTCATCTTTTTACACAACTATTTGTGATTTTTAGTTATTTTTGAAGATTTTTAGTGATTTTTAACCGGCATAAACTCAGACTTGACCCGATTTTTGAGAAAAAATATTACCTAATAATACCTAATATTACCTTCGGAATTGTGTTTTGTTTTAGCGTGGTACATACTTTTGCGATGACCCTACCGGCCGAAAATCGTCACGACACGCGACATGAAAAAGCGAGCGTTACGGAAGTAACTCCCTTTCCACCGCCTCCTTGGTCTTCCCCATTCTAGAGCGTGTACACGCAAAGCACCGAGTTTTCTTCATTCGTAGTGATACTTTTATATCAGTTGAAGTTTTCTTCCTCACGGTCGGTCTCAGATCAGAAACATGGTTATCTGTTCATCTCCCTCAATCCAAGTACTGTCGCATGACTTTTGCAGTTCGTCAGCTAGAAAACGCCGTCAATATTCTCTAAGTACATTTCACCAAATTTATTGTATAGTGGGTGATTCCGGGCCTCATGCGTTGCGGTGCCACATGGGAAGCGCTGCTCCCAACATCCTATTTAGACGCGGTAAGCGGATTCTTTTGAGAGAAAAACCCCGCCAGAGGGAAAGATATCTGCTCAGCGACTCTCAAAAACTTTTTTTTCCACCTCTCTTTTGGCTCCCAACTTTGTCCAACTCTTTGAACAATCTCCTATCGCTTTTCCCTTTTCACTTTCCGGTTCCTACTTTTTTCCACCAGACTGCCCTATTTTAATGGTCTGAGCCCAAATTAGGTTAACCCGACTGATAAATTGTTAATGTGACTGTGCTTGAGTACTATGCTGTATTATTTTTCTGGTTCAAGCCCTTCAAGCTCCCCTACTTTCCTTTTTTCCCTCTTTGTGCCACGATTTTTCTCGTAATACCCACTCGTTGATATTTTTAAAGTATTTCCCCGTAGAAAACCTGAACTGCTATGGTTTTTTATACACGACAAAATTACTAACACAACCGTAAGAATCATTGTGGAGTGAATTTTTACTGGGGTGTATCGTATTAGGTAAGTTCCTACCTACGTGATATTTACGGACGGGTATAGTCGAGACCAGCTAGCCACAAAGTATATTTTTTCTAGCAAACCTTAGCGAACATGTACATACTAACAAAATACATAAGGAGTTCGAGTGATTCCGTGAAATTTTAGAGGTTGACGTTTCATGGGTACAGGGGGATAGTTATTTAGGCAGACGAACGATCTATGAAGAAAAAAAACCACAGTCATGCAGCATGGCTATAAGAGCGAATTTTCGAAGTTTTCGGCATCTTCCTCCTCCGCCTAAAATTTTCTGAAAATTAATTTTCGGCCAATGTTTTCCCAACTTGATACCATACAAAATTAAAACAGGTGTAGTTTTACGCAAAGTAATATTTGGGGTGGAAGGAGGGGGAGGGGGAAATCAAAAATGTTTTGAATACCAGAAGAGTAGGTATTGGGTACGTAACAAATTTTTTGTTCCATTTTTTGCCGAGTAACACCTCGGTTCGTAGATTTTCCAACGCTGAACACGATGGTGAAGTCAGAATTGCGATATCCCATTCCGTTATCAGATTAGAGCAGACGAACCAGGAAGAACATCTCAAGAAATAACCATGTTCCTTTATCTTCAAAGTGCTCCAGTTTGAGAATGGAATGAGATATCGCAATTCTGATTTCACCATCGTGTTCAGCGTACAAAAACCTTTAAAATGAGGTATCACTTGTCAGACTTTTTCATTTTGGGAATTTATGGGTAATTTTCCCCCCCTAAAACTTCCCAAAACTCCCCCTTAGGGTGACCCGATTCTGCCCATCTTCGAACTTAGCCTGTCGATTGCCAAGACAGATTTTTCGTGCAAATTTGAACTTTTTATCTCAATTCTTTCGAGAGTTATCGTCTGGAATGACACATACATATATAAATATATATATAAATATATAAGTATATATATAAATATATAAATATATATATAAATATATATATATATATACATATAATTTTTGGTGTCTTTCGGCAGGGAATTCAGGATGGTCTGAAACGGATTTTGGTATACAAATCTGTCTGAAATTCGAGTTTTAAAAATTTTGGACCGAGAACAATAGCTTCCTTTTCTTCGAAAATTCGCTAAAAGGGACCCGCGTGGAACAGTTAGTAGCCTTTTTAGAACAGGTGTGTGTGTTTCACTCTGATGGACGTCATAGTCGAACAGCTGGGCATATATCTCCAGAGTTTTATGTAGTTTGCACCGTAGGGAAGTGCGAATTTTGAGCGTAGTATGACGTTCGTCTACGAAATGAGATTTGCTTAATTTTCATACCGTACTTCCATACCTACGAATGCCTTCCTTGATTAGATAAGATCTTGAATCTCTTCATAGCGAACTAAACACTGCGTTTCGCTCTCAGTTGAGTCTATAATGTCTACACCGTCAATTTACGATGTTTGAAGTGCTGGTCAAACAGGAAATTTTTGATGTTCACAGATATACTTTTTTTTTTAAAGCGTTCTATTGTAGTCGACAGACTGCGATAAGCGAGGTTAGAAGTATAAAGGTGTCACAAAAGTTGCATTACGATTTTATTGTACATAAATCTACTGTACATAAATTTGAGGTGTAAAAAGTATGAATATGTCCCAAAAATGCGTTACGAAATTTTACGATAAGCGAGGTTAAAAGTATAAAGTTGTCACAATAGTAGCGTTACGAATTTATTCTAGGTTCTACTGTACATAAATATGAGGTGTAAAAAGTATAAATCAATGCTTCCTGATTGATTTCTTTATGTTTCTTCATTTTCGTTTAAAAAATACAATTTGTACTTTGTAATGTTGAAGTTTCGATTTGTCTGTCGACTTTCCACGTCTCTCGAGCAGAGTGCGAGCCCTTTGGATTTTTCATTTTAGAATTTTATTACAATATTGGTTACGAGAAGGTAGAGGTACCTATGACTCCTGACAGGAGGCTGGAAGGGCACTGCACCGAGGCTGGGACAAATTAATTTTGGGAACTGAACCTTCGTTACAACCTCAATTCTTCACTCTTTGGTCAAAATCAACTTCATATGCACTTCTCGCACTAAAAAACATGGAAAACGATACCTCACAAGCTCATGTTCACTAAAACCTCAAACAAAATCTCGAAACCCCCTATTTTTACACCCGTTTTCCACCCAGAACACCCCTGGGTGTATACAGATCGGGCTGCCGAGCTTCGGAGCACAACTAGAACCCAAACGAAGCCTGTGTGCGGAAGATCTACGATTTTATAGCATAATTTAAAGTAAACTTAAGGCTGAAACTTTGTTAGAACTTTAATTTTTCGCTCACTAGTCAAAATCAATTTTATGTTCGCCGTAACCCACTTTTCACCCTTGACACCATTGGGTATATTCCGATCGGGCTGCAAAGTTTCGGGACACAACTAGGGCCCAAATGGGGTTTGTGTAGAAAAAACGAATTTTGTAGACCGAAAATAAAGTAGATGTGTATGATAAGGTGGACGGACACGGCATTTTTGGAATCTACGCGCCTTGAAACGTAGAAGAAAAACATTTTGAGGGGATGTTCGAAAAATATTTTGCTGAGAGAATACATAGGTGTATTATTGACTGAATAATAAATCAAAAGGAGATAATGAGCAAGCGTGTCATCCCAGTCAGATTAATAAATGGCGTTTACTTGTAGCATTTCACATCTAACGTACCTACGCCAAATGGTTTCACGAGCCTGAACCAATTTTTTGCGAATTTGATGCGCATTCTAGTGAGACTGGAAAATCAGTGGACAGTACTATCAAGTTCAACGGCCATCCTGAAACACTTGAAATTCAAATATAAAGGTACTTTCTCCTTGGTCACTCCAAGAATCGAAAATAGTACTCCGGTCGTACCAATGGACATTAGCGTAGTTCCAGTTGAATGCAACAGACGTTGATTATTAAACAACTGTCTTTTGTTCCAATACAGATAGCTACGCTTGGCAGATCACTTGGTAGACTATTAGACATTAAATTCATATGTAAATAATGTTAATTTAGCAAATTCTAGGGTGCCTTAGCACCTGATCGAAGGCACATGAACATCCTTCCAAAATATTTTGCCTTGAAAAAAATATATTCCCGCAACAGCATGCGGCCCAGGATTTTCGCGCTCCAACAAAACCTGTGTTCATCAAAGCAAGCCCTTTACATACCCTTCACATTATACGTGACCCTTCCTCCTCAGTCACAAGGTTTTATTGTTGGGGTTCAACTGTTGTGTTGTTGCGTTTCCTATATATTATTTTCATTGTTTGTTCCGCCGTGTGAGTTGTTTCAAAAATTTCAAGAGACCAGCGTATGGAACGAATCAAAACTCCACTGCCTCCGCATAGTGCACAAAAGGCTATTGACTCGGACTTCCATTCAGAAAAGATTGAAAGACAGGGGAAAACACAATGCTGAAAACATTATTGAAAAGTCTTACCCCAATAAAGAACAACGTATCGAAAGGTTCAAGGGCTGACCTCTCGTCTCCCCATCCTATCATTTCGACCCTATCATCTCTTTCTTATGGTCCCCTTTGAGATCTTCAAACCCACCCCTTCTCGATAGCTGTCAATTTTCTCTCTTCCATCGAAACGCGGTGGGGGAAGAACTGGCAATTTCGTGTGAATAAGGCTTCACCCTCCGGTATGAAGTGTAAACGTGGAAGCGTTTCAGATTATTTCAACTGTTTCTGTGTTGATAGCCTATTGGCTTTCGCGGTTATGGGGTGCCGCTGGCGAAGGGGTAGCAGGAAGTGATCATCTCCAATGATACGGACTGATTCCCATCTCGGCGTTCTTTTTGCCTTTTCCAACGGCATATTTACGTTATTTAATCGATATTGTAGATCGATACGAGCGGTTCGGTTATTTTAGCGGTCGTTGAACTCGATTGGTACTTACCGCCTTAGTATGATAACCACCTTATTGGGAGCGGATACCAACGTGTGTAGCCACCACTCTTCAAAGTGTGACATTGTCATTATTCAAATAAACACACACACACAGCGCGCGCGCGCACGACTGCAACGCCACCAGAGTCCAATTTATAAGCTTTCTAACATTCGGCAATTACAGTGTTACATAAATGTGCAATTTTTAACCGCCTTCGTCACCTTTAAGCCGCCATTTCGCCCCCACGGTCGCCCATACCCTGTCATTTTTGAAAATTTGTCGCTGAATCTGAGTAGGACCCTCGACATAAATATTCCTAAATTTTCACCAAATTGTCTGTTGTCAGTAAATAACCAAAATTAACCAAATCCTAAATGACGATCTTTCTTCGAAGAAAATAATATCACGGAACAACAAACTCGGTTTCATGCGTAATTAATTCGTTTCATTAGTGCGTAATTATGATCAGCTGTTCCCTATCAGTGACATAATATCTGTGTTGGAGTTAACTATGGAATGATTCACACGCATGTTGATGAAGCTCTTCGGTACAAAATTCAGGGCGTTACTGTGAGCGTACGACTGGACATACAATGCTCCGGTTGATGTAGAAAATGCTAAAATTCGAAATTTAAAATTAAAATTAAAATTAAAATTTAAAAACGTCATGAAAACTATATCCTTCTCTTGAATGTTTTCGAGCTACGGCGCGGCGTTTTGAAAATATCAACTTTTATTTTTCACCCCTTAGAGATGACTGACTGTAGCGCCGAGCTTCTAGGATCAGCTAGACCCCAAATGGGACTTAAAAACTGCATTTCATTAATTTTAGTTCATATTAACTAAGAAAAGTGCGAATTAGACGGTGGATGGCATACGGCGGACCGACAGAATATTTGTTTTTCCATTTTCGGATTCTTCGCACCTTGAAACGCAAACCACCAAATTTTGGGGGTGGGTTGACAAGTGTTGGGATGGTAGTTACTACATGATCATGCGATGACCTACTGGCCGAAAAATGTCACCACACAATAAGCGATATGAAAGTGATTATCACTTGTTTTGTTTCGAATTTCTGTCGCTACGTTTTTCCCGTCCGCCGTCCTTGCGCCTTTGGTACCAGACATTTGGTGGCAATTACAAAGTGGGATTAAAATGGGTATGGTGAAATGGAGGCGACGCCGTTTAAATTGTGAAGTTTTCTTTCATTTCCCGGGCATCGCATTGGTAAAAATGGATTCTGACATCGGGACACCCCCATCCGCCTCTTTAGGCCCCCGTAGAGCACGTTGCGAATATTTCCATCAAAATCGCTCCGGACGTTTAGAAGTTGCGCTAAATTTTTACTTATTTTATTTATTTTTTTTATTTTTTTTTTTTTTAGTTTACCTTTGCTCAGCATCGTTGCGTTATCTTCATTTTGAGCAAGGGTATGTTTCATAGTTTCATTCGAAGTAAGTAAATACCTGGGCATCTTCCGGGGTACATGGGGCGGAGGTTTTTTCATGCTAGACTCCAGTTAGGTTTATTACTGCATGAAAAAAATGAACCAGCATTTAAAAAACAATTATTGTATGGTTCTCGCTGATGTTTATGATGTTCTTGTCATTCAAACATGAAGCGTTATTTGAGAACAAACGGTGCAAGTATCCTTCGAATACGGGAGAGTGCAATTTACCGGTACTTGCCTGGAAAAATATATGTAGTTGGCGGGTTAGGTTGATATGATTTTAAACAAATTATGCTTAATGATTTATTCGAAGCTCGATTTCAATTATCTGTAATGTGCACCTTTGACTATGAGGATCTATTGAGCAGAATTCTCTAGGCCTAATTGGTACAATTATCTAGGTATATATATATATATATATATATGTTACAGGTATACTTTTCTGTCAGAAGTGTTTCTCTTTTGATCCAACTGTAAAAGATGTATCTAATCATACAATGAATCAATGCTTCATATATATTGCGATATAACTACGTAGAAAAGGAGGATTCAGAAATATCTACTGTTTCATCGTACTAGAATGCAAATTCTGTATTATGGCTGAACTTTGTTTCAGGTAAGACTTGGATTCACCCAGCCAACTATCCACTCTTTCAGGTACTCACTTATTCAGCAAAATGTGCACGCAGGTAATCACGCCCAACCAGATAATGTAAATAATATCTAATCTTCACACTTACTCGCCCACATACATTTACGTAATCCTATGTCGTTTTGCTAAGAGCTTAGGAAGTTAATTAATTACTTGGAGTGTCGTAATCTTCATAGTCCCATAGCTTTGCAGTTCGTAAGCTTTTACCGAAGTTAACAACTTTGCTCAGAACTTAGTATTCAATAATCTTCGAACAGCGCCTATGGTTATTTTATTCTACGCATTTTCTTTTTGCGTAATCTGCTTTTTTCGCTCTGCTCGCCAACGTTTTTTCAGGCCGACCCCACATTTAATACCTTCACCTTTCAAGTTAGGTGCTTCATTAATTATTTTTAATAATACGGGTGAGCAACCTTTCAACCTCCTTTTTCTCTTTCGCTTCTCGGTTGATCGTTATAATTTTTAATCGCACCGCCATCTTTGACCACAACCAAATGGACTTTTCATATTCGTGTTTCTATCGCTTTTTCAATTGTCGATATAAATTCATTTGATCTATTATTGGTTCAAGTTACAAGTTGATGATGAAATGATGTTCCGGGTCGGGACATGTAATGAATCGACAATAGAAGAATCTGTGTACACACGAATTTTGGAAACATCGATTTTCTTTGCTTGTTTTCCTGTATTGACATTTTCGTAACTAATGTGAAAGAAGCTGCAGTGAAAAATGAAATTGATGTTGACATCTATCTTCGTCTTCTTCTTACTGATAGAACCTCTCTAAACGAAAACCTTTGTGGCGGTGATGGCCCGTATCATTAAAAATGCTGCAAATCCCTACGGAACGGTTTATTATTTTTTATTGATCACCCTTCTATTACAGATCACAGTCCCTCCATAGTTTAGTACATACTCGCCACTACAATTAATATCATGCGTTGAATGTTCAAGCAATAGCTAAATTGGCAAAAAGAAACACAAATGTAGTTCTGAAGAGAAATTGTTGATATGAAATGGAAAAACGCTGCAAATTATTACAGAAGGGTTTATTATTTTCAGTATATATTTCCCTCCTGCGTAGATCACTGTTTTCTTTGGTCAGTACCTACCATCGTGCTCCCCCCCCCCCCCCCCCAGGAAAGCCCTAAAATCAAGTAACCAAGTAACTTTGAAAATTGAGCCGTTCAGTGGAATGGCGGATGAGGTTGGGAATTGGGTAGAAGAAACGTCAAAAGCCAGCGCGTCAACGCGAAATCCGAGGTATTCGAAATATTTTTATTCGATATTCGCTTTCTACGTCCCTTGAAACGTAAACCATGAAATTTTGAGGGGGGAGGGGGGGGTAAAAAAATTGTTTCATGGTCGATTCCAGAGGTTCATTATTGAAAATAATAAACCAAAACAGAGTTCTGCTGTCTGTCCCTTTTCTAACCTCCTTGTTATGCGTTAGAACAAGGTGGATGGCAATTAAAAACGGGTTAAAACAAGTTAGTTGGGCAGTGTAGCTTCCTGACTTATTGTAACATGTACGTATAGAATCATCTGGTAGAAAAACGTCAGGACAGCCATCACAGCTAATTACAACTTAGTTATTCTGAGACTGACATAGAATCGGCTATAGACCAGGACTTCCCATTACGATCAAGCATTGTTATTCAAGCGAATCGTTCATTAAGAAAATAACACCAATAGAAAGATGTGTTCCAGCATTCATTATGTTTGCGCATGCGCAGATGGTAGTTATGGTCCAATCTTTATGGAATTCATGTGGGACCATCCGGCACCTATCCCCCACCTGCCCTCCAAATCTCAGCGCGTTACGACAGTTTCTATTGAGGCCTGTACTAGGATTTCACTTCGCGCCTGCGCAGGCGAAAGTTACTGTACCTTACCAATGAATTTAATATGGGACTATCTGTGGTCCAACCCCCCTCATACCCTCCAAACCTCACCTCTTCACGACGATTTCTAGGGTAGTTGTGGGTTCTAGAAGGACTTCACGTTGGCGGATGCGCAGACGAGAGTTACGGTACTTTTTAAGTGAATTTGGTGTGGAACCATCTGTGCTCCAACCCGGTCTACCCTCCAAATTGCAACTCACTACGACTATTTTTTCGGGTAGTTATGGACGTTAGAAGGAATTGGCAGAAATGTTGTCTTTGCGCATGCTCATCAGAATGCTACAGTCCGAATTTGATGAAATCGGTAGGTACATTCTGCATCTACCCTCCAACTTTCAGCTCTTTTCGACGATTTCTGGGGTAGTTATGAGCTTAACAAGGATTTCACGTTTGCGCGTGCACAGGCAAAAGTTACAGTAGTTTTTCAATGAATACGCAACTGCTGATATTCCTGTTGTATGTAGACACATTGAAATTGCAGTGGGTAATTTTCTTGGATTACGAATTCTCGTTTTTTTGCCAAATTCTGTTCAGTACTGGAAATTGACACTTATTGACTTCAAGGAGGTGTTTATGCCAGAAAGTATACGCAGAAAGCGAGTTCCCGTTAGAAATGCGTATCTGGTAAATCACCGCCTAGTTCAACTCAAATCCCGCTTAGAGCGCTAGTGATCACTTCAAACGATGTGCTGAACCGCAGTGGATGGTTGAATGAAACCAAAGTTTATAAATACATTTAAAAACAAATTCTCAAAATCAGACCGAGGGAAAGGTCGCGGCAAAGGTTCTTGAAGTTGCCAGAAAGGTTTGCCATTTATTATGTTGGGTTGTTGGCAGCATTGAGAACATTCACATCCAGGGGCGGATCCAGAATTTTTTTCCGGAGGGGGTCACAGGGTAGAACAATATAAAAAATAACAAAATAACCAAACGAACAATACAAACCGAATTTTCAAACTTATGCCTAAACTCGTCCAATTTGTCTACTACAAAATTAATTGTATTTATTTATAAAATTCATTGTTTATGTAAAAAATATTTTTCAATATCTATTAATTATTTAACTGATAAATGTATTTATTTTCAATTTTCTTCCAAAAAAGTGTCCTAATGTGTTTTCAAACAAATTGGCGCATTTTATGGCAGCGTAGCTAACTTCAGAGTTTGCAAATCAAAACATTGAAACCACAACAATCTATTGTTGATCTCAGTGAATTCAGTATCGTTTTTACTAAATTTGACAGGAAAGAAAACGAGAACGAAACAAAAACAAGATAATAATAATTAACAAAAATAAGAAGAATAAACAAGTTGTAATTTGACGGATACACCAAGGTAAATTTGTTGACATAATTGTATATAAAGTAACATTGGTAGGACCAAGTGTACGATTATATTCGACTAATTTTGACATTTTTGATCGAATCTTTTTAGATTTTTTATAGTTCTTTTTTGTTTTCAGTTTTTTTAACACTGTCTACCGTTTGTGTAATTAGAAATTACAGTAATTAGTGACGAGGACATTGGAATTTCAATTTGACGGATGTTTTATGGTAAATATTTACACAGTTGTGTATGAAGCAAAATTGAGAAGACCATGTGGCCATTTGGTCGTTTGGTTTGTTTCTGGTTTTTGATTTCACAAAAACTGGGTTCGTTTCCTTTGGTTTTTTTTGTTTTCAGGTTTGTGAACAATTCGTTCAGCTCTGCTTTTGGTTTATTATTCTATGAATAATACACCTATGTATTCGCTCAGCAAAAAATTTTTATAACACCCCCTCAAAATTTTTTCTTTTCCGTTTCAAGGGGCGTAGATTCCAAAAATGCAATGTCCGTCCGCCGTACGCCGTCCGCCGTCCGCCGTACGCCGTCCGCCGTATCACGTGTACAGGCTTCATTTTCGGTCTAAAAAAATCGTTCTTTCGCACACATGCTCCATTTGGGCCCTAGTTGTGTCCCGAAACTTTTCAGCCCGATCGGAATATATCCAGGGGAGTTATGAGTGAAAATGTGTGTAAAAATAGGTACTTTTTGCGTTTTAGTAACATGTTGGTAACATGAGCTTTTAAGGTATCGTTTTTCATGTTTTTGGGGACCAGAAGACCGAATATGAAGTCGGTTTTGACTAAAGAGTAGAAAATTGAGGTTCTACCAGATGTTCAGCTCCCGAAATTGAATTTTTATGAGTCAAAAACCTGCGAAATCGTCTGAAATCACCATCAATTTGTAGAATAACACTGAAAAAAGTGTCAACAGGTGGATCAAAACGATTAAATGGTACTATCAATGATCAGAGATAATTTATTTAAAAAAAAAAAGAAGGAGCGTACCTCATTCGTGTTTTGGGGGCCAAAATTGGTGGAAACCACCAGAAATAGCTATTTCAATTATTTTATATTAAAGAAACAATAAATAAACAGCCAACATCTCTGTAGGTATGTCCAATAGAATAATAAACCCATGTGACAAGGACTTTGCAGCGTTTTTGAAATGCAGGCTGATTCTGGGGGGGGGGGGGGGGGGGTCATGGCCCCTGTGCCCCCCCCCCCCCCTTGGATCCTCGCCTGTTCACATCCGAACCTTCGCTCCTCCTCCTTAGGCCAGCAGGAATTTTTACTTTTAATCAACCTCATTTAAATAATAACGCTTATTTTTGAAAACGGGCTCCAAACTACCATTTTTCCAAGAGTTAAGAATATTTAAAAAAAAAACAAAAAAAAACGAAAATTCCCTATTTTCCAATGAAATTTCAGGCTGCACGCGTTGAAATGATTTGATATTGATTCGCGATCACTTAAGTACCTTTCTGTAGCATCTCTAGACCGTGTTTCTAGTTCTGTCGTAAGTTTTGATCAAGGGGATCAAATTTATTAATATGCGCGGGTGTATAACCTTGGTGAGGTACAGACTTAAGGACGAGGTGATTGGGGACTGACAAGCAAAAATGCCGTTTCGGCGCCCGACCGATCCTCCAAACGTTTTCTTTAGGATTTATCGGCGACGGTTACACGCTGAGAAATATTAGCTTTCCACCATCCGGTCACTCCCTTTCAATTCTCTCCGGTGACTTCCAGCTGAGGTTCTTGAATATCCATCTTCTCTAAGGATGAGCCCCCTCGTCTGAAGACAGTCGAACGGACGCTACCTTTTCTTGAGTGTTCCATCTGTCTTCCCCAACAACAAAAAAAGGAGGCCATACCTTCGACGTACCTCCCCAAAAACTTCTATCTCTCCTCTATGCAGGCTCACAGCCATTTCACCCTTGCTGTAGCACGTGGCACGACACCTGCTTTCCCTGCGAGTGTAACACAACCCCTAAACCCGCTGTCTAAATACCGTTGCGGCGTCGTATGTCTTCTTTATGTTTGTGGGAGCTGGCAGTGGGGGGGGGGGGGGGGGGGATTAAGCGCGCATTTGAATCAGTTTTGTTAACGAGGCTCTTACTTTTACATTACATTCACGCGCTACAAATTAATGCAAACCACTCCCCTCTCGTGAGCTGAAAACATCTCAATTGAACCAACCGACTTCTCATAAATTCCAAAACCCGTCGAGAGCGTGCGTTCTTCATTCTTTCTTTTGTTACAACTTTTGCTAACGATTTAATGAAATTTCCCTAATGTGCTTTCATTCGAGAATTCTAGTTTGAAAAGGAATCCGATAGAAACATCTGCACTCATTAGTGAAAAATTACTGCTTGTTTTATATTTCTTTGAATATGTGTCCTAGGTGGCACTCTGGTAAACTATTACTTAGGCATCGGTAATTAGAAAATAAAGAAATTACGTTTGAAATATCTCTATGAACTTTTTACTCCCTTTATCTGCGCTCTTTTATAGTATTTCTACTTACTACTTTCTTTCTAGCGTTTAACTTTGATAGCGAGTAGGGATTTTCATAAACGCAAGCAACAGTGTACTAATTCCCCACCAGTTGTTGACATAAGAAGAAAATGTCGCCACGATGTTACCTTGAGACTTCATCAGTGTTGAAACCTCTTCTAATTGGTTATAGGCTCATAAATTATTGGTATATAAATTAGGTAGCTTATGTCACAGCGAAGTTGGACGATTAGATGGGATCTGATTTTATGGCTGCGCACTATGACGGAACTACTATGAGAACTTGATAAAAGTCGGAGTGTTAGGCGGAGTTTAATTGGTGATGTTCTCGGGGGAATTTTCGGGCAACAAATATGTACCTGCATAATTAATTCTTATACCTACCTTGAAGAAATATTGAATACAACACTATAGCAGTAGCTGTTTGTTTTATGCTTAACTGTACCAAAATTGTTGTAGGTACCTGTGGATTCAAAACTCCCAATACAGGTACCTACGCATTACAAGCAATATTATAATGAAGCGATACAAATGCAACACAATGCTCATTGAATACAGCACAGTCACATACATACAAAATAAACTTGAAAAGCCCGTATGCAAAGTCATCGTAATGAGCTGAAGAGCTGTAGTGATGACAAGTTGGCTGAACGGCAGTAACTTACTTGATTCGAATAATGTTCATCATTGGAGGTAATGAGCAACTTCGACAAGGCAGACTGCGCTTCATGTTTAGATCATAATCTGCCTTCGGTTTGTGATATTCCCAGAGCTGATTGTACCTGTATTTCTCGTCGGTATTGTTTGACACTAGATAAAATCATGAAATCCTCTTTCCTGTTTTTTTTAGAGATGATATCATCATACTAAGGCGAGTAGTTCCTTTACTCGCTGAAGAACTCAATTTTCCGCCAAGAAGAAGTAAAATAATATGCTTAGCGAGAGCCGCAGACGGAGTTGCCAACTGTGTTTTAAACATGAAAGGGAGGCCGCGAAGTTTTTCTGAAAAAAGGAAGTATCTTCGGTGAAGAAGGTGGATGAGAAAGAAATTTAAAACTTCCTTTTTCTCCTTGCTTCCGTACGTTCAAGTTGGAGGGCCAAGCCCGCTCGCGCTTTTGAGTCTCATCATGTTCCAGAACTCCGAAGGGGAGCACCTTTAGAAATACTTAGAAATACTGCTATATAGATGGGTGGACCTTCTCATCCTTTTTAACATGAAATATTAATGGATTCCCCGTACAAATCGAAAAAACCTTTGTCTATTTTCATGTTAGAGTTTTTCAATAATATATGCGTGTAAAATAACTACAGACCATGTTTGACAAACGATTATTGATTTTCTTATTATACAAAATGGAAAGAAAAGGACAAGTGATTTCGAAAACTAGGGTTTTGAGCTGAAATCGCCTATATAATACCATTAAGCGTCATAGTATCCCAGTAAGTTCCCACGATAAGAGGGGGTCAGGGGTGACCCATAAATACACCTTATACACTTTATTTATTGTAGCGGCCTGGGCCTTTTGATAAAGCAAGTTGTTTTGATGGACTCAGGTTTGCAGGGACCCCTCCCGTTAAGTGTCCAGCACCTAGTCAACGAACAGAGCCCGCAGCTCTCAGGATGTCCTTTCCACTATCTGCCGTCAGAGAGCGGCCACAGCCCTATTTTGACACCCTTTTTCAAAATCATTGGAATTTTGTAGCATTGTGGCTCCCTCATTTTACATGTTATAACTGCGTTCATTGAATTTAATGATTTACCTATTAGCCTTCCAAAAAGACCCCTACAAAAGCATTTTGATTAAAAAGGAAAAGAAAAACGGCCCAAATGTCAAAAATTTAAATATGATGAGTTTTTATGACTGGTTGTTGTCAACTAATCATTTTTCCCCTTAACCTTTTGGTTTATTATTTTCAATAATGCACCTTTGGAATCGAGCATGAAAAAAAAATTTAACACTCCCTAGAAATTTGATGGTTTCCGTTTCAAAGTATGTAGAATCCAAAAATGCAATTTAAAAAAATTCTGTCCGTCCGCGTACGCCGTACGCTGCACTTCGCACTTTCCTTAGTTACCATGAACCAAAATTGACGAACTTCGGTTAATAGGTCCCATTTGGAGTCTAGTTTGTCCTCGAAGCTCGGCGTTAATGTCAGTCATCGCTAAGGGGTGAAAAATTAGGGTTTGAAATCTCCAGGATGCCGTTATCTCAAATTTTTTTACGTTTTTAAATAGTTTTCGAACTTGGGAGTTTTTTGAGACCACCCGGAGCATTGTACGTCCAGCCGTTCGTTCACAGTAAGGTGCAGAAGTGTGCAACGACAGGCTTCTTCAACAGGAGGGTGAATGAAATTGTATACATTCAGCCCAGATATCATTGCTAGGGACGAGGCAACAATTGGGAATTGGCCCGAGATAATCATTACTAGGGAGCACCTGATTATGTTCACGGAGTATGAAGTCGAGTTGGTTGTTCTGTGATTTTATTTCATTTGAACAATGATGTCTCTTTTGGATTTTCTTGATAGTACTTCTGTAACTTGAATAAACGTTATGTTTCATGAATAACGACAATTTTATAAAATGTAATTCCCGGGCTGGCTCAATACTTGATTTAGGGCATCTACACAGGTAAATTATTACACAACGGTTATTATTTGTAAATTGTTACATAACGGTGATTATTTGTAATTTATTACACAACGGTTTATTATTACACAACGGTAAATTACTATACAACGGTAAATTATTGCACAACGGTTTATTATACTATCTACGCAGAACGGGCATCTATATAGGTAAATAATAAACCGTTGTGTAATAATTTGCAGCGTTTTTTAACGCGAATCCGTCTAATAGACTTCCCGAATGAGTTAAAAGTCGATGTCCGGGGGACCTTTATTTACACGTCCCACTGTGCCGCGGTCCGCATTCTGGCTCAGGATCTAGTACTCGTAGTTACGCAAGTAGTCTACCTGACAGTTCAATAATTTGGGGTTCCGCTGAATTTTTCTGTGTTAGTTTTTTTTTTAAACTACGAAAGAAATTGGAGATGAGGGTTATATTTGGAGCAATGAGCGATAATAGCTAATATTTGAAGTTATTAGAGATCGACATTATCAGCTAGCTAGTGAAGTATAACTTGCCTTCCTCTCATGTTACGAAATTTCATTCCGAACCTTGTCGGTAATTATAGGTACTAAACGTATGGATTAGGTGGATAAATGATATAATGTGATGAGGTGGATATGATATAATGTCCAATTGTAGGGATGCGTATAGGGTAGGTACTATTGCCACCATTCAAACATTCGTAACAGTTTATTTAGTTTTCTATTACACAATTTCCTCACACTATGACATAATAACGAAGAGTATTTACATTCAGCCGGCAGCTTTTCTGCCCCTACATTTTTTACGTGCTCCGAACGTCAAAAAGGAAGTCGACAACGAGGTCCCCCAAAGATTAAAGAGAGGAAAAAGTGGAAAAAGGGGTACGAAGGGAGCGGAACAAATGAAGAAGGTGAATGCTTCATTTAAGATATCCCCGAGATAAAACAATTTTATTCTTTAGTTCCAGTTAAAGTTTGCACAACCGGCTCGAACAAGTTCACGGCAATCTTCCTCTTTATCGAGTTCAAAGAGTTCCTGTCGTTACCATCTGTACTTTCTACTGTCCGTACTGTAATTTCCTGTCCGATTCGAGGCTCTATCAGGAGGGGCATGGTAAACTCAGATCTCTTCTCGTTTTTTCTTGATAGAAAATGATTTGTTACTTAATAATAGATGTTTAGTACCGAATAACTCGAGGCATGACTACTTGGTAGTCTCCACGTCAGAAATTCCCACAAAACAATAAAGGAGATTTTCAAATGGTCTTCGAAACTTTCTTAGAAATCGAATGGCTGTTTACAGTCAGTCATATTGCAAGGTACCTTCCTAATATAAATGGTGATGGATGTTTCGGTCTGCAAATTGGATCTTCATTTTATTATGACTATTTTTTTTTTATTAGTTAAGTCAGGAATTTTCCATAGACAACCGTAATTTCCGCAGAAAGGTCACTACATATCGTACTACTATGACCAAAGGAGTCAACTGAATCTTGTTACCGTTATATGTTCCTCTGAAAGCAGAATATCGTAAGCGCCATTTTTTATTGTAACCGTTGGATTCATCTTAAAAAGGCTCTAGCTCTAGCTGCGTTTTCGAATCTTAACCACTATTTTGGTAAAATATCGCATTCATTCAGAACGCAAGCGCCACGATTCGAATGTAAATGCAGTTAAAACTTTTCCATTGTCGTAAGTGCTTCACTGCCTCTGTAACTTGCGATAAAATGACAGTATGCTAATATTATGCCATCTACCACAAGCGCCAGGGAGCAGCGTATCTTATGCACCTATCGAATTTGAGCTTAGTATCGTAAGCCTCTATTCCCGGGTGCGGGCCAGTGGGGATACGCTAGTTTTCCAAATAATTCTTTCCAGCAAGACATGAAGAATATCGTAAGTGCCGAAACGTGTATCGTATCTACAACTATTCTCCCAGATCTTCGAAATAGCAAGAATAGCGTAAGCGCCTTTTTCTCGAAAAATTACTGCTTCCCAGGGCTTTTATGCAATTTTTTTTTTTCAAATAAATCGACAGAAAAAGGTCCAGTGTACGCTAAAACATCAAGTTTTAACGGGTTAGGCAATAAAAAGAACCTTCCACAGTTTTTCGCCTCTCCTGTAAAATTCAGAAAATGCCGCTTACGATATTCCGCCTTTCAGGGGACGATATGATTGATCAAATCATTAAGAAGTATATCTTGTAACATTCTGTGACCTCACATATCATGTGGATGTGCGTGTGTGTGTCATGTGAATTTGGCAACTTACGAAGCTGACAGTCTTATAAAACATATTTACATATTTTGATGAGAGTATGTGGTGAAAATACCATGTAAGCATTCCTGACAATTCCTTAGCGGAGGAGCCTATTTGGAGCGATATTTTTGCCAGCGATCCTTGTAAAACACTTATTTACTGTTGTGAAAAATTACCGTTACCTCCACCTATGGTGCCCGCGCACGACGCCTAACGTTCATACTAACCAGTGTACTTACATCAGAACGGAATAACCAACGCCACACTTCTACTCGTAGAAGTTATGCATCGGAAATTACTGGCCCGGGGTACCTTCATGCGGCATTTATTCCCATCCAGCTAGCTACTCGGCCGACGCGTGTTGGAATGTTGGCTTACGCTCCGTTAAGCTTCCATCGAGAATTTGCATAAAGATTTTTTTGTTTTGATAAGCTCTCATGCCCGTTCCCTCTGGGGTTGTTTCGTACGGGGTACATGACATTTGATAGATATCGCCGGAATACGAGTGGCAATAAATCATTTTAAGGTGATAACTAACCGACGTGCGCACGTCAACCGAGCAAGTTAATCACGAAGGCATTTATCGTTAACTTTATCCTCTCTGAAACTGCTGGACTAATTTTGTTACTCACAGTAGTTGGTCTCAGTATGAAAGCTTCCTTTGACTATCTGTGTCACACTTAAGAAAAAATATATTTATACCGAATTATTGTAGTCTTCTCCAAGAGGGAGGCAAATTTATTAAACAAATTAGATCTAAAATTAAACAAGACGGTGGGAAGGAGATTTTGACAAACATTTCTCGTTCAAATTGGATATCTATGTCTTCTCGAGCCATCTACTAGCGGCTAGCCGATTCCATGTTTCAAGGCGAAAATCTTCGTTTCAAGTAACGGATTCTCTCCTCTCTTCCATGGAAGCTAAAAGGATACCGATGAAACTCGCATGAGATAATATTTTTACTATTATTTGTGTAGTTACAAAATTATATCTACTGCTCAAAGACTGAAATGCAAGGTAGCCATTCCGCTTATCCTGGAAGATGATAATATTAAAACTTACCCATTACGTTGGTAGGTACTACAGTATTCCATGGAAATGTGGTTAACTAGAGAGCGTAACTTTAGGTTCAACTTATTCGTTTGAAACTGAAGTACGAGTTGAGAGCGCAACTCCTCCAGGAGTGACCCCAATTTTTCCTAGTTACGTGTTGAAGCCACGATATTAAAACTCAAACTTTTTTAATCACAACCACTCCGCAACAAGTAGAAAACACTTTCAAATATACAAAGACGGTAGTTTGGAAATCGAATGAAAAGATTTATTAATTTCTTTTTGATGTAATCTCAAATCCAATGACTAGCTTGTTCAAAGTAGCGCCTCTGTTTGTGGAAAAAAAATCCACGAGGCAAATTTCTATAGGGTAGTGATGTTTTTTCAAATTAGAACCTCCCTGTATTTTCAAAATGGTACTAGCCCGATCTGCTGGGTGCGCACTGCGATGCTGTAATTTGGCATAAGGCCTCTTTGGATACAACACGGAGGTAAGAAGGACATGGTTTGCTGAATGAGCAGTGATGCTATTTTCTCTCCAACCTACGGTGCTGTAATTCGAAATGAAACCTTTTTAGCCCCACCAGCAAAGAATGACTAGCTAGGAAGGCACATATATACCGCAGCTGAGTGAGAGCTGGGGCTAGTTTCTCTCCAATTCAATGTACGATGCTGTCACGACATGAAATTTCATCAATAATTCGCTGATAGATGCACGATCAGTTCACGCCCCAATATTAACTATAATAACTTCGATACTGATTGTTCGTCAGCAGTTACCTTAATTATTTTATCGTTGAAGTACATCATTATCAGCTCCTTTTGTATTTTATTGAAAGTTTGGCGATTCATCAGAAACTAGTCTGACAAACTTATCCAAAACGCTTCGTGGATTATCTTGTTAAACTTGTTGATCCCCGGAGTTGGAATTTTAACGAGAATACGCTCGGCCGTTACCTATAATGAATTTATTCGGCCTGTTATCATCTCACTTTTTTTCTCTCAACACTGGAACAGCTTGTAACCTCGATGCTAGAATGAAAACAATAAAGGATCAGCATTGATTGGTTAAGAAGGCGTAACGGGAGGATTGCGGATTGTATAGAAACAATATAATAATATATGACAGGTTGATACTTCAATGATATGGTGTGCACAACTCGACCCGTTAACGCGCTGAGTCAATGTAATTATGGATCTTTCGTTTACATAGATAGCTTACTGGCTCAATGAGTGGTACGTACTCTCAATTTACTGTTGGGTATGAGTCTGCAGAAATGGTTAGCTTTGAATGCAAACACATTTTTTTATAAATCAACGTTAAAAATTACATTCTTGTTCCCAAAGTTCTACAGTGCGCTTTGCCCCCTCCCCCCACCCCCGAAAAAATTAAATACCAAGTTTAACCTACTACCTGTTCTAGGAAAGGGTACTTTTCCGTCCAGCATTTCGGTCGAGATAGATGTACCTAGTCATGACAGGTATATATAAGTACATATACATGTAGGTACCTAGTATATATAAGTATATTATGTACTATAGTTATGTATACTGTATATATGAGTATATATACAACATGTATTATTCATGATCCCTTTTTTTTTGTTTCGTTTGTTGTGGTGGTTTTGTATTTGTTCCGAAACTATCGTGAGATTTTCATCAGGTATATAATAAACGTTTAGAATGTGAATGCGCGTAGTAAAAAGTTTGCAGCCCTTACATTAAGATGACGTCTAGCCTGACGTAGTTTACCATAGATATCTTCAGTTCACGCTCCATAAATTATTATAACCAAGGTCTAGGAGCCATCTGACCATCGAAGTTAAGCCGATTTAACTACCAAAATTTGAGTGTATTTGTAGAGTAGATAAATTTAACTTTCCACATGTCCCTATTACTAGATATCCGCTCGAGACGTTTCCAGTTTCTGACGCGGCTTAACGTTGTCTGAAGTGGTTATAAACGCACTTACAGCTTGAGTCACTAAGGAGGTTTTGAAGGGATGGTAACTGGATATGCCTTCATTGAGTCGGCAGCTTGCGTTCTGCTATAGCCGAGATAGGTTGGATACAACGATCGTCAATGCCCGCCGTTCTGCCTGGACGAATACCTAAACATATTTAGTTAGGTACACTTAATCACTAGTAGAGGGTGTGTTTGCTAGGGTGGGTGGTCATGACTGTAGTAAATTAAACTTTTTAATTGTCTGAATTCAGGGATGTTCCCAACTTCATCAGCCCCCTTCTCTAACAATCAATTTTCTGATAGAGGCCAACGGATGGGTTCCTACCTCCCACACGCCCCATGTTAAATAAGTAAGAAGAAAATCATGCTGTAATTATAACTGATTTATTATCGTGCACAGCTGTAATGTTTACCCTAACAGGAAAGTTTTTGGTTCATTATTTTCAATAATGAGCCCTTGGAATCGAATATGACAACCCCTTCCTCCTCCCTCGGCTCTCAAAATTTGATGATTTTCAAGGCACGTAGACTTCGAAAATTTAATACCATGAACCAGTACAAATACAAATGTAATGCCATACAAAATGTCATAAATTAAATTTTGTTTGTAGGTTCGATTTGGGGTCTAGTTGGTCCGCGAAGCTCGGTGTTAGTGTCTGTCATCTACAAGGGTGGAGAGGGGGGGGGGGGTGGAAATTTCCGCAATTTCTTACCTCGAAAACTTTTAATAGAAGGGTACTGTCATGGTACCCATTACAATATACCATTCCTGTAAATAGTTTGGATTAATACCAATAAAGCAACGGAGAAGGTGAGCTGTGCGATGCAAGGTCGAGGGCCAGGTGTGTCTCCCTCCTACGGCTCCCAATGGTTTCCAATGACCGTTGGTGGACCGATGGAAGGGTTGAGGCGCCTTTATAAGGCGCCCGGCTAGCCCAGATCACCATTCATCCGACTTCTCTCCTGCCAACGCCTTCCCTCTCTCACCCAACCTCAAACTTATCAACTCACCCTTCTCCTCAACCCTACATTCTCAACGTGGTGACAAACCGGTTGAGAATTTCTTTCCCAGCATTCAACGTGGTGACAAACCAGGCGAGTGCTTTTCCCAACATCCAACGTGGTGACAAACGGGAAGGATATTACCCTATCCTAGAGAAGCATCCAAGCAGGATACACTATCACACTCCTTTCTTACCTCATCATTCAAACTCACCTCTCTAACCTTACCTACCCCACACGACGCCATCACCACAGGTCCCTTTGACTTCTTTTACGTTGGTTTTTAAATTGATCTCGAAGTTGAGCATTTTTGGAGACCACCTCTAGCATTTCCGTCGAGCTGTTCGTTTTGCTATTATAGGGAACAGCGCTAATTATAATCACTCATGGCTATATGAAATCGAGTTGGTTCCATGATATTATTTTATTTGAAGGATGATTGTTAGTTTGGATTTTGCTGATAGGTGCCTACCTACTTTTGTAACTTCAACAAACGTTATGCTTCATTAATAATAACATATGATAATTTATTGGTGGAATTCATGATTCCACTTGCCCGGCCGGCTCCAGTGCGCAACTGTATTTAGGACTTTCCTGGGAGAAGCACGAGGGTGGGTATCGACCACATAATACAATGATCTACGCAGAAGGGGCATTTATACAGGTAAATTGACCGTTCAATGATAATTTGCAGCGTTTTTTTTTAATATTAAAAAGAAAAACGCTGCAAATCCCTGCACAACGGTTTATAATTTTGTATAGAATACCCTTGTGTTACAGATCACAGCTCTATGTATAGATAACCCGTCTATATAATATGATATGTACTATTCTATACATATTATGTAGATCGCAGACCCTCCGTAGGTTAGTACCTAACCCCGTACTCGTTACTAGGTACCTACCTAAATCTCGAGTTAAATGTTGCTAAAATAGTTCTGCCGATGACAAACAGTACCTAACAAAAAGAAACACACATAATGAAGTTCTGAAAAGAAATTGTTGATGAGGAGTGAAAAAAGTTGCAAAAGTACCTACCAACAAACTCCAGCCCCTTCTACGTAGATGGTATAATGAACCGTTGTGTAATAATTTACCGTTGAGTAGTGATTTACCATAGTAATAATTTACCCATCAATAATACTTCAACGTTTGTTCAAGTTTCACTACCTACCAACAAACTCCAAAAGAGCCATCATTTTTCAAATTAAATAATATCACAGAACAACCAACACGCCAATTAATCAGGTGATCCCTACCAATGATTTTATCTCCGCAAAATTTCCTATTGTGGGCGCGCTCTGGTTACGAGATTTGGTTTGAATTGTATACAATTTCATTCACACTGGAGTCGAAAATGCCTGTCGGTGCAAACTTCGGGGCCTTACTGTGAACAAACGGCTGGACGTACGATGCTCCGGATGGTCTTAAAAAACTCGCAAGTTCAAGAACTATTTAAAACCGTAAAAATATTTACGTAAAAAAATTGTATAGGCGTTTTGAAAATTTCAACCCCTATTTTGAACCCCTTAGAGATGACTCACAGTAACGTCGAGCTTCGAGGACCAACTAGACGCCGAACGGAACCTATAACCCGAATTTCATCAATTTTTTTTCATGGTAACTAAGAAAAGTGGCCCGTACGGCGTACGGCGTACGGCGGACAGACAGAAATATTTTTATTGCAGTTTTGGATTCTACATACCTTGAAACGTAAACCATCAAATTTTGAGGGGGGGTAAGAATTTTTTTTTTCATGCTCGATTCCAATGGTTCATTATTGAAAATAATAAACCAAAATGAAACGGAATAAAAGGAATAGATGGTTTGCATAATAAACTATTTTCCTTTAGGTAGCCCAATACAACATCACAGCTGTAGTACGTACCAGTATGGATATTATGATTTCGTATTTCGATATGGGTTTCGGTATGTACTGGTGAGATATCCAATAGCGCTATCTACTCCTTTTTTGATCTATTGCAATATTCTAAGTGAAAAAAGCTGCAAATCTTCATACTACCATTTCGCATTTCTTATGTATTGATCACTCTTCCGTCCAGATCTAGGTCTTCATTTTGTATGGTAATTCGCTGAAACGCCTGTATAAATGACCATACGAAAGAAAGGGTGTAATGAGAGTAGGTGCGGGTTAGTCACCAGATGTTAGGTTCTTAGTACGTAGGTACTTGAATTTCATCTAAGTCGTGTACTGAAAGGTTCGTATTGCATGTGCTAATGGGTTTCCTAGAAAACCGAATGAAATGAAGAAGGTATTTTGAATTTTCCTGCTGAATGACTTTGCAGCTTCGAGGGAAATTGGACGAGTTCCCCAGGGCTATTAGTTATAGTTCTGGTTGAAAATAGGATATTGTTGAGGGCTGTAAATTATAGCTTATAGTTCTAGTTGAAAATAGGATATTGTTTGAGGATTGATATTGTTGAGTATATCAATCAACAGATTTCAAGCGTCACTCAACATGATTCAGCTAAGCCAATCGGACAAGAGGTCTAGTCCTATAAAAACCTCTGGCGCAGCAGTGCATTAAGAGCATTTCAGATTGTAAAGCAACGCTCTCAGCAAACAAGAAAAACCTTCCCCAACGTGAAGGTTAAACCTCGGCGAGAATTCAATAAAGCCACTCTGAAGCGAGAAGCAAGAGCGACGTTAGTGTTTCTAGAACTGTGATCCCTCTCCATTATTCCCCTTTATAAGTACAAATGGGCATCCACCTACCTCACCCCTCACCTTGAGAAAATATCCGCATTCTTCGAAGTAAAAACCTTCCTTAACGTTGAATTCCTACCTTTTTTCCTGTTCCTTCCGCCGCCGTCACCGCTTCAGTTGCTCCCAGATTGAAAGGGGATCCCATGCAAAGACGCAAAGCTTCCCTTTTTAATAAAGCCTTTGAGGAAACCTCCGGCTCGAAGCTTTTTCCACCGTTCTTTTATCCGTTCGCCAATGCATTTGGGGATCTACTCTTGATTTCTACAAGAACTTGCTCCCGAGTACCTAAAACCGCTTACATGGGGGGCAAACGCACGTACGCGCCTCTTCACTGGGGTTTTCGTGCCTGTTTTTCTCCCCCTATAACTGGGTTATGTTGTCGGAACCAGTTAACTGAAAACGCTCTTGACGTGAACTCAAAGAATATGCCGAGGCAAAGAAAATATGTGGTTTTAAGAAGTACTGGAAGAAACCCCTGATCATGTAGTATTTCACAAACGTTTCGATTACAGTATCAATTGATTTAAATTTTCGAAAGTACCTAGTCTCTACTCATTGTAAATTTAATGATCAAAATAAATCTTTCCGGTTACCTTTCGTACTTGCTCATTTGAAAACCCCATGATAGATAGTTATAGTAGATAGTTTGATTTGTCAGTTCAGTGATGTAGGTAGGTACTTCAGAAGTTCAACATTTGTTTCCATGGAGTTGGATTTCATACAGCCTGTGGGCGATCGCACATTTCTGGCCAACACGTGATGTGGAGTGGTGTAGTATTATAATATTGGTGCTATAGTATAGTGGTACTATAGTATAGTGATAGTACAGTGGTACTATAGCATAGTGGTATAGTATTATAGTATAGTGGTATAGTATTATAGTATAGTGGTATAGTATTATAATGATGTGGGGTATAGTGTTATAGTGGTACTATAATGGGATCATTACTGATTTAAAAAAAAAAGTTGATTTACTTTTTTGGAAATTCCCCTTTTTTCAAAGCTATCCTTATGCGGTTTTTGGGATTGGTCTGTACAGTACGTTTTTGATGGATGATTTTAAAATATTGTCGATTACGATTATTTTTCCTAGTGCTCCTGCGTGAATCACTGTTCGTAGACGATGTTGCTGTTTTCACTAGGAGCATCTACGAGAGTATGAGTTATCTAATTATTATTTGTCGCTGTCGTGTACCTGATTCCGCAACCTCCATAATCCCCCTAGACCCTAGAGGAATTAGAAAAAAAAGTGCTCTATCGCCAAGCCTCAAGTGCGAAAGTCGGGTTTAATAATGATCTGGCGCACAGATTGAGCAAAAAAAGGACGTTTTGCGAACACAGATCCCTAGAGCTCTTGATATTGCCGTCCCCGCGATACAGAAATTAAGCTTTTGAACTGAAAACGGTTTGAGGACGAAGTGGGCCCGAGATGTCGGGCGCAATCCGCCCTCGTTTGTCCACTCACACAACACTCATGTGTTTCGAGCCGGAGCCTGTTATTACTGGTGCGGATAATAAAGATTGTTCTAAATCTCATTGTTATCAGAAAGTCCGAGCGCTTTCACACCGTCTTTATTGCAACATTTTTATGGCCACGGGCACTCTTTTTTTTCACAGCAGTTGTTATTTTCGCCGACGAGGGTTGAAGGGATGTGGGACGTCCGCCCAGAACTGCCACTTGACAATACCGCGGGACATATATTATGGCCACCGGAAATTCTTTTTCAACGCGCCCCCATCTGACTGGAGGAAAAAGCCTCTTTCGGAACGATTCTGTTGTTTGTGGAAGAAAAAACTGTGGAAAAAGTGCTGAGTGGGGAGTGTGGAAATCTATTCGATGACCCACTTCACAGAGTATTCAAAGTTGGCGAAGAATGGCCTCCATCAAAGGTTTGTTTTCATCCAGAAAGCCCTTGAAATGGTTATTTCCCTGTTTTTAATTGAAATGCCCATTGTGATATTATTTCGACAGCCACCTAGGTACCTATTTCAGTCAAAAACATATGGTGCGCGACACCCCATCCCCTGAAATCCTCCGCGATCCTTCTCCATACAGGTCTTCGTCTTTATTTGGCTAGGTCAGAGAAATGTATGAGTTGTGTTTCATTCACACTTTCACACTTCCGAAGGTGAAGCGTGAAATCTTGGAAAAATCCCGAAGTAACATCATGACCTATGATGCAGGGCTTATAATTCATAAGCAAATGAACATCTCAAAGTTTAAATCGTCCCTATCAAACACAACTAAATAAATAATTAAATAAACACGCAAATTGATTAGCACAAAAATAAATAAATAAATCCCTATCTGAAATGAAAAATTTGGTTGGTACAGGTTTCTCGAGATCGAGACGAATTGTCGGATCCCCATAAAAACCTCCCATTGTTCTTTTTATTGCCGATCTTGACAACCGTCCTGGTATCAGCTGCGACAGCCTTGACTCATCCATCAGGTGATTCCGCTGCCTTATCTTTCGTCGCCCATTCATTGTCTATTCACGATGTTTATTCGATATTTTTTACTGACAAGGAAATATATTGCGCGAAGCTTGGGTTGTTTAACCGTAGTTCTTTGTAGTGATAATGGTAAAAATTGAATCAAGCGAAAAAAAAAAATACAGTTTGAATACCTACTATTTGGTCTGGGTTGCTGTTGTGATGCTTACTGTGGTGGATTGGAAAAATAACCATCACCGTTCAGATGATCCCAGTTTTCAAACTGGGCTGCCCAAGACATATTTCGGCCCAATTCAGATGATCGATTTCAACCTGAGCTACTCTTGACACCTCCACCAAGTTTCATTCATATCGAAACGTACAGTATTTACTACTAATTTTAGGTAGTTTCCGCCACCCTTCTCTCTTGCAACCTCCTAAATTGCTGGGAAGAAATAAATTGGTTTCTTTTCTCAATGGTCTGATGATTTAGTTTCACACAGTTACCTACCTACCAGCAAAATTGGCAGCTTGAAATGTATAATGTACCTACGTGCCTACATGAGTTCTTCCTCAACCAGCAAATTAATAACAACCATTCTTGCATGAATATTGATTGAATTCAATGTTCAGATAAAATGGAACACGTAGCATAGGTAATCCAGTTTTTTGGGAAATTTGACTAGCAACGGTTCATTTTCTGCGTAGATAACCTTTCTGTTTAGGTCACGCAACAACTTTAATGTCCATAACTTTGCATTAAGAAAGTCATAATGAATAGAAATTTTGGGGGACAGGTTTGTCACTTATAAATTTCATCAACTCTGAAGGATTCACGAATTCCCCAGCTTATAGCCAGATCATTCGTGAACTGCAGTGCATCCAATAATATTTTATTGGTAGACCTACTGGACATCCAGTACTTCCTATTTCACAAACATATTTTCATCAAAAGTACCTTTCAACAAATGTTCAAAATATCTTCTTTGCGTATCTGAGAAGGACAAACACGATATCATAAACCGTGTGTGATTTTAATAAGCTTTTCCCTGATAACCGTTAACCTGGCTGGAGTTATACCGTCTGATTCACGCAGTTCTAATAAAAAATTTAATCGAATTGATGCTCATGTTAATGATGTTTTTCTGCTCAAACTTGAGGGTCTAACTGTGAACGAACGGGGCTAGTCTTACAATACTCCAGGTGGTCTCTTCCGCTCTTTAAAATTAAAAACTATTCAAAATCGTTATCGAAAAATAACGTGTTCCATTTTTAGCCCCTTAGAGATGACTGACAGTTACATTTCGGACCTGTGAACCTTGAAACGCAAAGCACCAATTTGGAGGGGGATGGGGTTAAAATTCGTTTTTCATGCGCGATTGTCGCAACCATTTTCCGAAAAACGCAACTGTAAAACGTAACTCTGTTCTAGGGTGACAAACTCGGATGCTAACTATTCAACGTAAGTTCCATGAGAAAGTTACGTGTTCACGTAACTCCGGACATATGTTGAAGTGACGTTAAAGTAATAACTTGTCAATGATATGTAATTTGTCTGTCAAGTTAACCTCTTTATTCTCATACTAGCTCGTAACATAATTATTCAGTAATAGTAATTATTCCATTTGATGGTTTTCTATGAGTTATGAACAATTTATAGAAGAGCAATCGTGCCCTTTTACTGTACAACCACACGCACGACACGGTGAAACCTTGGGTTCTTTGTATATTTTATATACCCACAATAAATGCGAATTATAAGGCACTCTCTTACCGTGCTCATGGCTTTCGGATGGCAATGGTCAAGATGAATAAGTACTCGAACCACATGAAGTTCAGGCTTCCAAATATACCTAAAGAAAACGCAAAATAAAGAGAAGGCAAACGGCGGAAAACCTTCCCGAGGCCGGCTCCTCCCGTCTTTCTACAAAATTCGAGGTGACGCGGTAGGGTAGCCATGGAGATCGAATTTGGTTATCCGCGAAGAAGTTTACTTACGAGTTACGTAGAACGTAGCTTTGAGATGCGTGACACGCATCTTTCCAATAGTTACGTGGTGTTGGACAACGCAAGTCTTGAAAACGCTAAAACTTACGTCTCCAACGTAACACTTGCGTTTACGTTCTCTCTCCCGATCGTCAATTTTTGGTTGCGACAACTCTCTAATATCGCAGATAATAAACGCAAATCTTCAAGATTGGCTGATATGGCCAATCTTAGTTACATCCACTGCCGTCGCGGCGCTAGCAGGAACGCGGCCAATCCCGTCTCTTCAGTCTATCTATTTATCAGCTCCTCCTGGTTTAACTGTCACTGGGTTCATCTGGCGTCTAGACAAGTCGACCATAAAAATTAAAGCCCCCCCCCCCCCCCCACCGCATAACTCTGCTTATCTCTCCAAACTAATTTTAAGACAACTTTGAGAACGGGAAATTCCCTAAATTTAGACGTTATCTCCTCCGCCACGAAAAGGGAAGCCAGCCCTCCCCCAGGGGGCCTCGGAGGCATTGGTGAAACTCTGGGAGTTTATTAAACATTTAGATTTCCTTCCCTTTTCCTCGCATCCCCATCCCCTCCCTCGCCCACCGGTAATTGGCGGAGCAATATCAAGGTCTTGCCAAGATTATAGTGGGAGATTAGGGCTATAGCCCCCTCCCTCTGCCGGCGCTACCACCTTTCGCTCTTCAAGCATATTCGTGTAAACGGAGCGATTGGATGCTTCATTTAACCAGTAAGTGCCTTTCGCCTCCTCTTCACGAGCTCATGAATTGAATGCTCAGCCTTGGAGGGTTGATGTAAGAAATTAATATGGTTGATCCACAAAAGCCAAGCTTTGTGCAGCGATTACTTCCAATTTGTGTCTCATTATAATGCCGTACTAAAGGAGCGGTGTTATTATAGAAAGGACGGGCGAATTAACTGGATGCCATTTTCGGCGCAACCGTCATTTTTGTGACCCAAACCGTGAGGAGTACCCATGACTTTATATTTTTTAATGACAGTAGGTTCCATTCTAAGAATATTGAGATCAACCACACTCCCCTACGATGAGTAGTTATTTTTCAATGAGCTTTCAAAGTTTCGACAACAAGTAACGTCACGCTGTGAAGGTCCGCCCAGGAAGTTGTTGTCGAAACTTTGAAAGCTCATACAAAAATAACTATTCATCGTAGGAGAGTGCGGGTGGTCTCAAATTTCTCAGAATGTAACCTTATTTCATTTAAAAATGGGAAGGTAATATAAACAGAAGTCATGGCTGCTCCTTATTATTGATTAGGTATTAATTCATTCTCAATGCCGGTGAATTTTGTCCGAATACTACCATTTGTCGTTTGCTTCCTATGAATACTTATACTGCATGATAATATTATGTTCAGCTGGGATACAAATTAAATGAGAATGTGGCAACCGAATCCGTGGTCATAGTTCAGGTTGGCGTCAATATCTTTTGATTCCTTCTTTAACAAAGGTCATTTTGGGGGAATTGTTATCATTTATTGTCACGTCACACGCATTATTGAA
Source organism: Leptopterna dolabrata (assembly GCA_954871275.1). Classification (NCBI taxonomy): domain Eukaryota; kingdom Metazoa; phylum Arthropoda; class Insecta; order Hemiptera; family Miridae; genus Leptopterna; species Leptopterna dolabrata. The sequence goes on from OX940976.1 coordinate 14,391,681, forward strand.
ATCACTGGAATTGATCACTCTTAATCTTTAGTTTCTTGATGTAGTAATCTGCTGATACCCTTTCGGCCGTGTTTCGTTCATTTCCAGATTTATTTCCGTGATAAGGGTAAGGTAAAATTATGAGTGGCGTGTAAGCCATCAGAAGGACCACTCCACTTGACTCTTGGCGGGATAGCTCTACTTCTGTGGTCGTCATTTCGCAAGAAGGCTTGACCGGCGTTTCACCCTAATTTTGGATTCTGACTCTGGTTTCTTTAACTGGGCCGTCTGTCACATTCACTAAGTTCCATTCAGATCGAGCATAGGTATTATGAATACGATTTTTGAGATTCCGATGGTCGCAGATTTCAAGTTAGACGTATCCCCCGAATTTCATCTGACGCAGATAATCCGTGCTACTGTGATATGTGATCAAAAATACCTACAGACAAACAGAAAGACTATGAACAAAGACAAACTAAGACACTCGAGCAGGTCTTCCTCAAATGACATAAAACGAAACATAACACATTCCCGCATACTAATCAGTGAACCTGCAGGATTAAGGTTATATTATGTGGTTTCAACTTCATGGCTGCCTAGCTTTGTTGATTTCGTACAAAGTTGGAAGGGTAGTAGTACTTTTGGTGTGGCATATGTGTATAACCCCCGAATGGCTCCCCAAAAGAAATGAGAGCCAGAACTGATTGGCAAAAGCACTTTCTTCCAAATGCGGAACTTCTTCATTCGTTCAGACTTGACTCTGGGCCTTCAAATGAGAATGCTTCGCTGTTATGTTTTCTCAGTACTTCTTATGGGTGTCGAAGCTGGTACCTACTGAATGCAATCTTGAAGCTTTCGAGATGTATGTTTATCGGCGCATGTTACGAATACCGTGGATGCAAAGAGTGGCCAACATAGAAGTTTTAAGCAGGATGGGAACGAACTAAATCAGTCGCGAAGAAATCGTGGAAACCCATTTCAAAGAAGAAACGGAGTTATTGAAAAAACGCGAAAAACAGTGTTATAACAGTGTTTTTCGCGTTTTTTCGTGTATTAGTGGAAATAGACTATTTTTTCAATAACTCCGTTTTTTCTTTAGGATGGGAAAATCCTAGCTGTTATGGAAAGGAAAATTCGGTATATAGGACATTTTGTGCGAGGAGAACGTTACGAGCTGCTCCGATTGATAATTCAGGGAAAGATTCAGGGTCGTCGCGTCAGTCTCTTGGAGGAGGAAGAACTCTTGGTTGAGGGACCTCGGAAGATGGTTCGGATGCTCGTCAGTAAACGTTTTTCGAGCTGCATCCTGCAAGGAGGAGTTAGTAATTTGGATCACCAACCTTCGAGTGGAGAGGGTTAATCAAGAAGAAGATAATATGTGTGTAGATGTCGCTGTAGTAAAAATTGTCGATAGCCGACTAATTTATATGATGACTAACAATGTGAGGACGCTATACTGACCATAGAGACTCACAGTCCATTGACATCTAATAAAATACGTATAATATACTGCCTCTTCTAGAAAGCGATGGTCACCACAGGTACAGTATTTTCACAACACTAATTTAATGATAATCTATTTATGAATTCATTTTAAATAAGATATACACTTCTGAGCTTACAAAGTCACTAACGTAAATTGGCTCGTTAAATGCGGACAAACCTGGTCCACAGCCTCTTTACTCCTGCTGGAGGAAGCATTGGAAGAAACAAGAATCTCCTCAAAGTCAAGCTGAGGGGATTACGGACCTAAGCCTCCCCGAACGCCTTATTCGGCTTTGTGGTACTCAAGGGCACAGCTCTTGCATTGAAGTTGATGGGTTTTACTTCCACCTTCAATGGCAAAGTCGCAAGGTGTCTTATGGGGTCAAGACAAAAAAAGTTCTTTCTCAGGGATTTAGTAACAGTAGAATGAACGGCGAGAGGAGCGGGAAGTAAACCATTCGAGTCGATAGGACGGTGAGAACAGTAGTGGACACCTTCGAAATTGGTCTGTTGGATAATAAAGAAGTGCCAGCTCTTAAAAACGTACCTCAGCACTCATAGAAAGACGTTTTTGTAGCCGATACTCTTCGTTTCAATTTATCGCGTCGACAATATGACAATGTGATGCATATACGTAAAGTATTTACTTATGTTATCCTCAAAAACAATTTTTGAAGTTGACGACTGAAGTTTACAATTAAAAGACTAACAAAGAAGAAATCTGCTACCAAATGTGTCCCATCGTTATTTTTAATAAATTATGCAAATAATTTCATCAAGTTTCTCTTCACCTTTATCTTTGTCCGTTTTAAGTTGACGTGGTAACTTAAACCTTTTAGTTGGGCTGGTGTTCAAAGGGAATTTTGCAGCATAGCTGGTATCTTATACATCCTATTTCTGTTGAATTGGTTTCATAAATTTATGTATCTTAGTTTTGGCTTATTATTCTGTGAATAATGTAGAACATGTATGTTCTACATTATGACCTACATTATGTTCTACATTAGAACCTATGTAGAAAAATGGGTGTACAAATAGGGGTTTTCGGGCGATTTTTGAGGTTTTAGTGAACATGAGCTTGTGAGGTATTCCTTGTTTTTTAGGGTGACAAGACCTAATATTAAGTTGTTTTTGACTGAAGTGTGAAGAACTGAGGTTGTAATGGAATTCATTTTTTAGGATTCAAAAACCTGGGAAATTGTCTGAAATCACCATACATTTGTATAATAACACTAGAAGTAGTATTAGCAGGTGAATCAAGACAATTAAATGGTACTATCAGTGATAAAAGATAATCTGTTTAAAAACAAGCCGAGCCTAATTCGTGTCTTGGGGGCCAAAATTGGTGGAAACCATCGAAAATAACTATTTCAATTATTGCACATGAAAGAAACAATAAATGAACAGCCAGTATTCCAGTACGTATGCCCAGTAGAATAATAAAACCAGTGACAAGGACTCCGCAGCTTTTTTTGGTGTTTTAGTAACATGAGCTTTTGAGGTGTCGTTTTCCCTGTTTTAATAATGTTTATTCTTATTGTACGTTGAAAATAATATGCTTCGAGAGTATATTTGGTTTTGATTCGGCTATTTGTTTCATGCCTACCCCCATCTAAGGGATGTTGTCACACGCACGAATTTTCATAACACCAAGATTCAGAGAAGGCACAGAAATGGTGAACGCTGTGCCACATTTGCATTGGAGCGACGAAACTTGGATCGAAAAACCCTGAATACTTTCAAAGTTTTATCAGCCGTCGCAACTACAAATGGCGGCCCTCCATTTTCATTTCCTATTGGTCATTGTATGTCGTCACGATGAAGAAAACGTACCTACTACATTTCGGTGGCGTGACAATTATTTCCACGACATTTTTACTTCAAATATTGCTTGAATAGACGTAAAATCAAGAAATTGTTTTCATCATAAAACCATAAAATTTTATGAGTTGATACTTAAAACGAACAAATCTACTCGAGCCATGCTTTTGTATGGTCCGTACAAGGAACGGTTTTATGATTAAATGTATGAAATTGTTTTAAGTAAAATCAGATCAACACTCCAAGAAAACAAAATTTTCAACTTGAAAAAAAAAATTAAAACTTCAACATTCCTTGAAATGTTTTTGAAACATGGGTGTAGCGTACTGCAACGGCAGAATTAACGCCTTTTAGCTGTAGCAAGACGATAGCTCGAATGTTATTTAACCGCCGTCTTGTACGCTTCAAAAACCCCAGGTGTCCCTTTGCCCCCTTGCCGCGAGGTCCTCAATCTGACTCGAGAACGTCAAGTTGCCACCACATAAAACGCCCAAATCGGCCATCCCGACCATCCCCTTAGCCCTTCCAGGCAAACCCCCCACAAAGGTTATAGTCAAAAACGCTGCAAAGTCCTTGTCACATGGGTTTATTATTCTATTGGACATACCTACAGAAAGGTTGGCTGTTCATTAATTGTTTCTTTCATGCGTAATAATCGAAATAGCTACTTCTGATGGTTTCCATTAATTTTGGCCCCCAAAACACAAATTAGGTACGCTCTTTTTTTTCTTTTTTTTAAACTATCTTTGATCATTGGTAGTGCCATTTAATCGTCCTGAACCACGTCTTGACACTTTTTCCAGTGTTATTATACAAACTGATGGTGATTTCAGGCGATTTCCCAGGTTTTTCACTCATAAAAAATCAATTCTGGGAGCTGAACTCTTGGTAGAACTCAATTTTCCACTCTTTGGTCAAAATCGACTTCATATTCGGTCTTCTCGTCCCCAAAACATAGAAAACGATATCTCAGAAGCTCATGTTACCAATATGTTGCTAAAACGTAAAAAGTACCTATTTTTACACACATTTTCACTCATAACACCCCTGGGTATATTCCGATCGGGCTGAAAAGTTTCGGGACACAACTAGGGCCCAAATGGAGCATGTGTGCGAAAGAACGATTTTTTTAGACCGAAAATGAAGCCTGTACACGTGATACGGCGGACGGCGGACGGCGTACGGCGGACGGCGTACGGCGGACGGACATTGCATTTTTGGAATCTATGCACCTTGAAACGTAAAAGAAAAAAGTTTGAGGGGGTGTTATAAAAATTTTTTGCTGAGCGAATACATAGGTCTATTATTCACAGAATAATAAACCAAAACCACGGGTGCAAGGATTCGATGGAAGGGGTACTTCGTGGGGTTCGAATATTATTCCCAAGATGTGAAAGCTGTTCTTTCGAAGGAGCACCTATCGAATGCGGCGAGGAAATTTTTCCATTATGGGGAACATACTTTTAAAGCGTCACTGCTACCACAAAACGGAACTTCAAGTATTCATAACGGGTAGTTTTCATAAAACAGCTAACCATTAGGCAAAAAAAATCTGGATCGATGGAATGAAGCTGAAATGTCAACAGTTTTGGACTTGACATGACGCGGATGAGCAGACAGGCGGGAAGGTTCACTTCGATGGAAGGTTTAGTTTTTGCTAAAGATAATGTTATCTCACGCAGAGTAGGGATTGGTTGCATGTCTTCTAAGACACAGCAAAATTTTGGTGGAAACAGGTTGTGTAAAAGTTAGCAAATAAATTCGTTGAAGATTTTAATCGTTCCTTGGAAGGAAAATATCCGCAAAAAGGGCTCCTTTGCCCGAAATCACGACTTACTCCCCAAATTTGTGGGCGGCAGAGGAATTTCGGGTGTTCGTACGAGTAGGTGTTTTCGTGTTTCTTACATCCATCCCTGACGGTGGGTCTTGCGCTTCTCAAGTCACATTATCTTTAGGGTATGGAAATAACGACATTAGCCAAATGGAAGGAAGATGAGGGGTGACAAAAGAGAATGCAACATCCTTCATGCGAAATTCATTACTGGGAGGCTGAGGGTTAAAACAACGAGCGGAACAGACTTAATAAAGGGAACCCCCACACCCCTTCCGAGTAATCAACATCAATTCAAATAATCAAATCTTCATTTGGATCTCAGGGAATCACATTAAATCAGGCAGAGCGGAGGAATGGGTATGGAGGGGTTCGTGAGTAGAATGTAATATAGTCAAACCTGCACCTGTGGACATGTGCCGATCACTCAGCAATTATTAGGGCGATCCGCGAGGGCAGCAGCCGCAGCACCCTTCGACCTAACGCGTTCATTTATGATTCAAAGGGCATCGCGTACGGTTGTGACGCGACCGTAACGAGGGCGTTCCTCTGTTACCTGTGATTTTGCCGCGATAGCAGTGCGCAATAGGAGACCACGTCGCATCGGCTGCATCCACAGTTCAAACGGAGGAAGGATAATACTAAAGACAGATAACGGAAATGTGTCCTAGTTGAATTGGTAGATAGGTAAGTGAATATGTAGGAATAAGTGGCGGCAGTTCAAATTCGGCGCCCCCTGCTAAATTTTCTTGGGGCGCTCTCTCTGTACCCTGTCACTTCCTCAAGATATCTGTTGCTCTCACCTCTATGTGCCTATTTTCTTTGAATAAATACCGATATCAATAAATTATAGGTACTCACGTCTCCAGTACTATCTTGTTTGATGGTACCGACACTGATGAGTTTCGAATTCATTCATTCACAATTCTGAATTCATGATAGGTACATTATAAGAAAGCTAGGTTCATGAGATACACAACGATGGTTTTTAAGACGACTTTTAGGATTTTTGGGAACACCAGTAGTATATTACGTCCAGCCGTTTGTTCACGCCTTCACGGTAAGGCCCGGAATTTTGAAGTGAACCGAATAGCTCCGTCAACGTGAGTGTGAATGAAACAGAATGCATTATGTCCATATATCATTGCTAGGGAACAGCTGATTATAATCACGCATGGCTGTATGAAACCGATTGTTGAAAGTGAAGTTGCTGGCAATGTGGCTGTTTGTGGTTGCCTCTTATGCAGGTTATCTTATCAATTTTGTTTTGATATATGGTTTTTGGTTGATTTCGGAGTGTGTGGACGTGTTTGGAGCTGTGGAGGAGATTTTTTTGGAAACCCACGAAAATCGGCTAACTTGAGACACTGTCCTAAGTTTGGAACATCAGTAATTATTATTTAACATTTTGAGCGCCATGTGCATAGCTACGTATGCACACAGTGGCGGACCTAGGATTTGGAAAAGGGGCTAACAAGAAACTTTTTGAAAAAAAAAAATCCTAATCCAAAATGGTGTTTTTATGTACCTATATTTTGGTATTTGGTGCACTATTTTAAATAAAATCTTTACACTTTCTCTCTACAATATATTTTTTATGAAACAGCAGTCTTTTATAACAACATGGTTATAATAAAATTAGTGCTTTGGCAAAATGCTGAATTCCTTACTTTAAAGCAAATGTCCTCCCCGAAAGTGTAAGCGCTCCCGCTAAAGTGGAGGGATTTCTACAAAAGTGGAGGGACTTCCACGAAAGTTGAGGGACGTCCACGAAAGTGGAGGGTCGTCTACGAAAGTGGAGGGTCCTTCACCCAATCAAATCAAACTAGTTCGAATCAAATCGTATTAGTTCAAATCATATCGATGTAAAATCCAGTGCACAGATGATGGGACTGAACAGGTGAAGTTAGCGTTTACGGAGGCCAGGGTAGGGCTCAAGCGTGGCCTTCCAAATCACTTCCAATGAGTGCATGTTATCAGGTTTATATGCACATTACGTGATTTTTTTGTTTTTTGTTGTTTTTTTTTCCAATGTTGAATGGCCATGAAGAATGAATGTTTAAATTTTGGTAATGTGTTGCCCTCCAGATTTATTTATTTTTTTAAATTTATGAAGGGGTAGCAGTCATTTCCAGTTGAAGTGTAAAACTGTCCCAACTTGGAGCACTTGAATGTCACTACTTTTTTAACTTGAACAAACGTTATGCTTCATGAGTAGCGAATAATTAATTATAGAATTCTTGAATCCACAGCATATTTATGAAACTGTACGCCGGCTCTAGTACACGATGTAGGGCTTGGTTTCCTGGGGGAAGCAGGAAGGTGTATTGGCCCCAGAAAACAGTGGTCTACGTAGAAGGGGCATCTTTAAAGGAAAAAATGAAACCTTACCTATGTAATATTATTATAATAATTTGCAGCGTTTATCATTCAATTTTGGATCCATTGTACAGTGAAACGCAAACCATCAAATTTTGAGTGGTGGTTAAAAAAAAAGTGTCCATATCGATCCCAGAGGTTCATTGTTGAAAATAATAAACCAAAATCCCTACAAATCGACTTGTGTCGGTATGCCAATTGATTTAGTAACGTTGTAAAACATTAACGTTGTAAACATTCCAGTGGTTTCCAAATGTATAAATACCTCTATCAGTTGGTTGCTATCCACAACTGATATTAATTTGCTGTGCTCTGTAAATGATGTTCATTGTTTCAGCGTATTAGTAACACCTAGGTAGGTTCACGAGATAGTAAATGTCACAAACTTTCTTTCTTATCACAGCCACATTGTTGGCTTCAAAGCTTCTTTTGTCGTTCTGAAGGGTTTAGTTTACTCGTAAATGACACAGGGTTACTTTGTGTCAAGAAAGTTATACCGATCAAAGAACGACTCATTCAACAGTTATCTATATCCTCTGACCTGTGAAAACAAAACGCCGCCGATGAGAGATAAATGGTCCATACGGAAGAGAACACGTCAAGAAGATTATCGTTTTTGGTGAGGGAAAATGGACCCTACGAAAACATGTTTACCGGGCCGGGTTATATATGGCGAGCGCCTCCAGGCAAACAGCTCCCGATGGTTTTTGCTCCGGCTAATTTGACTTTATCGAAGGGGAATATTGTACATTGTGGGGTGGACCTCCCTCGAGATCTTCTCTGCTCGTCTGCCGGTTAATTCTCCCGGTCGAATCGTCATATAAAAAACGCTGCAAATCCCGACACAGTGGTTTATTATTTTGTACAGAACACCCTTCTGTTACAGATCACGTCTCTCCGTATAGATAACCGTTCTATATAATATGCGTACCATTCTATACACATTATGTAGAACGCAGGCACTCCGTAGGTTAGTACCTAACCCCGTACTCGTTAGTAGGTACCTACCTAAATCACGGGTTGAATGTTGCTAAAATAATTCTGTCGATGACAAACAGTAGCCGAAATGGCATAAAGAAAGAAACACAAATAATGATGTTCTGAAGTTCAGGAAAATGTTGATGTGGATTGAAAACTCGGCGCTCCGCGCCTCGCCAGGGGGCAAGCCCCCTGGACCCCCGGATGCTTAATGCTTAGAGCCTACGGCTAAAATTCAAGAAACATGGAACATGCTTAGCCGCGTAGTTTACTACAACCAAGTGACAACCAAACAAGCGTCATTGTTTACTATCCATTTACAACATTCATTTATATAGTTATATTATGCAACTAGGAAATAAATACCAAGAACAAATACGAAATACATTCGTGATAAATCAAGAGCTTTCCAACGAATGGAAAACGATTTTTGTCCGATGAAAATGAAAGAAGTTTCATTTCCCTAGCAACTACTCGGTTGTAAGTGAAAATCATTGTTAAAACACCTACGACCATCGAATTATATTACCGTATTATCCGATGCCTATGACATGGATTTTTACAAATTTGAGGAGAGTCAGGAATCAAGTGGGAAATCCCAAGTGACATTCAACTGGTTTTCAAGTTCTTTTTTGCCACGGCGAACAAACCCAATATGATAATCAGTTTAAATTTCTCCCTTGAGAGGGAAAAACATTAAATCATGTTTAATGTTTTTCCCTCGCAAGGGAGAAATTAGATATAGTTTTTTAATGTCAAGAAAAAATGAAAGCCACAATTTCACTGAACTCTACAAGTATAATGTTGCATTTACTGTACTTATTATAGAACTCGCCATCAACATATGGTTGCTACAACAGAAGGTAGTAACTGTGTAGTAACCAATGAAAAACGTTGCATATTTGCGTGTCGGAATTCACAGAATGACCCCCAGCCCTAAAACATTAAACATGTTAATTTCGTTCCACTTCCGCGTCACCCATCCCGTGTAACGTTTTTCGGCTAGTGAAGCTAGGTTCACATGGAGACGCAATTCCGGACGGCAATCCGGCACGGCAACGCATTTGCCGGAATTTTTGCCGCAGAGGCGTTCACATGGCAGCGGAGTCATAACAAAATGCAATCGCAAAAAACAAACAATTGCTCGAACTCGAGACGGCAATATCAACCACATAAATGTCGAATTTCAATATGGCTGAACAACCAAACAAGAGAGGTGTGCGCAGTAACCTTCGCGCAGATCCGGCAACGCATCCGACAGCGGAAAATATCTGGAGATTTTGATATAGTATCCAAGGCACTGCGTTGAAATAATCCATTTTGCGTTGGCCAATAGCATTGCAGAACGCATAGCCGTGCCGGGCTACCGTCCGGAATTGCGTCTCATGTGAACCTAGCTTTAGTCCAAGGCTAAAGCATGTTCCATGCTAAAAATATTCAGTCCCGGTAGGGTTTCGATCTCGGGGCTCAGCTAGCCGAGAGACAAGTGATGTGCGCTCTTAGCACTACTTGATGCCAGCATTCACCCTGCTCTTTACGGCAAATTGTTTAGCAAATTTTATGGCAACATCTTAGAATGTTCCGGACGACCCGAAAAGTTCAGAAAAAATAAAACTATTTAAAAATGCGAGAAAACCCACACCTCAAAATATGATTTTCCGAGGTAGAGATACTCGGGACATCTAAACCCCTATTTCTCACCCCTTAGAGTTGAGTGACAGTAACGCCGAGCTTCGAGGACCATCTAGAGGCCAAACGGGTCCCATATACAAAATTTCGTGTATTTTAGTTCATGAGAACTAAGAAAAGTGCGAAGTATGGCGTACGACAGAGAATTGTGGGGGGGGGGGGGGGGGGGTTTCATGCTCGATTCCAAAGGTTCATTATGTATTGATAATAATAAACCAAAAATTGAGAAGAATCTCTAAAAGTGTATAATAAATCACCATAAGTAGTACAGAATGAGAAAGAAAGTACGCTGATGCGTTGTTATTGGATGACTGCAACTTTTCAATGTGATTCCTTGGTAGGTACTCCCTATTAATTTTCAAGAAATTAATTTCCTACCTTTAGTTACCTGTTAGCTAAGTTATAGTCCTGGGTAGAAAGTTGCAGACACTGGACAGTATTCACTGTAACATTTTTTTCTCCAGTTCATCCCATAAATAAATTATTGTAAAAATCACTTTAAACCGTCAATCCGTAAAATGTCTGAAATTTTTGATTTCCTCCTTTGACGCAGAGGTACAAGAACGTAACCTACATTACCCCACCGCTGTGCGGGTTTAGTATTTCCTGCATATCCACAAAATACTGGTGACAAATCATTGTATTCCTTCCTGTGACTCATAGTGGACCACATGGGGGCCCAACGATCCCTGAAAATTTCAACGAAATAGAATTCAAATTGAGAAAACTATGCTTGTGGCAGACACCGAGCCAAATTTATTACAAAAGTACCTGCCAGTAAAATCCAAAATAACCATCTTCATTCAAGTGAAACAATATCATGGCAAAACCAACTAGATTTCATACAGCCATGCGCAGTAATAATCAGCTGTTCCCTAGCATTGATATCGGGGCTGGATGTTTACCGTATGATTCACACAATTCATGTTGACGAAGCTTTTCGGTGCAAAATTCCGGGCCTTACTGTGAAAGAACGGGAGGTCTCAAAAAATTCTGAAACCCGGAATCAATTTAAAAAACGCTGCAAATCCCTGCACAACGGTTTATTATTTTGTACAGAATACCCTTCTGTTACAGATTACAGCTCTCCGTATAGATAACCCTTCTATATAACATATTTATGTACTACTCTACACCCTCCGTAGGTTAGTACCTAACCCCGTACTCATTACTAGGTACCTACCTAAACCGTTGTGTAATAATTTACCTGAATAGGTTCCCCTTCTACGGAGATAGAATAATGAACCGTTGTGTAATAATTTGCCCATCAATAATACTTCAACGGTTGTTCAAGTTGCAAAAGTACCTATCAACAAAATCCAGCCCCTTCTTGGTAGATGAGCCGTTGTGTAATAATTTACCGTTGTGTAATAATTTACCGTGGTGTAATAATTTACCGTTGTGTAATGATTTACCGTTGTGCAATAATTTGCAGTTGTGTAACAATTTGCCATTGTGTAATAATTTACCCATCAATAATACTTCAACGGTTGTTCAAGTTGCAAAAGTACCTTTCAACAAAATCCAGCCCCTTCTGTGTAGATGAGCCGTTGTGTAATAATTTACCGTTGTGTAATAATTTACCGTGGTGTAATAATTTACCGTTGTGTAATGATTTACCGTTGTGCAATAATTTGCAGTTGTGTAACAATTTGCCATTGTGTAATAATTTACCCATCAATAATACTTCAACGGTTGTTCAAGTTTCAAAAGTACCTATCAACAAAATCCAGCCCCTTCTGGGTAGATGAGCCGTTGTGTAATAATTTACCCATCAATGATACTTCAACGGTTGTTTAAGTTTCAAAAGTACCTTCAACTAAATCCAGCCCCTTCTGTGTAGATTAGCCGTTGTGTAATAATTTACCGTTGTGTAATAATTTGCCATTGTGTAATAATTTACCCATCAATAATACTTCAACGTTTGTTCAAGTTTCAGAAGTACCTACCTACAAAATCCAATAGTCCATCACTTATCAAATCAAATAATATCGCAGAACAAACAACTCGACTTCATACAGCCATCCTTGATTATAATCAGATGCTCCGTAGTTATGATATCCGGGCCGGGTTTATACCGTTTGATTCACGATCGTGTTGACGAAGCTTTTTGGTGCTCACGAACGGCTGGACGTGCGATGCTCCGGGTGGTCTCAAAAAATTGTTTAGCTCAAGACAAATTTAATAACGTAAAAAAAACCATACCCTTCTATCGGAAGTTTTCGTGCTACGGCGTTCTGAAAATTCCAACCACTATTTTGAACCACTAGAGATGACTGACAGTAACGTCGAGCTTCGAGGACCAACTAGACCCCGAACAGAACCTATAACCCGAATTTCATCAATTTTGATTCATGGTAACTAAGAAAAGTGGCCCGTACGGCGTACGGCGGACAGACGGAAATATTTTTATAGCAGTTTTGGATTCTACATACCTTGAAACGTAAACCATCAAATTTTGAGGGGGGTAAGAATTTTTTTTTTTTTTCATGCTCGATTCCAATGGTTCATTATTGAAAATAATAAACCAAAATTCTTAGAAATCATGCCCTTCAATCAAATGTTTTCGAGTTACGGCATTCTGAAAACTTCAACCCTCCTATTTTCCATCCCTTAGATATGACAACGCCAAGCTTCGCGGAACAACTAGACCCCAAATGGTAGCTACAAACCAAATTTCATTAATTTTGGTTCATGGTAACTAAGAAAGGATAGAAAGGAAGGGAAGGGATAGAAATTTTGTTTATACAATTTCAGAATTGTGCGTACTTTTCGAAACGGAAACCATCAGATTTAGCGGGGGGGGGGGGGGGGGGTTAAAATTCCAAATGTACATTAAACCAAAAAAGTAAGCTGTTGCAACGGATCCAGCATTGATTTCTTGGAAAGAATGTTTGGATACAAAGGATACAGATCTGTAGCTATTGATGAAAAATTTCAAATTTCGCCAAAATGGCTTTAGATACTTACCTTTGTCAGTGCAAAAGGAACAAAAAGGGGGGGGGGGGGGGGGTATAAAGTGGGTCGGAGTAAAAACCCATAAACAGCTTAAATATTTCATCTAAAATCGGTACAGTAGGTAGGTATCACAGTAATAGTATATTTGATAGTGACGTCGACCCAGCAAACTGTTCAAATTTGGATTTCATGATTAAAAACTCCGGAAAATTTTTCATTCGTGTAGACCTACACTACCTTTACTTAGTAACCTATTAAATACCTGCACTTGGTATGTTATTTCAATTTTCATAGGTTACTTCAAAATTCGCTCACATGCCCATGCCATTTCCCAGTCATTCAGATTCAACTCTTCAATATTAGTCGTGAAATTGAACATATTCCGTTTTGAGGAATTTTCTATGACTAACGAACTTCAACGTAAATAGTGCTGCGAACGAAATGTAACTATTTCACGTTACTAAATCGCAGGAGACTTCTGTAATATTTTAGCCATCAACTCTGGTGTATCACAAAAAGGTAACTAGGGAGTGTGCTTGATGTGCGGTTATGTTTGATACAAAACGTTTGGTATAAAACGCTTTCCGTTGTCGGAGCTGTAACGGTCAGGGATAAAGTTGCTCTTTCTTTACTTCCCCTCTTCCCTATGGAGCCACATTATTAAAACCTCTCTTGTTCCTCTCCCAACATTGTTTTCGACCTGTGCGAACTCTACGGGAAAATCCTGGATGTTCAGCTCAGTTCATACAGAACCATTTTAACCGTTTCCACTACCTAGAAAAGTTTAATGGTGTTTGTTTATCTCCGTGAGTTTATCTGGATGTGTTTCCTCAATTGCATACGTACCCCAATGATAGGGTGCTAGAAATTCTAGTTCACCAAAATCGTAGGTACATGAGTCAGGCGCTATGCTATTTCTTCAACGCTCAAATATAGTTAGAACTCTGATTGTTTCCAATCTGAAGTCTGAATATTTTTCTGAAAAGCTCCGAGATAAACTGTTTCTTTCGTGCATATTCAAGTTGTTACCTCTATCTATTTGGAAGGAAAATAAATAATTAGCTGTAAGAAAGAGACCCTCCACCCACCCCACCCATAGCTAAGATAAGCAAATCCAAATTACCTGTGTACACATTTTGTTGAACTATAGCGATTCAGTTTAGAGACGGGAGAAATCTTGCTGCACTCCAAATGTAAGACGGATTTTCAAATTGAGGCTATAATACCTTTGTATGCGACTTGTCTTTCTAAGCCACCTGAAAGAATTTAAAGAATATTTTCGATTTTGGTATCATTAGTTAATCATATCGATGGTCGATCTGCGACCATCCAAAAATTGATATTTGAAGTGAAATACACTGCCAAGGTGATGGCACAGGAGCTTCCTCGTCACAATCAGAGTGACCCATTATAAAATAGAACAGACTCGGAAGCAAAATAACATTACATTACATTACATTACATTACATTACATTACATTACATTACATTACATTACATTACATAACATTACATAACGTTAAATATACATATTACATAACATAACATTACATGAAATATACATATTATACATAACATGACTTCCATAATACATTACGTCCATTATACATAACTAGCCTGACCGCTCGCTTCGCTCGCTATCCGAAATTCGCTGTACGCAGTATCGTGGAACCAACAAACGACGGAAAAATCCCATACCCTACCGGGTATTTGTGCCCAATTTTATCAAAATCCGTCAAGCCATTCAGGAGTTGACCATGGTCGACCATATTTCCGCTATGGTCAGGGAATTAAAAATGCGCCTACGTTCAACTTGGGAGGCTACCGGATATTGGTGCCAAATTTGGTCGATATCCGTTGAGCAATTCGGGATTCGACCATGGAGGGGCCCATGGATGCGCTAAGGTCGACCGCAGGGGTAGTCCGAAGGGTCGATCGTAGATAGAATTTCACGTAGATTACGAATACGCGATAAAAAAATAGGGGTTACCATTTAAATTAACGAAGTGGACCATGGTCGACCATAGTCCCGCTATGGTCAGGGAATTAAAAATGCGACGTTGCACAACTTGGGAGCCTACTGGATATTCGTGCCAAATTTGGTCGATATCCGTCAAGCCATTCAGGAGTTGACCATGGTCGACCATAGTTCCGCTATGGTCAGGGAATTAAAAATGCGACGTTGCACAACTTGGGAGCCTACTGGATATTCGTGCCAAATTTGGTCGATATCCGTTGAGCAATTCGGGATTCGACCATGGAGGGGCCCATGGATGCGCTATGGTCGACCGCGGGGGTAGTCCGAAGGGTCGATCGTAGATAGAATTTCACGTAGATTACGAATACGCGATAAAAAATAGGGGTTACCATTTCAATTAACGAAGTTGACCATGGTCGACCATAGTTCCGCTATGGTCAGGGAATTAAAAATGCGACGTAGCACAACTTGGGAGCCTACTGGATATTCGTGCCAAATTTGGTCGATATCCGTTGAGCAATTCGGGATTCGAACATGGAGGGGCCCATGGATGCGCTATGGTCGACCGCGGGGGTAGTCCGAAGGGTCGATCGTAGATAGAATTTCACGTAGATTACGAATACGCGATAAAAAATAGGGGTTACCATTTCAATTAACGAAGTTGACCATGGTCGACCATAGTTCCGCTATGGTCAGGGAATTAAAAATGCGACGTTGCACAACTTGGGAGCCTACTGGATATTCGTGCCAAATTTGGTCGATATCCGTTGAGCAGTTCGGGATTCGACCATGGAGGGGCCCATGGATGCGCTATGGTCGACCGCGGGGGTAATCCGAAGGGTCGATCGTAGATAGAATTTCACGTAGATTACGAATACGCGATAAAAAATAGGGGTTACCATTTCAATTAACGAAGTTGACCATGGTCGACCATAGTTCCGCTATGGTCAGGGAATTAAAAATGCGACGTTGCACAACTTGGGAGCCTACTGGATATTCGTGCCAAATTTGGTCGATATCCATCAAGCCATTCAGGAGTTGACCATGGTCGACCATAGTTCCGCTATGGTCAGGGAATTAAAAATGCGACGTTGCACAACTTGGGAGCCTACTGGATATTCGTGCCAAATTTGGTCGATATCCGTCGAGCCGTTTGGCCGTGCATAGAAGGACAGACAGACAGACAGAGCGCATGCGCAGGGCGAACCGCTGGCTCTATCATGTTGAAATTTATATGGGACCTCAATGGGCCCTACCCGCTTAATCCCTGAGAATTACATTGAAATTGGGTGAAATCTTTGGTTACTACGGCTGTAACAAGGAAATTGAATCTATTTCACGCCAGCGCATGCGCAGAGCGCACCGAGGGTCCGATCATGCTGAAATTCATACTGGAACTCACTAGGCCTTGTCCAAACAACCCTTGCAAATTTGAGCGAAATTGAATCAAAATTGTGAAAGTTATGCGTGTTTGTTGAATTTAACGTTAGCGCATGCGCAGGGCGTACCGCTGGATCAATCATGTTGAAATTTGTATGGGACCTCAAGGGGCCTTATCCGCACCATCCCTCAAAATTTGAGCTGAATCAATTCAAAATCGTGGAAGTTATGGCTGTAACAAGGAAATGCGGACAGACTCACAGACTCACAGATTCACAGACTCACAGACTCACAGACTCACAGACTCACAGACCGACAGACACGGAATCAAATTTGTTCAGTAGGCTTTGAAACGCCAAATGCAAGTGGAAATTTTGATTTCTGAAGACAAAAATTTTTTGGCTCACGAAAGTGAACACAAGGCTTCCGCTGCTTTGCAGACTCGGAAGCAATAACTTACTTGTGAATGCCCAATAGCGGGCAGGGTTTTTTTTCTATTGCTTCCGAGTCTGCGAAGCAGCGGAAGCCTTGTGTTCACTTTCGTGAGCCAAAAAATGTTTGTCTTCAGAAATCAAAATTTCCACTTGCATTTTGCGTTTCAAAGCCTACTGAACAAATTTGGTTCCGTGTCTGTCGGTCTGTGGGTCTGTGAGTCTGTGAGTCTGTCTGTCCGCATTTCCTTGTTACAGCCATAACTTCCACGATTTTGAATTGATTCAGCTCAAATTTTGAGGGATGGTGCGGATAAGGCCCCTTGAGGTCCCATACAAATGTCAACATGATTGATCCAGCGGTACGCCCTGCGCATGCGCTAACGTTAAATTCAACAAACACGCATAACTTTCACAATTTTGATTCAATTTCGCTCAAATTTTCAAGGGTTGTTTGGACAAGGCCTAGTGAGTTCCAGTATGAATTTCAGCATGATCGGACCCTCGGTGCGCTCTGCGCATGCGCTGGCGTGAAATAGATTCAATTTCCTTGTTACAGCCGTAGTAACCAAAGATTTCACCCAATTTCAATGTAATTCTCAGGGATTAAGCGGGTAGGGCCCATTGAGGTCCCATATAAAGTTCAACATGATAGAGCCAGCGGTTCGCCCTGCGCATGCGCTAACGTGAAATTCTTCAAACACGCATAACTTTCGCAATTATGTATAATGGACGTAATTTATTATGGAAGTCATGTTATGTAATATGTATATTTCATGTAATGTTATGTTATGTAATGTAATGTTATGTAATATGTATATTTCACGTTATGTAATGTTATGTAATGTAATGTTATGTTATTTTGCTTCCGAGTCTGTTCTATTTTATAATGGGTCACTCTGATTGTGACGAGGAAGCTCCTGTGCCATCACCTTGGCAGTGTATTTTTGTTTCTGCTTGTATCTGGGAACGTTAACCGACAACGGGTAGGTAAACATATTTATTTTTTCCTTGGTTGATTCCAACAGTTTTTTATTGAAATTAATGACTCTGAAGTTACTGTTACATATTTTATAAGTACCTACCGAATGTTTCATATTTTATATTTAAGATTGAGAACCTTCTAGAAATCGATTCTACAACTACCTAATTTCCTACAAAAATTTCCTCATTGCAAATTTTTTTAACCCCTTGTTTTTTTAAGTTTTTTCACTTGAGATTTTTTCTTAAATCCTTTTCCTGTTTTCGACCTTACCTACACCACTAACATGGCCATAACTCCCTGAAATTACACTGTAAAATTACAAATAAGGACGCCGTTGGAAAGCCAGTTAAACTAGAATATGGGGCTAACATATATTTTGGAGTACACTCAGCGGGCAAAGAATTGGGCTGAAAAGAAAATTTATCAAATTACCAAAATCACGTTTGTAATGGCTCTATTTCTCAGAAATAATGGGTGATAGAAGTGTATGTACTTGACGGGAGATACTGCCTCAATCTCAGCTTTCCAACGGTATATGGTTATTTGCATTTTACTACTCTAATTAGGGAAGAAAATCGCGTTTGAATGCAAAAAATAAAAGTTTCGACGAAATCAAGTGTTTTAGGGTAACTGTTTCTTAGTTGACTCAACCTGAGTCGATTGGTGACACTCCCGAACCTCCCCGACCGTAAAAAACTGGGGTTTTGTATGGATACTAAATGGGTACTAAACTGATGAAGGACATGCAAAATAGCGTCTCTCCATGATCGTCTTTCGCTGGTCCGTTAACAAAATCCGGTTATTGTAATTTGACGGTTTTTTTAAATGTATCGCGCCGTTGTAAGGAAAACGCCTGGTTCAGAATGATAAATTACGTAGAAAACACAGGTTTTCCTCGAAAAACGCAATTTTTTTTGCACCAGAACGTAATTCCCCCCCCCCCCCCTAATTAGTGAGTAAAATGAAAAATAACCCCACCATTGGAAAGCTGATATTTCGAGGAAGTTTTCCCGTCACGTGCACGTTCAATCATCATTATTTTTGTCACGAAGAGAAAAATGATTTTGATAATTTTAGAAAATTCTTTTTTCAGTCCAATGTTTCTCCCACTGCATGCCCTTCAGAATTTATTTTAGGAAATTTAAAAGCGCCCTTAGTTTTAATTTTACAGTATAATTTAAGGGAGTTAAGGCCATTTTAGTGGTATAAGGTCGAAAAGACGAAAAGTCTTAATAGTCAAATCTCACGATTACAAGGGGCAAATAGCAAGCAGGAACTTTTTGTTGGGAAATTAGCTGTAGAACCGATTCCTCGAAGGTTCCCAATTACTAGGTATGTACCCAGGATAGAAGTGGGGGGTCTGCGTGATTCCTTATAGGTTTCCAATCCCTTTCCACTTTCCCATTAAGAAGTAGCATTCGTTATAACGTAGGTACCTACTACTTAACGTAGATACAATTAATTAACTGACGTAGGTAGAAGGTACCTACACCTTCACTACGTTGTACCAACACCGTCATCCGTCAACCAGACAGTTCGGCGACCGCCGGTGGCGGGAATCTCAAGGTTTGTTTCTCGGCGGGAGTGGCGGGAAGCCCAAACTTGAGCGTGACGTCATCGAAGGGGGTCATACATGGAGAAGGGATGCTCTCCCGCTGGCCAGCATTCCCCTCCGCCCGCCCCTCACAACCACAGCTGTCCTTCATTCCTCTGGTATCAGTTCTGTCAGTTATCAACGCGTCCTTGTTTTCAGTTAATTTCGTCAATCTCAGTGTTTGATAATCTCCTCCGCAAGAATTCCTGAGTTCCGTGGCGTTTAGTTTCGACGAAACATCCCTCCGCGCAGCTACAAACTCGAGTTGTGTTGAGAACGCGCATCGATCCATATTCCCGACCCGGCCGCCGCTTCTAACCTCTACATACAGCTTGCCATCCTTTGTGTATGTTATTCTACAACGCAACACCTCTTCATTTATAATTCAGTCAACCGTTCTGCTCTTTCGTCTAAAAGATCCTAATTAATTCAGTGCATTCTCCGATTATATAGAACGAGCAAACACCCGTCGCCGTCCCCACAGTATGTTTACAAACTGACAGGTAATATAATAGCAGCATAGTTTATCATCATTTACGTTACTTTCATATTCATAGAATAGTTCCAAAAACATGGTTATGGAATTACAACAAGAACTAGAAGGCGTGAAGCCTATCGAAAATGGAATTCGCAACTTGAAACTTGGTGGTCATGTAGGGTTTGACTGTTTGCCCGACCAACATGTCAGCAAAGCTGTTCAGAATGGATTCACTTTCAATATTCTATGCATCGGGGAAACAGGTCTGGGGAAATCGACTCTAATGGATTCATTGTTCAATACGAATTTCGAATCCGCTCCTTCTCCTCATAGTTTGACTTCAGTGCAGTTGAAATCTAACACGTACGATCTTCAAGAGTCAAACGTCAAATTGAAGCTGACTATCGTTGAAACTGTCGGATACGGCGATCAAGTCAACAAAGAAGACAGTTATCAATCTGTTCTCAACTACATCAATTCTCAATTCGAGGCTTATCTGCAGGAAGAGCTAAAAATAAAACGAGATCTGGCTGCATACCACGATTCGAGGATTCACGTTTGTTTATATTTTATCTGCCCTACCGGACATGGGTTGAAATCTCTGGACCTGTATAGCATGAAGAAATTGGACGATAAGGTGAATATTATACCGATTATCGCTAAAGCTGATACTATTTCTAAATCAGAACTTCAAAAATTCAAGGCGAGGATCATGGCGGAGTTGAATGCAAATAAAGTGAGAACGTATACTTTTCCGGTTGATGACGAAAGTGTGGCTGAGATCAATCGAAGCATGAATTCGCTTTTGCCTTTTGCCGTGATCGGTAGTACAGATTTCGTGCGGGTAGGCAATAAAATGATGAGGTCCAGGCAGTATCCCTGGGGAACGGTTCAAGTCGAGAACGAATCCCATTGCGATTTCGTCAAACTGCGTGAAGTCTTGATCCGAACGAACATGGAAGACATGCGGGGAACGACTCATTCCGTTCATTACGAGCTTTTCAGGAAAAAACGCCTGCAAGAAATGGGGCTTACGGACGTCGACGCAGATAACAAGCCGGTCAGTTTTCAAGAATCCTACGAAGCCAAGAGGGCCGCTTACCTACAGGAATTACAGCGCAAAGAAGACGAAATGCGACAAGTCTTCCTCGATAGAGTCAAAGGGAAGGAAATGGAGCTCAAAGAAGCTGAGAAAGAGCTTTTTGCCAAATTCGACAAACTGCGACATGAGCACACTGAAGAAAAACGGAAACTCGAAGATGCTAAGAAGAAATTTGAGGATGAAGCGGCTGAATTTAATCGGCTAAAAACCAAGCACGCCCTCACACCCACTTCCCACCATACTCTAACTCTTGGCAGGATGAAGAAAAAGTAATACCGCATCCATCTTCCTCATGATGACCTTCCTTCTAGTTTAATGTGTGTGCCCGCAATAGTGAATTTCGTGTTCTTCGTGTCATGGTTTTGATTGATGTGTTTTTTCGAATTGCTCAATGTGGTTGCAACGAGTTCATTCCTTCCTCTCAGATTTAAATTATTGCATTTTATTATTTTAGAAGTACGAGTATTTATCGTTCGTTTTTTATGAGATTATGATTGCATGGAATACTGGATAGACTGATCGATAAATTTAACTGTTTTTATGATTATTAGTTTTAACTTCAAGTATTTTTCTATAATTACACAGTTATAAAACAGAAATTTACTTCGCGTTCATTCATCCCTTACCGTTAAAGCCAAGGTGGCGGAAGCTTTGTTTTTTCCAGTTTTCAGTTTCTCATGGAAAGGAGTAGGTACTTGAATTTAATTTCATAATCACAAGGAAGGTACATTTGGAATAATTCTCCACAGTGGGAGGTATGCGCGCGTACCTATTTATTTATTTTATTTTTTTAAATGAAATTAGATTCCTTCCCTAGAATTTTGACACCAACCGCACTGCATGATTTTGAGAAGTTTCCTCCAATTCTGACGTCATTGCACCGCTCTCGCTTGGGCGGAACCCCACTGTACTGGACTGAACTATGTAAGTAGGGTCACCTCGGCCAAGCTGTGCAGATACTGTTTTCTAACTTCACAGTTTGGTAGGTACCACTCACAATAATTTCCCATGGAAAGGGAAAATAAGTGGTTGAATTTCAAAATCTAAACTCTTGAAATGATTCTCAATTTCTCAATGATTCTCAAATCCTTGGATAGGTGAATTTAGGTTTGCTGTGGTTGCCTCCAAATAATCCTATTTTTCTAAAGATGTTACTAGCTATCCAGTGTTACCTAGTTGGAGATTGTTCAAGCCCCAGAACTACGATATCTTCTAGCTTTTCGACAGTATTTTCTACATTTCAGCTTACTCACTACCGGAAGGTAGGGAAGGCTTGGATTCGTGGTTGAGTAGAAAAAATGTATGTCATCCAAAATGAAAATTTCCACTACCATTTTGCTTTCAGACATCAAGGAACATTTTTGGTTCAGTGTCTGTCTGTGTTGTATGTCTGCAGTCAATTTCTTCTAAAGCCCATAACTACCCGAAGTAATGGGCCGAAATTTGGAGGATAGTTTCAGGATGGGTTACAGATTGTCCCATACCAAAATCATTGAAAAAGTACTGTAACTTTTTTCTGCGCATGAGCAAACCTGAAATATTTGAAACGCCCATAACTACCTTAATTGTCGTTGAAATGAGTGCAAAATTGGAGGGTCGATCAGGAATAATACTGTAATAGTTCCATATAATTTCAATGGAATCGTTCTGTAACTTCCGTCAGCGCATGCGCGGACGTGAAATGTTGACCATTTCCTTGTAACACTAATAACTACGCGAAAAATAGTCGTAGAGAGTTGAACCTACCCAACTAATTTATTCTGTTAGTCCATGTGACCTGAGTCATTAACCCATGCATGGATACTCTCTCTGTCCACTGAATGAACCGACCCAACTATTCTATACATTCATGTGATTCAATACAACTTCAAGTGATTCTATACTGCCTACTTGAATTGGCAGACATTTTACCTTGCTTCTCTGTTGTCTTTCAATCACAACCAACCAATTATTGGTTGGATTTTCATTCTCTTACACATGCTGGCTTTCAGGTTACCAGAAAAATGTCATTTTTTTCAAGAAATAGTACCATTTTTAAGAAGTTCTTTATTACCTACTTTATTCTAACGAGATATTACAATGTTTCGTGTGGGGATGTTGAGGTTTCTGGAAATAGGAAGGAGATATTAATTTTTGCAAAATGCACAAAATCTTTGAAATAAAAAACTCAAAGTAGGAACCTAACTTTCTTAATAAATGGGATTATAAAATAACGTCAAATAAAAGTGTGAAAAAGTGGTATTGATACAAAAACATTACTGCTACTGGTACTGGTGTGTTTCTCAATTTCAATTTTCAGTGATTGTCTATTTCAACAATCATGTTCGCCTTCGCACCAAATGAGGATCACTGTCGCCATATTTCACGATTTTGGAACGTTCCCGCTCCTTTGTTTTGAAGGATTATCTTTTCCCAGATCCAGCCGATAAATTAGTAACGGTATCCATGGTAAAATAAAACGCAAAAACAACATGCACGCAGCGCCGGATTTAGGTTTGTTGCGGCCCTGGGCCTATATCTGTAAGCGGCCCACTGGGTATAATAAATTCAATTATTTTATATTCTTATTATAAATGTTTATTTTATAATACATAATCATTGATATTCTTGAATTTTAAAACTTACTTTTCTTGCTTTCTGAGACGAAAATTCTACAATAATTAATTCATCAAAATCTAACGATTTAAAAAGCTTCGCGTTGGCTGCAAAACTAGCTAAGCTGGATAGTCTTGAATCTGAGCAAGTGTTTCTCAAGTAATTGAGAATTCTTTTCAAAATGCTGTACGATCTTTCGCCAGATGCATTTGATGTCCATATATGACCATATTTCTTTCGTTCAAAACCCAATTTGTCAAAACAACATGTACTAATCGTTGTATGTATGTATGCGTTTCGTAAGCCAGATTTTTTATTTATACATTTAATTTAAAAAAGCAAAAAAAACCTCAGCCTTGCGGCCCCCTGAGGCTTGCGGCCCAGTGGTAAATCCGCCGCTGCATGCACGCAGCTACTCAAAACACTGTGGAAAACGGAAAGGATGATGCAACGTGAGGTAGGTTACAGTGACGCGAGGTAAGTACACAGGGACGCGGAGTTGTTCGAGCGCCATCTGTGATTAGATTGTGGACTCACGACTCGTAAGTACTCGACGAGTAAGTAGCAGAAGTTGTACCCAAACGACATCTAGCGGTGTTTCTAGAAACCGTCAAGAAAAAGAATGCGAGTAGTACATGTGACCAAAGGATTTGTCGAGTTTTGTAAAGTGAAACACCTTTTAGTGGTGAGCCAATGTGGGAGATGTTTAGGTAAGTTTAATGGGTGGGGGGGGGGGGGGGTTTAAAGAAACCTGCATGTGAAGCAAATGTTGCTGAATGGATTTATCGAGTTTTGTGAAAGAAACTATTTCCAGGCCCAGTTTCAATGGGGAGGAATCGGCGGGTTTTGACACATGAAACGTTTACACAGTGTGTGAGGCAGACCAAACTTCAAGAATTCATCAACAAAGCATTTTGGGCAAATGTGGCTTTAAGAAGTTTTGTAAAAAAGTTCCACCGAGGCTGTTATCCGTTGACAATTTATTTTCGATAAGACAAGTGAACATTTCCTTGTGCTTTAATTTTACCAAATCTCTTCTTATTGCCGCATTAATTTATAGATAATAATATGAACGACGAAAATAATCATACTCCTACCAACGTACCTAATGACGCAGGAGATATGGGTAGGTAGATATATATGATATTTGTAGGTGCCTAAATCCATCTCACGTTTCCCTTGCTAGATTCCGTTTCGGTTGGTTGATGAAATATTGGACAATATTTAGAATTTTCTGTTGAGAGTTCTAATTTTATGCTTAGTCTATTTCACGCAAAAGATTATTGGTCGGTTTATTTTAGTTTTTTATTGTTATTATTATTATTATTATTTTAATTAATAGGAAAGTTGGTTGACACTACTGTAGTTGAAGTAAAATTTTTGCGGATGTAGAAATTTTATTCCCATGAAAAGCCTTAGTAAGTACTTTTGAATGCAACTGTGAATCAATGCATTTGCTTATTTATAAGGGCTTCTCCACAGTCATCCTCGCAACAGACATGCCAATTTAGTCGCTGCTGTTGGGGTCCTTCTCATATACAAGGTGATTACGTTGCGAACTTATAAATGACAGAATAAACGTACTCAACGTGGACTGGCTGTTTATATGATACCTGCCAGTATTGATGTTTAACATGAATGTAAATCGTAATAACTTTGCTAACATTAAATTTGGCACTTTTCCATTACATCCCCCTACACTACACATTGTCTGTGCTCAGCCAGAGATCCATAATCGAGACGTGCCCCACTGGGGTTAATAATATCTACCATAATATTATGTACCTGTTATGAACATTTCTATAGCAAGTTGATTCTGATGACTAGGCTGATAATTCCATTAAATCTAATAACTACTGTAATTAACAAACATTGGCCTACTATTCACAGAAATAACGGGAAACTTCGGTACAACCAATTTACAGAAATTTTAGGCTTTGTACTCAATACCAACTACCTCGTTTATGATTCAAAATACTACATGATGAAGAAAGGGATCCCAATGGGAAATCCAGCAAGTGGTGGAGACCGGGGCAAGACGAATAAAAAATTGTTCAAATTGAGTCTTTGGTCATATGACTTGATTGATACTATTACCAAGCATGGCATCTTTAACAACAACTAATCACCTACACTATCCATTCAGTAATTTTCCGAAAACGCCATTGAAGAGGTACTTATTTCAAATCAGTAATTTTTTCTCACATGGCTCATTTTGCCCCGGGTCCGGGACAAAATGCACCACACCTGGGGCAAGATGAATCAACAATAATTTAGTGTTGTACAAAATATTTTATTTTCGTATAATAAAAATCACTCAGCTTTTAGCTTTTAAATATCACATTTAGTCAATAGTAAAAAGAAGTAAATTACACAACTACCTAACTAGACAGTTTTTTCTCTCAGGTTTAGAGATCTGTAATTAGGTAGGTATATTTATTAGCAAGAATCATCTTGCATTGACCCACGTAGAAAGAAATAGAAAAATTTGAGGTAGAAAAAGGTACCAATTGAATTTTGGTTGGCTCACATTTAAAGAATGACGATACAAAATGTCTAAGAATAAAATTACTAATGAACAAAAAAAAAATCAGTCATGCAGCATGACTTAATGAGCGAATTTTCAAAGAAATATTCGAATTAATGGCTATGGTTTTGAATAAAGGAAAACTTCGGTCTAAAATTTGGTTTTCTATGTATATTCTCTTCGTATTTATTTTAATTTGTACGTTTTGTCCATCCTGATTCTACCGTTTGTTTATTACGTAATTGTACTAAGTGCTTATTTATTTGATCGCTGTGGGTAAATTCAAGGAGTTGTACTAATCGTTTGCCTCCCCCTTTTTTGCTTCGAACTCTCGTCTTCAATTAATACTTCTCACATTTTTCAATCTGACCACTCTAAGGGGGTGGGGGTAAGAGTTTAAAGATTATCCTAGTTTTGGGTAATTTTTGCGCACTTTAAATGCTCTAATTTAAGAACGGATTTAGATATCTAAAATCCGATTTCACCATCGTGTTCAGCGTGCAAAAACCTTTAAAATGAGGGGTCACTTGTTAGAAAATAACATTTTGGGGATTTTTGGGTAATTTTTGCGCACTTTAAATGCTCTAATTTGAGAACGGATCAAGATATCTAAAATCCGATTCCACCATCGTGTTCAGCGTGCAAAAACCTTTAAAATGAGGGGTCACTTGTTGGAAAATAACATTTTGGGGATTTTTGGGTAATTTTTGCGCACTTTAAATGCTCTAATTTGAGAACGGATCAAGATATCTAAAATCCGATTCCACCATCGTGTTCAGCGTGCAAAAACCTTTAAAATGAGGGGTCACTTGTTAGAAAATAACATTTTGGGGATTTTTAGGTAATTTTTGCGCACTTTAAATGCTCTAATTTGAAAACGGATCAAGATATCTACAATCCAATTCCACCATCGTGTTCAGCGTGCAAAAACCTTTAAAATGAGGGGTCACTTGTTGGAAAATAACATTTTGGGGATTTTTGGGTAATTTTTGCGCACTTTAAATGCGCCAAAACCCTCCTTAGAGTAGGCCAATTTCGCCCATCTTCGAACTTAGCCTTTCGATTGCCAAGATAGATTTTTTGTGCAAATTTGAGCTGTTTATCTCAATTCTATCGAGAGTTATCGTCTGGAGTGACACATATATAAATAAATATATATATATATATACATATAAAAAAGTGTTAAATTTCAGGAATCGTTTTAGAATGGTCTGAAACGGATTTCTATGAAGAAAATTTCCAAAAATTTATATTATTTAAATTTCGAAGCCATTGCAATAGCTTCATTTTCTTTGAAAATTCGCTAAAACTATTCCATCGAGATGAAGTAGAAATCCTATCTCTCTTAAAATACAGTATTATGGGGCAAGAAGAACCACAGTAGGTATGGGGCAAGATGAACCATCTTTGCTTTGGGTCATCTTGCCCCAAATTGAGTGGTTCATCTTGCCCCTAATGCTAGGTTTCTGGAAAAGTGGGGATAACATCATCTCGAAAACAATAGACCAAAAAACGATAAGTGCAATACGATCCTTGATTCATGGTTTATCATCACCGAAAATGCTGATTTTGAAACTGAACAAGTGTGAAAATTAAGAAGAACCAAGGAGAAAATGGACAACCTTCTTCGAGGTTCCAAAGCCTTTCCATTCCAATCCCAATGGCCACTGCTGAACTGCTGCTTGTCCCCTATCAACAACTTTAGAAGGAAGCTCCAGTGTTGCCAACCCCTTAATGAGGGAGATATCAAATTTCCCTCTTTTTAAATACTCAAAATGGCGGTTAATTCGTCTTGCCCCTGGTTCATGTTGCCCCGGTCTCCCCTGCTGCAATCGCGAATTTGGTTTTAGACGAAATTTTCAATGTAATCTTGATAAATTCCAAGGTAAAATCATTTGAGCAAAAAAAATATGGATGATTCAGCCCTCATAGTAGATGAAACGATTATTGATGCTCTTCTACAAGAGTTCAACAAATTTTGCTATCCACACATTAGATTCACCATGGAAATAGAAAACGAAAACTGCCTACCCTTCTTAGATCTCCAAATAATCGGAGAAACTAATGGATCAATGACAACAGATTACCAACACAAGACCACATACTCTGGTCGCCTTACCAACTTTCATTCCTTTCAACCTTTCCACCACAACTGCAATACTGCAAGAAACCTACTCCAAAGAAGGCTAAGCCTAGCTGATCCTCAATTCCACAATAAAGTCATTATTGAAACTAAAATCGTCTTACTCGCCAACAACTATCCTTTGAAACTTACAAAGAAAATCATCTACCAAACCATACACAAGATAAACAACTGGCCTGGTACACCAACTGCACAGCTCAATATTAACCGTTCTAATAACACAACTAATTTAACTCCCAATGCTAACAACCTTAATAATCCAAGCTCCCTGCCCACTCCACAACCATACAGCACCAAATATGCTTCTCTTACATTCATTGGACCAGCATCTCAACAAATAAAGAAGAAAACACCTATAATCCCGACATAAAAATATCATTTTACAACCACAATAAAAACAAAAACAAACAATTTTTCTCCAAGCTCAAAGACCCCCTGCATAAAAATGAGGTGAGTGACCTTGTTTACTCAATTAAATGTCAAGACTGCCAAGAGCTATAATATATTATATCGGTGAAACAAAATAGTTAGGAGTAGATAGAATGAAAGGCCACGATAGAGACAATAACAAGGCTATCTCCAGAAACAATCCCAATCCTGAAAATGGTAATCATCCCACTGCTCTAAAAAAACATATTGCAATTACAAACCACAACCCCGCAGTCAGCAACAATTGGGAGATATGTTGTTTTGAAAGGAATCTCGAGAAATGAAGGATAAAAGAGGTAGCGTATAATATACGCTAATATACGACAGTTGTCTTCATTTTTAACCATATTATGGTTAAAAATGAAGACAACTGTATGAACCATAAAAGATACATAAAAGGCCTTTCCTCAATGTGCGAGGGTGGATCAAATATAAACGGGACTTTTTTTAAAAATTTTATTCGTTAGAAAATAAAAACCAGGTATATGTCACTTTTCTACATAGTCTCCTGCTTTCGTGACGCATTTTTCCCAGCGAGTAGGAAGTTTTTTAATCCCAGCATCAAAAACGCTGCAAAGTCCTTGTCACATGGGTTTATTATTCTATTGGACATACCTACAGAGATGTTGGCTGTTTATTTATTGTTTCTCTCATATAAAATAATTGAAATAGCTATCTCTGGTGGTTTCCACCAATTTTGGCCCCCAAAACTCGAATAAAGTACCTACGCTCCTTTTTTTTTTAACACAGAATGTGTTTTAGCCATGGACTAACTAGCCAAAAAAGGTAACGAAATTTCGTAACGAAATCTGGGACGCTGTTATGAAAAATTTCTAATGATTTTCACGTACAACCGATTTTTTCTTGAATAAATTATCTCTGATCATTGATAGTACCATTTAATCGTCTTGATCCACCTGTTGACACTTTTTCCAGTGTTATTATACAAATTGATGGTGATTTCAAACGATTTCCCAGGTTTTTGACTCATAAAAAATCAATTTCGGGAGCTGAACATCTGGTAGAACCTCAATTTTCTATTCTTTGGTCAAAATCGACTTCATATTCGGTCTTCTCGTCCCCAAAAACATGAAAAACGATACCTTAAAAGCTCATGTTACCAACATGTTGCTAAAACGCAAAAAGTACCTATTTTTATACACATTTTCACTCATAACACCCCTGGGTATATTCCGATCGGGCTGAAAAGTTTCGGGACACAACTAGGGCCCAAATGGAGCATGTGTGCGAAAGAACGATTTTTTTAGACCGAAAATGAAGCCTGTACACGTGATACGGCGGACGGCGGACGGCGTACGGCGGACGGACATTGCATTTTTGGAATCTACGTACCTTGAAACGGAAAAGAAAAAATTTTGAGGGGGTGTTATAAAAATTTTTTGCTGAGCGATTACATAGGTGTATTATTCACAGAATAATAAACCAAAAACGATGAAGGTTGCGTCTGAAGCCAATTGCGCACGAACCCCTCGACCCCCTCAACATCCTCGAATCGTCCGCCTAGCGCTTCTTTAAGCGGCCCAAACAAGTGAAAATCACAGGGCGATAGGTCAGGGCTGTAGGGAGGATGATCAAGTGGAGTCCAGTGCATTTCTTCCAATTTTTGAACAGTTAGAGCTGCAGTATGGGGCCTTGCATTGTCGTGGAGGAGGATGACGTCACGAATTGGTTGATTCCGTCTTTTGTTGCGATATGCAGCCCTCACCTGAATCAGCAGCTCACAATACTCGTAGTAGGCAATATTGATTGTTCTTCGCTCATGCAGAAAATCAATGAGCAAAACGCCTCGATAGTCGAAAAAACAGTTGCAAGGACCTTGCCAGCAGACAGTCGAGTTTTCGCTTTCACTGGGGCTGTCTCCCCCTTCCTCCACCACTCCATACTGGCTTGCTTCGATTCGGGTGTGTAATGATCAGAGCCCTTCACAATGTGGCACTTATTTTGGCCCAAATATGGCACTTATTTCTCTCAATATGGCACTTATTTTTCAACCCTCTCCGACCACCCCAGCTATTCTGGGACGATAATATCACATCATACAAATTATTTATGCTAAATAATTTATTTTATTTACAAAGCTTTATACAAATAATTAATTATTATTATTATTATTATTAAATAACAACATCAGGTGTGCTGCAACGCTTTTCATTGAAAATCCCAGCCGTCGATCTCTCAAAAGGTATTTCATTTTTGAAAAAGTCCTCTCCACATCAGCTGATGTTGCCGGGGCGTATTTCATAGAGAGGACATCGGCCTTCCTTCAGAGTGGCGACCCGTGGAAGCACTCCATTCCAAAAGGGTTAGAGGCATTAGT
The DNA here is from genome assembly GCA_954871275.1 of Leptopterna dolabrata. Classification (NCBI taxonomy): domain Eukaryota; kingdom Metazoa; phylum Arthropoda; class Insecta; order Hemiptera; family Miridae; genus Leptopterna; species Leptopterna dolabrata. The sequence goes on from OX940976.1 coordinate 14,422,783, forward strand.
AATCCCTCTACACTAATGGCCTCAGGGTTCGAGAAACCTCGTCATTCAGAAATTTTCACTTCAAATTTGTTTTTAATTTTTTTTGAGGAGTTTGGCGAAAAAAGGCAAAACATGGCACAAACATGGCATTTTCCCAAAAATCGGCCGAATATGGCATTTTACAAAAAATCTGCAGAATATGGCATTTTTGTATGGCGCCATGGCAATATGGCATTTGAAGGGCTCTGGTAATGATGGACCCATGTTTCGTCGCAGGTGACGATGCTAGCCAAAAATGCTTCCCCTTCTTCCTCAAACCTTGCAAAAAGCCTCTGACAGACCTCCAAACGTCTCAACTTCTGATCTGCTGTCAAAAGGCGAGGGACCCATCTGGCACACACTTTACGGAATCCTAGGTGCTCTGCAATGATCGTTTGGCAGCTCCCATAACTTATCCCTACCTGCTCAGCAATTTCGGAGACAATCACACGTCGATCACCTTCAAGAATGTCACGAACCGCTTGAATGTTCTCATCCGTAATGCTGCTCCGGGGACGACGATCGTGTTCCTCATTCTCTACTCGTTTCCTGAAACTCTTTGTGCCAGGCAAACACACGGGTCCTAGAGAGGGTTTGGTCCCCGAACTGGGCGGTCAACCTTTGAAAAATTTCCGGAGGTTTGACTCTTTCAAGGGCAAGAAATTTTATGATAATTCGTTGCTCAATGGAAACGGGCACCTTTTGTTCAGACATTGCGATCACTACTCATGAAAGGTCGTAAAGGGGGAGGCGCCCCCCTCATCCTGTCCAAACAATCTGGAAGTGACGCCCGCTTCTGTCAACCGTTGGCGCTCAGAGGTCAAAGTCCCGTTTATATTTGATCCACGCTCGTACAAGCAGCTGCTAAAATAAATTGTCACCACAACCTGTCATAATTCCTGCCACAAACCATCAAATTGTTCAAATTTCGCCACCCTCCAAATTTCTTGCTACCAACTACCATTCTGTTCAAATTCCTGCCATCCCACCAATCTGGCTGCTTTCTTGGTGTCCGTGACCAATCTGCCCATTCTCCACGCTTCCTAATCATATAGTCGCCGAACCTGCAAACTCCATATCTACCTACCTAAACAATTAGTTACCTACCTAAACCATTTCTTGTGATTATATATTTTTTACTAAACTTTTACTTAGCTACTACTAACAAACTAGTTCCACTTGTAAAACTGTCTCTTTACTATTTTTAATTTTAACTAGATACCTATAAAAAAAACTTGATATGTTGTTAAAAAATACATAACATACATACATACATACAACATATAACATAAAAAATTGATACATACAACATAAAAAATTGATGTTGTTTTTTATAACAACATATCAATAGTATCCATAACTGTACAGGATCCATATAGCATCTATAGTATAACCTTCACCTCAGCAGGTTATGTCACGTTAAGCAATTTGCTTTTTACCTCTGGTCAGTGAATCAAATTGGAAATTAACACCTATCCACCTATCATACTTACCTTTGGACCACAAGTAAGCTTAAAAACATTTATTATACATATCTGTACCAAATGTAACACCTTAGACATTACACTAACGAACTGCTGTCATCTTCCAATAGATCACATGAATAGGACCCAGATCCTAGGTAGAAACGTTGTAGGAATTAAAAAACCATCAAAAACAAGACTAGACTGGTCATCCCTCAATCCAAAATTTCTATATATAGAAATGTGAATATATTTACATTCAGATGTTTTCTATAAATTTTGTTCTTATTAGTCATCTAAAGAGGTTGAGGGTGATTATTATTATCGTCGTTTTATTTATTTACTTTGACACCCCTCGACCACTCCACCGATCCCCCCTACTGACCCTCAGTATCGGGTATTCTCTTTCGTTTAGTGATTGGCATCTCTGGGCGTTCAGGACATTCATCCAGTTAGAAGAGTATTATAGTTATCGATAGGTACAGACGTCCTCTGTGGAACGGTGGGCGATGTGCAGGTCGTAAATCAGCTGATTGGTAGGTACCCATATTTATTCTATTTTGCATTGATTGATGGGAAATATGAATGAGGCGGCAGAAATAACTAGCGTTATTATTTACCTGATTTCTTATATTAATTCAAACATTGATGTCATGCTATGAAGCAAAGGAATGGCGGCAGCGTAGGTGTGATGGGGCAACATTTTGCCAAAGTTTACCCATGGTCGGACAACTTAAGATTCTCCATAGAAGTGACATCATTGAAGCTTTCCTTTTTCCGGTACCTAGGTTAACTGTCTTTGTGTGAAAGTTGACCTTAGTGAGACAGTACCTACCTACCGACCTCATCTCAGTTTCTACTTCTAGAAAAAATTCGTAAGTACAGCCCATTTACATAGTTTCCATGTCGCAAATTGAGTTAAATACTTTTAAATAGGTATATATCAATAAATAATATCTACAAATTATGTTTGAACCGTCGGTTTCCGGGACTATGGAAAGGGATGCCAGCGCTGAATTTATTCCGAACAACCGCCCTCTTTTTCCCATTTGAAGCGGGGAAAAATAGCAGAACCTGCCAGGATCCAATAACAGCTCCTCTTGATCCGCCCTTGTTATGCTACTAATAGCATTCAGAGCCTCGCGCGGTTTTCACAAGTGCTATGAAAAGGGAGCCCTCCCGTTTATTGCTATGGCTATGGCATGGGTTTTGTCAGGAGATTTTTAAAGTCATTTACCACCTCTGTTAAAACGACTCGCACTCCAACAAGAGACGAGTGGTGGGGGCAACAGCCAACACAATCGAAAAAAATAAGGAAAAAAATTTAGGCTTCCCTGCATTCAACTTCATTCCCTTCATCATTTCTCCTTTCTTTTCATCCACCGTCCCATTCATCATCCTTTCATCTTGTATTTCCTCTTCCATACCTTTCTCTTTCATTTGCAGCTTTCTTATCTTCCTTACTGCTGTAGTAGTTATACGGCTTAAAAAAAAAAAAAAAAACGCACGCGTGTCGTTACCTCCCACACGCTTTTCCTGGTTCTTGAATACACATTCGTCTCGAGTAGGTTTAACGATGGGTTTCCCTTCTCGTAGAAAGGTATTTTGTTCGGAGCGACTTTCTTTTACTTTCACATCCTTTTTAGGTAGCTAACTCCGTAAAGTGCAGGAAGTACTTAGGTAGAAAAAGGGTGCTTCGTCTCGAGGATTCAATTTTTTCTTTCTGAACGCATATGTGATTTTATTTTATTTGAACATACCACTTTCTCAGCTAACGCACTTTTCCTCCACTCAGCCATAACTCTCGTTCAATGCCCTCGTTCGTTCGGCATTTGTGCCGCCTGAAAAAAAAAAAAAAAATCTTGAAACTAGTTAGGAACTTGTTTTTCTAGTTTTCTTCCTTTAACACTTCTTCTCATTGTAGGTAGGTACCTACTGTCACATGGAAGAGCTCATCGTAGTTCAAATCATGATGATTATGAATGTGGGGTACCTACGGTCGTGTGCAGTACCGTCGGTCATTTTTCCCTTACACGAATTTGTATTGTTTAGTGACAAGATTTTTCCTTTTCATTTTTCCTTCTATCATTTTCATTAGGACCCCAAATGACCAAATTTTATTAATTTTGGTTGGTGGTGACTGAGGGAAGTGCCGCGTACGGCGGACGGAGAGAAATAATTGTTTTTATTCCATTTTCGGATTATACTTATAATTATACTTATACTTATAGTTATACTTATACTTATAATTATACTTATACTTATAATTATACTTATACTTATAATTATACTTATACTTATAATTATACTTATATTACCTTGAAACTCAAACCATCAAATTTTGAGGGTTTGAACCTTTTTTCCCCCATGCTCGATTCCAAAGGTTCATTATTGAAAATAATAAACCAAAACAACAATGTTTAACGAATTTTTACATTTAGTAATAATATTAATTATGCTGCTGATCCCGCCATGGTGTAGAAGTCCTTATCATGAAAGGATTAGGTTCAAGGGAGTAAGACGTCTTCTTCTAGTTTTTTAAAACTAATATAAGTAAGTAAGGAAAAACGTATGCCTAGAAGAAGTCTTACTTCAGTGTACCTTCTTCTTTCATGTTTAGTATTTCATTTAAAACTTAAACAATAAAATCCGTAATTTTCTTAGTCAAAACATAACAATGTCAAGGATACGTAAGGTGGTTCAATTTAGCCGTTTAGGTAATGGAACTCTGCTGCTGGGTGTTATTTTTTGTTGCTTAAAAATTGTAAATTTTCCATCAAACTTGGAAATAAGTTGTTAAAGTTGGTACCTCAGGAGCTGAATTGGTCTCATTCAAAACCTAATTTAATTTTCTACAACGTTTAATTTGAAGTGTTTTTTGATACGAGCCCTCGGGGGATTTCCGCAAAAAAAACTACTCTCAAAAAAAAATTTTTTCCCTGGAAAATATCAACTTGTCTACCTATCTATAGCATGAATATGGTAAGTTCTTTTCGTGTCCTGTTTCCTGTAAGACCTCGAAGTTTGGCAGAAAAGACCTCATGTGTGGGACACGTTGCTTTCAACTGATTTAATATAAGTCGCAGTTACCTAACTTAATTCGGCCTTGCTTGGGGGAAATTATAGGAACTAGGCGTCTTCCTAAGGTAGGGGACGCGTATTACTTAACTCGTGGGGTCTGACCCTCGCCAGGTCATTTGACGTCCAAGTAAACTATATTTATTGCATATTTATGATACCAGATTAAGTTTCCATTTGTAACCAAGGAAGGGTGAGAGAAGGGAATGGCAGTTTCCCTAATCCTCGTTAGGGATCGGGTGGCTCTTGCGGTGGTGGTGGGAGGGGGGGAAGGCATATCTCACACTTTCAATTAATATTCCCCTCTCCACCACCACCAAGTAATGGGCTTGGACAATTAGACTAAAGGGGTGGGAGGATCTGAAAGGTTTCCTAGAGGGACCGACCGAATTTCGGTGAATCGACGCGAGCTTGGGACGAGAGAGCAATTTGTAAGTCCACCCCTTGTGCTGTAGTGGAAGGGAAGGAGCTATCCCGGTAGACTCCAGAGGGAATACATGCTGATGGTCTTCTCTTTTGTACCGACCAATTCGTACCTTATTTAGTGGGGAGTCCTTCAGACCCCTCTGCCTCCCTCGGTCGGCAGTCTTTTTCAACCCTGAAGCCTCGCTATCGCTAACGACCCCTTTTTTCCCCGCGGAAACTGAATCGTCGCTTTTCCAGAGCCACTTCCGGATGAGGAGTTCATCATCGACCTCATTCAGTTTGGTCAATCGATAGCAAACAATCGAAATCAATCGCGGACTTCACAATCAGAATGAACGTTATGAGGTCCCACTTATGCTTTTTGTTGGAGTGCCGACCTATGTTCAAGACACGGCCTTTGAGATGGCTAGTGTGCCGAAATAAGGTTCACGCCTTTTCCCAAAACACATGAAAAATCCATTACCTACCTGTGTTATTAGTTGTATAAGAGGATGACAGATGCGTTACCATAATATGGATCACCTACTAACCGTGGAAGAAAACCCTTGTCGTCCACAAAACCGAAGTTTCCAGTTGCGTGTTGCGGTAAAGTCATTACTGAAAAAATTCGGTATGTTTGTCGATCTGTCCTTTTGAGTGCCGGCAGACCGGCGCAGCGCCATGTCGATACGGAGGACTAGTCGTCATGAGTTGGAATTTGTGGTTAGATGCAGGTTGGGCCTTATCCGTAAGAATTTCTTCGAAATCGGACGATCACTTCCGTCTGTGCATGCAGACGCAGACTCCTCACTTTGCACTTTGCGAAAGATAACCTTTAGGAGCATAACTGTTCAAAACATGGTAAATATCTGCAATTCTACATTTTGTATTTCACTCTTCCTCTTCAAATCAAGAGCGTTCTTTAGGAACGAAAATTCGTTCGCAATGTGCAGAGTGTGGATTTGAAGAACGCAGAGTGAAGAGTGAAAGTCTTTAGGAACGGGCCCCTGATCAACCGATTGTGATGAGATTCACAAGGGACACAAGTAGATGCCTATTTATGAATTTTATAAAGATCGATGTATTATAATCATCTGCGCATGCGCAGTATAGAAACGATTACCCATATAAACACTCAATTCAGTTTATACATAACTTTGGATGTTAATTGTACGTACGGGGTAGTCGTTGCGATCACGTGTAACGCATTATATACCACGAGAAATACATATTGGCAGACTTTTTCTTCCTTTTTTTTCCTTAACTAAACTTGAAGCAGTCTCCCTATGATTTGTCTATAATAATATTATGATATTCTATCACACAGGGTATCCCAGGTATCCGCCTCTCCCCACCCTTCCACTTTATTTCTCCACATTTTTGGTCTAGAAACCGCTTTTACAATTATGCCAGATATCGAAAACTTATTTTTTGATCGCAAATTTAAACTAGCTACTGTTGCTATAGGTACTGTTGAGTGAGTACCTATAGTACTTACTGGGTTTCAGAGTTCCAGAATATCGAAAAAAATGCCTGATAGAGAGAAAACTACAGGGCAATATAAGCTGGCTACTCAAATTTAACATCTAATCGTCTTCTTTCCAAAGCATTTGCAAAACTCAGTAAAAACATTGGCAGCTAGTTTTGATAGTAGGCGATGCTGATCATTCATAACACCTTCACAAACCATTAGATCAATAAAATTATATTCACGACTCTTCTGCATATGATTCGACAACTTTGTTCCAAACCGTAAAATTTACAGCTTTACTTTATGCTTCAGCTGTCTAATCTGCCTAATAAGTCTGACCCAGTTTGCTATACCGCATTGTGAAAGATCTGCCTACTTCTGTTTGTTCTACAATCTCGCTGGTAATGGCAGACAGTGCCGATCAATCAGAAAGCTCCAATTCAACTACCTAAGCGTTCGAAAGTTGTTGGGACTCAAGGCGATTGAAGATTCAACACAATTATGATTGGGTACCTTCTGTTCATCCAACTTCAGCCCTCCATTCACTTCCTTCTACAAGTTGAAACAACCTAACTATTGGAGTGAAATTATTATTATTGTCGTTAAACTATTAGATTATCTATTTACGTTTTCCTGTCATCTGTAGCAAATTAGTTAGCTGCTTGCAATTTGTTGCCTCTGTGACATACCTAGGTAGATACTTTCTTATTCAATGTTCTGAATGGTATTCTGAGTGGTATTAGGTTATGAATTCTTAAAAGGTGTTCTTTGTCCCACCAGGTTCCTTTTCATAATTTTTTATTTTTTCACCTTGTATATTCTTTCCCCTCTTGTTATTTCGTACATAATTCCAAGATAATATATTATGGTGCATATATAAATCATAAAGAATAAGAGAAGCAGTCTAGTGGAGTCATGCCATCATTTCATTACGTGGTTGAACTGTATAAAATTGATGCTCTGAACCTTTCAGAACAAGATACTATTAGGTAAATTACATTCTGTTGAAATATCTAGTTTTGAGAGAGGAAAAAAATGCCAGTGTTATTTTTAGAACTGATTTAGGCAAAGTAAATAGAAATTCATTCTATACATAGTTCGGTAGATATTCCGATGTTAGGTCTATGTTTCTAATACCTTCCTACCTTCATTTGCATTTCACGCATCATAAAGACTTCTCAAACCCTTTGGAAGTAATGATACCTATTACCGATACTTACTTACAATACTGTATACTTACAATACTATTACCACTATGATAGAAACGCTCGAACAGAGAACGTACGGTACGATCTTGTTATGGTTGTATGTTCAGATGTTTACAATGCAAGTTGGTCTACTATGATTAGGTACTTGGCTCGAATTATAATACTAGATTAAATTACAATACTCGTACTATTCCTAAACTAAACTGTTACATATGGAGGATGAGTTATGACGAAATTTGTTAGAGGCTGTCTGAATACCAACCCATTAATGTCATATCTATTCTTTTCTATAAGTTTCTGGTTGAGTGTGGGCCAATAATTGATGATAGAATCCTTGATTCCACCGCATGTTTATGAAATGTGATTGCCTGGCCGGCTCTAGTGCTCGATTCAAGGCTGTCTTGTGGGAAGCACGAGGGCAGTAGGTATTGACCACAGAAAACAGTGATCTACGCAGAAGAGGCATATCTATACAGGGAAATAATAAACCTTTGTAATAATTTGCAGCTTTTTTCCCGAAATTTACAATTGTATTTAACATGTTAGGGAGAGTTTTCGAATAAACTCAATTTGGTGTCGAAGTGTGGTTAATTGCCTGTAATCATAAATTCTAGATCCGAAACTATTCTGATGAAATTCCGGGGTTAACCTCTACTCATAGACGTTCCCTATAAAGTAAAATTCATAGTAATCTGTCAAATGACAGCATTATTTGCTTGTAAAGGCATCTATTACCTATTTCTCTCACTAGTACAAAGTACATGTAATGTGAAGAATAGTATTGTCCATTGATGTACCTATATAAAACTGGGATAAGAGGTGTGGTATCTAAAAATAAAAAAATGACCGCGGACTGAGAGAGAAGTAAAATTTGTTGGAGTTTTCCCTGCATGTAGGTAGAAGGGAAGGCGCTGCCCCCTTAAGGGGGTGGGGAGCTGTTTGTAATCTCATCACATGTTGACATAGTGTAGGCTCGTCCAATAATGTAAAATGGACTCTCAAGTTATCGGGCGTTTGCGATATGATAATTGTGGTGTTCCCTAACGGTAGGGTAGGATTGGAAGGGAAGGAAGCTAATACCCCGTGGATGTACCACAACGAGTATTAGGTGCTCCTCAGAAGTATTTTACTAGCACCCCACGGAGATCACCACAGCGAGTGCTGGAGGAAAGGGAGGAAGGTAACTAATACCCCGCAGATGTACCACAGCGAGTATTAGGTGCTTCTTAGGAGTATTTTGCTAGCTCCCCGCGGATGAATCACAGCGAGTGCAGTAGAAGGGTAGAAGAGAGAAGTCGAATGACGAGCTGGGCTAAAAGGGCTGTTTATAAAGGACCCTTTCCACCCGTTCGCCTTCCACAATCGGCCGTTATGACCGTTAAGGGGCGATGGCGGTTGATGGAAGGGACCCTTCTCCTACTTTCACCTCGGTGTCTCTCAGCTAGCCGTTCCCTTCGTTTATTGGTTAAATCTTTCAATATTACGTATGAGTGGTTATTGTTGAAATTTGAGGGGAACCATGACAATAATGTAATCTCGTCCATAGTTCGTTCAGCTGTTTGGTTCGGGATATTGTAAACTCAGCAGTTCTTGTTAATCGCTGAAATATCAGCGAATGTCATACAGCCGTTGAGAATATGAACTTGGTGACAAAAAAATACGAGGAGTTTCTTGCTTTGTAATGTCAGCGTTCATAATACTGTCATTTTCGGTAGGTACTTAGTTGAATATTCAGTTTCTATGTGAATCTGATACTTTTTACGCTGACGATACGTTCAATTGTTGTCCAAAACAGTTTTTGTAGCAGTATTTTTGTTGTTTGTTGATTTGGCCAAAATACATAAAGCATGATGTGTTCCTTTAAAACCCTTTCGTGGGAAAATTAGTTCGTTTTCGAAGGATAACATTTTGTAGACGAACTAACATCATGTATGCATTCGGAGGAAGAAAACTGGTGGACGAGATAACATTATGAAATAGTGGGGGAGTTTACATGAATAGCAGGTGATTTGAGGCGAGTTTACCGATGGAGGGTCTAGTGAGAGAAGTGGATCCGAACTTGACCGTACGCAAAACGATCCGAACATTGCCGATCCTCGTTTAAAACCAGCGGCTTCATATAAAATATAAGGATATATAAGCAATGAGAAACTTCATTATTGAATAACGTAACTACTTTGATCAATGAATTCATTCTTTCGAGGTAATTTTAACTCGTGTAATGTCACCCAAATTCTTATAACTCCTTTTCCCAGTTCGCTCACCATGATTTTACTTAGGTGCACTTTTGTTATTGGCTACGTACCTACCTACTCCTACGCGTAATAAAAAATACCCTTCAAATATGATAATGCAAAAATGTCCATTTAAAGCACTAGGTATAGGTACCTACGTATCAAGTAAAACATGGCCTGGGGAATGTAACAAATAGGTAACTAAAACTATGAGAAAAACAAATTTTAATAATTGAAAACTATCATGAGATAGGTACATCTTGAATTTTATTGTTTCATAACTGATGTTTTACGTAGCGTGGTAACCTTTCTCACTCTCTTTCCCTCTCTTTGGCACATGTTTAAAAATCACAGGTCGTTATTATTTTTTCTACCCTTCTTTTTGCGACCCGACAGGGGGGGGGGGGGGGCAGCCTCTCCTTATCTTACGGGAGATTGATAACTAATTTCGGCAATGTTCGGGTTCGTTTTGCATTCGGCTCCACTCCCGCTACTCTCCTCGCGACGTTCGTGGGGAAGCCCCTCGGCCTGCCGAACCGCTCGCCTAGCACATAGAGCATTCCACCCCTTTTGATTCCAAGGGCCCACCAAGACCCTGAAAATCCAAGCTGTCTTGGACCAACATTTCATATAGAAGTTACATTGGCGTTTCGAGGATTTGCTTTCACACAACCCACACGTGTACACATACACACAGCTATACTCAGCTTTCTAGTCAGATAAGAATTTAGAAACCTTATCGTCATATTGGTGTTCAGGATTTACAAAAACGGGAGAAAAATTAATTATATATCATTGTTCAAATTTCGAATTTTGTCTTAGAAAACACTCTTAAAGGGCCGACCCTAAAATCGGTTGGAATCTGGGGATAGATTCAGGATGCCCATTACAGTATTGCAAGATAAAATCGCCTAAAAATCACTTTTAACAAATTTCCAGAGAAAGTGCGCTATTGCAATGAGTTCAATTTTTTTAATACATGCATTTCAAAAAATATTCGATTATATACAATACGGTGTATTCGTGGCCTTCCGAACGACATCTAACCTTGGCTACGAAATTAAAAATCGAAGTTTTACCGAAATATTTGTTATGGCAAGCGAGTTCGAAGATGGGAAATTTCCGAAAATGAAAAGGGGAAAAAATTGTGCGGGTAAAAAAGTGTTAAATCGGTAAAAATTGCTGAAATTACCAAAAATTGATATATGTATATTTATCGAGAGTAGTAGGTACAGAATGGTGACGCGAAACAGAATTCGTCGTAATTTATCAAAAGCGGATCATTTCCGGGGTTGAGGGGTCAGAAAATGCTTATAGTTAGTAAAAACTGCTTTAAATACACTGCCAAGGTGATGGCACAGGAGCTTCCTCGTCACAATCAGAGTGACCCATTATAAAATAGAACAGACTCGGAAGCAAAATAACATAACATTACATTACATTACATAACATTACATAACGTTAAATATACATATTACATAACATTACATTACATAACATAACATTACATAACATTTCATGAAATATACATATTATACATAACATGACTTCCATAATACATTACGTCCATTATACATAACTAGCCTGACCGCTCGCTTCGCTCGCTATCCGAGATTCGCTGTACGCAGTATCGTGGAACCAACAAACGACGGAAAAATCCCATACCCTACCGGGTATTTGTGCCCAATTTTATCAAAATCCGTCAAGCCATTCAGGAGTTGACCATGGTCGACCATATTTCCGCCATGGTCAGGGAATTAAAAATGCGCCTACGTTCAACTTGGGAGGCTACCGGATATTGGTGCCAAATTTGGTCGATATCCGTTGAGCAATTCGGGATTCGACCATGGAGGGGCCCATGGATGCGCTAAGGTCGATCGCGGGGGTAGTCCGAAGGGTCGATCGTACATAGAATTTCACGTAGATTACGAATACGCGATAAAAAATAGGGGTTACCATTTCAATTAACGAAGTTGACCATGGTCGACCATAGTTCCGCTATGGTGAGGGAATTAAAAATGCGACGTTGCACAACTTGGGAGCCTACTGGATACTCGTGCCAAACTTGGTCGATATCCGTCAAGCCATTCAGGAGTTGACCATGGTCGACCATAGTTCCGCTATGGTCAGGGAATTAAAAATGCGACGTTGCACAACTTGGGAGCCTACTGGATATTCGTGCCAAATTTGGTCGATATCCGTTGAGCAATTCGGGATTCGACCATGGAGGGGCCCATGGATGCGCTATGGTCGACCGCGGGGGTAGTCCGAAGGGTCGATCGTAGATAGAATTTCACGTAAATTACGAATACGCGATAAAAAATAGGGGTTACCGTTTCAATTAACGAAGTTGACCATGGTCGACCATAGTTCCGCTATGGTGAGGGAATTAAAAATGCGACGTTGCACAACTTGGGAGCCTACTGGATACTCGTGCCAAATTTGGTCGATATCCGTCAAGCCATTCAGGAGTTGACCATGGTCGACCATAGTTCCGCTATGGTCAGGGAATTAAAAATGCGACGTTGCACAACTTGGGAGCCTACTGGATATTCGTGCCAAATTTGGTCGATATCCGTTGAGCAATTCGGGATTCGACCATGGAGGGGCCCATGGATGCGCTATGGTCGACCGCGGGGGTAGTCCGAAGGGTCGATCGTAGATAGAATTTCACGTAAATTACGAATACGCGATAAAAAATAGGGGTTACCATTTCAATTAACGAAGTTGACCATGGTCGACCATAGTTCCGCTATGGTCAGGGAATTAAAAATGCGACGTTGCACAACTTGGGAGCCTACTGGATATTCGTGCCAAATTTGGTCGATATCCGTTGAGCAATTCGGGATTCGACCATGGAGGGGCCCATGGATGCGCTATGGTCGACCGCGGGGGTAGTCCGAAGGGTCGATCGTAGATAGAATTTCACGTAGATTACGAATACGCGATAAAAAATAGGGGTTACCATTTCAATTAAACGAAGTTGACCATGGTCGACCATAGTTCCGCTATGGTCAGGGAATTAAAAATGCGACGTTGCACAAATTGGGAGCCTACTGGATATTCGTGCCAAATTTGGTCGATATCCGTCGAGCCGTTTGGCCGTGCATAGATGGACAGACAGACAGACAGAGCGCATGCGCAGGGCGAACCGCTGGCTCTATCATGTTGAAATTTATATGGGACCTCAATGGGCCCTACCCGCTTAATCCCTGAGAATTACATTGAAATTGGGTGAAATCTTTGGTTACTACGGCTGTAACAAGGAAATTGAATCTATTTCACGCCAGCGCATGCGCAGAGCGCACCGAGGGTCCGATCATGCTGAAATTCATACTGGACCTCACTAGGCCTTGTCCAAACAACCCTTGAAAATTTGAGCGAAATTGAATCAAAATTGTGAAAGTTATGCGTGTTTGTTGAATTTAACGTTAGCGCATGCGCAGGGCGTACCGCTGGATCAATCATGTTGAAATTTGTATGGGACCTCAAGGGGCCTTATCCGCACCATCCCTCAAAATTTGAGCTGAATCAATTCAAAATCGTGGAAGTTATGGCTGTAACAAGGAAATGCGGACAGACTCACAGACTCACAGACTCACAGACTCACAGATTCACAGACTCACAGACTCACAGACTCACAGACTCACAGACCGACAGACACGGAACCAAATTTGTTCAGTAGGCTTTGAAACGCAAAATGCAAGTGGAAATTTTGATTTCTGAAGACAAAAATTTTTTGGCTCACGAAAGTGAACACAAGGCTTCCGCTGCTTCGCAGACTCGGAAGCAAAAAATGGCTATTAAACCATCAAAAATTGTATAGGACGGTATTTGAAAATTCGCTCATAGCCCCATGCTGCATGGCTGTGACTTTTAGCGAATTTTCGAAGAAAAGGAAGCTATTGTTCTCGGTCCAAAATTTTTAAAACTCGAATTTCCGAAAGATTTTTATACCAAAATCCGTTTCAGACCATCCTGAATTCCCTGCCGAAAGACACCAAAAATTATATGTATATATATATATATATATATATTTATATATTTATATATTTATATATATATTTATATATTTATATATGTATGTGTCATTCCAGACGATAACTCTCGAAAGAATTGAGATAAAAAGTTCAAATTTGCACGAAAAATCTGTCTTGGCAATCGACAGGCTAAGTTCGAAGATGAGCAGAATCGGGTCACCCTAAGGGGGAGTTTTGGGGAGTTTTAGGGGGGGGAAATTACCCATAAATTCCCAAAATGAAAAAGTCTGACAAGTGACACCTCATTTTAAAGGTTTTTGTACGCTGAACACGATGGTGAAATCAGAATTGCGATATCTCATTCCATTCTCAAACTGGAGCACTTTGAAGATGAAGGAACGTGGTTATTTCTTGAGATGTTCTTCCTGGTTCGTCTGCTCTAATCTGATAACGGAATGGGATATCGCAATTCTGACTTCACCATCGTGTTCAGCGTTGGAAAATCTACAAACCGAGGTGTTACTCGGCAAAAAATGGAACAAAAAATTTGTTATGTACCCAATACCTACTCTTCTGGTATTCAAAACATTTTTGATTTCCCCCTCCCCCTCCTTCCACCCCAAATTTTACTTTGCGTAAAACTACTCCTGTTTTAATTTTGTATGGTATCAAGTTGGGAAAACATTGGCCGAAAATTAATTTTCAGAAAATTTTAGGCGGAGGAGGAAGATGCCGAAAACTTCGAAAATTCGCTCTTATAGCCATGCTGCATGACTGTGGTTTTTTTGTTTAAATTTAATTTTTTTATTGACGAGATTATGGATTTTTTGAATACGACATTATGGATAATAGCATTTTATTAAATGTTTATAAAGAAGATAATTCAAGATTATGGATTTTTTAAATACGACATTATGGATAATAGCATTTTATTAAATGTTCATAAAGAAGTGAAACCGATTCTAACGACTCGGCACGATCATGTTTACCATGATGAGTATAACATAGAAAATTGAGGATTTTTCAGGCCTAAAATAGCTTAGCGTCGGATTCTGCGGCTGACGTTAAGGCCAGCGCGAAGCTCGCGAGGAATGCCCTTGGTAAAACAATAAGACCAACGAGCTATTCGATTAAATGAAGTTGAGAGCAGCGATGGAGGGGGCAGTGAGGAGGTCACTACAATGCGGTATGTGAAGACCCGAAGATAGGTATGCCATTTCAGGGTCTATATCCTTTGTGCTCCTCCCATTTTCTCTTTATTCGGGCTCAGACGCAACTATTCTGGTAATTTAGGGAGGAGATAGCCGGAGCCGGCCCGGGCCGGAAACTTGGCGGTTTCATCGCTCGGCGGACTCGGGCTGAAACCTCGGTCCAGAGAATCCCATTACACACATGATAAACGGTAAATTTATAGGGTACTATTTCCAAGGGCTCTATTACTGATCCGCTTCTCTACAACGCTCCCCTACAACACCACGGACAGACAAATAGCTGCGGTGATTGAGATTCCGATCTTACGCAGGTAGACATTCAGTGTTGAGTGCATTGCAAGGTCAAATTTAAATGTCTGGAGTATTTGAAATGACTGAGTGAAGGAGAGTGATTAGTAGTAGTGGAGTAGTAGTAGTAGTCGTAGAAGTTGTGAGGGGAGTCCAGAAAATAAGTTTTTTTTTTTTTTTGAAATTTGAGTGTCAAGAAACGAAACGAAAATTATTCGCAATCGCCGCCGACCTCAGCGCATGAAAAGCTTCGTCGACCTCTCTTTTCCCGTTTTCGACAGCTTCATAAAGCCATGCGTGATTATAATTTGTTCCCTAGCAGTGATATCTGGACTGGAGTTATGTTATGTATACTGTATGGTAAACGTATGGTACACGCTCGTGTTCACGAAGCCATGCGGTGCAAACTACAATGTTCCGGGTGGTCTTAAAAAAATCCTCAAGTTCGGAATCAATTTAAACGACCTCTTAAAAACCATACCTTTCTTTTGCAAGTTATGAGCTACGGCGGTTTGAAAATTTCTACCCGTATTTTTCATCCCTTGGAGATGATTTACAGTAACGACGAGTTTGGCGGACCAACCAAATTTCATTAATGAATTCCGGTTCAAGGCGGACGGACAGCAATTTTATTATTATTAATTTTTTTTCGGATTCTGCTCAACTTGAAACACAAACTGTCAAATGGTGTGGGGGGGGGGGGGGTTGATTTTTTTATTTTTTTTCAAGCTCGATTCAAAAGGTTCATTATTGGAAATGATAAACCAAAATGTTGAACTCTCTGGGGCTAACGTAATTCTTTATATTGGCATACAAACCATATTCTTTATTTTGCCCCAAACCTTGGGGACCGCGAGTTTGGTCCGGTTCATGGCAAAATTCGTGGTGTCCTACTTTGTTATGTAGTTTTAAAGCAGTTTTTCAGTATGATAATGTTATCGAACATAATATTCAGCTTATATTTTGTTAGAGCTGTATAATACTGTCGTGTGTAGTAGCGACCTCGACGTGCCCTTCTTAAGACTGCCCCAGTGAAAGCTAAGCAAAGGTCGTACCGAGGTATTCCCCTGAGGGGAAGGCCCTTCAAGAGGAAGCTGAGGTGAGGGCAGGATCAGATACTGCTCCCTGGAGGCCACTGTCTGAGAGGATCATCTTGATAGTCGTCGACCCCCCTCGGTTTACCCTGCGCTGGTACGTCCTCCCTTTTCATGCCAGTATTATTCAATAGTCAACAGCACCAAAGTGCCCCTTCTCACCTCTGTCAATATAATCATTCTCTGGGCTGCTCCCCGGAGCAATATCGTGTTGCGTTCGAGCGAGCATATCTAAGTGGGCTATTTTGATGGGTTTCAGAATCGTTACTGCTGCAGATAACAATCGAACGCTGCGAGTAGCCAGCGAGGTACCATTAATTTGCGTTACATAATACCATCGATTCATGAGGTGTGTGTAACAACCTAACCTGACGTAACTACTTGTACCTATTATATATCATTCTCATCAACACGCATACCTGTAGGTTTGTTCGCTGTGGGTTTTACAAGTGACTAGCAAACCACTAGACAACCGTTTTGTGAACAGCCCATTGAGCTTGCGCGACCGACGCCAACTTGGAAACCACATAAACTTCACGGGCACAGCGAACGGGTTTGGCCTGAACTATACAGAACGAAGAAGAAGATCGCGTTCGAAGGTAGAAGTAAAAAAGGATTTGATTGGCTGTCGACAATGGACAGGACGACATGGATACTATACAGTCAGGGAAGAGTCAGGAAATCCACTGCAAACGCCCAAGTGATTTTCCAGCGGTTTGCGAGTGGCTTTTTTGGAACAGCGAACCATCCAGCAATGTAACAAATAGTTCCGTTTTTGTTACAGTGTACGGCGGACGGACATTGCATTTTGTATTATTATTCTGTGAATAATACACCTATGTATTCGCTCAGAAAAAAATGTTTATAACACCCCCTCAAAATTTTTTCTTTTACGTTTCAAGGTGCGTAGATTCCAAAAATGCAACGTCCGTCCGCCGTATCATGCATACTTCAATTTCGGTCTAAAAAATTTGTTCTTTTGCACAGAGTATCCATTTGGGCCCTAGTTGTGTTCCCAAACTTCTCAGCCCGATTGCAATATACCCAAGGGTGTTATGGGTAAAAAATTGGGGGGGGGGGGGGAAAGAGGTGTTTTGGTGTTTTAGTAACATGAGCTTGTGAGGTATCGTTTTCCATGTTTTTTTAGGGCGAGAAGACAGAATATAAAGTTGATTTTGACCAAAGATGAGAGAATTGAGGTTTTAACGAAGGTTCAGGTTCCAAAATTCGTTTTTTTATGAGTCAAAAACCTGGGAAATTGTCTGAAATCACCATACACTTTAATCATAACACTAGAAGTGGATTCAACAGGTGAACCAACCACATGGAAAGTTTAACTTTAGAATATTCAAGTAAAAATTTATTTTACAACACATTTTCTTAGTTACCATGAACCCAAATTATTGAGGTTTTAACGAATTGACCCAAATATGAAGTTGATTTTGACCAAAAATTGAGCTCGAGATTGAGCTTTTAACGAAGGTTCAGGTTCCAAAATTCGTTTTTTATGGGTCAAAAACCTGGGAAATTGTCTGAAATCACCATACACTTTTATCATAACACTAGAAGTGGATTCAACAGGTGAATCAAGACAATTAATGAAACTATCGATGATCAAAGATAATTTGTCCAAAATAGGAGATCATTTCGTGTTTTTGGAGCCCAAAATTGATGGAAACCATCAACAATAGCTATTTCAATCATTTCACATGAAAGAAACAATAAATGTATTTCCAACATTTCTGTAGTTATGTCCAATAGAAATAAACCCATGTGACAAGGACTTTGCAGCGTTTTTGGAATCTACGCACCTTGAAACCTAAAAGAAAAAATTTTGGGTGGAGTGATATAAAAATTTTTTGCTGAGCGAATAAGTAGGTGTATTATTCACAGAATAAAAAACCAAAACGAAATGACTACCTATGGTTTTGAACCACAACTATCCCTGAAAGAAGTGAAAAGCATATCTGTATGTGATAGTCGAATCCCGATTCTCCTCTATCTGTAACCAGTTCTGACCGTAACTGACCGTATCAAATTTAAAAATACATTATTTGCTATTAATGGAATTATCAACCACATGGAAAGTTTAACTTAAGAATATGCAAGTAAAAATTTGTCTTACAACACATTTTCTTAGTTACCATGAACCCAAATTATTGAAAATCGGTTTGCAGGTCCCATTTTTGGGGTCTAGTTGGTCCACGAAGCAGCGCTACTGTCTTTCATCTCTAGGGGTGGAAAATAGGGGTCATAAAACAAACATAAAACATTGAAAGTGAAAAGTAAATCTAAAATATTGAAAGTTTACGAGCTAGGGCGTCCTGGAAATTTCAACCCCTATTTATCTCACCGCTTAGAGATGACTGATAGTAACGCCGAGCTTCGCGGACCAACTAGACCACAAACGGGGCGTACAAACTGTAGTGATGGAGGAGTCGAATAGACGAGTCGATCGCATACGAGAGAATGGTTGATTTATTGGTGGCACCCTGGCTCTTATATAGTCCCCTGACAAGATCAGAGGGGGGTCCCCACTCTGAGTTACAGCATGTTCAGACATAGATTGAGTTGTGGAGGAGCAGCCGATCACAACACTGCTCCCCCCAGAATTTAAGTAATTGACATTGTTAATTAAATTTTCTTGTTGGCGCTGTGGCTGTTGCCGGGCGTGGGAGGTGCGTGTGTTGGGTCCGTGTGGGCTGTCCGGGTGGCTGCTGTGTCGTTGTCGTGGGGTGGTGGCGTAGAGCGCGTAGCGTTGGCGGGCGAGGCTCGGGCTCCGGGCGTGGTTCCGCGGGAGCGGTTGTTGCCGTGGGTGCTGTGGTGGTGATGTTATGGCCATCGCTGTGTGGTTGGGGGCGATTTGCGGCGTCGTGGTGGGTCCCGTGTTGTGCGTAGGTGGGGGTGCCGGCTTGCATCTGTCGATAGACACCGAGGGGGTTCGGCGGTCGTCGGTGAGGTACGTAACTGTTTTTCCATCGTTCGTCAGTACTTGATGGGGGCCGGTGTAAGGTGGCTCGAGTTTACCCCTCGGTGTGTCTACGCGGACGTACACGTGGGTCGCTGTGCGCATGGTTGTTGGCATGTAGGACTGTGTGTAGTTGCGGTATGATTCGTTGGTGCGTAGGGGTACTGTTGTTGGGGGCGGTTGAGTGAACAGATCCCCTGGTAGGCGTGGTGTGGCCGAAAAGAGGCGTTGGGCCGGTAGTAGCCGTCGGGGCCCGGGCGGTTTCGTAGGCCGAGGAGGAGGCCGCTAAGTTGGGTGGCCCATGTGCGGGACGTGGCTGTAGCGAGTATTGCGTCTTTGAGGACCCTGTGTAGACGTTCGACGAGGCCGTTGGCTTGAGGGTGGTAGGTATTTGTGTGATGTACGTGGACGTGCAGTATTTATTAAATTCGGCGGAGGTGAACTGGGTGCCCTGGTCGGTGGTTACGTGTGCCGGGGAGCCGTAGCGGGCGATCCAGTGGTTGTGTAGGGCCGTGATTACTGCGTCGGCGGAAATTGTCGAGAGGGGTGCGCATTCGAACCAGCCAGTGGCGCGGTCAATCATCGATAATATGTATTTTTTTGTCGCTGATGGTGGTAGCGGGCCGAATAGGTCGATATGTAGGTGTTCGAGTGGCGCTGCGTCGGGATATTCGCCGAGGGGAGCCCTGATGTGTCTAGTTGTTTTGGCTCGGTTGCAGCTCGGGCAGGCGCGGGTGAACAACCGTATCGATGAGGTCATAATGGGCCAATAGTATCGAGCGCGGATGAGGGCTGTGGTGGCCTTAATCCCCGGATGTGTCATCCCGTGTATGTGTTTAAAAACCGCGAGGCGTAGCGGCGTAGGGATGTAGGGGCGAGGCGAGGCGTCGGTGGTTTCGCACATGATTTCGTGGCCTTGTATGCGGTGCGGTGTGAGATTCATAGTGGCGATGTGATCATCAGCGGCCTGGGCGTCTGCTAGCTGTTGTAGCGTGAAGGGGGTCCCGTAATCCGTGACTGCGTGGGCCGTGTTGGCTGTGGATGGTAGTCGCGAAAGGTAGTCGGCGACGATGTTTGTTGGGCCCTCGGCGTACCTTATGTCAGTCGTAAATTCTGAGATAAATCGAAGGTGCCGGAGCCGTGTTGGTGGGGCCGTATTTGACTGAGTCGCTAGTGAGGTTGTGAGGGGCTTATGGTCCGTATATACGGTCAGTGGGCGCCCTTCGATTTGTTGGCGGAAGTGTACGATGGCGAGGTAAATAGCCAGTAGTTCGCGGTCAAATGCGCTGTAGTTACGTTGAGCCGGGTTGAGGGTGCGTGAGAAGAAACCTAGCGGGCGTAAGTGCGTATTGTCGATGAAATGCAGCGCTGCGCCGACGGCGAAATCCGACGAGTCCGTGTGTAGGACGAGAGGTTGGGTCGGGGCCGGATGGGCGAGTGTGACGGAGGTTTCGAGTAAGCGTTTTGCGCGGTCGAATGCGTCAGCTGCGTCGGTGGTCCACGTGAGCGTGCGTTTGTCCTTTTTCTTCGCGTCGGGTGGAATCATTTCCACTAGGGGGCGGAGCGTAGGTGCGGCTCGTGGTATCGCTCGGTGATAGAAGTTAATGAGGCCGAGGAATGTTCGAAGCTCGTGCACGGTAGTGGGTCGCGGGAATTTCTTAATGAGGTCCGGGAATTTCTTAATGAGGTCCGTGCGTTCCGGTAGGGGTGTTATCCCGTCGGCTGAAACGTTGTGGCCGAGAAATTTGACTGAGGGCCGTGCGAGCTGGCATTTTGCTTTGTTGATTTGGAGACCGTATTTAGCGAGGGTCTCGAGGAGCGTGCGTACGTGGGTGTAGTGTTCTGACGGGGTGGCAGAGGCGACCAGTATGTCATCTAGGTAACAATACACGAAGGGCAGGTTTCGTAGGACGTGGTCCATGTAGCGCTGCCACGTCTGCGCTGCGTTTCGTAAGCCAAAATTCATTCGCTTGAATTGATAGGCGCCGAAAGGTGTGAGGATTGTTGTCTTGGGTACGTCGCGTTCGCTGATCTTGCAGTGGAAGAATGCGCGTGCGAGGTCGAATGTGCTGTACACTGTAGTCCCGTACAGGGCCGTTGTGAAGTCGTGTAGGTGTGGGACGGTGTAGCGATCGGGCACAGTGAGTCGGTTCAGCGCTCTGTAGTCACCGACGGGGCGAATGTCACCGTCGGGTTTCGGAACGATGTGGAGCGGGCTGGTCCACGGCGCCTCCGAAGGTTCGATGACCCCCGCCGCTAGTAATTCGCCGAAATGGGCCTTCGCTTTCGCGTATAGGTCCGGGGATAATCGGCGAAGTTTCGCGTGACACGGGGGTCCCTTCGTGACGATGTGATGTTCGACAGGAGCATCGCATGGTGTCTGTGAAGTTTTGTAGGCGTCGAGGAGGGCTTTAAATCGGGGCTCGTTCGCTGTCGTCGTACAGATGGACTGGCTCGGAGGTACGAGGTCCACTGTCCCGGTGATGTACCGCTGCGTGGCCGCGTTGATGAGTCGGGCGTTGGGTAGGTCAACGAGTAGGCCTAGGTACGTCAAGAAGTCGGAGCCGAGGATCGGAGTTGATACGTCGGCGACTGTGAAGGTCCACTCATACGGAGGGAGATCTGGGAGGTGTACTGATGCGGAGTGTGTGCCGTACATCTTGATCTCGGTGCCGTTTGCGGCACGTAGAGCGCTTGGACGTGTCGTTTTCCGGTTGAGCAGGGTCTTCGGGACGATCGAGACGTCGGAGCCAGTGTCCACGAGGAAGTGTAGGGAGGTTTTCTTACAGCGGATGAAGAGCCGAGATGTTGGTGGGTTGCGCACGGCCGTTACGGCTGGTCGGGCCGTGCGTTGTCGTTTCCCGACGGTTTCGGGCGCCAGGTGCAGGGGCTGCGGCATTTCTGTGCTCGTGGGCCCCATGTGCGGTGGTAGAAACATAGGGTGTTCGTCGGGCTGCGTGTGTTCGTCGTCGGCTGCGTCGGGGATCGCCGTTGTCGTCTATTGTTGATCACTTCGACCTCTTCGGAGACGGTAGCCACCCGAGGAGGCGGGGCGAATGGTAGGAGGCGATCGGCGAGCGCAGCGAGTTTCACTATGTCGGGTTCGTCACGGGCCGCTATGTGTAGACGTATGCTCTCGGGTAGGGCGCGGAGGAAGAGCTGTCGGACGAGCGGTGCGGGTGTGTCAGCCGGAAGTGCTCGGGTGAGTCGGCGAGCGAGGATCGACGGAAGTTCGTCGTCGGATGTCGGCTGGAGGAGGGCGGCGAGCCGTGAACCATCGGAAGGTGCGTGTGTCGCTAGAAGGCGAGTTTTGAGCGTCTGGTAACTACTGGTGTTCGAGGGGTTGATGTCGGCGCATAGATCCGCTTGTCGAGGTTCGAGAGTGAGGAAGGCTCGGGCGAATTTCGCATGTGGCGTCGTGAGGCCTTCGTGTGCGAGGACGAGCTCGAGTTGGGCGAACCAGACGTGCGGGAATGCAGGGTCGAACGGCTGAAGCTTGAGAATCGAAGGAGCGCTCGCTTCGGGTGTCTTTTGCGGTTTCTGCTCCGTCATCTTCGGTTTTCTCTTCGGTGCCAGTCTGGTGAGGTGTCAGCTTGAAGTGTGCTCGGCGCCGGCGTCCGTTTCCTTATATAAGGATCGGTGATGGTGGGGCGAAGTAGCGGGAGGCGCTGCGACAGCCGTCGAGGCGGGCGTCGGAGTGGGGCGCCGCTGTGGCGTCGGTGGGGGCCGCGCGTGGTGGGGCTCGTTGAAGCGGAGGCGGGGCTGCGACGCTGTCAAACGGCGGGCGCTGGCGGTGTAGCTCACACGTCGGATGTCACCAGTGTAGTGATGGAGGAGTCGAATAGACGAGTCGATCGCATACGAGAGAATGGTTGATTTATTGGTGGCACCCTGGCTCTTATATAGTCCCCTGACAAGATCAGAGGGGGGTCGGGGGGTCCCCACTCTGAGTTACAGCATGTTCAGACATAGATTGAGTTGTGGAGGAGCAGCCGATCACAACACAAACCAAATTTCATTAATTTTGGTTCATGGTAACTAAGGAAATTGCGGAGTACGGCGTGCGGCCGTAGTACGCATCACCCAGATTATTAAGGCGCGTAAATACGTATCAAATCGCCGCATCGCATCACCGTTGCGTATCAGTTTGATACTATACGAGCAAACGAACCACCACTATTCGTATCGTCTTTCCCACAAACTAGGTAGGTGTATCTCCGCGTGCAGGTGCTTCAAGAGTGATGATATACGAAGATACGCTACAGGACGGGGGAAGTGGGGCTACGCTTCCCCACTGCGTATCGGATCATTCCTTTGATGCGACGGGGAAAACCGCCTTTTGATCGATCATGTCCGTTGCGTATCTTTTCCTCATATTTGATACGGGGCGTTGCAGTTTGCGACGTCACAATTGATACTCAACGGTGATACGACACGGCGATTTGATACAAGTGTGTACGGGGCTTTATACAGAACGGTCGGATAATTGGTACGGCCACTGCGCGTGTGCAAAAGTGAATCCTGTAGGTAATAAATATCTCGCGAAACAGTGGGCCTATTTTTCTCAAATTCCGTGGGTAGTAGGAGGGTAGCTCCTAAATGGTCCCCTATCAAATACAGAACGGTCGGATTATTGGAACGGCCCCTACGCATGCGCAAACGCGAAAAAGAGGTATTAAATTTTTCACGACATAAATTGTCCTATTTTTCTCAAATTTGGTGGGTAGTTGGGTCGTATAGCTTCTTCTAGACAGTCCCCTATGAAGTTTTCGGATTATTGGTGGCATTTACTCGATTTAGGGCTTTCCTGGGAAAAGCACGAGGGTACCTATCTTTTGACCACAGAAAACAGTGGTCTACGCAGAAGGAGTATCTGTACAGGAAACCAAACCGTTGTGTAATAATTTACAGCGTTTTGGATTCTATGCACCTTGAAACGCAAGCCATCAAATTTTGAGGAGGGGTTCCCCCAAAACACGAAATAAGCTCCTATTTTGGACAAAATAATTATCTTTGATTATTGCTAGTGTCATTTAATTGTCTTGATTCACCTGTTGACACTTTTTCTAGTGTTATTATACAAATTGATGGTGATTTCAGACAATTTCCCAGGTTTTTGACTCATAAAAAATGAATTTCGGGAGCTTAATCTTCGTTGCAATCTCAATTCTTCACTCGTCGGTCAAAATCAACTTAATATTCGGTCTTCTCGCCATAAAAAACATGGAAAACACCTCACAAGCTCATTTTTCAAAGCTGCAAAGGACTGCAAACTTTCGGGACACAACTAGGGTCCAAATGGAGCCTGTGTGCGAAAGAACGAATATTTTAGACCGAAATTAGATTAGATATAGGTGACACGGCGGACGGACATTGCATTTTTGGAATCTGCGGACCTTGAAACGTAAAAGAAGAAATTTTGAAGGGGGTGTTATAAAAATTTTCGCTGAGCGAATACATACCTAGGTATATTATTCACAGAATAATAAACCAAAACGCTGCAATGAGCTAGAATTGCATGTAGTGCTCGAGGCCAGTTCGAGTGATTATAGGTATCTACTGAATCCAGATATATCTTGCACATATCTATAGTAATCGCATTTCCTATATAATAATATATTCGTTGATGTTTCGATTGAGTAAAATTACTGCAAAATTCCCACCCCACCACGAGGTTTTGGATTGATATTTAACCCGAAATGAATGCGATAATGCAACAGTAATCCAATAAATTGCTCTCCTCTGCAACGCATGGGCGATACAGGTAACATGATTACTTCAGTAATTCGATTTCTAAAATTGAGGATATGTCTTAATTAGGGTATTTCTTTTGTTGCAGGTAACCGCAACATATTTTCCAGTTCTCCGCTTCGTATTTATTGGCTGTAAAGTATAAAACATGCATCCATTTTAAGTGTGAAATAATTTTAAGGCGAATGATAGTATTGTACTTAATAATTTGAGGTGAAAATCCCGAGCATAGTGAGTGGTTATACCCCTAGAGCTATTCACTGCTTTGAGTTTCCATTTAATGTGGTACTGGAAGAACCTTTAACCTATGGCAACATCGAGTAACTTACTCGTTTTTGAAGCCTACATAAGGTAGGTAATATCAACTTACACTTGGGAGTAGGTATCACCTTAGGTAGCGTGATACAACAACAGATATTTAATATCACCGACTCGTTTAGAATTTCAACGAAGGCTTGTGACAATACTCAGACAGATAGAATGACTGAGGAATTTTAGGTTATTTAGGAGATATTTAACTAAGTCATGGTGTTGTGGAATATGACTGTACTTCTAAAGTGAAATCTTAGCTAGGCTCACAACTACCAGTTATGAGCGTAGAGATGAGATTTTGGGGTAGATGCGAGCTAGGCCCCAGATGTCACGTGAGTTTCATATAAATTGGACTATCATCTGCGCAAGCGCCATTGTGAACTCTACGTTCAAACCACTCAAACTACTCCTACCATCAAAATGATGTAAATGATTATACATTTACGATCATGTTTTGGATACACGTTACGCAAACTTTTTTATAGAGAAAAAGAAAAACGGAGTTATTTCCACTAATACGCCAAAAAAACAAGAAAAATAAACCGTTATACTGGTTTTGATGAACAATCCATCGTCAGTAACAAACAGTAACTGAAGGCACATTGGAGAAAACCGGTATAACAGTATATTATTCGCGTATTAGTGGAAATAGACAACCTTTCAGTAACTCCGTTTTTCTTTTTCTTTGAAAAGAGTTTCCACGATTTCATCGCGGTTTTTCAGAGATTAATTGGAAACTTTTTCTCCATGTATGTTACTATGAATGATCGTAGAATCTCCTGAAGAGAAGGAATATTGAAACACGCTAAACCCCCCCCCCCCCCCCCCCCAATCCTTCTGCTTCTTCGGATTCTATAAAGCCCTGGAATGTTTCAGATTCTGGAGTGAAAAATTTGGTCATACAAATCTTGGCTTACCATATCTTCCAGCTAACGTGGAAAGCTCGCTTATTTTGTGCTGCCAGCTGCGGCCACACCAACGTTTTCCGAATGGCTCAGGTTGGGAATCGCGCTGTTCTAACCCCTCCACCTACCATTTCACCACCCTGGGTGTTGGAACCTCTCCCAAGTGGCTGCAGTCCAGGTCTGGCAACTTTTACTGAAAAACGGAAAAACTTTCCAGGGTAGTCCCTCTCACTGTTTACGGCCTTGCAGAATTGAAATATCGCGCCCGCAATTTTCGATTTTCAACGCCAAAAAAGACGGGCGAACGCGTTATTATGAAAAGGGTTGTGGCGAAACGTACGAGGCAAAGTTTTCCGTTTTCGCTTCACCTCTATTTTGTACCTTCCTGCCTTTCTTCCTTATTCATCTCCACCCTCGTCGTTTTCTGGTCTCTTCTTACCCAGGTCCCTGTACTTTTCCTCGTGTCCTTTTTACCCAAGTGAAAAAGAGAAAGAGGAAATCTACGGATTTATCACCGAATAAATATTTCCCCTGCTCGCTTCTATTCATTCTTGCATTCTGCGTGAACGCTTTTTGAGAAAAAATTATTAGCTTCCTTCTCTTTTGTTCGAGTTCACAAGAATTTGGAGAACCAAAAGTGACCAGCCGTAAAATGAATCATTCATCAAAGAGAAGGATTATTTTTTGCATTTACGGTGCAGATCTATCTATCATCCATTCCAGAAGAACCAGCGATCACCCTTGCAAGGGAGCGCTTCCCATAAAAGCCGTGAGGCCCTCAAAAGAATGTTGAAGCAGTTTACAAATTGTTCCTGTTATTTCATAGGTTACCTGGTTCAGAAAAGGCAGAACAATTCAATAAAATAGTCGAGTCTGATGGAATGTTAAGTTGGTACCTTCACACTTCACATCGAAAATTCGCTCTTGCGGTTATGCAGCATGACGAGAACTTGTCGTTCTCACACACTGTCAGTAGGGTCAGAAGGCAACCTCCGAAGATACTTCACACGTATACTTCGGTACTCAATGTGTAGATACTTCCAGCCCTTACCAAATTATGTGAATACTATATAAACATGGTAGAATGACGAAATCTCCCAACACTTTGAATTGAGTCGTTGAAAACTTACAAGGTAAAATTTAACAAAGGATTTTTCTCAAGATAAAGTACTCACTGAACTAATGAGTGGGTTTTAGACATCAACTTCAACTCTTTAAGCACCAACCTCACGCAAAAAGCTTCAGTCCATTTCACGAAAGTAAGCAATCAATCTAAATACTAAACGACAGCGGTAATTTACCGTGAAGGATTGAAAGAGCTTTTCACTTCAAGAGGGAGAACCGGTCTGTCATCACCGCCCTTTCGGCGGACAATTATACGGAACCCTATTAACATGGGCATTTAAAAAGTCTCGAAAAATGCTTTCTCTTCCCTCTTAAGTGGACTGCCCCTTCCTGGCTCATCAGCTTTTTTTCGATCTCTTTTCCACCGAATGCTCATCCCGCAAGTCCGGTTGGGGCGTGGGCAGTGGGGAAAATAAACTTCAGGCCGAAGTGACTCACTCATCGGCGGATCTCGGCCTTTTGCATTATTTCGAGGGGAAGGGTGTGATTTGAAGCGTGCCAGAGGGTTTGAAAACGCTTGAGTTTGGGGATTGGGTATACGTTTAACTTCTAGTCGTCGTCGAGCCCGAAAAGGACGGGTGTAGCTGCCTAATTTAAGTTAATTCATTCGAATAGGGGTCCTGGAAGTCATCTGACTGATGGATCAGTCGTTCCATCTCCTTGGTCACCGTCCATAGCATTTTTTTCCAGGTTAAATTAAACCTTTTCCAGTTCGTATTACGCAGGAAATTAAACCGTTTTTAATTTTTACCTATAGTCTCGCACTTCATCTAAAGGTATTTAACCTTTCCGAATTCAATATGAACTTTTTCAATTTACCTCTATTTAAACCATTTCCGTAAAACCTTTTTCCGAAAAATTCTAATGGTTTTGTCCAATTTTGGATTCAAATTTTGGTTTATTATTTTCAATAATGAACCATTGGAATGGAGCATGAAACCCCCCCCCCTCCCTCAAAATTTGATGGTTAACGTTTCAAGGAATTTTGAATCCGAAAATGCAATAAAAATATTTCTGACTGTCCGCCGTACGCCGTACTGGCCACTTTTCTTAGTTACCATGGTACAAAATTGATGAAATTCGGGTTATAGGTTCCGTTCGGGGTCTAGTTGGTCCTCGAAGCTCGGCGTTACTGTCAGTCATATCTAAGGGGTTCAAAATAGGAGTTGAAATTTTCAGAACGCCGTATCTCAAAAACTTTCGATAGAAGGGTATGGTTTTTTTTACGTTATTAAATTTGTCTTGAGCTAAACAATTTTTTGAGGCCACCCGGAGCATTGTACGTCCAGCCGTTCGTGTGCACCAAAAAGCTTCCTCAACACGATCGCGAATCACTAGGGAGCACCTGATTATAATCAAGGATGGCTGTATGAAGTCGAGTTGGTTGTTCTGTGATATTATTTCATTTGATGTGATGGACTATTGGATTTCGTTGGTAGGTACTTGCGAAACTTGAACAAATGTTGAAGTAGGTATTATTGATAGGTCAATTATTACACAATGGTAAATTATTACACAACGGCAAATTATTACACAACGGTAAATTATTACATAACGGTAAATTATTACACAACGGTAATTATTACACAACGGCTAATTATTACACAACAGTTAATCTACCAAGAAGAGGCTGGATCTTGTTGATCGGTACTTTTGCAACTTGAACAACCGTTGAAGTATTATTGGTGGGCAAGTTATTACACATCGGTTGAAAACGGCATAGCAGAAATTCACCAGCGTGAGTTTCATATGCGCTACCACATATTCAAGTGGTGGACGTATACTGAACGTCGTATAGATTATAGAGAGTGGTCGAAACCAAAAATTGATCGGGAGAGAGAAGGTAAACAAGAGTGTTACGCTCGAGACGTAAGTTCTAGTGTTTTCAACACTTGCGTTGTCCAACACCAAGTAACTATTGTAAAGATGCGTGTCGCGCTTCTCAAAGCTACGTACTACGTAACTCGACAAGGAAACTTCTTCGCGGACAACCAAATTCCGTCTCCATGGCTACGCTATCGCGTCACCCCGAATTTTGTAGAAAGACAGGAGGAGCCAGCCTCGGGAAGGTTTTCCGCCGTATGCGTTCTCTTTATTTTGAGTTCTTTAGGTATATTTGGAAGCTTGAACTTCATGTGGTTGGTGTACCCATTCATCTTGAGCACTGCCATCCGAAAGCCATGAGCACGGTAAGTGAGTGCCTTGTAATTAGCAAATATTGCGGGTACGTAAAATTACACAAAGGACCCAAGGTCTCACCGTGCCGTGCGTATGGTTTTACTGTAAAAGGGCACGATTGCTCTTCTATAAATTGCTCAAAACTAATAAAAAATTATCAAAATGGAATAATTACTATTACTGAATAATTATGTTATGAGCTAGTATGAGAATAAAGAGGTTCACTTGACAGACAAATTGTTATCATTCACAAATTATTACGTTAACGTCACTTCAACATATGTCCGGAGTTACGTGAACACGTAACTTTCTCAAGGAACTCAAGCTAGGTTCACATGGAGACGCTATTCCGGACGGCAATCCGGCACGGCAACGCATTTGCCGGAATTTTTGCCGCAGAGGCGTTCACATGGCAGCGGAGTCATAACAAAATGCAATCGCAAAAAACAAACAATTGCTCGAACTCGAAACCGCAAAATCAACCACATAAATGTCGAATTTCAATTTGGCTGAACAACCAAACAAGAGAGGTGTGCGCAGTAACCTCCGCGCAGATCCGGCAACGCATCCGACAGCGGAAAATATCTGGAGATTTTGATATAGTATCCAAGGCACTGCGTTGAAATAATCCATTTTGCGTTGGCCAATAGCACTGCAGAACGCATAGCCGTGCCGGGCTACCGTCCGGAATTGCGTCTCATGTGAACCTAGCTATACATTGGATAGTTAGCATCCGAATTTGTCACCCTAGAATAGAGTTACGTTTTAGAGTTGCGTTTTTCGGAAAATGGCTGCAACAACTCCCTAATAACACTTCCATATCCGCAATGGAGTTTCAATGATATACTTACTATCAATCAATCAATTAGGTAGGTAGATGAATGCCCTATCCCGCAGCTGTCATACAGCCAAACCATATTGCAGATTTTCTTGCCTTCTGAGTTTCCAAAAGTAGCGATTAAGTTGCATGACCAGTGGAGTATACTGCTGGTCTCAAGCTAGGTTTCTCCCTGGGTTTCCAAGCAATAACCGATCTCCCATATTATGGCCTAATCACGCCTTGCAATAGGTAATTCAAAGGATACTGGAAGTGATTCTGTATAATCATTCGGTTGCCCTTCTCACGACGTCTCCCTGTGTTGAGAGTATTCGTTGCAGTGGTAATCTACTAAAGTTTTTCGTATTGCCTCTACCTAGAAACTAATCTTGTGCAGTTTGCAACAGTCTGCGAAGTCTAGTGTCTGGGGTCCCTTAGTATGTGTAACGATTGAGCCCGAGCAAAGTGATGTTAGTTGAAGCTGTAGGTAGATTCATTCCAGCCTATTATTATGACAACTACATATTAAAAGTCAGAGATCGAAGGGAAGGTTATAGTTTTACAGCTTTAACATTGATATCTTGTACATCCCATCTGTTACAAGGCCCCCCATGACTGCTCAACAACGATGAGCTAGAAAGAGCTAGAAAGATGTTCACCCGAAGGTTGCGCAGCGCATCGTTAGCGAGTTTGTTTCTAACAAAGGCATTTAAGCGGCCGAAATCCAGAGAAGATAGCATTCACAATTCCGGGATGAAACACTTTAGTGGGCGCGAGTGAAAGCCTGGTGTACAGAATTTTGTGAGGGGCGTGAGAAAGTCGAAAACTGGAGTCACCGAAGACGGGCCTGATCCAGCATTACTCCTGGAAACGTTGCAGCCTTTCAGGACTCATTGTAGGTGATCGTCGCTTCACTATGGCAGAAATCAGTGAGGCAGTGGGAATCAGTATTGGAATTTTCCACCCCGTCATCAAGATCAACATGGGATCCGAAAAATCTGTTCACCACACCACCACCACTGTATACCACACACTGCAGCCCTAACCACCCAAAAATTGGCTGAAATGCACTGAACACCCTTTCTACAGCCGGGTCAACCGTCACCATGCGACTTCCCTAATGTTTGGGCCCCTCAAGGAGGCGCTTGGCGGAGAGCGTTTTGAGGGCGATCAGCAGGTAGAAGTGTTCGTGCAATTGGATGAATACCCGTCCAGTCTTTTTTCAAAAATGGCATGAAAAACTAGCTCACGATAGGAAAAACGCATAGCGAAGGAGTTATGTAGGAAAGCGATGAAGGATTTTTATGTTTAAAATTATTAATAAATGTTTTATAGCAATAGGCTCGTTTATATTTGATTGACCCTCGTACCTATGGTATTCAGAAACCAGCGTCTGAAATGTACCTAAATTTGAGACCACATCATGCATAATTTCCTTGCAAATTCACCGTTTACAAACATTGCGCCTTTGGATGTCACTCAGAGTGAAATATGAAGCCCTTCGCAGTCAGGAACGATTGAACTATTCACCGCTCCAGAGGAAAATTGACGGTCACTCAAACACACTGCTCGCCATTGAACTGTCGGCCCTGGAGGGTCTGCTCAAGGGTGGCTCCCTGAAGCAATTCATATAAATATATCAACTCCATGGACTCCAGACACACTTCAGTGACCCCGGTGACGTCATTACAGCCGAGTTAGTTGCGCAACTGAGCGTTACAGAGGACAGCTCCTCAGGGAGCCGTGTATATTAGCGAGTTGGAGTGGCTGATAGACACGATTTACCCGTCCGTAAACATTGTTGGTTCACCGGGGATGAAGATGTGCGAGGTTGAGGGCTACTTCAGAATGCAATAGGTATTTTTGCTTCCGAGTCTGCGAAGCAGCGGAAGCCTTGTGTTCACTTTCGTGAGCCAAAAAATTTTTGTCTTCAGAAATCAAAATTTCCACTTGCATTTAGCGTTTCAAAGCCTACTGAACAAATTTGGTTCCGTGTCTGTCGGTCTGTGGGTCTGTGAGTCTGTCCGCATTTCCTTGTTACAGCCATAACTTCCACGATTTTGAATTGATTCAGCTCAAATTTTGAGGGATGGTGCGGATAAGGCCCTCTGAGGTCCCATACAAATTTCAACATGATTGATCCAGCGGTACGCCCTGCGCATGCGCTAACGTTAAATTCAACAAACACGCATATCTTTCACAATTCTGATTCAATTTCGCTCAAATTTTCAAGGGTTGTTTGGACAAGGCCTAGTGAGTTCCAGTATGAATTTCAGCATGATCGGACCCTCGGTGCGCTCTGCGCATGCGCTGGCGTGAAATAGATTCAATTTCCTTGTTACAGCCGTAGTAACCAAAGATTTCACCCAATTCCAATGTAATTCTCAGGGATTAAGCGGGTAGGGCCCATTGAGGTCCCATATAAATTTCAACATGATAGAGCCAGCGGTTCGCCCTGCGCATGCGCTAACGTGAAATTCTTCAAACACGCATAACTTTCGCAATTATGTATAATGGACGTAATGTATTATGGACGTCATGTTATGTAATATGTATATTTCATGTAATGTTATGCAATGTTATGTAATGTAATGTTATGTTATGTAATATGTATATTTCACGTTATGTAATGTAATGTAATGTAATGTTATGTTATTTTGCTTCCGAGTCTGTTCTATTTTATAATGGGTCACTCTGATTGTGACGAGGAAGCTCCTGTGCCATCACCTTGGCATCGTATTTAGTTATAGGCTTGTACGGAACTCTAACCGAACGTGTGTTACACCGTGTTGTTGATCAAAATTCAACAAAATGGAATGAGGTAATAAGTAGCTGGGATAGAATCTAACAATAAATTGTACAGAATGAGAACTTAATTTTAGAAAATTCAAAAGAAACTAAAGAATAGGTAAAACCAAAAACGCTGCCAAGTCCTTGTCACTTGGGTTTATTATTCTATCGGTCATACCTACAGAAATGTTGCTGTTCATTTATTGTTTCTTTCATGCGCAGTAATTGAAATAGCTATTTTTGATGGTTTCCGCCAATTTTGGCCGCCAAAAACACGACCTCGGCTTTTTTTTAAATACAGATTACCATTGACCATTGATAGTGCCATATAATTGTCTTGATTCACCTGCTAATACTACTTTTAGTGTTATTATAGAAATTTATGGTGATTTCAGACAATTTCCCAGGTTTTTGACTAATAAAAAATGAATTTCGAGAGCTTAACCTTTGTTACAACCTCAATTCTTCACTCTTTGGTCAAAACCAACTTCATATTCGGTCTTCTCGCCCTAAAAAAAAACATGGAAAACGATACATCAGAATATCGTGTTCACCAAAACCTCAAAAACACCTCGAAACCCCCTATTTTTACACCCACTGATCAGGCAATAAGACCTTGTGATCAGAGGTAAAAACATCTACCTATAAATTTTGTGAAGAGGAGGAATAATTATATGTTTTGTTGCACCATAACATATGATAATGAGAATGAGCAAGCAAGAGTATGATTGTGTTTGATTGAATAGTGGCTCCTTTACCTTGAACAGCAGATCCCAGGTGGTCCAGGTGGGGCAATGGCTGGTGCTCAGGCTGATGAAGCTGAAGTATCCCAGGATCCCACTTATGGCACTTATTATATTTCCTATAGGGTTACTGGGATCTAGGGTCTGCATAGGAATTACAAAGGATCAGTGGCCACTTGGTATTGAGGGAAAACTTAGGCTATGGAGAGATAGATGAAGGTAGGTGATGGCTGGTTGAGCACTATAGAGAGACTGGCTGTTCCCTGGTGAGACTTGCAGACCTGCAGGTTCCTGAAGGTTCCCAAGAGAGTGGGACAGTACTTATCTTGGGGTTATGACACTTTGCCCTGAGGTGATACCTTTTAGAAGCCCAGATAATTTCATCACTTGCTTGCTCACAGGTAACTACATTGTATCTGATTGATAATAAATAAGGGTAAACATAACAATAGAGCCAGGAACATTATTACTACAACAATAGGACTACCTACATTTTGAACTTGGTTCCAGATATAGATATGTGTTAGTATTAATAAGCTATTAAGTTAGTATAGTATAGTTTAATAAGTTAGTATATAAGTTAATTATAATATTATGAACGTGCGCCAACATTCCGCCTACCAAAATTGATATAATTTTCATAGGCTGGTTGCTTGAGTGGTAGCAGCGGCACCACTTGGACGACGGGTCTCGTTAGGGTCGTGTATGGCGTGCGTAGGGTGATCACTCGGACGGTTCCATCAGCGCCAGGGTGTACTTCTGTGATCCGCGCCAACAACCAGTCAAGAGGTGGTGCTGATGAGTCCTTGAGAAGCACCAGATCGTCCACTTTTAGATTGTCTTTTGGCTCCGTCCATTTTGCCCGTTGTTGGAGGGTACCCAAATACTCCTGTCTCCAGCGTTTCCAGAAGTAGTCGGACATTCGCTGTACCAACTGCCATCTCGAGAGACGAGACTCGTTGACATCCAGAAGCGTAGGTTCTGGCGGCCTACAGAGATGGTCACCGACGAGGAAATGTGCTGGCGATAGAAAATCCACTTCATCGGGGCTTGATGACAATGGGCAGAGAGGCCTCGAGTTAAGAATGGCTTCTACTTGGGCGAAGAGGGTGGATAGCTCTTCATAAGTTAGCTTCGCGTCACCTAGTGACTTATTGATGAGTTGCTTAGATGCCTTGACATTTGCTTCCCACAAACCTCCAAAATGTGGTGCTCCTGGAGGGTTGAAATTCCAGTTGACATTTCGGATGGTGCTGTAAGAGACAATAGCTCCACGCGTCTTTTCGTCAGTGAACCAAGTGGCGAACTCCTTAAGCTGGTTTGCAGCACCAACGAAGTTTGTCCCACAATCACTGTACATCTGCTCTGGAAGTCCACGTCTTGACAGGAACCGCGTGAAGCAAGCCAGAAAAGATTCAGTTGAAAGACTCGTCACTCCTTCAAGATGTACTGCCTTTGTTACCATGCAAATGAACAGGCACAAGTAAGCTTTAGAAAGGGAGGCTTTGCGTTGAAGTGAGAAGCGTATGTGGTATGGCCCAGCGAAGTCAACTCCCACATGAAGGAATGCGCGACCTCCGGCCAGTCTGTATGCAGGAAGATCTCCCATTTGGGGAGCTGCCTCTTGAGCTTTGGCCTTGCTAGTAAAGCACCGGACACAGAGAAAAGTTCTCTTTCGCACTAGAGCTCGCAGTGACGGCACCCAATACTCAAGCTGGATAAGGGCTTGGAGCAAACCAGGGCCTGGATGAAGATGAATACGGTGGTAGTGGTCCACCAAGAGCTCCGTAAAATGGCAGTGTGGCAACAATGCTGGGTGTTTCTGGCTATATGAAATCCCTTTAGCTTTGCCAATCCTACCGCCTACCCTGAACACTCCACGGGAGTCCTTGAAGGGTTTCAAGTTGCTGAACCTCTGATTTATGAGCTTATCAGCTTTTTCATATTTGAACTCGTAGAAGAAATGCGCCTGTAGGTACATAACACAGACCAATTTGGTGTGCTGCAGTTCAGCTGGCAAAATGGGTCCAGCTGCAATAGGCAAATGAGCCTTCCGAGACACAATCCATCTTCTAAGCCATGCGAAGAAACGGAGAAGTTTCATGAATGAAGAGAAGGTGTCCATCCAACGGAGGAATGGGGAAATAGTAGAAGTAGTGGTAAGAGCTTGAGGTAGAAGTTTATGTGGAGGCCTCATCTCACTCAAATCCTCCACCACATCAGTGGGAAATTCGTTTGGCCACTCCTCATAAGGATCCAAGAACCATGGTGGCCCATTCCACCACAGACCACAACCCTCAAGCTGATCTGGAAACAGTCCTCTTGAGTTTATATCACTCGGGTTGTCATGTGACCGAATATGACGCCATCTGCCAACCGGGGCTGCACCCACTATTTTCGTAACTCGGTTGGCTACAAACGTTTTCAGGGTATAACTTGGTTTCGACAGCCAACCCAAAACTACGGTCGAGTCAGTGAATAGAATGGGTTCTCGAGTATGAGCGGGCAAAGACCTCAAGAAAGGTGAGATGGCGTTTAGGGTGTCTGTCAACAGCAAGGCCCCACACAGCTCCAATCTTGGGATAGAGATAGTCTTGACCGGAGCCAATTTAGTTTTCGCTGTTAGTAGATGGACCTGGACGTTGCTGCCCTTTGATACTCGTAAGTAGATAGACGCGCTGTAGGCTCTCTCGGAAGCATCACAAAATCCTGCCACAATGAATTCGGGGTTCCCAGAAGCAAACACGAAGCGAGGAATCCTGATGGTGGAGAGTGCAGGCAATTGTTCAACAAATTTTTCCCACTCCTCAGCAATATCAGCTGGAATGGGATCATCCCAGCCCTTCTCGTCCTTCCACAAACACTGCAAAAGGCCTTTAGCAGTCATCACAACGGGAGAGATCAGACCCAAAGGGTCATATATTTTTGCAATAGCCGATGCAATGGATCTTTTGGTTGCCACAATAGCTGGTGGCTGGATCCTGTAAGAGAAACAATCTTCAGTGGGATTCCATTGAAGTCCCAGGATCTTTATGGTATGGTCATCATTGGTGGACAGATCGATAGGCTGATCGTTCGTCTGTGCCACAGTATCCAACAACTCCTGCCTATTACTCGACCACTTGCTTAGTTGGAAGGTTCCTTTTCCCAAAAGATCGATGAGCTGCCGCTGAAGGTCCAAGGCTTCATCAACGGAAGCAGCACCTGATGCAATGTCATCTATATACATATCTCGGAGTACAACCTCTGCAGCCTTAGGGAATTGGTGGCCCTCGTCCTCGCAGAGCTGCTTCATAACAGAAAGGGCCAAAAAGGGCGCAGTTGAGAGGCCATAGGTTAAAGTAGAAAGTTCATACTTCTGCAGGGGATCCGCTTGATTGAAGCGCCAGAGAATATGTTGGTAAGGACGGTCTCGGGGATCCAGCAGGATAAATCTGTACATTTTTACCACATCGGTGGTGAATACAACAGGAAATCTCCTGAAGTTCATAAGAATAGATGAGATGTCCTTTTGTAGCTTCGGGCCAGTAAGAAGATGATCATTAAGTGAACCCAATTGCGTTTTTGAAGAGGCATCAAACACAACTCGCAATTTGATTTGTGATCTGTCTTCTTTTAGCACTGAGTGGTGTGGTATAATATATTTGGACTGTGCAATGGTGGGCGCCATGTGTTCCATATCACAGTACTCCTGCATGAACTGTGTGTACTTGTCTCTTAGTTGGGTATCCTTCAGAAGCTTTTCCTCCAAGTTATGGAAGCGCCTCTTTGCGGCAATATAGGAGTCACCCAGTTCTGGAGGGTTCCCCTTGAAGGGAAGGCGTACAACGTACTGTCCTGTGGGGGTACGAGAGTGAGTGTCTTGAAAATGAGCCACACACTGTCCCTCTTCCTTGCTATAGGGTGGGGCAATACACCCAGGCTCCTCTATCTCCCAGAATCTGTGGAGCTCATCTTGGATAGTTGGAGATGCAGCCACAGATGAGAGGACTGTGGCACTAGAAGGCGATCTCTCAAGAGGCACCTTGCCTGCAACGATGAACCCAAGAATCGATGGAAAAAGTTTGGGCCACCCCTCTTTCAATGAGATAATACCATCTCTACATACTTCAGGATAGAGATCACAACCCAATAGAAAATCTATGGGTTTACTTTCCCAAAATTTGGGATCCGCAAGTTTGTACCCTGTGTAACCTTCCACAAAACCATCTGGTAAAGAAAAGTTTGGTAAATCACAAACTATTTCATTTAGTACAATGGCAGAGGTTTTCAAAACAGGAGAGGGCTGGTCAGATGGCTTGATGGAACACCATACTTTCCCTCGAGCACCTTCAAAGATGGTGCGACCAATCGCTCCTACTCCTTTCGGATTGTCCAGAACATCCAGACCAAGCCGTCGAGCAAATCGTTTGGTTATAAACGAAAATTGGCTACCACTATCAATGACCAGCCTTATCTTATGGTATACACCTCTTTTATCCTCTATCTCAGCCAAGGCGGTACCCAATAAGACATCTGGATCATCCACACGTGTAGAGTTGCAGCAGACAGGCGATTGGTCCATGCCCTTTTCCTGAGGAGTTGCAGCCAGCGTTGAGTCATGAGCTGAAGAGCGACCCGAATCAGATTTCCCAAGATGCAGCATTGCATGATGTCGCTCAGGACAGAACCGACAGTGCCATTGCGATTTACACTCCTTAGTGGCATGATTGCTTGACAAGCAATTCCGGCATCCATTCCACCGTTTGAGCATGTCAAAACGCTGTTTTGGAGAAACCTCAGCAAACCTTAAGCAATTCAATAGGCTGTGCTTTTCACCACAGACTATGCAGGACACAGAAGTCGACTTTGATTCACTCCTTTTCTGCTTACTGGAACTTGTCGAACTCTGATTAACCAACAAACTGGTTTTACGATGACTGCCAGGCGAAGAAATAGCTGGCTTCGTGGTTTTAGTAGAGGTAGTAGGGAAATTGGAGGTTACCCCCAAGGAAGTTGGATCAGCCAACTGAAGAGCTCGAACTCGATCTCTAATAAAGGTAGAAAGCTCTTCAAACGAAGGGAAAGGAGTATCCTTAAAATGAACTTCCAACAATTCACGGGTATATGGATCCAGAGCTCTAGAAGCCATATAGAATAGGATGAAGTCAGCTTCTTTTTCAATTTTAAGATGCCTAAACGCGGCAACATTCTCTGATACAATAGAGAGGAAGGAGGTGAAACTCTCCACTGTTGCTTTACTTGTGAGACGAGGGAAATTAACCACCTCGTTCAAGTAGGTAGTAGCCAGTAATCTTTTATTGTCATACTGGCTGCACAATGCCTGCCAAGCTAATGGGTAGTTTCCTGTAGTGACAGGCAGAGTTTGGATAACGGCTAAGGCAGGTCCTTTCAACGAGGATACCAAATAGTGAAATTTCTTCACTGGAACCAGAGCATCATCATCATGAATGAGTGACACAAAGATGTCTTTGAATTTAGGCCAACTCAATAAGTTCCCATCAAACTCAGGAAGGCTGATCTTGGGCAAATGATTCGATGAAGCAATACGAACAGAAGAATCGTTGAGAGGTATGGTGGTACTAAGCCTTGCAGCACGTTCTCCAGCCACAGTTGCATCCTTTTCAGACAGGGCAACGTAAGTAGAGTTGGCCTCATTGAAATACCTCTCCATGGTCTTAATCGTTACTGTATCTGTAGTAGTAGGAAAATCCTCAGGTGTACCCTGAGCTTCACATAAATCAGTCAGCTCATCGACCAAGGCTTCATATTTTTCATAGGATTTCTCCAAGGACCTAAACTGACCTTTGAAGGCAGTAACTTTACTGGTATCAGTGAGAGCTAACCTGCCCATATCATTGCATGCCTTGATTTTGGAAACCAGGTTAAAAATTTTCCTTTTTAATGAAGAAACTGACAATTCGTGAGATGGTGCCATGTTGATAAGTTTAACTGTTTAACTAACTATACACAATAGGTATTATAGACTAGAATAGGTTGGAAATAGAATAGAAAATTCAAAAACCACGTTCTTTGGTAAATGGTTACTGGAGTAAATTCACTCACTAAATAGAATTACTATAGAAGAAAATTCCAATAAATTCAAAATAGAAATCAGGCAGGTTATGCCTACTATCACAGAACAAAAATGGCAACCGTGCAAGATATTTAGGCTCACACAAAAAAAAAAAACAAAAAAAACAGAAGTACCTATTGAGCTTTCATATAGATATATAGAAAATACTGTATGAATCACACAGTGAAGATTATGTTCAAAGAACAAAAAAGTGTAATACACTATAATAGAAAAGGTAGGTATACAGAAAAATACTGTGTGAATCCCACAGTGATGATTCCTAGTTATGTTCAAAGAACAAGAGGGTAATACACTATACTAGAAAAGGTAGGTACATAGAAAATACTGCATGAGTCACACAGTGAAGATTGGTAGATATGTTCAAAACATGAGTGTAATACACTCAACTAGAAAAAGTTAGGTACCTATTCAATTGTCAGAAAGGTTTTCATACACAAACAACCCAGCTTGACAGAATAACAAATGATAAGGAACGTACTGATAACGTTACTTTGCCTTTTAATGACATGGATAGAAGAGTAACAATCTGCTAAGAGGATTAGATCAGATAAGATAGCTAGGTGGACTGTAAAAGGTTTGGGGTGGTTGATATCACTAATCCCTGGCTCGAGTGGACCAGAATGATCAGGCAATAAGACCTTGTGATCAGAGGTAAAAACATCTACCTATAAATTTTGTGAAGAGGAGGAATAATTATATGTTTTGTTGCACCATAACATATGATAATGAGAATGAGCAAGCAAGAGTATGATTGTGTTTGATTGAATAGTGGCTCCTTTACCTTGAACAGCAGATCCCAGGTGGTCCAGGTGGGGCAATGGCTGGTGCTCAGGCTGATGAAGCTGAAGTATCCCAGGATCCCACTTATGGCACTTATTATATTTCC
The DNA here is from genome assembly GCA_954871275.1 of Leptopterna dolabrata. NCBI lineage: Eukaryota > Metazoa > Arthropoda > Insecta > Hemiptera > Miridae > Leptopterna > Leptopterna dolabrata. The sequence goes on from OX940976.1 coordinate 14,463,805, forward strand.
TATAGGGTTACTGGGATCTAGGGTCTGCATAGGAATTACAAAGGATCAGTGGCCACTTGGTATTGAGGGAAAACTTAGGCTATGGAGAGATAGATGAAGGTAGGTGATGGCTGGTTGAGCACTATAGAGAGACTGGCTGTTCCCTGGTGAGACTTGCAGACCTGCAGGTTCCTGAAGGTTCCCAAGAGAGTGGGACAGTACTTATCTTGGGGTTATGACACTTTGCCCTGAGGTGATACCTTTTAGAAGCCCAGATAATTTCATCACTTGCTTGCTCACAGGTAACTACATTGTATCTGATTGATAATAAATAAGGGTAAACATAACAATAGAGCCAGGAACATTATTACTACAACAATAGGACTACCTACATTTTGAACTTGGTTCCAGATATAGATATGTGTTAGTATTAATAAGCTATTAAGTTAGTATAGTATAGTTTAATAAGTTAGTATATAAGTTAATTATAATATTATGAACGTGCGCCAACACCCACTTTTCCCCCATAACACCCCTGGGTGTATTCCGATCGGGCTGCCGAGCTTTGGAGCACAACTAGGACCAAAATGTGTTCCCAGATGGGGACTCAAACTGTGTGCAGAAGAGCGACGATTTTAGGCCAAAATTTAACGCAGATTTGTGGCTGAAACTTCGTTAAAACCTCAATTTTCCACTCTTTGGTCAAAATCGAGTTCATATTCGGTCTTCTCATCCTAAAAAACATGGAAAACGATATCTCAAAAGCTCATGTTACTAAAACACAAAAACACAAAAAATACCTATTTTTATACCCATTTTTCACTCATAACTCCCCTGGGTATATTCCGATCAGGCTGCAAGGTTACGGACACAAGTAGGGCTTAAATTGAGCATGTGTGCGAAGGAACGAATTTTTTAGACCGAAAATGAAGTCGGTATGCATGATACGGCGTACGGCGGACGGTTTCTGAATCTACGCACCTTGAAACATAAAAGAAACAATTTTGAGGGGGTTGTTAGAATAATTTTTTGCTGAGCGAATACATAGGTGTATTATTCACAGAATAATAAACCAAAATGGCGAAAACTCTAGCGTGTTATGTGCACATAGTATTTGTTATGATTTGTAAAATAGGTAGACCTATGTTTACTAATAGGCAACACTGGCAGCTTAGCCACCATACAAACTACGAGTATAATGTTTTAGCTCCAAGATCTTTGAATCCACGGAAAAGGTATATACAAACACACACACACATACAGACACCCCCCCCCCCCCTCCAGATCTAACGTTTTCAGGACGATACTGAAACTCCGGCCACACTTTTCTCAACATGTGCGGCGTAATCAAGAAGGTGACGGAAGTGTGATAGTGTTATCTTTGGGCAAAACACGAACTTCATTCAAAAAGCACATTACCGTATTTGCATATTTCAGTATGCAAACCCCTTCATTTGTAGTTACGTCGCGATATGCCCTGATAACAATTAAGGCATCCCTATAAATAACCATCAGTAATGCTTCCAAAAGCCCTCTACCGTCGACCAAAAGCAAATTAAATCCCGTTCAGCGTTGGGGCCCTTTGAATAAACCATTATTTGTCAAAAATTTTCTTCCATTTGCAATTTGGGCATATTATGTGTATTCATATTCAGCTCAATCGATGTAATATTATTGAGTTCTTAATTCGCTAGCTTTTTAAATATTCGCTCATCAAGTTATGGCCGTTTTTTTTTTTTTTAACATGAATGTTTTTGGGCTGGAGGATAATCTAAAATTTTCGACCGTCACCAAGAAGTGTAACGCACTACCGATAAACAGTACGGATTTCCATACACCTGATGTCCTAGAATGCAAGGTAGTTGTTTACTGAAGGCTATTACTAAGTTACTAGATTAACCGTGAGGCTGATTACATTCCTGTTTGACTTACAAGGATGAAATTCGAAATGGAGCCTCTGTAGGTGTGGGGAGTAAGAATGATGAGGTGAGGGCCCTCCATGGTCAGCTAAGTGAGCCCTGAGGCTAATTTCATTCCTGTTTGACCTAAGAGGATGAAATTCGAAATGGAGCCTCTGTAGGAATGGTACGAATGACGAGGTGAGGGCCCTCCCTAAGCAGCTGAGTGAACCTTTCTTCAATCCCCAAATTTGTCCGTTCACAACAACAACAACAACAACAATGTCGTGAGTCCCTCCCGGAACTACTCCTAGCAGATTTAAGTTCTCACAAATATTTCATAAGCCAAATTTAGTTCTTACCAAATAAACCATACGAGTGGGGAACAAGCCGCAGGAGTCAGAGCACAACCTGGGTCCCCACCATCCCCTACCAAATAGGGGATGGAGGGAGACGACTCCCAGTAACGTAAATACTCGCCTCCTTCGACTTTTCACTCATTCGACGCTTCCTCTAGCCGCTGGCTACTCTCTCTCTTCCTACCCTGCTCTCTCTCCTACAACCTAAAAGATCCTAGATGACGGTGGTGGTCAGCCCATAACCGCCTAGGCAAATTCTCCTCAAAAGATTCCAGATGACGGTGGTGATTCGCTCATAACCGCCTGGACACAACCTAGAAGATCCTAGATGTCGGTGGTGACTCGCTCATAACCGCCTGGGCAATTCCCTCACACCACCGTGATGAATATAAGCCAATTTTAAATTCATCACAAACAACAAATTGTAAGCGTAGCTCTCTCCATTTTCACGGGAAACGTTGAATGTGGACACGCAGTAAGGTGCTTTCAGTTCATGCGTCCAAAAACATGTCCATGATTCATTGTTTTTCCGCGAAAACGGAGAAAATGTATATGAAATGGGTTTGCCTCTATGAGAATTTTCTCTGCAATTTCCCCTATGAAGAAAATAAAATAGTGATGTGTTTTGTTTTATGGGACATCCTGCCTCACCTTCTGGGACAATACACCCCAGCTCGGGGCAAGAACAACCAGACAAGTTTTTCAAAACTGAAAAAATGCACTTGTAACCACATTTGACTTCACATTACTGAATACAAGACCTTTTGCGATAACAGGAAGAGAAACAAATAGAGAAAATAGAACCGAAAAAATAATAAACCAAAATGGGACAGCCTGCCCCGAAATCCCTTAGATGGAGGCTAAAATTGGTAATTTTTTTTTTTTTTTGGGTTCCAAAATCCTTTTCAAATGGTTCATTTCGAATATGGCATAGTATTTTCATTTTATTTCGTATTATTTCCACACTACTGGAGAGTGCGTAGAATATGCTCTCGAAAAATATATATATATTTCGCCAGGATTATATAAATTCAGCAAATTTCCTCCCAGTCCTCTCACTAGCGCACTATATAAATCTCGTTTTCTGGTAGATTGCCAAGGGACATCCGCGACTCCTTTTCAACCTCGTTCTGCAAGAAAGGGAATATAGATATAGAAGCACATTCAAAAACCGCTGCTTCGGTCTGGGAGCTATATTTTAGGTTTAGAGGTAAGTTCGCAAGGATGGCGAAGGGATTTTCTCCAGTGAAACGTGATGTCGCCGGAAGTCCAAGGCGAGCTATATCGCTGAAATATCGACAAACGCTTATCTCAGATTAAATAAAGGTGCACGGGCGAACCGTTCTGTTCCTCCCGAACAGGTGAGTTTGGAAGGAAAAAATAAAATAACCACGTACCCATTATTTTCGTAGAAGTTGGAAGCTCTCCAAAGATCTTTTCCTTTTCTTTTGAGGTATAATAGCAATTGGTGCCCGAGACTGTAAAACTATAAAATGGATGAGATACTTCGGGGTGGATCCCCAGGGTGAGTGTTTGTATGCACACCATCTTCAGAGAAAAATTTGATGTGTCTACTGGATGCGTCATAAAAAGGATTTGAAATTGTTTGAATACTTTGTAAGCTTGTCAACAAAATTGATACACCTGAAAATAACTATAACAATTTATAAGCCTTTAAATAAGATACGTTTACCAATTAAGGTGATTTTCAAGCGATCTTATTCTTTGAACCGTAATATCTATAGAGGAACAAATTTGGTTATATACCTACTTCAGGATAGGAACTTTATTTCCTACACTTTCAGCTGAAGGGTTAGGAAATGTCCGCCAATAAATGGGGTGCAAATGTCTTAGCAAAAAATTATTGTTGTATTGTTGAAAATGGAAACCAGGTGAGGATGACACAAAACGAGTCTGAAACGCCGTGTATTTTTTTCGTTTTCTGTTATTTTTTCATTCATTTTCTTCCCCGACAGAAAACCCAGAGCAACGTTGTTCTGGGCGCATAAGCCTACTTCAGGCGCGCCTTATCCCTTTTATTCTCATTTCGGAATTTATAGCGCTTCACTAAATATAATATGGCAACGCAGTGCGATTTGAAACCAAAAAGCATCAAAGTAGAAGTTCTGGTGTGAGTTGTGTGAGCCACCGTTCAAGAAGGACCCGTATTCACGCCGACACCTCTATTAAAACAAAAATAGCTCATCTTCCTATTTATATGATCCGGGTGGTACGGTGTTCCTCAGAAATTTAATCAGGATTTTTGGGGATTATAAGTAGAAATCTTGGCTGTAGTCGTTTCCCCACATTTTTCACCACTCACCACTGTCTTCAGCACCGCGTCTAATCCGTTCCGTCGTTATTTTGTCTCTGGCGCTCCTACCTTTCAATCTTCTGATAGGTAGGATTGCTGAAAATTCCTCAGGAGCTCTCTCCCCAAGTGATGCCTAAGAAGTCACGTCTTGATGAATACTAGCAGGTGTAGGATGAATAGTTTCACTGAAATCAGTATTAAAATGGAGCCAATGTTCGTAAAAGCTTAGAACTCTTGGCTCTCTTATTCAAAGTTGTTTCCACCTCTAAACACAGCTCAACGTGAGTGTTATTGACTACATGGATTAGAAATTAATTTATTAAATCATTGTTGTAAAAAAAATGGACGTGTAGAATCAGTTGGTAAAATAATGGTGCTTCAAAATTATTGAAAACAACAAACATTTCAACGTTTTTTCAACATTTCATGTTCGTGCAAGCGCAGACGGAAGTTACAGCGATTCTAATAAAATGTATACCAACTATCAAAGTACTATTCCTGATCGACTCTCCAATTTTGAAGTCATTTCAACGATATTTAAGGTAGTTATGATCGTTTCAAGTATTTCACGTTTGCCCATGCGCAGACGAAAGTTACAGTACGATTCAATGATTTTGATAAGGGAACATCTGCGGTCCAACCCGCGTATACCCTCAAAATTTCAGCTCTACGACTATTTTTCGCGTAGGTAGAAGCGTTACAAGGAAATGGTACCTAATCGTTTCATGTTCGCACATGCACAGACGAAAGTTACAGTACGATTCCAATGAAATTCATGTGGAACTATCAAAGTATTAATCCTGATCGACCCTCCAAGTTTGAACACGTTTCAACGATATTTAAGCTAGTTGTGGGCGTTTCCAATATTTTACGTTTGCGCATGCGCAGACGAAAGTTAAAGTGCTTTTTCAATGACTTTCGTATGGGACCATCTGTGACCTAACCCGCACCTACCCTCCAAATTTCAGTCCATGTCGACCATTATTTCGGGTAGTTATGGGCGTTAGAAGCAATTACCACAGGCAGGCATACACACGGACAAACATACAGACAGACAGAGACGGAACCAAAAATATTCCTATATGTCTGAAACGCAAAACTAGTGGAAATTTTCCTTTTGGAGGACATAAATTTTTTGTTTATTCAATGACGAATCTCTTCGGTAGTGAGGAAGCATAAACTCAGTTATAAAGCTTACCAGAAGTCACTCGAAATCGTTGAGAGAACGCGACTACGGGTGCGCTTGGATATGTGGAATGTAAACAAACCCTGTGAAGTGTATACGACCCACGTCCTACGGTGGGGTAACCATGAGTGTCCCGATGGGACATCCGATCCGCCATCCCGTACCAGAGCAAAGGTTGGTGTTGACGGTCATTCGGTACATTAAGCTCGTGAGGTGAACACGGGATAGTCCAGTCAAATTGGGTTAAAAAGTGGCGTTTCCGTAACAAAAGTGAGGGAGTAGGTTTCTCAACTGGTTTCTATGTTTTTTGGGTCGCTGAATCCGAATTTGAAAAGTGCTGACACCTACCTGGTCCGCGTCAGGTCGAAAAACGCAAAAAACCTCAAAATTATGGAGGTTGTTTTGGTTTTTCGTAAATATCATGGAAACGAGGTATCTGTCGTAAAATGTCACTCTTATCAAAGTTAAAGAGCATAAAATTCTGCGTCGAATGACCTCCCTAACGTCTTATTTTGATCAATTTCTATGACCACAATCGTCAATCAAAAAATGCCCTTTTTTTCCAACTTTTGTAAAAACAGCAGTAAGGTGACTTTTTGACGTGTGTGATTCGTAAATACTCATTCTATATGAAAAACTCAGAGAAACAAAATTGTAGAGCATAAAATTCTGCGTTCAGCGAGCACCTAAATTTTAAATTTGGATCAACCTATACAATATAGCGACAATTTTTCATTTTCTATCTAAGCGCCAATGTGACCATTACGAAGGGTTTCAACGGATATCACGCTGACAGTTCTTACGCATAAAATGATTCATAAATAGTATATATTTATACAGATATATATATATATGTATATATATATAAGGTTTCATGAATGACTCGCACATAGCTTGATTAGTGCAGTGCGTCCAAGGTCTTTCGTTTCTCCTCTTCAAGTTGGATTAGGTGCTTTCTTGTACAAAAAATATGGTTCGCGAAAACTTATCGATGTGCTGTCATCCCTCGGATTTTGTGCAGCATACAATGAGACTACCCGATTTGAAGTGTCAACAATAATGCGCCCTCCTCTGGCTGTAAGCCAACAAGCATTTATTCAAATGGTATATGACAACGCAGATTTCAACATCCAGACACTCGATGGACGTGTCTACCAAAAATGGATTGCTCCCTTTGCCAACAGACAAACCCCCCGCTCCTGACAAACTAATGCAGTCAATTTCATGCAAATGTCGCACAGATTGTGGTGGGCGATGCGGCTGCAGGAGATCAGGCCTTTTCTGCTCGCAACTGTGTGTAAACTGTGCAGATTTGTGTACAAATGTAGATGTCACTTCTGCATTCGAAGAAGAAGAAGAAGAAGATGATGAATTTGGAGATTCTTTTGTTGGCCAAGCCATACACAGTTTGCAAGGTATCTACCATTAAAATTCACCTGCTTTCAAATTGAATTTCATGTAATTACGAATTGATATGGTTGATGTGCCATGTTTTTCAACAGACAAATAACTGGATGTCAACTTTATTTTCAGGTGAAGAACTACTACCACCACAGCATGAAACGACGAGCCGACCAATCGACGAGCCTGGGCCATCGCCTGCCCCAGATATCAATATTGAGCCAGGCCCTACCTCATCAAAGCGGCAAAGAATTGCATAAATTTTTTTATTATATTTTTCTGTATCTTTTTGGTTATATGTAAATAGTATAAAATAGTAAATGGTATTTTAACAACAGTAAGAGTTATATTCGTTGAAACCCTTCGTAATGGTCACATTGGCGCTTAGATAGAAAATGAAAAATTGTCGCTATATTGTATAGGTTGATCCAAATTTAAAATTTAGGTGCTCGCTGAACGCAGAATTTTATGCTCTACAATTTTGTTTCTCTGAGTTTTTCATATAGAATGAGTATTTACGAATCGCACACGTCAAAAAGTCACCTTACTGCTGTTTTTACAAAAGTTGGAAAAAACGGGCATTTTTTGATTGACGATTGTGGTCATAGAAATTGATCAAAATAAGACGTTAGGGAGGTCATTCGACGCAGCATTTTATGCTCTTTAACTTTGATAAGAGTGACATTTTACGACAGATACCTCGTTTCCATGATATTTACGAAAAACCAAAACAACCTCCATAATTTTGAGGTTTTTTTCGTTTTTCGACCTGACGCGGACCAGGTAGGTGTCAGCACTTTTCAAATTCGGATTCAGCGACCCAAAAAACATAGAAACCAGTTGAGAAACCTACTCCCTCACTTTTGTTACGAGTAAACTCCAATTTGACTGGACTAGGAGGGGTCCTGTATACCGTAACAAGCAGTCATGTCGACCCGGACATCATGATCAACGACTTCAACTGTCGTGAGTCTCCTCTCCCTTTGAGAACCCTATCAGACATCGGAAGGTAAAAGTGGATTCGACCAACCGTGTCTAGTCGCTAGGTAGAACGATTATCATCTCAGACTATTTGTCAGGTGCAAACACCCATAAGATCAACGCCTCTATATTTCAAGCAAACGATGTGTCAAAAAAAATGAGGTGATAGAGACTAACTTCAAGTTTCGTCGAATGTAAGTAATTTCTAAAGGAAATATGCGTTCGAAGACCGAAAGTGTTCGATTACTTGAAATGGGTCAAAAATACCAAGCTAAATATCGTTACAGTAAACGCTGCAAATTATTACACAACGGTTTATTTTTTTCCTGTATAGATACCCCTATCAGCATAAGACTGATTTAGTGGGGTCGTTTTTTGCGGTGAATACCTAACTACCCACTCACGCACAAACGCAGCACGACAAAAATGCCACCAGATTGGAGATGTAAGCTCTCTAACGTTAGGCAATTACATTTACATGAATACGGATTGTTCCGACGCCCCCAACTCCTGACACGCCATTTCGGCCACAACTACTCCCCACCTGGTCATTTTTGAACTCCTGATGGTCTCTGAACCTAAGTAGGACATCGACATAATTATTCCCAAATGTTCACCTTACTTGGATGTATAGGCCATATGGTTCACAGTCATGTTCTGGAAGGTTTTCGGTGCAAAACTCAGGGCTTTACAGTGAACGAACGGCTGGACGTACAATGCTCCGGGTGGCCTCAAAAATCCCGAAGTTCGAGCTCAATTTAAGACCGTCATGAAAACCAGACCCTTCTATTGGAAGTTTTCGAGGTGCGGCGTTCTAAAAATGTAAAATCCCTTAGAGATGTACATATTTATGACTGACAGAAATGCCGAGCTTCGCGGACCAGCTGGACTCCAGATGTGACCCACAGACCAAATACTTTAACTTTGGTTCATGGTAACTAAGGAAAGCGTGAAGTATGGCGGACGGGCAGAAATGTGTTTATTCCATTTTTGGATTCTCCGTACCCCTTGAAACGGAAAGCATCAAATTTTGAGGGGAGTTGAATATATACCTATATATATAAATGCACATATGTATGTATATATACTACCTATATAATTTTTTGTGTGCTCGCTTTAAAGGTTCGTTATTGAAAATGGTAGAAATGGTGGGAATGGTAGGAATTATTGAGAATGGTAGGAATAGGGTGGTAACTCCAGACAGAAAGAGACCAATTTATTATTATTGTAAGCAGAAATACTATTGCGCTAAAAGTGGGTCAAAGTTGGGTTATTCAGCATGGAAAATTGTCCGACGTCGGAAGAAATTCCACTTCAGGTATCAACAACAATACGAAAACGCTGCAAATCCCTGCACAACGGTTTATTATTTTGTATAGAATACCCTTCTGTTACAGATCACAGCTCTATGTATAGATAACCCGTCTATATAATATGATATGTACTATTCTATTATATGCATATTATGTAGATCGCAGACACTCCGTAGGTTAGTACCTAACCCCGTACTCGTTACTAGGTACCTACCTAAATCACGAGTTAAATGTTGCTAAAATAATTCTGCCGATGACAAACAGTACCTAACAAAAAGAAACACACATAATGAAGTTCTGAAAAGAAATTGTTGATGAGGAGTGAAAAAAGTTGCAAAAGTACCTACCAACAAACTCCAGCCCCTTCTACGTAGATGGTATAATTTACCGTTGTGTAATAATTTACCGTTGAGTAATGATTTACCGTAGTAATAATTTACCCATCAATAATACTTCAACGTTTGTTCAAGTTTCACTACCTACCAACAAACTCCAATAGAGCCATCATTTTTCAAATTAAATAATATCACAGAACAACCAACTCGACTTCATACTCCGCCAATATAATCAGATGATCCCTACCAATGATGGCCAGGCCTTACTGTGAACGAACGGCTGGACGTACGATGCTCCGGATGGTCTTAAAAAACTCGCAAGTTCAAGAACTATTTAAAACCGTAAAAATATTTACGTAAAAAAATGGTATAGGCGTTTTGAAAATTTCAACCCCTATTTTGAACCCCTTAGAGATGACTCACAGTAACGTCGAGCTTCGAGGACCAACTAGACGCCGAACGGAACCTATAACCCGAATTTCATCAATTTTTTTTCATGGTAACTAAGAAAAGTGGCCCGTACGGCGTACGGCGTACGGCGTACGGCGGACAGACAGAAATATTTTTATTGCAGTTTTGGATTCTACATATCTTGAAACGTAAACCATCAAATTTTGAGGGGGGGTAAGAATTTTTTTTTTCATGCTCGATTCCAATGGTTCATTATTGAAAATAATAAACCAAAAGTCAGTCAACCCTGAAATAAATTAGGGTTTTTATGATTAGAAATGTTGGAAAACGTTTCAGACCGCGGATATCAACAACCCGCGATCCTAAGCCGCTGAATTGTTCGCTCGTAATTGGGACCGTAGTTGTGTCCCGAAACTTTGCAGCCTGATCGGAATATACCCAAGGGTATAATTGTGGCTGAACAATGACCGTAAAGTAGGGTTTTTGGTGTTTCAGTAACATGGCTTGTGAGGTATCGTTTTCCACGTTTTTAGGACTAGTAGACCGAATATGCAGTCGATTTTGACCAAGGAGTGGAACATTGAAGTGCTAACGAAGTTTTAGCCTAAAATTTACGTTAAATTTTGGTCTAAAACCGTCGTTCTTCCGCACACAATTTTGGGTTCCAATTTGGGAGTACATTTGGGTCCTAGTTGTGCTCCGAAGCTCGGCAGCCTGATCGGAATACACCCAGAGGTGTCACGGGGACAAAAAAGTTTGTAAAAATAGGGTTTTCGAGTTTTTTTGAGGTTTTAGTGAACATGAGCTTGTGAGGTATCGTTTTCCATGTTTTTTAGGGCAAGAAGACCGAATATGAAGTTGATTTCGACCAATGAGTGAAGAATTGAGGTTGTAACGAAGGTTCAGCTCCCTGAATTCATTTTTTATAAGTCAAAAACCTGGGAAGTTTTCTGAAATCACCATAAATTCGTATAATAACACTAGAAGTATTATGAACAGGTGAATCAAGACAAATAAATGGCACTATTAATAATCAAAGATAATTTGTTAAAAAAATAGGAGTGTAATTCTTGTTTTTGGAGGCCAAAATTGGTGGAAACCATCGAATATAGCTATTTCAATTACTGCACATGAAAGAAACAATAAATGAACAGCCAACATTTCTGTAGGTATGTTCAATAGAATAACAAACCTATGTGACCAGGAGTTTGCAGCGTTTTTAACTTGGGAATTGATAAAAAGTAGAGCAAACCGCTTAATGAAAAGTTGAGCAAATGAATGGTGTAGTTACGTGTATTTAGAGCATTTTTCACATAAACAAGGTACCCATGTACTTCCTGAAGTGTGAAATTGATTGAGTGACAGATTGGAGAGGATAATCGTGAGGTAATCTGTTTGAAAATTAAAACAAAAGGTTGTTACTTGATCAAATCGGTGGAAAACCGGTAATACGGCTCTGGTAGATAAATCCATTACGCTCTGAGCTCGAGAGGGCACTTCACGAACCATCAGTGGCATCAGTCCCTTGACCGCCATCTGGCTCAGTATACGCCTCGCAAGCTGATTGCTGTTTGATTAATTAGTACAAATTAAACACGGCGTGGAGGGGGGTTTCACCCGTCGGTTTTAGGTTAAACAGATAGGTTATCATAATGCGATCAGACCCGATATGCGGGGCGAGGGCAGATCAAAGTAGCAGGAGTCCCTCAGGTGATAGCGGGTGGAGTGGAAACGCTTAACGCGATATCAGGCGTTGTTATCTGAAGGGTATTAGGGCAGATAAGCGGGGCGTGACTGCAGTCAGCGGCGCGGAATGGGCACCTCACCAACACAACCTTCAACCGCCCTGGTTAATTATGTAACTGATACTTAGTAACCTTATAAATCACTTGATACAATATTAGCACTTCACCTGACGTTCATACTTTCAACACGTTGTAGCACAACATAATTATGCGACACCAAAATATATTATTCAATATAATGTCATACCATTGAGGGGACACACAAGTCGATTTTGGTCAGAAAAATTATTCCGGTCATTTTTGGAATTAGAATACCTAACTTGAATCGATTTCATTAAGAAATAATGTAGAAATTCGGTGAATAGAAGTGCTCCAATGTGAAATCTAAACATGAAAGCTCCCGTTCCAATTCCTAGTCTAAGCGCCCACAAGCTGCGGGCCACTAAGTACAATAAATTATTATTACAGTGAAATCCCTCTATAGTGGTCCCGACGGGACCAAAATAAGTGTCCATTATAGAGGGGGGGGGGGGGGGCCCTCTATAGTGGACACGCGTCTGACCAAGAGAAGTGTCCACTATAAAGGGATGTCAACAAATTCCAACGTATTTTTTAAAATATTGTTTTGCTATTTGGTGTGTACACCCATAAATTTGTAAAATTTCTCAAAAATAGGTACATAGATACTTTAGTATGTATAAAAATTATACTTACAACAATTAGTGTATTGTTAGGTCAGAAATACGAGAATATACCTATGGATAAATATAGGTACGAATAAATAAAATTTTATAATTTTGATTCTGAAAAAAAATTGGAGAATCGAAGACTCTCCAAGATTCCGTTTGATTCGGTGATTTCCTGTTCTTGATGCACTGACACTTCTCACGAGTGAAAACTGCGACTGGCGACGGAAAGAACGTATGTAGGTAATTTCCGTACAATAGGAGAGTGTCATTGGGTCAGGGTCAAATGAATCCAAATGATGGCCAACGGAAACAAACAAAAAATGAATTCGGACGATGTCAAGCAGAAAATCAACTCGTCAGATCAAACGTAGCTGTCAGATAAGAAAAATGTACTTTTCTACACGTCTAAACGGGTCAACTGTCCACAGCGAGGGGTTCAGGATGACGAAATGGGTATCCACGTCCACTATAGAGGGTGTCCACTATACAAGGATTCAAATACATTGAATCTCCTATCTCTACACCGGGACAAAGGCCAAACTGATCCACTATACAGCGGTGTCCACTAAGAGTCCTACACTGTATTTTTCAGGATTGCACACCATTGGCATGCTATTATTATTATTATTATTTGATTTACTGCACTGTGTTTTACAGGATTACACAAATTGGCGGGCTAAACTAGCAAGGCCCATTATTATTATTATTATTTGGTGGTCATCACCCGTGGGGGGTAAAAAGTGCCACGGGGTGACGCGAGTGGGGGTCCTATTCCCACCCGCAAGTGCATGTGGAGGGCTCAGTGGTCGGGCATAATAGCCTCCCCCAAAACACGAAGCAATCAGCACGGCCTTCTGCATGTCCTCATAAAGTCCACCGGGCAACCCAAGAATCCTCAAACTTTCATGGAGTTTCTTGGGTATCACCCCAGTGGCAGACAAGACCACAGGAACGATCCGTACCACCTCCTGCTCCCACATCGTCCTTATCTCGTTAGCAAGGGATAAATACTTATTTACCTTCTCCCTGTGCTTGGCTTCGAGGTTTGATGTGAGAGGTACAGAGATGTCAATTAGGTAGGTCGTTCCCTCCGCCTTGTTCACAAGGACAATATCAGGCCGGCGCGCGGTGATTGGCAGATCGGTCGGTAGCTCCTTGTCCCAATACATCTTGTAATTTTCATTCTCCAAGTACCTGACTGGCTCATACTGGAAGTAGCGCGTCCTGTCCTGAACGAGAGCGTGCTTTAAGGCCAGCTCTTGATGGACTATACGCGCCACCATGTTGTGCCTATACAGGTACTTGGTGGGAGCAAGGGCCGGGCAACCCGCCAGGACGTGATCTATTGCCTCACCAGTGGCTCGACAAATGCGACACACGTCCTGTACTCGCTTGCCAGATGATATACTTTCGGCAGTTGCGGGTCGCCACGACCTGGTCCTGTATGGCGATCATGAACCCTTCGGTTTCGACATACAGGGAACCAGTCACCAACCATCTGCAAGAGGCAGAGCTGTCGACAGTGGGGGATAGGAGCTGTGAGCGGAATCGCCCATGCAGCTCCTTCGCTCCCCAGGCCTCACCTTTGGCCACATCCTCAACCACTTTCCCAAGAGGGTCAGCATTGGGCACGCACAGACTGAGGGGGGTAATGCCCTCGTCCACCTGACAAACTGCGTTTGCAATGGGGCTGACGGTAACGCGACCAAGAAAGTACTCCCGAAGCCCGCCCGCCTGCCGATAGCAGAGGTTGGAGATGTCAGGGAATCCCCGACCCCCAACACTGCGTGGAAGCGTGACTCTCTCACCTGCCGACTTGGGGTGATGAGCCCGGAAGGCAGTCGATTGAGTCCTGACTAGGCGGTCCAGGGCAGCAAGCTCCGAGTCACGCCACTTCACAACCCCAAACGAGTATGTCAGCAGGGAGGCTGCATAGATGTGAATGGCCCTGACCATTTCAAAGAAAAACGGAGTTATTGAAAAATAGTATATTTCCACTAATACACGAAAAACGCAAAAAACACTGTTATACCGGTTTCGGTATAACCACTGAGCCCTCCACATGCACTTGCGGGTGGGAATAGGCTCTTGGGCCCCCCACGTGGAAACCGGTATAACAGTGTTTTTTGCGTTTTTCTTGTATTAGTGGAAATAGACTATTTTTCAATAACTCCGTTTTTCTTTGAAATGGGTTTCCACGGTTTCGTCGCGAGTGATTTAGTTCGGCCCTGACCATGTTGCGGGAGTTGAGACCTGACTTGAGAAGTGCCCAAAGTCTCGAGCGAAACCTCTCAGTCAGAGTCCGCTTGATGGAACCTTGGTCAAGGCCGGCAGCCTCTGCGTACCCTTAGTACTTGTAACACTGACCCTCCTCCAGGGAATCGATTGAGGAGGCGGATGATCGAAGCAAAAATGGCTCAACCTCCGCAAACTCGCCATGCTTGAGGGTGCTCAGCCTGCATTTATCGACTCCAAACCTCATATGGATGTCTGTACTAAACTCCTCAGTCAGATGCAGAAGGTAATCCAACTGACGCCTGGTAGAGGCAAACAGCTTCAGATCATCCATATAGAGCAAGTGGCTAACTATTGTGAGACGGTCTCGTCCACCTTGGAAGTACTTCAGCTTCCAGCCCACTTGACTCCTCTGGAGGCTACGGGAAAGGAGGTTCAGCGCAACACAGAACAGCAGGGCGCTCAAAGAGTCCCCCTGAAATATACCACGCATCACCCTTATCTCCCCCGCATCCATTAACCCAGAAGAAGTACGAAGCTGGAGCCGAGTACGCCACTCGCTCATGAGGCAACGGAGCAGGCTGACAAGATGTTTGTCAACTTTGTACATTTCCAGCACCCTCAAGATCCATGAGTGAGGCACACTGTCGAACGCCTTGGCATAGTCGATGTAGGACGTGTAGAGGTCCAAGTTCCTACGCCTCGCCAGACCCATAACCACCCCGTCAATGGTAAGCTGCTCCTTACAGCCCATAGAGCCCCGAACACATCCTTTCTGCTAATCGGCCAGGATGCCGTGGAGCTCAAGGTGGTCGCTGAGCTTTCTGCAAAGTACAGCTGTAAGGAGCTTGTATTCCACCGACAGACAGGTGATCGGCCGAAAACTGGCCGGGTCTGTGGTAGGGCCTCCCTTCGAGATAAGCTGCGTCAGGCCCATACAGAACTCCTCAGGGAACTCAGATGGTCGCCTTATGGCCTCCAAGAAAGCCCCCGCAAGAGCAGCATGGGCAGCCTTGAACTTTTTGAGCCAGAAGTTTTGCAGCTTACTCGGTCCGGGTGCCCTCCAGCTGGCAAGATCGGCAATGGCCTGCGACACGTCCTCATCAGTGATTTCGATGGGGACCATGGATGGGAAGATGGTTTGAAATAATAAAAACGGGGAGTTATTTAAAGGTTGTCTATTTCCAGTAATACATGAAAAATACACTGTTATACCGGTTGGACCACCGAAACCGGTATAACAGCGTATTTTTCGTGTATTAGGTACTTGAAATAGACAGCCTCTCATAACTCCGTTTTCTCCTTTGAAAACGGTTTTCTTCATTGAAACTTTTCGTAGCTTCTTTGAAATGGGTTTCCAGATTTCATCGCTAGTGATTTAGTTCGTAAAGATGGTTTGTTTAGACCAGTGGTCCGCAACCTTCTTTGAGTCACTGCACCCCTTTTCTTGACGGCCTCACCCTGCGGCACCCCGTCATACAAACACAAGATTTCGCGGTGTAACAAGTTGGGAATAGAAACAAGTTTTCAGTAGAGGACAAAAACTCTAATTAATAGGTAGGTAAAATGGTAATTCTTTTCTTTAGTGGTAACTTAAATCAATGAGATATTTTTCCTCGATGTTTTCGGCAAATGTCCGGGATTCTAGGAGGTAGTTGGGAAAGGCAAACCCTCATGTCGTCCTCTAACGCTTTCCAACATTCTCTGCCGTTTATTCGTTTTCATGGTCGCAAGTGTCGCACATCCACGAAGTTGAGAACTGGAGAAGGATGTCGATTGCTTTCTTCGACAGCTGAGGATATTCTGCTGTAACGTCAATTCAAAACCTGTTCAGTGGGACGTCATTGAACTTGAGGTGTAGAGTTCGGTAGTTTCTCAAATCAATAAATTCGGTTTGAAGTGTCATGTCTTCTTCTACTTACAACATGGTGGAAAACGGATTTCGAATCCAGTCATAATGTTTGATGTCCAGGTCCGGAAAGTATTTGTCAAGAGCCAGTTTCAAGTCCAGTAGGTGGTTTGTAATGCCTTGTAAAATAGGAGGGTTCGAGTTTTCTTCACCAGAAAACAGTGGAAACATATCAGTGAGCCCTTGTTCCAAATTATTCAGCCACGTACCGATTTTCTCTCCAAACGCAGAAAGTTTGTCTGTACACGATAGAATACTGTCAGAAGGACCTTGTAGACCAGAACTGACAGCGTTCAGGTGCTGAAAAATGTTAGCCAGGTAGGCTAGTCTCGTCCTCCAGTCGTCGTATGTCAAGAGAAAGAGAGCACAAAAATCGTCATGACCTCGGGACGGGGGAAAAACAAAACAAGGGAGAATGAACTTGCTGTTGCTCTGCACTTCCCATCAAATCATGACAGATACCACGTTGGCACTAGCTCTGCCTTCCGGCTGCTTTTATAATACGTTGTTTCACACATATCCTACTATGTAGCGAATCTGTTGGTGTTTTGGGATGTGTTTAGTTCCATATTTTTTTTTTTTTTTCGATTTTCTCATATAATAAATTATACAACAAGTTATTCCGATCTTAAAATCTTGCGGCACCCCTGGACGGGGCTCACGGTACCCCAGAGTGCCGCGGCACCCCGGTTGCGGACCACTGGTTTAGACCATTGAGTTGTGCTGTGGCAGTTCAGCGGTTTTCATGTTCGCTCATGCGCAGTCGCTACTACTGATAGGAATACGGCAAACTCGTGTGGGACCAGCTAGGACTTAACCCCGATCTACAGTCAAAATGTTAGCCAATTTGGACCATTGGGTCGTGAGTTATGGCGGTTCGCAGAAATTCGTGAGCACAAACAGTACTTCTCAACTACCTGAAAGAGCTGAAATTTGTTTTTATTTTTTCGACAGATTCGTATTTATTTTAGCGTGGTCGAAATGGGGAAATCCGCTTTTTCTCCCCTCAGTGTAATGAAAAGTGTCAAAAAGTGTAAAAACGAAAACATAAGGCCTCGGCGACTTCTGAGTGGTAAAAGGGGGAAGGAAAAAGCGTGCGATGTCATCTGTTACCTATTTACCGTGGGAATCGAGAGGGAGATACATACCAGTTGACGTCACTTGATTTTTCTTTAGCTTATTCCTGCCAAACTACTTGGATTTCGCAGCTGAAAATTAGGATACAGGGGTTTTAGAGGGTGCTGAATCCGATTCTGTTGTCAAAAGCAGCAAATACCGACCCATGTCCACTCCTTATTGTCCATGCATCTGATACTGAGTTCGAACCCGTCTGAACAAGCCAAAACAAAACTTTTGGTAGGTAAATGCAGGGACTGTAAGAAATCATCACTATGCCAGTCCACTTCTACACTCTGTAAACCTCTTTGAGTCCGCTCATTTCAATATCCTTGTAATGGAATGGATCCCTTTCATTCGTATTCCGTCTTTTTTTTCGCCTTTTCCCTTGGTCTTGCACAATTCAACGGCAACCCGCCTCCCAGGAGCAGACGTGATTGGTAGATGCCACTTCCTCACCCTGGGGAAACGCCGGAGCTTTCAGTTCTGTCACGGCCATAGGATCTGGTTGGTCCCCTTCACCTCCGCCCTGTGAATTTGGTTGACGGAAAGGTGAAGGCACTCACACCTTTGTAGACACCGCCTTTCCACGCAAACTTGTGCCGTATCATGCTCTATTCATCGCTCCCCTCAGATTCCGGCTCTTCCTGTAATCCCATTTATCCCCACTCTGAAACGATATACAGGGTCTCCCAGAGGGCTCCCTCCCCCGCCGTCAGCACCGTGTGATGAAATTTGAGCGTACTATTGCCATATCCTATCTCAGATAACATCAGTTATGGGTGTCTAACGATGATGATCACTTGGATTATAGCCACCCATAATCGTACCGTATACTCCTGGGTATCGTCATTTGTCATGTGACCTAAAAGGAGTATCACTTCTCCATGTTTCTTCATAACCATCTAACTTTAACCTCCACCAACCTATCCAGAATTTAAACTATTTAGGTATAAATATTGTATCCTTACAATGAAATTGTCCCTCATGTTTTTATTGGTATACACCAACGAATATTACAAAGGCCAGAGTGCCTGTGTTTAGTTAATCAGCTTAATATGTAGTTTGGATGCTCTCTCTACTGCTCTGAAATTATATTAGAATTTTGAGAGGGATCCCGAGCGTCAGCCAATTCTTTACTTTTCGTCCAAGGCATTAATTCGCTTTATTTTTGAACTTCGTCAGGTCTGTTGCAAACAAGAAAAGCGCTGCAAATTATTACACAACGGTTTATTATTTACCTGTGTAGATGCCCCTTCTGCGTGGATCGCTGTTTTCTGTGGTCAGTACCTAACCTACTCTCGTGCTCCCCCCAGGAAAGCCCTAAATCAAGTGCTAGGCCAGCCCGGGAATAACAGTGTCATAAAAATGCGCGGGATTCAATAATTTAGTCATTATTATTTGTTGTTATTCATGAATCATAACATTTGTTCAAATTGGAAAATTACCTGTCACCAAAATCCAAAAGAGCCATAATTCTTCAAATGAAATAATGTCACCAGCAAACTCGACTTCATACAGCCATCCGTGATTATAGTCAGGCGTTCCCTAGCAGTGATATATGGCCGGATTTATACCGTTTCATTCACGATCATGTTCATAACTTTTCGGCAAACGAACAGCTGGTCGTACAATGGTGCGGGTGGTCTCAAAAATGCTTTAGTTTAATCAATTTAAAAACTTAAAAAAAACCATACCGATCTAGTGACAGTTTTAGAGATACGGCGTCCTGAAAATTTCAACCCCTATTTTTCACCCCTTAGAGATGATTGGCAGTAACGCCGAGCTTCGCGGGCCAACTAGACCCCAAACGCGACCTACGAACCAAATTTCATTCATTTTGGTTCATGGTAACTAAGGAAAGTGCGAAGTACGGCGTGCTGACAGAAAGACAGACTTTTGGTTTATTATTCCGCGAATAATACACCTATGTAATCGCTCAGCAAATAATTTTTATAACACCCCCTCAAACTTTTTTCTTTTCCGTTTCAAGGTGCGTAGATTCCAAAAATGCAATGTCCGTCCGCCGTACGCCGTATCACGTGTACAGGCTTCATTTTCGGTCTAAAAAAGTCGTTCTTTCGCACACACGCTCCATTTGGGCCCTAGTTGTGTCCCGAAACTTTTCAGCCCGATCGGAATACACCCAGGGGTGTTATGAGTGAAAATGTGTGTAAAAATAGGTACTTTTTGCGTTTCAGCAACATGTTGGTAACATGAGCTTTTGAGGTATCGGTTTCCATGTTTTTTTGGACGAGAAGACCGAATATGAAGTCGATTTTGACCAAGGAGTGGAAAATTGAGGTTGTACCAGATTTTCAGCCCCCATAATTGATTTTTTATGAGTCAAAAACCTGCGAAATCGTCTGAAATCACCATCAATTTGTAGAATAACACTAGGAAAAGTTTCAACACGTGGATCAATACGATTAAATGACACTACCAGTGATCAATGATGATTTAAAAAAAAAAAAAGGAGCGTACCTAATTTACGTTTTGGGGGCCAAAATTGGTGGAAACCATCAGAAATAGCTATTTCAATTATTTTGCATGAAAGCAACAATAAATGAAAAGCCAAAATTTCTGTAGGTATGTCCAGTAGAATAATAAACCCATGTGACAAGGACTTTGCAGCGTTTTTTTTTTTGTATTTTCGGATTCTACATACCTTGAAACGGAAACCATCAAATTTGGGGAGGGGAGGGGGGGGTCTTAAAAAAAGTTCCATGCTCGATTCCAAAGGTTCATTATCGAAAATAATAAACCAAAAATGTCTGTCCATCAACCACATTTTACTACCATGAGAGGTAGTACCTCTTACTTCCTGTAACGTATTTACCGTATTCGCTAACCATATTAATTAAATTACTTTAAAAAAAAGTCACACCCATCTCTTAGCCGTGTAGTTTGCATGAAAGCTTACTACTCAAGTTGTCTTTGAGTGATATGTTTTCTTATCTGATTTTTTGAGGAAGAATATCGATGAGACTATTGAGAGGTCTTCAGCTTATGACGTTTTTCAGCACTGAGGAGGTCAACGCAGGTCCTAAATAAGAAGGCATAATTAGAAAAAACCTATATAATTATCGATCCAAGGCTCATCCGTAGGTTATTCAAACATACCTGTTACGGTTTTCCAAACAACAGTGTCTCTACGTGTGATTGTGTGTGTCTTGAACCTATTAATACCCTGTACAGCTGGCATCAAAACGTACACACATTGTGCGTGCACGAGTAGTGTGCGAGCGTGAAATGTTCAAAGCAATCAGTAAATTGAGAGGCGGCAGTGGGGCAGTGTGTATAGACAAGGTGGCTGCCCAACCTTCCAGCAGTAACCCCACACCACAAGCTTTGTTCACATACAGGCTACGCAGTTTTACCTCAATTTAAAATGAAGGTTCATCAAGGAACAATGAACTGGGGATTCGTTTGCCACAAAAAGCCGGCACCAACAGTGTATCCGGTAGACGGAAAAAGATGAACAATTGTTTCCACTATTTTCATCCCCTTTCTCTGGCTCTAGCGGAAAAGACCGCTTTTCATCAAATACTTCGCTCAAAAAACCCTGTTCTGTAACTATTCTCATAACTGTAAGACCACTGAAAACATAACTGCGTTGTAAACATGACTATAATTGAGTTCATAATAATCCGAATACAAGTATTCTCTCGACGGCCTGATGATGATTTCCTTACATCGAAAGCGCTTGGCTCCAGTACTCAACCAGCTAGTGACGACGGACTCCTCCGGAAGGTATGGTAATACTACTTCTTACAGTAGCGGAAATAGTCCTTTAGATGATTTAAATACTTTTTTACAATTCAGAAAAGAAGGTCAGTGATACAATTCAGATAAGAAGTGATGTGTTAGCCACGGATTGATATGTACGTGTCTTCCGGGCTTGTTGTCATTAGTGAAGCTCAAAAACTACTCTGTGGTAGGTATTTAACTGATATGGACTTAGTAGATCACGTATCAAAGAGGAAACCGGAGTTTCGCCATACATAGTGATCGTTTCCGAGCTTCGTAAGAATAATACTGTACCTTGAAACAGAATGGGTGTGGACGTCATCCATGACGGATGACAGAATAAATCGAGGCGCCGCTCCCCGGAGCCGTAGTGGCACCGACAGCTACAGCAGATTTTGATGGACTAGCACAGTGGCTCCCAACCTTCTAAGTAAAAGCCTGTCAAACGTTTGTCAGTTAGTCTTGTATTGTCATTTAGTCAGAAAAACCTCCTTGCTTAGGCATTTCATTTTTGTAGCCTTCAGAAAAAAAGTTGACCGTTTTTAGCATGCAGAATCGTACTTTTCCAACGATCCACGGTAGGCAGTATGACAGCATTATTTTATATGTTAATATCAATTATCACTTCAATATAACCAGTGTGGAGCTGTTGATACTGTTTCATAGAGCAAAACTGTACTTTTGGTTTATTATTCTGTGAATAATACACCTATGTATTCGCTCAGCAAAAAATTTTTATAACACCCCCTCAAACTTTTTTCTTTTACGTTTCAAGGTGCATAGATTCCAAAAATGCAATGTCCGTCCGCCGTCCGCCGTATCACGTGTACAGGCTTCATTTTCGGTCTAAAAAAATCGTTCTTTCGCACACATGCTCCATTTGGGCCCTAGTTGTGTCCCGAAACTTTTCAGCCCGATCGGAATATACCCAGGGGTGTTATGAGTGAAAATGTGTGTAAAAATAGGTACTTTTTACGTTTTAGCAACATATTGGTAACATGAGCTTCTGAGATATCGTTTTCTATGTTTTTGGGGACGAGAAGACCGAATATGAAGTTGATTTTGACCAAAGAGTGGAAAATTGAGTTCTACCAAATGTTCAGCTCCCAGAATTGATTTTTTATGAGTGAAAAACCTGGGAAATCGTCTGAAATCACCATCAGTTTGTATAATAACACTGGAAAAAGTGTCAAGACGTGGTTCAGGACGATTAAATGGCACTACCAATGATCAAAGATAGTTTAAAAAAAAAGAAAAAAAAAGAGCGTACCTAATTTGTGTTTTGGGGGCCAAAATTAATGGAAACCATCAGAAGTAGCTATTTCGATTATTACGCATGAAAGAAACAATTAATGAACAGCCAACCTTTCTGTAGGTATGTCCAATAGAATAATAAACCCATGTGACAAGGACTTTGCAGCGTTTTAAAACTATTTTCTATGTTATTGATTTCTACAAAGGTTTTTTGAACTTCACTCCACTGTCGCATAAAATCGCAAGTGAAACCAGACATTCTGTAGATTTTGAATCTGTTTTCGAAACCTTTATTTCTCTTGACTATGGCCATGGAATTCCTTATTAAATGTTGTACAAATCGCAAATTTTCGTGAAAATTACGCTAGATTTACTTACCTCCTTCAGGGACATCCATAATTTATCATCCCCTGATAAATATTGCACGATATTGTCAATATTACATCATCAATAGTAGGTACCTAATTAATTTATATTGGAACAATAATGTATTATTGTACAACAAGATCGGGTAGAATGAAATTTATTGGGAGAGATTTTTACATTCGTAGTTTTGACGGAACCTTTGCTCTGTTTTCTGTATTTACTCTTTCAAGAACGGCCTTTGAAAGTTAATTTTGGTTTATTATTTGCAATAATAAGCTCTGGAATCGACCATGAAAAAAAAAAGTTTAGTCCGTCTCAAAATTTGATGGTTTACGTTTCAAGGGACGTAGAATACGAATATCGAGTAAAAAAATTTCCGTCCGTCCGCCGTACGCCGTCCGCAGCTTTTTCCTTAGTTCCCATGAACCAAAATTCACGAAATTTTGTATATAGGTCCTGTTTGGGCTCTAGTTGGTCCGCAAAGCTCGGCGTTACTGTCACTCATCTCTAAGGGGTGAAAAATAGGGGTGGAAATGTCCAGAGTATCCCTATCTCTGAAAATTGTATTTTGAGGTGTATGTTTTCTCGCATTTTTAAATAGCTTGATTTTTTCTGAACTTTTGAGACCATCCGGAGCATTCTAATATGTTACCACAAAATGTGCTATACAATGTGCCGCAAAGAGCAGGGTTCATGCGAAGAGCGCACATCCCTGGTCTCCTGGTAGCTAGACTTTATAGCGCAGTGGTCTAACCGACGAATCGATTTGTTAAAGTTCCCGAGATCGAAACCCTACCAGAATCGAATCCACTCTACACATACACCATACACAAACCACTCTACATCAACAATTTCCCTTCAGAACTTCATTATTTGTGTTTCTTTTGGCCATGTTAGCTACAGTTTGCCATCGAAAGAATTATTTTAGCAACATTTAACAAGTTGATTTATGTACGTACCTAGTAACGAGTACGGGATTAGGTACTAAGGTACGGAGGGTCTGCGATCATACAGTATGTATAGAATAGTACATATAGAAGGGTTATCTATACAGAGGGCTGTGATCTGAAACAGAAGGGTGTTCTGTACAAAATAATAAACCGTTTTGTAGGGATTTGCAGTGTTTTTACATTTCCGGCCATCAGAATAGCGTAACAACTATCTACCCTTTCGTGAAATCATGAAACCGTAACATGACTTTTGGCCACCTAGATCGGTCACATTGCCTTAGATCGCGATCTAAGTAGTGAGACTTGGGAGACGAAGACCGCTGGTGTTCTACCACTTCGCAGCCTCCTTCTGAACCGAAAGCTCTCGACTGGTCTCTCGCTTTCCGCCCCTTTCAGACCTAGGTACCTAAATACTTAGAATTATACACCTAGAAATATACTCGTAGTGTAGGATCCTAATTTGGTCTCCTCTTCCAACAGCACAGCACAGCACGACTCGACGACTGTCCCGATCGTATTGTTCGCTTGGGTTTTATTGAATTTTCCCTCCCCTTTTCTAATTTGGATTTATTGTTTTCAATAATGAGCCTTTGGAATCGAGCATGAAAAAAGGAAATTCCCCCCCTCCCCCCAAAGTACGTAGAATCCAAAAATGGAATAAACAATTTCTGTCCGCCCGCCGTGCGCCTTCTTCGCACTTTCCTTATTTACCATGAACCAGAGAATGAATGAAATTTGGTTTGTAGGTCCCTTTTGGGGTCTAGTTGGTCTGGGAAGCTCGGCTTTACTGTCAGTCGTCCCTAAGGGGTGAAAAATAGGGGGCTGAAATTTCCCGAACGCCGTAGCTTTCAATAGAAAACTTTCAATAGAAGGGTGGTTTTTTACGTTCCTAAACTGGTTGAGAACACCCGGAGCATAGCATGTCCAACGAAAAGTTTTGTCAACATGCTTGTGAATGAAACGGTGTAAATCCGGCCCATGGTATCATTGCTAGGTGTCGTGGTATCCTCCCAGAACCACTCCCTGTAAACTTTAGATCTCACAAATAAACCTAGAAGTGAGGACGAAAGAGGCAGGAGCACTGAGAAACCTAGTGGGGATCCCCACCATCCTCCACTAACTGGAGGATGGAGGGAGATAGCCCTCAGGGCTATAAAAACTCGCCTCCTTCGCCTTTCTAGCCATTCTACGCTGTCCTCTAGTCGCTGACTACTCTCTCACGCGCTCCTCCTCTCTCTCTCTCTCTCCTTAACCTAAAAGATCCAACCAGGCAAACGAGCCCAAAAAGATCCCGGAATTGGTGACAGCCACTGTGTTGGAACCAACCGGGCACACATCCTAAAAGATCCCGGAATTGATGACAGCCTCCAGTGTTGGAACCAGCCGGGCACATATCCGAAAAGATCCCAGATATCATGGTGACATCCTCCAGTGTTGGAACCAAGCTGGGTATTACCTCACACCTCTAGTAGAGAATGCACGCTACCTACCATTCAATACACTAGGGAACACCTGATTATAATCACGGATGGCTGTATGAAATCGAGTTGGTTGGTAATATTATTTCATTTGAAGAATGATGGCTCTTTTGGATTTTGTTGATAGTTACTTTTGCACAAATATTATGCTTCATGAAGAACATCAAATAATAATGACTGAATCATTGAATCCCGCGCATTTTTATAAAACCGTACTTCCCGTGCTGATTCCATTACTCGATTTAGGGCTTTCCTGGGAGAAGTAAGAGGGCCCAGAGAAAACAGTGATCTTCGCAGAAGGGGCATCTTTACGCAGGTAAATAATAAACAGTTGTGTAATAATTTGCAGCGTTTTCCCATGATAACTAGTGTAAGAACCCTGACGCCGAACGGCGGTCTTACAATACTTAGTATGCTGGTTAATTATATACTTTGCTAGATACGAGATGGATACTTATAGTTATCAGGCCAGACTGTTCACAGCCTTGGGCGATTTATTTTCGTGAACTAGAAGAAGTCCACCGTTTCTGTCAGTTGATTGTAGAAATCCAACGGACTGTTTCCATATCTGAGTGGCGGAACTTGTGAGACCGAAACTCAAGATTGGTAGCCAACAAGAACAGAACTACAGAACGGGCCTAGCAGATCGCAGCCTCCCAACCCTTCTGGACCGAACGCTCTCGACTGGCCCGAGCTCTCCCCTTTCAAACCCCTCCCGCACGCTCACTCCCTAACAAGATAGACCACTTGGCAAACCAACTCACGCTCTCCGCTAACCTCCCTTCATCCAGGTTTCCTACGAGCTTAATTGCTCTTCCCTCGAGGTTTTTGGTTTATTCGGCGAATTACATATACCCCCAGTACCATCTGTAATCCTATTGGTTCGCCCGGTGCACTTCCCTGCGTATTGCCAAATTTAATTATTGCTTATTCCTCCTTCAATTTCGTCTTGTTTCTGGTTTTTCGGGACAGTAACCAATAAGCCCTGAGGCTTCTTTTTATTCCCGCTTCAATAATGTTCCCTACTCTTTACAAAGAACAGTACAGTTCATATGAACAGAGCCGAACCTCGTTCTAACGATATCCTAGGGTATATGGTTCGTTAGAAAGAAGTTTCGTTAGAACGAGACTTCGTGAGAACGAGGCTGTCGAGAGAAAAAAATTCGTTAAAACCAGATTTCACGGTCTTCAAGTTTCAAACAATCTATTTCAGCATTAAATAGTTCATATTAGTGCAGCAACTCTAGTAGTTTGATGAAGGTTGACTAATGAGGCGTGTACACCGTCACCCAACTAACATAAACAACTGAACAATTGATAACTGAACCCCATGGATCACATTCCAGCTGCTTCCCGGCCATACGATTCGCCTTTTAAAATCGTTAGATGGAGGTAATTTTTGCTTCCTCACTATCAGAAGGTAGGGAAAGCCTTGGGTTTTTTCGTTACAAAGAGGTTTTTTCAACAACCGGAAAAAAATTCTTTACTTGGATTTTTTCGTTAGATCGATGTTCATTAGAACGAGGTTCGATTGTATAATCGAGTATATCTTGGAGATGTAGGAGACTGGCTGTTCCTGTTCTGAATGTCCCTAATAAGCTTCAGCTTTGTAACAGTGTGGGCTGTTCTCGATACATTTTTTCTTCCGGTGGAGACGGGATCGGTTTGGGGAAGCCTAATCGATATCCCTTCTTAATCGGTGATAATCTCCCTGGTCTAGGAGGGGGACTCTCGAGGGTCCACCCCCCACTGTTACACTCTGTCACATGGTAGCAGAGCGTGGTTCGGTAATATGCGCTGAGCACTTCACCATAATCCATCCACTTTTTGTGGGCATACCAGAAGGATAAGCCCAAAGGTTTCCAGAAGGATTCCTTTACAGTCATCCTGTCCCTTTGATAATGCATACATCTATTGGCTTCCCCACACCCTTTAGAGTGCCAATATAATTAAAATATATCGAGCTCATTTGAAGGCGATTAATGCCGTATCCCAGTTTACAAGTCCCTATAGTTGTTCCATCCCATTGATGGAGGTTGATCACCTAGAGGTTGCCCAGATGAGCACAATTCACTGGACAACAACCTCTGACAACATTATCCGCCAATACTCGTATGCAGGAGCTTTGTTCTCCACCAGTAAAATATTATTGAGGTAGTACCAATACGATGGAGGTTAGTCACCTTGAAGTTGTTCAGATGTCTTTTCCTGAACCAGAACTTCATACTACTTTTCATTCCCCCTTTTCCCTCTCATACTTCTGCTACCCAGAAGTATGTCATGTGGGGAGGAGTGTAACAGTGTGGGCTGTTCCCGATACATTTTTTCTTCCGGTGGAGACGGGATTGGTTTGGAGAAGCCTAATCGATAGGTTTGTTCCATCCGCGTCAGTGCGAGTTCATCAGTGCGACACCCGCCAGTACGGAACCGAATGGGGTGGGGGTAGGTGCAGATACGAGTGCGAGTGAGTGCGAGTTCGAAAATATGACGGTAGGAACGCAAATTTGGTTCTCAGTCTTCTTTGGCTCTCAGAATTGAATTGGAGTACAAGTCACGGTAACGGCGGTCACGACACGGCACCAACAGAACAAATGAATTTTGGGGAGGTTACAGACTGTTACCTCTTGGGTTCACTTCAAATAACTCGATCGCCGTGAGTGCGGAAAAGTGTCGCACTCGGTACGGGACTGTTCTGCACTTGACGCGGAAGGAACACGTTTCGGTACAGTCGATGTAGAAAGTAGAAGTTTGGGTTCATGGAACCGACACGGTAGGAACACAGTTTTATGCGCGGATCGATCTGCGCATAATACGTTCTACTGAACTCGCTCGGATGGAACAAACCTAACTATCTCATCTTAATCGGTGACAATGTCGCTGGTCTAGGAGGGGGACTCTCGAGGGTCCACCCCCCACTGTTACACTCTGTCACATCTTTTAACAATGATTGTTGAGAAAAAAATCTATCCATTATATTTGGAAGAGGTGAAACCTCTTGCCATTCAAAAATCAGACAGTTCAATAGCAAAATGTTTTTAGCGAGTTTTCGTTTTCTTGCGAATTATAGCGAGACAAATTTCCGGATTAGAATACTCTTACTTAGGCTAGTTGGTCCGCTGACCAGGTACATCACATTTTAACATCTCTTTATTATTATTTTATTTTTATTACTGTTTGATTCATTATAGCCTTATGAGAAGGGAGAACCCATGGGGCTCCTTTATGTCAGTGAACAATAATTAAATAGCAAAATGAAACAATACTCCTAAATTGCACTGCATGTTGCTGCTTATTTCTTTCAGATTGAATCTAACGTGATTGGAAACAACATGAGTTTATATCAATAAGTTTTTTCTGAGATGTTTGTTCATAACCAGTGTAGTGTTGCTAAGCCATAGGTCCAAAGCCCTAAAGCAAATTTTCTAATTTTAATAATTTGGATGTTTTTGCAGTAAGTATTTTTGTTTCTGAAATCATCTATATCTATAGACGTCTGGAATAGAATGAAAATATTGCTGAATACTCCTAGACCGGTGCCAAATGAGATGGAGTTCTTATTCTCGTACTTCTTTATCACTGTCGAAATTGGATTTACGTTACCTTATTTTTCTTCTTCAAAGTACTACGAAACATTACGGATTCAAGTTAGATTACTGCTCTGGAAAGAAGACATGGCGGGTGGGGGTTAGCAATACCAATTAAACAACCACTTGGAGAAATTAATCCATATGATTGCGCAAAGCTTCTTCAAGGCATTGAATATTCATCGTCAGAAAGAAGGAAAATCAAATAAAGTGAAACAAATTAAAACGGAATTAACAAGAGATTTCAAAAAAAAAATCTTTTTCCATTAAACAAAAAAGCAACTGTCTGAGCATCTCTAGTTCCCAACTGGCGACTCTTGAAGTAAAATTCAAGAACATTCTTCAAACCACTAACAGCGCTAATTATAAAGTTCCTTTTCGCCGTGCTCCGACACGATAAAAAAAATTTTAAAGTTTCCGCTGACGGATGAATTCTCAAATTACTTTCGAGTGGATCATAGTGAATAAAGTACAGCTGCACTTCATAACAAACCAACACTTGAAGTTTTCAAGCCTTTCGTTTTTCAAGACCTCTAAAGTTGAATGTGGTGTAATTCAGTCCGTAATGATAGAGAATTTTTTAGCTTATTTTACTACCCTAATCAAATAAAATTACCTTCATTTTCATTATTTATTGAACCGAACTTATCTTGAACGTTCCCAACAGCCAAGCTTGCTAGCTGTACTTGAGCTAAATCTCCTAAAGCTTTTTTGGTTTTGGTTTATTATTCTGTGAATAATACACCTATGTATTCGGTCAGCAAATAATTTTTATAACACCCCCTCAAAATTCTTTCTTTTCCGTTTCAAGGTGCGTAGATTCCAAAAATGAAATGTCCGTCCGCCGTACGCCGTATCACGTGTACCGGCTTCATTTTCGGTCTAAAAAAGTCTTTCTTTCGCACACATGCTCCATTTGGGCCCTAGTTGTGTTCCGAAACTTTTCATCCCGATCGGAATATACCCAGGGATGTTATGAGTGAAAATGTGCACAAAAATAGGTACTTTTTGTGTTTTAGTAACATGTTACCAACATGAGCTTTTGAGGTATCGTTTTCCATGTTTTGGGGGACGGGAAGACCGAATATGAAGTCGATTTTGACCAAAGAGTGGAAAATCGAGGTTCTACCAAATGTTCAGCTCCCGAAATTGATTTTTTATGAGTCAAAAACCTGGGAAATCGTCTGAAATCACCTTCAATTTCTTTAACAACACTAGAAAAAGTGTCAACACGTGGATCAAGACGATTAAATGGTACTATCAATTATCAAAGATAAATTGAAAAAAAAGGAGCGTACCTAATTCGTGTTTTAGAAGCCAAAAATGGTGGAAACCATCAGAGATAGCTATTTCAATTATTTCACCTGAAATAAACAATAAATGAACAGCCAACATTTCTGTAGGTATGTCCAGTAGAATAATAAACTCATGTGACAAGGACTTTGCAGCGTTTTTTCTTCCACGATAGTTGGGGGACCATTAAGTCTATGATTAGAGTTTCGGAATAAGTGGTAATGTATGTTCTCATTATTCTAGTTTCAAAGAGAAGGCTGTGTGGTGAGACCTCCAGTCTCATATAAAGAGACATAGGAATAAAAAAATGTTTAACAAAAAACAAGCCCGGCTTCAAAAAAGCTGTACAAAACTAAGAAGTAAGAATAATTTTTATACTGAACAAACGTACATAATTTAGTTAACGCCAGTGAACAAAACTTTTGAAGTCTTCGCCAAATTCCAACTAAAATCTAACAGAGGGATATATTATGAAGGCTGTGTGTCGATTTTTTAGTTAAAATTTGGCACTGACTCCAAACATTTTGTTGTAGTGGCTTTGAATTAACTATGTACATTGGTTCAGCATAAAAGTAATTCTTTACTTCTTAGTTTTATACAGCTTTTTGAAGTCGATTTTGTTTCTTGTTAAAAAGTTTATTTTTTGCTTTTTAGTGGGATATTTTTAGTAATATACCTCATGCTGTCAAGTACTGATACCATCGTTATTGGGGCATCCACAGTGTTTGGCAGGCTTCTCTGTCGTCACATCGTGCAATGCCTGTCAAAGCACTAGAAATCGAAGAGCATAACTGGCCTAGTACAGCCCCATTGTTACTTTTTTTTACTTAGACAGATTCTAAGTTTTAAAACGCTGCAAATCCCTGCACAACGGTTTATTATTTTGTATAGAATACCCTTCTGTTACAGATCACAGCTCTATGTATAGATAACCCGTCTATATAATATGATATGTACTATTCTATACATATTATGTAGATCGCAGACCCTCCGTAGGTTGGTACCTAACCCCGTACTCGTTACTAGGTACCTATCTAAATCTCGAGTTAAATGTTGCTAAAATAATTCTGCCGATGACAAACAGTACCTAACAAAAAGAAACACACATAATGAAGTTCTGAAAAGAAATTGTTGATGAGGAGTGAAAAAAGTTGCAAAAGTACCTACCAAAAAACTCCAGCCCCTTCTACGTAGATGGTATAATGAACCGTTGTGTAATAATTTACCGTTGAGTAATGATTTACCATTGTGTAATAATAATTTACCCATCAATAATACTTCAACTTTTGTTCAAGTTTCACTACCTATCAACGAACTCCAAAATAGCCATCATTTTTCAAATGAAATAATATCACAGAACAACCAACTCGACTTCATTCTCCGCCAATATAATCAGGTGATCCCTAGCAATGATTCTATCTCCGCCAAATTTCCTATTGTGGGCGCGTCTCTGGTTACGAGATTTGGTTTGAATTGTATACAATTTCATTCACACTGGAGTCGAAAATGCCTGTCGGTGCAAACTTCGGGGCCTTACTGTGAACGAACGGCTGGACGTACGATGCTGCGGATGGTCTTAAAAAACTCGCAAGTTCAAGAACTATTTAAAACCGTAAAAATATTCACGTAAAAAAATGGTATAGGCGTTTTGAAAATTTCAACCCCTATTTTGAACCCCTTAGAGATGACTCACAGTAACGTCGAGCTTCGAGGACCAACTAGACGCCGAACGGAACCTATAACCCGAATTTCATCAATTTTTTTTCATGGTAACTAAGAAAAGTGGCCCGTACGGCGTACGGCGTACGGCGGACAGAGAGAAATATTTTTATTGGTTTATTATTTTCAATAATGAACCATTGGAATCGAGCATGAAAAAAAAAATTCTTACCCCCCCTCAAAATTTGATGGTTTACGTTTCAAGGTATGTAGAATCCAAAACTGCAATAAAAATATTTCTGTCTGTCCGCCGTACGCCGTACGCCGTACGCCGTACGCCGTACACCGTACGCCGTACGCCGTACGGGCCACTTTTCTTAGTTACCATGAAAAAAAATTGATGAAATTCGGGTTATAGGTTCCGTTCGGCGTCTAGTTGGTCCTCGAAGCTCGACGTTACTGTGAGTCATCTCTAAGGGGTTCAAAATAGGGGTTGAAATTTTCAAAACGCCTATACAATTTTTTTACGTAAATATTTTTACGGTTTTAAATAGTTCTTGAACTTTCGAGTTTTTTAAGACCATCCGGAGCATCGTACGTCCAGCCGTTCGTTCACAGTAAGGCCCCGAAGTTTGCACCGACAGGCATTTTCGACTCCAGTGTGAATGAAATTGTATACAATTCAAACCAAATCTCGTAACCAGAGACGCGCCCACAATAGGAATTTGTGAATACGGCCAATCATTGGTAGGGATCACCTGATTATATTGGCGGAGTATGAAGTCGAGTTGGTTGTTCTGTGATATTATTTAATTTGAAAAATGATGGCTCTTATGGAGTTTGTTGGTAGGTAGTGAAACTTGAACAAACGTTGAAGTATTATTGATGGGTAAATTATTACTACGGTAAATCATTACTCAACGGTAAATTATTACACAACGGTTCATTATACCATCTACGTAGAAGGGGCTGGAGTTTGTTGGTAGGTACTTTTGCAACTTTTTTCACTCCTCATCAACAATTTCTTTTCAGAACTTCATTATGTGTGTTTCTTTTTGTTAGGTACTGTTTGTCATCGGCAGAACTATTTTAGCAACATTTAACTCGTGATTTAGGTAGGTACCTAGTAACGAGTAAGGGGTTAGGTACTAACCTACGGAGGGTCTGCGATCTACATAATATGTATAGAATAGTACATAATCATTATTATATAGACGGGTTATCTATACATAGAGCTGTGATCTGTAACACAAGGGTATTCTATACAAAATAATAAACCGTTGTGCAGGGATTTGCAGCGTTTGCAGTTTTGGATTCTACATACCTTGAAACGTAAACCATCAAATTTTGAGGGGGGGTAAGAATTTTTTTTTTTTTCATGCTCGATTCCAATGGTTCATTATTGAAAATAATAAACCAAAAACTAGAACTGGTATGGGACCATCCTCTTTCATTTGAAAAAAGATTCATCGAAATCGGTCACCAAAAACTGTACAGCACATTCGGGAGGCCCAAAGAGCCAGCCCTCAACATTTCAAGTCAAAATACCCAAAATTGCGGCTTGTAGCGCGGTGAAGACCCACCCGCAAATGTCGCTCGAGTCTAAGTAGGTAAACCTCACTGACGTTCGACAAAATCACGCACGGTTCTCCGTCATTAGGTCATTATAAGTATTGTAAGTACAATTTCAGGTCAGTGGCCAGTAGATAGGGCATAAATGTGTATCAGGGAACTGCCGATCGGACAACAAAGACATGCATCCCATACCACACTATCAGGCATCCCACTGATCTCACTCATTCACATCTCACTCATTCAAATAAATTGCATTCACGCCCAGTAACACATTCCACGCATTCACTCACGTTCCAGTTACCTAGGAACAATATTGCTGGTATGTATACGGTTATGAATTCAACGTAGGTAAGGAAAAACGATAAATTATTACCTAGTATAAGTAGAAGTGGCGTCGAAATAAAAAGTCTGGCAAATGGTAAAGTACACCATTTTGTTAGTGTAGTTTAATTACTATGCAGATCGTCAGCAATGTAGAATAACTAATGAGGTTTATTAAAAAAAAAAAAAATTCAATAGACATTATTACTGGCGTGGAAATTTCTCAGACTCGGGGGGGGGGGGGGGGGGGGGAAGGAAAACTAGGTCAATCTCAAAGATGCATTGCTAAGTCTCTAACAATAAATTTCATAATGACACTTTCAGTAAAGTAAAAACTTATGGAAAACGATTTTTTCCAGCCTCTCTCAACAGTAAATTACTTCCTCTGCTTTTGAAAGGACGAGACTCCTCTTTAAGAAAATGCCTTTCAAGGAAGATTTGAATTATTCTTTTTGTCTTGATCCAAAGCTTTATTATTCCGCTATAATGAATCAAGAGCGGATTAAACTGAGGAGGAAATGAAGGAAGTACGAGGTGAATAAAATTCGATAAAGTGACCCAGTGGTGGTGGGAGGTAGAAGAAAAGTGTCTGAATGGGATGATTTTGTATGCTTGACTTGTCCCGCATCTTCCATGATATTTTCCTAATCTTTTACAAACGTTTTCCACCTGTTGCCCCACTTTTTTTGAGGCTGTAATAGTTTTATCTTGGAGCGAATAAGCGGATTCAATAGTTTCTAGTTTATTGTATTTTTTACAAGCTTAATTGGCAAGATTTGAACTTAGTTGGAACGGAAATATAAAATTTCCAAGTCATGCAACATGATTAATGAGTGAATTACATAAGTAACGTTTGTGTATTACACCTTGGTACTAAGATTACTGGAAATTTCTACGGGCAGTATACATAATAATTCAAATCAAAAAGGTTTTTGCTTTTTGTTAATAAAATTATGTTTATTGTGTAAAATCAAAATTTTCAGCGTCCTGTGTACTTTGGTTTGCTTTACATAATCTATTCAAAATTCGAACGGTTGTTGAGTTGTTAACACTAAATTTCTGATAGATATATTTTTAGCGGGGCAATTTTTGTTTGTTATTGAACTATTCATGTCTTGAGAGACCACCAGCCTGTATGCCATAATTTTGTTGAAAATCTTCACCAACTAGAAGTAAGCTTCGACCCATTATTTATAATCCAAAATGGCTGGTCGTCGAACTCTCTGTTTTTGAATTTGGCTTATTCTTTCTTATCAAGGTCAGGTACCTAAATTGTCTGGATGGAAAGCTAATTATTAAAATTAGGAAGGAGTTGTCAGAATATCTAGTGAATTCGGAATTCCGCCCTCCCCCTTGCATCTTGCCTAAAATCACCTAACCAACATCAAGCAGTGAGGACGCACTTAGCTGCTTTCCTTTGCTGAATTCCTTCCATCTCAAACCACTTGCACTAATTTTGATAGAGGGAACAAATTCCTATTTTTTTGGAGCTTTTGCAGACTTGAAGACATAGCCTCTCTCTTTTCTTCAAGGTTTCTTTAGTGACAAACTGACATCCCACTTTCGATCCCTCTAAAGACTCAAGAACGCTGGAGAAAGGGACTAACTTAACCGAACCGAGAGAGGAAGGTTTCGAGTCCCGATAATGTTTTGTCGGTAAATACTTACCCTCTGGGGTAGAAAGGGGGGGGGGGGCGTTAAAATATACAACCGCCTCCCAGAAACAGATGGCGTTCCAAGTTTCTGAAGGGTTCACTTTGGGGTCCTTTCCCTTCGGTTCGCCTACCCCAACCACCGTCAACCTCCCAGTTCACATCTCCCCAAAACTCTTGTTTGGATGATTTCAATCCGACCAAATCCTATTGACTCACAGTCCATTTGGTAAGTTAAGCCCTCAGTCGAGTCTTCTTTTTAAGCTTTTAACGGGCTTTCTTTTCCACCTCGCTTCATTATCATCAAGGGTTAACACTCGCGTGGGCGGACTGGTACAGACAGTGCTGACTACTACAAAATTTCAAATCAATACCAATCGATGGGTAACTCGTGCCATTTCATTGCGCCTGCGGGGTCCGAGGAGCCAACAAAGCCCAAAAGGAGTTTGGGGGTGAGGATGGCGCACAGCGGCCACTTTAGGAAAGGTAGATCAGCTGAAAACCTGAGGTGCGTTGAGGTGAGTAATATATATAAAATTAATTAATTAATTTTACTACGAATTAATTTGCGTCGCTTCATTCCTTCTCTTTGAGCAAATGACATGAAGGGCTGTGCTTTCAACGTTATTGGCGCTTTCTAACCACAGGTGCCACCAACTTAGCCAAGTGAACGCAGGTAGCATGAACGAAACAGCGATGAGGATTGAGGGAAACCCCTGGCCATTCTTATAAATCCTGTGTGTTAATTAATTACATAATCACCTAATCATCCATTTTAATTAATTACATGGATTACAAATTAATTACATAATCACTTAATCATCCATTTTCATTTTCAATCATCCATTTTCGGAAATCCATGTTCAAAAATCTTGAACGATGGATCCCATTTTGAAATAGGATTATCACTATTCACCCCTGTCTATATTTCCTCAGAGCTCAACCCCCTCATCAATATGAGCCTTAGGTATTAACATCATAATTTAAAAGACTACGTATACTGTATAATTGTTATATAAGACAACAACCTACTGTATGATGAATAAGACATTCGACTAATTTGACTGAGATAACTCTTATGTTTATTAACATAAGAGATGTGGCTTCGGAGTCTTGAAAGTTTAATTATTCGGCATGAAGGATGAAGGTCTCGTTAATATTTTCAGAGCTGTTCACTTTGATGAAAGGTGTCGAGACACCTGTGCTGTGCTTAGACACTCTGTTATTAATATATTGCTGTACGGTTAATTTAATTTTGATTAACACAAAAGAAAAAAACATGAGAAAAACTAATACAGAATCTTGCATTGTACCAAAATAAGAGTAAACCCGATGTTGTTTTGTTGCTTTTTCGATACTTGTTCATTTCTCATCATCAACTTTCATACGCTACGTATGAGGAGAACTCGTAAATGACACTAGCCTTTGATCTAGGTAAAACAGCGCAATATCCCATACCACCGGGGACCCGAAGTAATTTGTGAGATTACAATCCCACGCGGGTAGAAAGGAATTAGTTATACAAAAATAGGAAGGGGCTCGTGCGAAATTAAGGGGTGGAAAAAGGGACCCAGTTGCCATAACGTGGAGCAGAAGGTGGTTTGCTTTATACCCTGGTGTTCGCGGCCACGAGCTCTTTATCTGTGGGTCTCTGAAAATTCGCTACCCCATAACCGGCCCCTTTCATCAAATTTTCTTT
Organism: Leptopterna dolabrata; assembly: GCA_954871275.1. Lineage (NCBI taxonomy): Eukaryota > Metazoa > Arthropoda > Insecta > Hemiptera > Miridae > Leptopterna > Leptopterna dolabrata. Next base: position 14,501,257 of record OX940976.1, read on the forward strand.
GGTAATACGCTATTGCAGTGGGCCCAAAATGTTTCTGAAAACATTTTTGATCCTTTTCCGTTTTGGATCGTTCTGAATCCATCCCTAGATTTTAACAACATAATGTATATTCACTAGCTGAATTACACAGGGTGGTGGTTAGGTCGTTAAATTGGTAATTGAACTTTTGGTTATAGCCTCACTGCATGATTAATCGTGCGTGGTACTGATTAAGTTCAGCATAATTATTGACTGTTGCTCCGTGGTTGTCCGTACGATGCATTCATTGGCTATTCTTGTCAGTTTTGACGCAGGATGCTCAGTGAATAATTACAAAATCCAAAGGTTCATTATTGAAAATAAAAACAAAAATCGTGAATTGTCTATAGGTACGCGACTAATTATCTATGTGAATTCAGTCGTCATAGCGGTAGTGAAGGGGTCATGCCGATACTTGAGACGTCAAGTCCCCGGTAGTCTGCATCTCTCAGAGACTAATAGAAAACTTATAATGAACGATCGAAACTTTATGAGCTACGTTAATGTAGGTATGAAGACATGGACTTATGTATCGCTCTGTGACTCTTCTCAATGGCGCAACTAACAGATTTCCGCAGATGAGTTCGGGCACTTAAATTCTTCCTAGTACATGATAATTAATTATTAATTATTTATTTTATAGATTTATTTATTTATAGTTTGTTTTATTTTGAGTCAAACATAGTGTTTGACTGTGTTTGACCCACTGTTTTTGACTCGAAACTAAAGAAACCATGAATCATGTCGACCTTTCCTGGGGTGTACCTGTACTGAGGTCAACCTTTACTCTCTAAGATCGTGATAACAACAAATTTATTAATAATTTGTATGACAAGATCAACAAATGTACATATTGTTTATTAATTATTAAATTATGTGGTTAACCTACTAAGAACCTAATTAAGAAGTGTCTTCTACCCATTGGAAATATGCCTTCTACGCACGCAGGTAATACAAATAAATATACTACGGTTTGAGTCGTTGAGGCGCGCTTCACCTTCACAGCGCGTCAATGAGGTGTTTCTCCTTAACATCCACCGATTTTCCTATGTTTGCGGTCCCCGAGTCACTCCCACTTCCGAATCGAATTTTGAAATTTTGACTTCTCCGTCGAAAAGAGCAGATCAAAATGGTGGCGGGGGGGTCCATTTTCGTAAACGTTGGAGTTGAGGAGTTTTTCTTGCAAACGGTAGTATAGAAAAGGCCTCATAGCTGTCTCCTTACTGCTTCCTTCGTTCCCTTGGTTAACATTACTCCTACCAGTTGTGGAAATGTTGATGAAAGAGTAAAGCCGGGTCCGGCCTTGATTGTTCACCATAATACTCTTAACGCACATCTGCGACGACGGAGAATGACTGGAGGAATCGAGCCTCCTGTCACCGATGGATTTAACTTTATGAAGATGTCGGGGAACGAAAATCCTGACGGGGCCAGGAATTGGATTTCATTTCGAAGCGATCGCTCAAAATATTTCAAAGACGACTTACCGGTAGAAAGAGGATCCCAACGGCAAAAGTAATTCACTTTCCGGCCGACGAAAAAAAATCTCTTATTAATATTGATAGAGTCGAAATATCGGCAAGTTGAAATCCTCATATCGTTTTCCCATCTGTGGGATGATTGGGGGCGGGGGGGGGGGGGGCTTTCCTCAGTAAACCCCAGGACTTCTACCCCACCCCCGCAGTCCTCTTGCTCTAAACCCTTCGAAATAAATCTCATTAGGACCCTCGAACTTCCAGTTTCAATTTCTATCTTCATTTTTGACGCAGTCTCCCAATCTCTTCCTTTGTGCTGAACATTAGAGTCTTATGATCGGGACTCGGTCGGCATTTGTCACCCTGTGTCTCTGATTGAGTCTTACGATTTGAAATTTTGAATTAACATGCAATCCGTCGTGATTTGCAAGAGTAGTAGAGGAGACCGCTTCCAGTAAGGAAATCAGCTGTCGAGAAAATACAGTCATTTCTTAAATTGTTCCCTTTTTGTATGGTGGGGGGGGGGGCTTGTCTTTGATTTGATCATTGATTAGATCCAGATTGGATCACTACATTGTGTTTAATGGGGTTTCTAGTAGATTTTCAGAGGTGTGGTCATCCCACAGAAAAATTTGTTAGTGTGTTATGTATGTAACTGCCTGACGAACTAACGAAGTTCTTATGACTCTCTTTTCCGAATTTTCAATAATCCACACGAGGCCTGGCCTACTGCAGTTGGTATATTTAAGCATGTCAAGTACGGTCTTTCTGTTGTCGGTGCATGGGTTCTTTTGTTGTAGGATACATTCTTTTGTTGATTTGACAGTCATATATTATGTTGAGCCTCAGTGGTCTGATGTATTCTACGCACCGTGTTATCAGGATAACAAGGTTGTCCTGTTACCAGGTTAACATTATGGTTTTATATTAACACTAAGTGTTGTTTGTGCAGGTCAGTATGTAAAATCAGCTTCATCTTTCATGTGTGTTTGTTTTGTCTATGTTAATGGTGGTATCCTCGTGTTTTCTTCTGTCCTGAGTGTGGTGAAGAGTCCTCTTTTTTAGAGAGCTGCAGGCCCTGTGATGGGGGGGAGGGGGGCTGTAAGATTTCCTCAGTAAAACCCAAAAATCCCAACTCCCCAGTCTACTTGCTCTGAACCCCTCGAAGTAATCTCATTAGGACCCTCGAACTCTCGCCTCAACCTTCATCTTCATTTTTGACTCAGCCTCCCAATTTCCTTCCTTGTTACGAATTGCAAAACCCCTTTTCTCATCCGAGTCTCGCCAGTCTTTTTGTCACTGAGGTTTGAAGGGGAGAGGCCTTTGACGGCATAATATATTCGTCCCGTAATAAATTTCGTACGTCTGCTGCACGAAAACACCTCGTGGCACCCTCGTCCTGCCCATAAATGCCTACGTATGCTACCCTCTCGTTCCCTAACAAGGGAAATTTCCGTCCCCTTATCCTTTCAATGTCAAGTATTATCATAATGCCACCATTATTTGCTTCGGTAACGATTGCACCGAAGGGGCAACCCTCCATCCGAATCGCCTTCTCTCGACTTGTTAATGCCTTCTTTGCGGCAATTCCCTAAGACTGGTGGCGAGCTCCTAGCAAATTAATCCCGGCATCTCGACGAGGGGGCGGGCTCCCCTTCGAATGTTCTAATTAACGCTGCAATATTTCAAGGATAATTAGAGAAAAACTGGATTTTTCCTTTTCGCGATAAAACCGGAATGAAAAAAGATAGCCGCAAGATCTGCAGATCCTTTTGAGCAGCCCTCGAGTCTTTTTTATTGTTCCAAGAGAGATTGAAATATTATCTTCATTTTGTTCCTTGAATAATATTGTGACTCCAGCGACTATAACTCAACTTTTTTGTTCGAGCCATAACTGAATAACGTTCCATTACTGAATCACTCCTTATATTCTCAAATCCATGAAGCATTTTCCCAGCAAGGGAGAAATTTATAATGCAGATGTTTACATAGATACCGGTCAGACGAAAAAGAGGTTGAAGCCCTAGCATTTCACCCAAACGGGTTCGGAAACTGCGTTTCAGGTCGTTCGCTCATTCGGACCATCTGCTTTTCTCTACGAAAATGACATAACTTTTCATTTAAACATTCAGCAACGTTATTATCACTCAACCTTGAATGAATCAGGATGAATACTCACCGGTAATGTTACTTAATATCCTAGTCATTCTTGACTGTTTTGATGAGGCCCATCTAAGGCAATAGATGTCCATAATTATTAGTCAGGGGCTGGCGTAGAAGACCGTGAGTTCTTATTTGATCCCTTTCCTAGTTCTTGCAGTTAGTTCGTCGATATTGTGATCGTCCTGGTTTGTTCTGAGGAATAGTGAAATTCCTTCAACTTCAACTAAATGTATCGTTCCCCCATTTGACTAATTCGTATCAGAGAAACAAGGGGATTCATTCATGAAAAGCTTTAATAGTGGGTGTAAAAAATCTCAGGGCCGCTGAAGTGTTGGCGAATGCAATCAACCGATCCAAGAAAGGAGAAGGCTGGTTACAAATGACGCTGCTCGTTTCCACCAAGGGCAAAAAAATCTACCGCGGTAAGCGCGACCGTAGTTAACTAGGCCTGCAAGGTTCTTTTTTTGGCGTTGAAAGAAGGAGAGTGACATGACACTGGAACACCATCAACGGAGGCGTCGCGGCTCTTCCCGGGACGTGAGGTGACTCTGAAAGGAAATCAACCTGTAACCGTCACCGTTCGACAAAGACGTATCGTGCACCAGAGGTGACAAGTCCCGAGATATTGGAACCTAGGTATTGACTGTGGACCTGAAAATGAGAATATTGTTATCAAAATCGGGCCTTCAGTAGTAAGGCCTAAGGTTACCAAGTTGTACGAACAACCCTCGACGCCTGCTGGGGCCTTTTCGTGTCCCAAGTCACCATTATATTCACCACTTTAGGTTTTTTTTTTTGAAGCGATGTTTGACAGCCAAAAAACTGGAATACGACCCATTCGTTTTGAAAGGAAATTTTCTTTTTTTCTTTTTAGTACCTCTCTACGTATTAAAAGCGCTGCAAAGTCCTCGTCACATGAGTTTATTATTCTATTGGTGTCTTCTCGTCCTAAGGAACATGGAAAACGATACCTCAAAAGCTCATGTTATTAAACACAAAAAAAAATTTTTACCCCCATTTTTCACCCATAACACCTTCGGGTATATTCTGACCGGGCTGCAAAGTTTCGGGACACAACTAGGGCCCAAATGGAGCCTGTTTGCAGAAGAACGAATTTTTTATACCGAAACTGAAATAGATGTGGATGATACGGCGGACGGCGTAGGAACGGACATTGCATTTTTGGAATGTGCGCACTTCGAAACGATTAAAAAAAATTTTTTTTGAGGGGTTGTAAAAATTTTTTGCTGAGCGATTACACAGGTGTATTATTCACAGACAGAATAATAAACCAAAATTTATCTTTCTTTCTGTAGTCACCTTACACTTTCATATCCAATTCGGGTGATTTTTAGCCTTTTTTTTCTTTTTTGACCACGCCAAAACTCATATTTGAGACACATTTCGTTATAAAAATTGCTGTTCTCTGAACTCTTTCAAACATATGTACTGAATGTACTGAACATTGTGAACCAATTGCAATAGCTCAATTTCCTCAAAAAATCTCTGGAAAAAAATTGAAGAAAAACCTTAACAGATAGAGATATGTTTTTGAAGGGTACTTTCTACCGATGAAATGTTTGGAAGTGGACTTACTGGGGAGGTGAGAATACCATGAGGTTTTTTTTTATTTTCCCCCCTTTTCCTCGAACCCTTACATCGACATCCGGAGCAAACATTAAACCTAAAGGAATTACCGAGGATATCCCCTCTTTTCCGGGGGTTTCCCCCACAGATTTCCTACCAACCCCAGTTTTGGAATGGTAGCTGGGGTGTGGATTTTCTACTACTTCCACCCCTCTTGCATCTTCAACCGTGCTTTATTTAATTCCATTCTTCCTCCCGGTTTCTTGATGCTTCACTTGTTTGTTCAAGGGGCTGCGTAAACTCTTACGAACGCAATACGGGACGATAACTCGAGAAACTTCATCCTGTTCTCTTCCGACGTTTTCTTCATCATTGTTGATAAAACGGGGGAAATGGGGGGAGAAGTGAGCGCTAATTTCCGAGGAAAGTGACTACATTATTCATTCATTGCAGAGTTGAGGTTTTGATAACCACGTAACTTCAGTTTTGTTTCTTCGTATCAATGATGATTGTCCTATGTTGTACGGGTAGCCTGTGTTATTTTATTCACAATATGTACTCGTATTTGGCCTATGTGGTACGCCATTGATAAAACCTGTTTTGGTTTATCATTCAGTGAATAATACACCTATGTGTTCGCTCAGCAAAAATTTGTATAACACCCCCTCAAAATTTTTTCTTTTACGTTTCAAGGTGCGTATCATCCATATCTACTTACTTTATTTTCGGTCTAAAAAACTCATTCTTTCGCAAACAGCTCCATTTATGTCCCGAAACTTTGCAGCCCGATCGGAATATGCCCAGGGGTGTTAGGGGGAAAAATGGGAGTTAAAATATAGGTTTTGGTATTTTAGTAACCTGAGCTTGTGGGACATCGTTTTCCTTGTTTTTTAGGACGAGGAGACCGAATATGATTTCGCTTTTAACCAAAGATTGGAAAATTGAGGGTCTAACGAAGTTTGAACCTTAAATTTACCTACGTTAAATTTTCGTCTAAAATCTTCGTTCTTCCGCACACAGTTTGGGTCCCCATTTGGGGGCAAATTTGGGTCCTAGTTGTTCTCCGAAGCTCGGCAGCCCGATCGGAATACACCCTGTGGTGTCGTGGGGAGAAAAATGGGTGTAAAAACAGGGTTTTCGAGGCTTTTTTAAAGGTTTTAGTGAACATGAGCTTGTGAGGTATCAGTAGGCGCTTAGGAGATGATATTTCCGCGCCACATGTTTTCGTTCCCAACTTAGTTACCTTTGGTAAATAATAAAATTCATTCGAGTCCAGAAATTGATCAAGCGAGTTCGTAATTTTCAAAAGATTTGTACAAACGTACAATTGGTGACCCCGACGTGATTCAAAAGAAACGGAAAAATCGTACAGTGATAGAAGATGGAAGGAGCAGAAGACGCAGCTCACGTAGCGGACGTAAGCGTAAAATTGCCGGCATTCTGGCCTGGAAAACCTGATATATATTTATGGTTCCACCAAGTCGAGGCCCAATTTAAATTGAAACGCATCACTGCCGAACAGACCAAATTTGACTATCTTCTGGCGCAAAAGGGACAAAATTTACGTGGAAAACATATACGATCTTGCCACTTCTACACACACCGACAAAAATACACGCAAGCAAAAAAACCGCCTAATCACACTTTTCAAAGAAAGCGAAGAGTCCCAAGAAAGAAACCTACCAATAGTTTGCCCCTTAGTGTCTGGGACCAAGTATCCGAAAGATAAGACGAAAAACGCACGAGTAGTGAGGTCTCGTATCATAGACACTCTGAAGTTGAGCAATAAAAACAATAAAATAATTTAAAAAAGTAACCAACAGGACCGAAAAATCAACCGAAATTGGACAGACAGAAGCCAGCGTATATTATATTATACTAAGACACAATGACAGCAGACAAATTCAAGAAAGAAGACAGATTCAAGAAAGAAGAAAAATTCAAGAAAGAGGACAAAATCAAGAGAGAACACAAACAGAGCAACAACAAAAGAATGCAACAGTAACAAGAACCAAGAGAGAACGGTACCCGGAGAAAACGCTAAGGGGGGAGTGAATGTAGGCGCTTAGGAGATGATATTTCCGCGCCACATGTTTTCGTTCCCAACTTAGTTACCTTTGGTAAATAATAAAATTCATTCGAGTCCAGAAATTGATCAAGCGAGTTCGTAATTTTCAAAAGATTTGTACAAACGTACAGTATCCTTTTCCATGTTTTTTAGGGCGAAAAGGCCGAATATAAGTTGGTTTTGACCAAAGAGTGAAGAATTGAGGTTGTAACGGTTCAGCTCCCAAAATTAATTTTCTATCAATCAAAAAACCTGGGAAATTGTCTGAAATCACCATAAATTTTTATAAAACCAGAAGTGGTATTTACAGGTGAATCGAGACAATTATCAGTGATCGAAGATAATTTATGCCAAAAAGAGGAGGTTAATTCGTGTTTTGGGGGGGCCAATATCTGTGGAAACCATCAAAAATAGTTATTTTAATTATTTCACATGAAAGAAACAATAAATGAACAGCCAAAATTTCTGTGGGTATGTCCAATAGAATAATAAACCCATGTGACAAGGACTTTACCGAGTTTTTCACTAGAGATCTTGTAGAATTTACACTACATACATGTGTAATACTTAAATGTGTAAGATCTCTGTAATCTTGTAATTTTTTTCTAGCAGTGATTTCTGGGTAGGATGTATTACACATGAGAGGCTCGGGACAGCACAGGTATCAAATCGGAGACTGCGCAGTTCCAACGTTCACTGCAGTACCTACCATCGTAGGTACACTTGCAGTGTTTAAATTCGTGGAATACGTCATTCCTACCCATCCAGGACAGAGATAACTGACTCTGATGTTCGCGATACACGCATTTGATGTACCGACTTCAAGTTGGAACACTCGCGAATACGTCCACACCTACTACAGAGCAATCCCATTCGCGGGTGCACGGCTCGTCGATGCTCGCCACAATACATCCCACCCAGAAATCATTGCTAGGGGACAGCTGGTTTTAATCCATTGTGAAATCGAGTTGATAGTTCCATGGTGTTATTTAATTTGAAGTTTTGAAAAATATGGTTATTTAGGATTTTTTAACATGAACAAACGTTATGCTTCATGGATAACAACGAATGATTTAATTTATTATAGGATTCTTAAATCTACTGCATATTTACGGAACTGTTATTTTCGGCCGGTTCGAGTACTCTCCGGGCTCAATTACTGGAGGAAGAACGAGGGTAGGTATTGACCGGAGAAAACAGTGACCTACGCGGAAGGGGCATCTACACAGGTAAATAATAGACCGCATTGCCCATTGTATACCAAACGCATTGTAGAATCAAGTCCTTGTTTCACGACAGTATCAACGTTGAAGAAAGAGTGCAGCGTATTTTCATGAACCAATTATTGCCGCGAAATATTGTGACAAGCTTTGTCTTTGAAAATGTATTATATTTATCTATCTATGTATGTATAAAGTACGAATGACCTGAGTCCGTTCCGCTATGAATTGAATAAATTATAGCGCTTGTTCGTTTGGTCATGTAGGTACGTCATGATAATTCCGTTATAGTCCAATAAATATAAAAGGTTCGACTGGAATGGCTATGTCAAAATATCAGTGAAAGAGCAGGGGTTTTGTTTGCATTGCAGTATTAATGATGCTGCTGCCTCGAGCATTCGATATAAGTTGTTGCTGTTGTATCTATAACGCCTCTCCGTTGATTTTAACCCCTAACAGATGCACCCAACAATAGGCTGCGAAGTACGAAGCAACGAAGCGCGCTTAAACAATCTCCGGCGTATTATTATTGGTGTGACCCAGATTATTTGGAGCAATATCGTCCGCAGAGGGAGCATTTTAATGCGTCAAACTCGTGAACGTGAAGGTTATATTGGAGGGGAGATCCCATTTTAATAATTAACAACTCTCCGCGAGGTGCCCATTACCCGAACAACGCGTCGGAAAGCTCCGAAAGCGAAAACGTCTATGAAATCTGCCACGCTTGGGTAGGGGAAAACTTGACTGGTTTACGGCAGGGAGGAGGGGTGTCGATGTAAATTGACGCACATAAGCGACATGATAGAGTTTACAGAGCCCCAAGTGTCACTCGCTGCGAAAAGGGGCCTTCCGAATGACGGGGCCCAAATTGAACTTAAATTTTCATAAACGCATTCGGTATTCACTTTGAATTCGCGTTGGAACGTAATGCACTCTCTGCTCTGCGAAATGATCAACTACCCCCAACCTCTGTCCACATATCATGGAGTACCTACGGAAGTTTATTATACCGACTGACATTGACCCTACAAGCTACATAATCATGATTTGTTCGACTCATAGTCAAAACCTACGACATAATCATGGAAGTCAATATTTCACAAGCACTAGTGACTTGCAATACCTACCTGTAAGAGCAAAGTAACGAACATTTTATTTCGATACCGAGTATTTTACATTAAATTTTCAATAAGTAATTATGTACCTATTCAATAAAATTTATTTCTAATCAAGATGAATGGAGTTGGCTACTTTCTTACCTCACCCGCTGACGAAAAATACTCGTATTACTACCTAGGTACTACCTAGGTTGGCTACTCTGTTTTGCAGCAGGAGCTCATTTTAGCTATTGATCGACAACGGTTTGATCAGTTCATTTAGGAAAATTATGATGAAAAAATAATTGCAAGTATCGAATATTTCCTTGAATACCTTCAACTAATGCCTTCAAGTTCAACGTATCATTTAAAGAATAAGAAGAACCAAGGAAAATTTGAACAAAATCGGTTGTTATTTGCAACATACATACCGTACTAATAATGGACGAATGAACCGTAATATTCGGTATCGAATGGCCCGCTGTTGAATCAGAAGCAAAGTATCGATTCCAAAATGTCCAGTATCTGAAGAAAATAATCGATACCAGTAGGTATCACAATTATATAAGTAAGTAGTTGCGCAACATCCTTGAAACCGTGCATAATTAGGCGTTTTGCCACAGAATGGCGCTGGTTAGTTTGAAGAAGTTTAATGAAGAAGAAGAAAACTTCGTAATTGTACTTTAAGCTTCACTTCACTTCACCCCTATATTTTAACGAAAATGATAATGTATTTATTTACGTATTATGTACGTATCTGCCGCTCCAAACGGTCTGACCTTGGCTAATAGAAGAATAATTACAAATTACAAATGAAATGATGAGTTCAAAAATGGGCGCTTTAGCAGTAAAAAAAGTAGGTCAAATCTGAGTTTTTGTAAACAGGTCAAAAATTACTTAAAATCGTCAGTTAAACCTAAAACCCATGTGATGGATGGATATGAGCGCACATCCACCACGAGAGGTGTAGGGAGGATGTGCTCGGTTTGGTTATGGGCGGGGACCACCACCATGCCCGGAATCTTTTTGGAGCGTTTTGTCCGGTTTGGTTATGAGCGAATCACCACCATGCCCAGAGTCTTTTCGGGTTCGTTGCCTGGTTTGGTTATGGGCGGAACACCACCATGCCCAGGATCTTTTAGGTTAAGGAGAGAGATGAGGAGTGAGGAGAGAGAGATAAGTCAGCGAGTTAAGGAGAGCGTAGAATGGCTAGAAAGGCGAAGGAGGCGAGTTTTTATAGGCTTGGGAGCCTTCTCCCTCCATCCTCCAGCTAGTGGAGGATGGTGGGGATCCCCAGGCTGGCCCTCAGCTCTCCTGCGTCTTCCGTCCTCACTTCTAAGTTTATTTGGCGAGATCTTAATTTCACATATAGTAAAGTTGTGGTTCTGGGAGGACGCCACGACAACCCACTATTTAAAAATTGCCCCAAAAAGGTTTGTATTCACGAACAAAAGATGAATTCGAAGATGGGAATGTCTGGAGTACATAGTAGGTAAAATTTAGTTTCCCTAGTAATAATAATTATTGTTATGATTTTGTTACAGGTATGTACTCACGCTTTCTGGGATCGGTACATGAATCCACAACCGCGTAAGTAGCCAACTCGAATGTGAATAATGAGTCCTCCTTATATGATAGTCCTGTCTCGTAATTTAAAGAGACATGCAGGCGACAAGCGGTCAAGTCAGGACACAGCAGAAAGTGGAAACTTTGGCCAAAACTATAGCTCTCCTCTGCCCCACTTTCTCGTTGGCGCCTCGCATTTAATTAAAAAGTGAGCGCCACCCCACCCTCCTGAGCGCACATCATTAATATAAATTAGCCAACACTGCGGCCTACAAAGGTGTTATTAGGTTAGCTTTGTGTTATAGCTCTGCTTCCACCGCCAAAGGATTCATCCTAGACGGGTTCGCTGGGTGGGCTCGGGGCGGAGTGGAGTTTAAACTTTGCTTAGGAGGTTAGGGCGTTTAAAGAGGGTCGCTGATACGTGTGGGCGACCGTATATAATGAAATAAACCGCGGTATTCACGTGGGGCTCGTTTTGTTGTGTATAACGCGAAAAGTTAACCTGGGACAGAAATTGTACATACGTTTACTCCGCGTAAACACTGTGTGACGAACGTATATGCCCAGCTGTGTTAATTTGAAGCCTTGTAATTGAGTGGTACCGCCCTGTTTGTGTTGTGGTAACTCGGGAGGTATTTCGAGCAACCCGATCTGTATGCTGTTGAGGTATTAGAATATGGCATAGTCCTGTGATAACTTGAGATCATCATCGAACAAAGAATGATATTGGAGAGAAGTGAAAAAACCGTTTATTGCTCGTACAAATTACATGACATAAATAAATATGAAATCATTTACATTAACTAGCACGTATTCCCTAAGCAATCCACATAGCTCCCTGCAGTATCCACTCTGAATTTTGCCTAACGAATAATCGGATAACTTCTCGGTAACGCCATATAAGACGAGCTGACTAAGCTGAGTTGTGGATTTGGGGTCGAGGGTTTGAATCTCATCCAGGCACTTAACATGATAGGTATGTGCTCGCTTATTTTCGAGGTGACAGGGCGAAAAAATTTAAAAATTCTTGCACTGAAAATTTTGGACCCATTGCAGCAGCTTTATTTCCTACCTAGTATGTGAGCAATAGTTATGGATTATCAATATCATTAATAAATTAGCGATGTATTTAATCAGGTAACTTATGGGTTTTAATATAAATCACCTACCTCCACACCACTATCAATTTTTCTCTTGTTATTTAAGCCTCAAACTATTGAAAACCCAAATTTACCCACAAGTCGATTTTCAAGGGCACCATATCCAGTTGCTACCCACGGGACGTTGTGTAGATTAATCTTAGTGCAGTTAATCGAACTAGATTCCCCAAGTTTCTTGTATAACTAGGCCAAAACTGAATTGGTTGCGTGAAGAGTCATTTAAATGGTTCAAAGGACCATTGGAATGGGTTAAAATATCGCAAACTACATTCACCCCCAACCCGCTCACCACCAACTCTAAGAAGTCGGAAAAATATAAAAAAAAGTCCAAAAAAAATTGGATGAAAATCGCAAGGTGTACCTACCTCTCCACCATAAAAAATTATACCTGTCCTATAAAAGAAAAAAAATCGAGAAACTACCTTATTTTAAATAATCATGCATCTATAATGCTAATAGGTTAATGGAAGCAAAAAACTATTTTGAGAATTTGACTGTACCTGTACTTACGACAAAAATTTTGACATTCCCTTGTCGCACTACTAGACCTGATAAAATGCTGCTAATATTATTACACACATCACACAACGGTTTATTATTTTCCTGTATAATTCTGTGGGTGTTTTCGAGACCACCCGGAGCATTTTACGTCCAGCTGTTTGTTCATAGTAAAGCCCTGATGTATGAACCGAAAAGCTTCGTCTACTTGAGTGTGAATCATACTTCCAGCCCAGGGAACACCTGACTATAATCAAGGGTGGCTGTATGAAATCGAGTTTGTTGTTCCGTGACATTATTTTTTCATCTGAAGGATGCAATAAATTGCATGCTGAAGTGTGCAGTGGTTATGATTTCCAATACGGTTTGTTCTCAGTTTGACTACAGTTATTGTAGGACAATCAATGGATTGCACCCCCTACGCGCAAGTAGGATTGTAACCTACTTATCCAGGTTTTAAGTAGGCTTGTAGCCTACTATATTAAGTTATAGCCCAATGAGGAGTAGCAGTGACTTCCGTTCATATTACTTTCCCACTTTCAAATGAAAATAGATGCCATTCTGACTACTTTGAGACCAACCGCACTCTTACGATGAGTAGTTCTTTTTCTATGAGCTTTCAAAGTTTCGACAACAAGTGACGTCACTGCATCCTTCCCGCCTGGGCGGGGCCTCCTTGCACAGTGTGACGTCACTCATTGTCGAAACTTGGAAAGCTCATAGAAAAAGAAGTACGCATCGTAGGAGTGTGCGGTTGGTCTCAAAATTCCAGAATGGAACCTACTTTCATTTAAAAATATAAATAGAAGTCACGGATTCTCCTCATTGTAATGTTACCTACGTATTTAGCAATAGAATTTCCTTATTTAAAATATTTAAAAAAGTGATGGTTATTTTGGATTTTGCTGATAGGTACTTTTTTTTTACCTACTTGTTGATTAGTAATTTTGTTATTCACAGCCAAACGAATCATCCTAATTAGTTGAAAATTTTGGAGTATGTCGAGGGTCCTACTCAGGTTCAGGACCATCAGAATTTCAAAACTGAGAGGGTACGTTGGGGGGTTCGTAGGGCCGAAATTACGCGTTACAAGTTGTGAAGGCGGTGGAAAAATTCTGACCACAGAAAACGGTGATCTACGCATACAGGAAAATATTGAACCGTTATGTAATAATATGCAGCTGTATTGTGGATGAGGTTTTAGAATGGTCTCAAACGAATTTCATGTGGTTATTTTTTCTCTAGGCTAGAAAGGGGGGAGGGGGGATTTCCTAAAAATTGAAATCAATAGGCACCCCTTATTATATAGGCTTATAAGTAGCTAAAGAAAGAAATTATGACTTCCTACGAGTTGTTCCGATTCCACTCACAAATAACTTCCGTATTATAGCAAACCCCTGAAGATAACAGACTAATTTTTTCAAGGACAAGACCATTGTACTAGCCACGAATCACTTGAATACGGGTAGAGGAAGTTGTATGATTGCTCGCATCCTGATGTTTACACTCTCCCTTTCCGTGCATCCGCATCTCTTTTTGCCTAACAGTTTGTTTCCAAAAACGCCCTTGTGAATGTTGGAGTTATTTCTGTGGACTTTTTCTTGGCCTCCGGTTCGGGTCGTTAGACCAACGAGACAAACGATCCGAGGATGACTCGCCCTCTTCCTTCAAAGACGATCATAAATGGGGTAATACCCGGTGTGGAAGGCTCCTTACGCTGCTGTTTTTTCGCAATTCACCAAAGGAAGTGATATTTCATCTGTGACAACCTCCTCTATTAACATTGCTAGGGGGATTCTACATCGCAGACTATTAGACTCGCATTTGAGCGTTTCGTTAATATTAAACCGCACGTTGGTTGTCAGATTCTAGCATAGTATGGTGTTTCGCTCCTTCATAGAGAACCAAAAATAAAGATCTACAAAATCCTGTACAGTTTCTTCCCTGTACAGTGTCTTTACTTTCTCACTACCGAACATATATTATTATTAGTTCGAGAACCGCAGCTCTTCAACTCTAAAAAGGCTAAAATTGGAATAAAGTTCGAAAAAATACCAAAACGTTACGGGGAATTGGCAGTTTTATTATAATAAACGATCTGTTGTGATCGGCTGCTCCTCCACAACCAATGTAATGTACATACATGTTGTACCTCAGAGTGGGGACCCCCCGACCCCCCTCTGATCATGTCAGGGGCCTATAAAGAGCCGAGGGGCCAACAAATACATAACAATTCTCAAGCTAACTTTCGGCCTCGTCTGTTCCATCCTTATTCACTACACTGGTGACCCCGAGTGGTGACACGCAACCTCCGCCCGCCGTCTGCGACCGCGGTGCGACGACAGCGACGACAGCGCCTAGCAACGACGAACAACGCCGCTCAGCGCCCGCCGACCGTCTGCGACGAGCCCCACCTCCGCAGCACTACGCCCGGCACACGCACCCCACTCCGACGCCCCACAGCGCCGCCCCACTCCGACGCCCGCCTCGACGCCCAACGCAGCGGCCCCCCGCTACTTCACCCCACCATCCGATTCCTTTATAGGGAAACGGAGGCCGGCGCCTCGCACACTTCCTGCTGACACTTCCAGACGACACCTCTCCGGGACTGGCGCCTACAACGAGAACACGGACCCGAAACCACCGACACCCGCAGAAACGACTCCACCGACATCAACGCTCCAGCTCCGGCCGTACGACCCCGCATTCCCGCACGTCTGATTCGCCCAACTCGAGATCACATTGACTCACGAAGGCCTCACGACGCCGCATGCTAAATTCGCCCGCGCCTTCGAGCCCCGACAAGCGGACCTCTACGACGACCCCAACCGACTTCCGAGCACGAGAATCCGTCAGTCCACGCCCGCCGACTCCGTAGAGCCCTCCCGGCCGACACACCGCAACGCGTAGAACATCAAATCGTCACGAAGGGACCTCCATGCCACGCGAAACTTCGCCGAATATTACCGGACCTCAACGCGAAAGCGTCGGCCCATTTCGGCGAATTACTAGCGGCTGGCACCATCGAACGCCAACAGCTACCAGACGTTGACAACTCGCCTTTTCGCCACGCACGCACCGTCCGACGGCTCCCGGCTCACCGCCTTACTCAACCGACTTCCGACGACGAACTACCGTCAGTCCTCGCCCACCGACTCACTCGAGCACTCCCGGCCGACACACCGACCCCGCTCGTTCGGCAGCTTTTCACAGGCGCCCTTCCAGACAGCATTCACCTTCACATAGCGGCGCGCGACGAACCCGACATCACGAAACTCGCTGCTCTCGCCGATCGCCTCAAACCCTTCGCTCCCCCTCCTCGAGTGGCTACCGTCACCGAAGAGGTTCGTGTGATTCGAACAGACGACAACAAGCGACCGCCGACGCAGCCACGACCGACCACACGCAGCGCAACGAACGGCTCGTGTTTCTACCGCCGCACATGGGACCCCCGAGCACAAAAACGCCGCACCCCATGCACCTGGCGCCCGCAACAACAGCCGCCGCGGCCGTACCCACGCACTCAACCAACACCCCGGCTCTTCATACGTCGCAAACGTACCGCCCCCAACGACACCGACCCGGACAGCCACAGCGGACCACCGCAACCACCGCAACCAGCACACGCACCTCCCACGCCCGGCAACCGCCACCGCAACAGAACAAAATTTAACTAAATGCGTTACTTAAATTCTGGGGGGAGCAGTGTTGTGATCGGCTGCTCCTCCACAACCAATGTAATGTACATACATGTTGTACCTCAGAGTGGGGACCCCCCGACCACCCTCTGATCATGTCAGGGGCCTATAAAGAGCCGAGGGGCCAACAAATACATAACCATTCTCAAGCTAACTTTCGGCCTCGTCTGTTCCATCCTTAATCACTACACGATCATTTGAATGATTATGCGATACGTAGGTACCTAGGTAGGTGCGATACCTAGTTAAGTCTTTAAATTTAAATTGCAACTTCAGGGGTCAATCACAATAGAATTAAACTCTCGGTTAAATTTTCATTGTAGGAAATAAGATTGTAATTAGAATTTTAAACGCTGAAAATATTACATTGGTTAATTACTTTTCTGTATAGATAACCTTTCTGCACAGATCACAGTTTTTTCTGTGGTTAGTTCCTTCATGGTAAATTGATACCCTTTCCCGGATATTGAGAGGAACGATAGTAATATCGCGAGGTTCTCAAGTTGGGTGCCCATGAGGTAGGTAGGTACTTATTTTAGTCAGAAGAACGTATTTAGAGAATTTTTAGAGCCGATATGACGTCAAAATAAATTACGGAAGAAGCTCGGAATAGAACTGAAAAATGTAATTGGAAAAACCTGGAACTTCTCCAGAATACAAAGTGTGAGGGGTTTCGAGGTTCAGTAAAGGAATGATGTACATTTCTTCGAGGCCAACGTTTCGGTTTATTTGTAAACCATCATCAGTGCTGAGAAGCTGTTGCTGTCCTTATTATCTACATGGGATAAGTTGCCAGGCACCATTTATCAAAGCGCAGTAGAGTGATGTCGCATGACCTTTATCGTGTCTCTGCTACCTGCCATCCACGTTGATTTTTCAATAGTTGAATTTGTGAACAGACGATTATGTTCTCAACACTCCACTATGCTTTGAAAAACGCTGCAAATCCCTGCACAACAGTTTATTATTTTGTATAGAATACCCTTCTGTTACAGATCACAGCTCTATGTATAGATAACCCGTCTATATAATATGATATGTACTATTATATACATATTATGTAGATCGCAGACCCTCCGTAGGTTAGTACCTAACCCCGTACTCGTTACTAGGTACCTACCTAAATCACGAGTTAAATGTTGCTAAAATAATTCTGCCGATGACAAACAGTACCTAACAAAAAGAAACACACATAATGAAGTTCTGAAAAGAAATTGTTGATGAGGAGTGAAAAAAGTTGCAAAAGTACCTACCAACAAACTCCAGCCCCTTCTACGTAGATGGTATAATGAACCGTTGTGTAATAATTTACCGTTGAGTAATGATTTACCGTAGTAATAATTTACCCATCAATAATACTTCAACGTTTGTTCAAGTTTCACTACCTACCAACAAACTCCAAAAGAGCCATCATTTTTCAAATTAAATAATATCACAGAACAACCAACTCGACTTCATACTCCGCCAATATAATCAGGTGATCCCTACCAATGATTGGCCGTATTCACAAATTCCTATTGTGGGCGCGTCTCTGGTTACGAGATTTGGTTTGAATTGTATACAATTTCATTGACACTGGAGTCGAAAATGCCTGTCGGTGCAAACTTCGGGGCCTTACTGTGAACGAACGGCTGGACGTACGATGCTCCGGATGGGCTTAAAAAACTCGCAAGTTCAAGAACTATTTAAAACCGTAAAAATATTCACGTAAAAAAATGGTATAGGCGTTTTTAAAATTTCAACCCCTATTTTGAACCCCTTAGAGATGACTCACAGTAACGTCGAGCTTCGAGGACCAACTAGACGCCGAACGGAACCTATAACCCGAATTTCATCAATTTTTTTTCATGGTAACTAAGAAAAGTGGCCCGTACGGCGTACGGCGTACGGCGTACGGCGTACGGCGGACAGACAGAAATATTTTTATTGCAGTTTTGGATTCTACATACCTTGAAACGTAAACCATCAAATTTTGAGGGGGGGTAAGAATTTTTTTTTTCATGCTCGATTCCAATGGTTCATTATTGAAAATAATAAACCAAAATGGTGCCTGGCAACTTATCCCATGTAGATAATGAGGACAGCAACAACTTCTCAGCTCTGATGATGGTTTACAAATAAGTCGAAACTTTGGCCTCGAAGAAACGTACATCATTCCTTTACTGAACCTCGAAACCCCTCACACTTTGTATTCAGCAGTTTTCAGTCGAGAAGTCCGGCCTTACTTGTCCAGAATGTCTAGTTTACGTCCCGAAAAACCCGGAAACTTTGGTTGATATCTAAAATGTGTGGCGTAATCAGCCACACTGAGCCATGCTGAGTGTTTCCAAATGATAAAAATTAATATCCGGGAGAGTCAATTGGAAATAACTGAATACTGACTTTTTTTAAATAAATTTACAACTTAAATATATAGAGGTAAGATATTGAAGGATAAAAAAAATCCATAAAGTTTGTTACTTTGAACTATTAAATATAGTTCAAATATAGTTAAATAGTTTTCAATATCTATTAAATATGTATATCAAATAGTTTTATATATTAAATAGTTCGGAATAGTTGAAGGTATTAAATCTTTTTCTAAATTATCGAGATGAAGTCATTTAATTCTGTCAGTCAGCACCTGTTTCAGTGCCGAGAAAGACCTCTTGGCGTCACAGGACACCATCCGTAGGTACTTGAGTGGAGATATTTCCTATGGCGTGTACTTTTAGATATTGGTATCCCCCTGGCTTGCGGCGCAATACTGTGTCTATTTTGTCCCTGAGCCATTGGTATTTGGCCATGATTTTGCTGTTGCCCTCACGTCGACAATATTCCCCCACTGCTTGGACCATATCCATTCCTTCAGTCTGTAGGGTTGCAGCCAGCGAAGGGAGGAAGTTCAAATGTGATTTGATGTACCCCAATCGATTTAGGGTCGATTGGAATTTTCCCGTTAGATAAATAACAACCTAGGTACCTACATTATATATATTATTTTTCTCAAGAAAGTAAAACGCTGCAAATCCCTGCACAACGGTTTATTATTTTTTATAGAATACCCTTCTGTTACAGATCACAGCTCTATGTATAGATAACCCGTCTATATAATATAATATGTACTATTCTATGCATAATTATGTAGATCGCAGACCCTCCGTAGGTTAGTACCTAACCCCGTACTCGTTACTAGGTACCTACCTAAATCACGAGTTAAATGTTGCTAAAATAATTCTGCCGATGACAAACAGTACCTAACAAAAAGGAACACACATAATGAAGTTCTGAAAAGAAATTGTTGATGAGGAGTGAAAAAAGTAGCAAAAGTACCTACCAACAAACTCCAGCCCCTTCTACGTAGATGGTATAATGAACCGTTGTGTAATAATTTACCGTTGAGTAATGATTTACCGTAGTAATAATTTACCCATCAATAATACTTCAACGTTTGTTCAAGTTTCACTACCTACCAACAAACTCCAAAAGAGCCATCATTTTTCAAATTAAATAATATCACAGAACAACCAACTCGACTTCATACGCCGCCAATATAATCAGGTGATCCTTACCAATGATTGGCCGTATTCACAAATTCCTATTGTGGGCGCGTCTCTGGTTACGAGATTTGGTTTGAATTGTATACAATTTCATTCACACTGGAGTCGAAAATGCCTGTCGGTGCAAACTTCGGGGCCTTACTGTGAACGAACGGCTGGACGTACGATGCTCCGGATGGTCTTAAAAAACTCGCAAGTTCAAGAACTATTTAAAACCGTAAAAATATTTACGTAAAAAAATGGTATAGGCGTTTTGAAAATTTCAACCCCTATTTTGAACCCCTTAGAGATGACTCACAGTAACGTCGAGCTTCGAGGACCAACTAGACGCCGAACGGAACCTATAACCCGAATTTCATCATTTTTTTTTCATGGTAACTAAGAAAAGTGGCCCGTACGGCGTACGGCGTACGGCGGACAGACAGAAATATTTTTATTGCAGTTTTGGATTCTACATACCTTGAAACGTAAACCATCAAATTTTGAGGGGGGGTAAGAATTTTTTTTTTCATGCTCGATTCCAATGGTTCATTATTGAAAATAATAAACCAAAAAATTGTATTTCTGGCGAAATTTCGAAAATAGGATGCCAAATATAAACAAACCCTCCCAGTATGACGGTATTCTGGAAAAGTAAGAAAACTTGTAAAACATAACGTCATTATGCATTTAAAATTGGAGAGGCCTATACGGACGTGAAACTGGTCTTCTATCTGTTATTTGAGGCCTGTGCATATCAGGGAAAAAATATGCAAATATGACGGATTCCGATCTCCTATTTTATTTACCTACCATAAATATGTACCTACGTACATATGGACGTGTGTATGTCGTATGTCTGGCGACCCTACATGCTCTGACGAGCATCCTAGTGTGCTCTCACAGGATTACAATTATGTACGAACTCGTGGAACCACTCAACTGCAGGAAATTGAGGTTTTCGCATGAATATTCCCTCCTATCGAGATCTCACGGTCGACGTTCCCCTGAGAAAATATGGGAGTCGCCGTCGTCCCGAAAATGATATTTTTAAAGGATTCTCCTCTTTTATGTAAACAGCAACCGAGCACACTCGTCACCGAAGCGGAGGGAAAGAAGACACCGAAAAGAAACTCGCGAGGTTTTTGTCGTCTACCGAGGACCTTCCCGAATCTGGTTAACCCTCCGCGTTCTTCTGTCTCGGTAAATACTCCTCCGCTCCCGAGTCAACACCCGGGGGTTCCGTAATGTTTGCAGGGAACCAATCGCCTCGCTAGCGACTTTTCCAGGGTCCCTGTCCCAAGCTCATGTGCCGAGAGCTTCCTCGTGAGCCTCAGCTACCCTTTTCCTCTCCATGCGATGCGATTCCTTCAGGTTCATCTCAGCGTTACGTTGTTGTTTGTCACAATAGTCGCAAGTCCTACTCTGCCTTTTTTCTCCTTTCCTTACCCAACCCAATCGGTAATGTAATGTATTTTAATGCGGGGGGCTTCCGTGGAAAAGAATCTCAGGCCATTAGACTTATATATTCCGCCGTTAGAGATTCCGCGGTTTGGGTTTCTGAATTTGTCGCTATGTTCGATGAACTTCATTAAATTCTCCCATTCAATATCTCTTCGATGTTCTTGCGAGCTTATTTTCTTAGTCGTCAAATCCTATCGCATTTGCATAGAATATGTTCTGCTGTGTCCTGGCCGCATAAAGCAGACATGAAGCTTTTAAGGATAATAATTTATTTATTCATTCATTTACAAGTTGATAAGTTCCAGCGCTAAGAAATTATAAAACCCAAACTTCTTCTTGTTCTTCTTCTTTGACAGAGCTCCAGTCTCACAGACGTAACGGACTGTGCTGAAATTTTGCACACACATTTGTTATGCTCCAAGGAAGTGCCTTTTGTGCAGTCCCCCCCCCCCCTACCCCCAGTAACAACCTTCGCACCTCGCCTTGGATGTGCAGGTAAAAACCTGTTCCTTCAAAAAGCCCCGCCATACAGCGTTGAAAGAAATCTAAGGGTTTGGGGGGAAGGAACAGGTTTCAATACTCACATCCAGCAGAGGGGGAAGGAACAGGTTCTATATTGCACATCCAAGAGTATTGCGCTTAGGCTAGTGAAATGGATATCAATCCACTATGCGGCTGAGGAAGTTTTGTTGGTGGTGACATGTTTTGTACAACAGGGTTGTTTTGGGGGTTGTACAAGCTGCAGCAGCACACATCCCTGCACCACGAATGAACCGACGGTTGAAGAGGAACGAACTCTGAGGACGTACTCAACATCCAAGACATAGGAAATTATGAACTTTTCTTTATATAAATCCGAGGACTGCCGATGGGCATGTTGCTCCTTCGTGAATTATGAATTTCTACTCCATTCGTATCGTTGTTACACTCTTAAACGTATATTTATTTAGTGCAAATAAAGTTATCTTTCCTTTGAAAAAAACAAACAAACAAAACAGCAAATTATTACACAATGGTTTATTATTTACGTGTATAGATGGCCCTTCTGCGTAGATCACTGTTTTCTGTGGTCAGTACCTACCCTCTCCCCCCCCCCCCCCCCCCCCACCAGGAAATTCCTGAGGCCGGCCCGGGAATTATAGTTTCATAAAAATGCGCAGGATTCAATAATATTCTCTCATTAATATTACTTGTTGTTATTATTGTTCAAGTTACGAGAGTGCCTATCAAAAAAAATCCAAAAGAGCTATCATTCTTCAAATGAAATAGTATCACTCACAGAACAACCAGCTCGACTTGATACAGCCATCCGTGTTTATAATCAGGTGCTCCCTAGCGATGATATCTGGGCCGGATTTATACCGCTTCATTCGCGATCATGCTGACGAAGCTTTCGGTGTAAACGAACGGCTGGACGTACAATGCTCAGGGGGGTCTCAAAAAATTCCTTAGTTTGAGATGAATTTAAAACGTAAAAAACACCATACCCTATTGACGTTTTTCGAGCTACGGCGTTCTGATACTGTCAACCCCTATTTTTCGCCCCTCAGAGAGGACTGACAGTTGCGCCGAGCTTCGCGGACCAACTAGACCCCAAATGCGACCTACAAACCAAATTTCATTAATTTTGGTTCATGGTAACTAAGGAAAGTGCAAAGTACAGGGGCTGACAGAAATTTTTTTATTCAATTTTCGGATTTTACGTACCTTGAAACGGAAGGAGGGGGAGGGGCTTAAAATTTGGGTTTTCATGCTCTATTCTGAAGGTTCATTATTGAAATTAATGAACTAGCTATTTCTGTCAGTCCGCCGTACGCCGTACTTCGCACTTTCGTTAGTTACCATGATCCAGAATGACCGAAATTTGGTTCGGTTGCATGTAATTTGGGGTCTAGTTGGTCCGCGAAGCCCGGCATTACTGTCAGTCAAAGGGTGAAAAATAGGGGTTGAAATTTACAGAACGCCGTAGCTCGAACCACCCGGAGCAGTCCTTTGGTTCGCTTGCACCACAGGGGCACCTATACTGGTAAATAATAAACCTTTGTGTAATAATTTGCATCTTTTTTATATCGGATGTTACATTACTATTTGCTCAGTTCTCACTTCCCAGTCGACTGATGCATTGCATTGTTCTTCGACGGTGAAACTCGGTCCGATGTGAATAGAAATTACGGACAGTCTCCAGCCGATCTCGGCCGCTGGAATCTCGTGACAGCCTTCTACATAATACATCCCACCCCGTCCAACACACCTCCCCAAGCTGCTCGAATAATATTCAAAAAGGCCATGACATTGCTCGCTTGTAATCAGATAAACGTCATACTATGACGTTTATCTTCCTGAATTCTTGAATACAGCGCGTATTAATTTATGAAACCAGGGGCGTTGCGTCCAAAAGGCCACTTGGGCCACTGCCCCGGCACCCAAAAACAGGATTTAAAAAAAATCCAACCATTTGAATGTCCCTAGCTTTTTTCACAAAGTTTAGCAGCGGCCTGCTAGATTTCTCTCGCTATGGATATTCAGTATTCTAGTGGAGCATCGATGATGGTTCCTTCTGTTAGCTCCACAGACCAACCATGTTATCGGAATATAGCGACAGTAATCGATGTCCTGCAATCGAAATCGAAATCTAGGCTCCTGAAACTGGCAGGTCTTGGGACCTAGTGTTCCCATGGCAACTGAGAAAAGTGGCCCGTCCGCGTATGCTCAGTCGAGTAAAAACGTAGTTCGCTACGCCCACGTTGGGCCCTGTCCCCAGAATCTGGGTTCCACCTAAAAATCGTTCCTGTTCACAATCGATTCGATCCTTTCGATTGAACTCGTCATCTCGATAAGGTGTATTTCGATTGGTTTTTGTTGTCTCGTGAATCACATTTGCTTTCTCTGTTGAGTCTTTCGTCAGTTTTCAATTTTTTGCGTCAAATTTTATGCATTTGCGTTTGGTCCAGTTCCTGTGACAGATTTGTTTGTGGTACCTACGTGCGGTTTGTCCTGTTTGTGGTATTGTGTTCTTGCGGATTGATCGGCGTAGTAACACACAGCTAAGTACTTAGCTTCTAGTCAATAGGTTATCCATTCAAATAGGTACTGGCCGGCGGGTCATTGTTTCGCTGAAACAATGACCGGTCATGAATTCGGTGGAAATTTCCTACGTTTTCGTGCCGATTGATGTTTTTCGTAATGTTGATTAATCATTCAGGAAGATAAGCCTTTGCTGAATATTAATCAGTAAATAAAGAGAAGAGTGTTGTTTGTTGCTTTGAGGTATTTTGTAGAAAAATCTGTTGGTTTTGTGTTCCGGTTTGGTGCCCTACCGATTTCAGAGCCCACGCACCGCTTCTGCGTCGTAGTATTTATCTGTTTATTCGTGTTTGATTTACCGTTTAATCTGTTGTTGTCGTATTTGTTTCTTTTACCTTTTGCTTCCGAGTCTGCAAGGCAGCGGAAGCTTTGTTTTCACTTTCGAAATGAAAGATTTTTGTGTGCTCCAAATCAAAATTTCTACTTGCATTTTGCGTTTCAGGGCCTCCTGAACAAATTTGGTTTCGTGTCTGTCTGTCTGTCCGTCTGCCTGTCCACATTTCCTTGCCACTGCCATAACTTCCACAATTTTGATCCGATTTCAATCAAATTTTCAGAAATGGTGTGGGCTTAGCGCTAGTTGGTCCCCTATAAGTTTCATCATGATCGAATCAACGGTTAGCCTCTGCGCAGGCGCTAACGAGACTGTCTTGTTACGGTCATAACTCCATCAATTTTGAACGGATTTTGGTCAGATTTTCAGGGATGATGCGGGTAAGGTCCCTTGGGGTCCCATACGACATTCATCATGATTGAATCAGCGGTGGCAGTGGCACGTGGCACTGGCACCGCGTACATTCCAAACGTCGAGCATTCCAGACCACAGAACTATAAACCTGGAAGGGCCTCTGCGTTGACGAATGAAATAACGGGCTCCGCATCCTGCTCAGCTGATTTGCTAAATTCTCTCCTGTTCACCCTAGAAATTTGATAGGGACCCTTTGCGTTCTCAGCTCTATACGTGGACTAATTACTTTATCTTGAAGCATGAATACTAACTTCGAATTAGGTACCCTTATTTTTAAATAACAGTTGAATAATTCCGTTAATTGATCTGAATCTTTATGTTAATTAATCCGTTAATTAATCTGAATCTTTATGTATGAAAATTCAATAGTGACATACTGTGAAGGCCGCGAGGAAGCTTCTATGCCATGTCCCTGGCAGATTATTTTTATTTTTATCGTTCTCGAAAATTTAATCTAAATTTGTGATAAATTAATTATTTGTTTTCAAGCCAGTTTGGGGGGGGATGACTTCCTCTACCCCCCCCCCCCCCCCCCCCTGCTGTGCTACTGGCCTTGGCGCTGTCCTTCCACGCCCATCACCTCCTCGGTACCTATCTGCCCAAAGAGAATGAAATCATCCGTCGGCCTATAACTCTAATCTGTGAGCCGTTTCAAGCAAGCGCCCCGAGGATCAAGCCGGCTGATGGATGGAAGGACGGATTAATCTCCCCGAGGTGTGGTGGAAAGGGATGATGAAGAGGTTAAGTGGCTTGCGAGGGGGTTCAGAGCAAAGGTTGTCGGCGGTGGAAGGGCAGGAGCAGGAGCGATTGTGCCAGAAAGTGCCGAGGAACTACGGGAGAATAGCTAATATCAAGGAGCGGGGGGAAGAAGCTCGTATTTAGCACCCGCAAGGCGGACTGTTGTGAATAATTCACTCGGCTAATCCCGTGTTGATTCGGCTCCGAGGAAGAAGGGCGGTTGAGGAGCTAAGAGGTCCTCCCATCAATATTGACAAAGCAGGGAAGCCCACTTATGATTCAGTTAGAAGCCTCCGCTTAAATAACTAGCGAAGGGAGGAAATCAGAGTTGAATGCTGGCAGGAAGGCAACCGCCGGCTTTTCGTGCCAAGTTCCGGCCCCGTGATTTCTACCGGTCTACCAAATGCATCACTATTTCATCAACTTTGAAAAACAAATCAGATCGATTTACTATCACCGCTGAACCAGTCTCAGACAGCAGGTTAATTTTGTGTGTGTGTGTGTGTGTGTGTGTGTGTGTGTGTGTGTGTGTGTGTGTGTGTGTGTGTGTGTGTGTGTGTGCGTGCGTATGTGTGTGTGGGGGAGGGGAGCTGTTGTTAACAATTTAATGTTATCGGAAATCAAAGCATACTGCTTGTTCTAATGAGCTACCTAATTTTCTAAATAACCTACCCACTCCAACTACCCTTCTCTGTGTTACTTTACTGAAGATTTTCCTCCGTCTACGAAAATCCCGATTTGTAAAATCCATAATATCTTATTATTTAAATAAATGAGGTACCTACCTACCTACTTACTAAGTTTGCATTCTTGTTGTTATTAAACAATTATTCGCTCAGTTTTTCACTTTCTTGTCGGCCGGAAGTCACTACTTATTGTATGTTTAACTTACCGATGTACAATTTTTGGCTTATACCGAATTTTTGAATAAAATGAGCTGTTTTAATTTACAAAAATTTTCCTTTCATGAATTTTGGAAAAGTATTTCTATTGGTTTCCTTCCCAGATCATTCTGAATCGAATCCTAGGTTTTGAATATTTTTTTAATGTAAGTTTGCATATTTAAATATCTGTGTGGTAATGTGACTCCCCTTTCCATGTATTTATAGAAAAACATGTTTGTCCTTCCGGACGGCATCGGACCTTGGCCACGATGAAAAATTACCAGTTTTGCCATAATTTTTATGATGGTAAATGAAAGAATGAGTTTGAAGACGAGTAATGTTGAAAAATAAAAATTCGGTCGAATTGTATGGGTCGGGGTTCGAAATCGCTACATATTGGTTAGAAAAACCAGTTTTGAATGCACAATTTATCTATATTTATTTATTTGGTTAATTTATAAATTAACCAAAAATGGAATAAAAGGGTGAATCGACGCAGAAAAATACTATTTCAGTAATCAAAAAAATTTCCCGCGTTAGATTCACATTTGAGTTTTGTGGGTGAAACAATGCAAAAATTCAGTCGTTCAAAATAGGTGGAGAAGGATTTGTTATATACCCCTCCACTCCTCCTAGTGAGTCCCCCTCCAGCAATGAGCATAGTAAAGGGAGGCCGCAAGAACCAAGTTTGTTACGTAACTCCACATCACTTCGAAAATTCGCACGTGTGGTCATGCAGCGTGACTGTTACGTGAGTCGAACTGCAAATTTGCGACATAGAACTATCTTGAAATTCTGAGCCAATAAGAAATGGGTGTGATTTTACCGTCCGTCAGAAAAGGTCACGGGGGGGGGGGGGGGGGGGGGGGGGGGGGGGGGGTAAGGATAGGGAACGTGAAGGATGTAAAGTTCTTTCAACGACAATATTTCCCCTTTTCGACAGAAAAAGGTAATGGACGACAAATAAAGAAGAGGAATAACATGAAAATGTATTTAAACGACAAATTCGGCAACTAACGACAATAAAATATTACACATCAAGTACCTAATGCGTTACAAATAATTGACAACACATCAAATAGTAGTTTAGTTGAGAGGAGCGCTTTTGGCCTTGGAGGGTTTGTCCCTTTTTCTTTTTTGGCCCAGTGGTGTGCATTTAGCCTCTGGGGGTGGATGAACCAGTTTCATCCGAATCTGCATCCCTAGTACGTGCTTTCATAATAAATGTTTGGAAAATTAGGGGCAGGTGGATTGGGATTCCTCCAACATTGTTTAAGAATAATCTTCCAAGTTCCTAAGTAAATTTTAGTGAATTCTTCGAAACTAGCCCTGTTTCCCACATTGTCATCGTATTTGGTTGGATACATGGGCAGAAGTAATCGCCTCGTAATCAGACTCGCTACAATTTTCTCTAAAATTGTCTAAGTATGTAACATCCATCTCACTGGGCAGGACGAGTAAATCACAGAAACTACTTTTAACACTTACGGCGAAAGACTGATTTAAATAATCTGTCGTCTTTGAATTGTTTCGGCGAGGGAAAACTTTCTTGCCGTGTGTTTACTTGCCGTTGGTAAACATGATGTTGGCGTGAGTAATCTGGCGTGCACTTTTGGTATTGTTTGTCATTCGGTGATACTGCGCGAGCGTTCACCTGCCTGTCGTGCTAAAGACCTTTTCTGGCGGGAGAAAAATATTTCCTCGTTAGAAATTAGTCGTTAGAGCAAATAATGTCCTCGGCGGCTATTTGATAGCCCAAGCCTAGCTAGATACAATTGTATGACTCTGCTTTGGATGATTTTACCGCAAATATCACGGAGCCAGGTGAATTCCTAAAGCTAATTATGCACTTCGGTGTCGTTGCGGTGGGTTGTGTTGTGGGAGATAAATGAGGAAAGTAAGTGCAATCTCTACAGATTCTTGATAATTAAGAACTATCTATCTGTTTAAATTCACTATTTGGTACATCTTGAACAGCGAGTTTACAGCCCTCCGTCCTCAGCGCCTGGCACTCCAGGCGTTTCGAACGGCGGAAAAGGTCGACCTCTCCTTCAAGACGTCAGAGTTGTGCGGGTTTCCTTGTTATCAACGATCGTCCATTTGGTTCAATCTTCTACTTCTTGTTCCATTGTGGGCACGGTCCCCCGCCACACCTGGTTGATTCTTACCAAATTTTCCCGGTATTAACCACACATACCTCCATTGGCGATCATGTTGCGGCATTAGTAACATCTATGCGGAAGGGGTAGGGAGAAATTAGCCATTTCTTTTAGCTTAGCATTATTAGCACAAAGCTCGTGAATTTTTATAGTACATATTTTCTGAGTACAAAATTCTGAGCTCCAAATTTGCCAACAGACCACAACTGGCTTGACTTCCAACTAGGATTCACCAGCTGAAAGTGATAAATTTGAACCCATTTGACACCTTATTTTTCTCAAATATTCTCTAAGAGATCTTCCGATGTTCCATCCACTAATAATGATAAAGTTGATCAATAAAATGCCATCACACATTGATTAGTGTCATATCAATCCGTTGTACTGTTATTATACCATATTCAGTTAGAGATCAATAAACATTTTAACTTGTTTTAAGACGAATGTAAATTTAAAATATGTTAAATCGGTTTCAACGTAGTAATATTTATGTTAAAATTTTCTATTTACATTTCAACTAGTTATATTATTTACATTTGATGCAGTTGTTGAGATTCTCGAACTTGTGGTTGAAAATTCGTGAAATGATATTATGTCGTTCTTTGCTACAGAAAAATCGACGTCCAGGCTCCATAGTAAACCATTCAGCTACTCAAATGACAGAGATGCGCTGCTCCAAAGAGAATTCACAATTGATGGTCAAAATGGATTCCATAAATCACCTTACGAGTTATTTAGAGAAAACGTCGCCAAATACTGTGACCGCTTCATGTTGGATTCGTTCGAGGATTCTGATTGTATGAGCGCTGAAGAGAAGGCGTCATTTGCATACAGAAATTGCTGTAGAAGGTGTCCAGCACGTCAAGAATCCAGTGTGGTTATCAGAGATATGCCTAGTAGAGACTCATCAGCAGCAACCACTGAGACTAGTAATGCTTTTAGTTTTCTATCAGTGTCGTTCGAGCCAGCAGACAAGGACGAGCCGAATACAAAATTGTCGTTTTTGAAGAGGATTTCCAAGTTGATGAATAGCTACAGTTCGAATAAAATGTCGCTCACTCACCAGGCGGAATTAAAACAGCATCGGATTCCTCAACAGTGGAACGCTTGTGAGTGTCACGTTCATATCGGGAAGCACAGTAATTGCTGTCAATGTCAAGAACCCTATCACAGGACTAGCTGTGATTGCGTGCAGCACAGCGGCTCTCACTCGTATTGCTGCAGGTGCGATATCCGTCTACTCCAAGAATACGACCAATATCTCAAGAAAAAGAAATATTTGCGCCTGTATCCCGGGGAGGAAGATAATATATCGTCACCAATCCCCACTCATATGAGCAGTGTGAATCCGAGCAGGCCGAGTACATCACATACAGACAAGAGCTCGTGGTGTGAGGATCGGGGTTTGTTCACCCAAGAGTTTTTCAATGATAATATACGTAGAAGGTCTCCGGGGGTTACGGAATTCCCCAAGGAAAACACCAGCTACCAGTCAGGCGCTTCAGATAAAGTCTACTCTTGGAAAAAGGACTGTGACGCGCAGTGTGAAAACGGCGAAGAACACCCTTGCGAGTCGTGCTGCAAAAAGCTGGACGACATCTACGGATCGGCTCTCAGAGAGGTGCATTCGATGCTGGTCGACGTATCTCGGTCTCTCGCTCCAGCGATGAATTGCTGCACTATGGATACCCTGATCAGAGATTCTCTCCTCCGGCAGAGGCCGCTGTACGATTCCATCAACTGTTCGCAAGATTACAGAAGGTCTGGAGAAGTACACGAAGCTCCGGAGTTCGAAAGGCCAAGCCATTCTATGGAAGAACCAATTTCGTATCCCAAAGTGCTACATAACCGTCGAAGTGACGTCGCAATTCAAGTGGACACTTATTCTCAGGAGTGAGTACCAACCGTCCGTCATTAAATAGTAAGTTCGGTCTACGGCAAAATACCTATATACACTCAACGCTCCAGTAGGTACAAAAGTAATAGCAGTGGCAGTCTAGAAATTCTTTGAAATTGAATGGGAGGTAACTATTTCCCTTTTAACCAGGTGTAGGTACCTACATTAAGGGTGACTGGGAGTGCCGCTCCCCTCATTCATTCCTATCAGCAGGTATTTATAAGGTTTAAAAAAAGAAAATATTATTTTCTAGGTAAATCCTGAAGAGAAAAAATAATCCAGATGGCCAAATACACTGCACGATCTCAAGTGTTTTTATAGTTTGAAGGTTGGCTGAAATCGACAAAGATTCCCAAACGCGCTTGTTCACCTCTCACTAAAATTACAACAAATAGTCCAAGAAAATTATTTTAGAAACAAGTACAAATTTGACAGTACTTACCTACTAGTCCTCCAGTCAAACCCAAAAGAAACTCCGAAAATTGAGATCCCAGATTCGATTGTATCAATTTATTTTTTACCTGTGTAGATACATACCCCTTCTGTGTTGTCACTGTTGTCTGTGCCTCCCCCAGGGGAGCCCTAAATCAAGTGCTAGAGCCGACCGGTCAATTACTGTTTCATAAATGTGCGGTGGATTCAAGAATTCTGTAATAAAGTACCTACCTACCTATCAACAAAATCGAAAATAAACATCGTTCTTCACGGATCAACCAGCTCGATTTCATATCAGCCAGGAGTGTTTATAGGTTTATTCGCTGTGACTGACGGTTATCTGACCGTCAGAAAGGCGTTTGGCCGTTCACAGTGAGTATCTGACTCTTTTTCTGACTGTATAGTATCGATGCCCGGCAGTTCACAGTGTTTTCCTGACCATCCTACGCCAGTTTTGTGATCGCCCCTCCATTACGCAGCAGATAGGGCGGACAAGAAACTGACCATGCACTGCCTTCTCGATTCCCAACCTTTATAAAATTCAAACCGTTCTCAAACGCTTGTCAAGGCAGTAGGTACTGGATCATGGATGGTTTCTTAAGGGTTTCTAGGAGTCAGCTAACCTTCAGAAAAACCTATGCGAGCAAAGCTAATAAATCAGCTAATTAATCAGCAGTTCCCTAGCAATATCTGGGCTGGATGTATGTATTGTATACCTACACTCTATCATTATTTTCATTCACACCCATGCCCAAGCCAGGGTATGTTCATTCACACCCAAGCCAAACTCCAGGGCCTTACTGTGAATGAACGGCTCCACAGAAAGATATGCGATGCTCCGGGTGGTCCCATCAAATCCTCCATCAATTTAAAAACGTTTAAAAAAAATAGGGTAAAGGCGCAACTGGTGCCTCTACCCTTCTATTGAAAGTTTTCAAGCTACGGATTTCTAAAAATTTCTACCCTTGTTTTTCGCCCCTTAGCGATGATCGACATTAACGTCGAGCTTCGTGAACCAACTAGACACCAAACGTGACCTACAAACCAAATTTCATTTACCTCGGTTCAGTGTAACTAAGCAAAATGTGAAGTGCGGCTGACGGACAGAATTTTTTTTATTCCATGTTCTGACTCTACTTACCTTGAAACGGAAATCATAATGGCTAATTGCTAATGCAAACTGAATTTTAAAAAATCAAATTTTGAGGGATGTTTTTTTTTGCATGCTCGATTTTAAGGGTTCATTATTGAAAATAATAAACCAAAACGTTGTTATTATGCAGCTTGGAAAGTAGATAACAGTTTGAAAAATCTTACAACACCAATTTAATTATTGTGGAAGAACTGAACCCGAATTTAATTCTGAATAAAAATCTGTGGCGATGTCACACACTCATTCTCTGCGAACTGTCTTCACCTATTGGATTTTTTCCAATGTTTCTTTACCCCGTACATGATTGGAAATAATTTTATTTTCATGTGAGAAAATAAGAAACACCTACGTAGGTACCTTTACATATTCATTTTTTATTGTTTCAATTCTCAATTTCAGTTTTGAAATACCTATCATCCGGCTGAGTTCCAATTTTTCGAAGTTAGGACTTTATCTCACAAAACCAAAGCCCATTGGCATACCTAAAACATAATACACCCTATTCGTCCCTAAATATCTAATGATCAAATTTCTTGTCGCAGGCCTGCTGGAACTCCTCGGGCAAAACGTTCGAAATTCAGTCTCGTGCGGAAAATGTTCAAGAAAAAGGAGAAGTGTGTGATATCTTGATGAGCTGTCGTAGAAAAATCCGACTATCTGAAATTGCAGTGCCAATCGTTCACCTAGGCCTATTAAACGGCGTCAGGATGAATTAGAAGTCTGCTACTGTAGTTTTAGAATTAAAATTCATCTCAGAAGTGTGTGAAAAGTCATCATGGAATAGTGATGGAGAACTAACTACTTACCTATCGCTATTATCTATAATTTTTGACAATACTGTCGCTAGCGAAACAAACGAAGAATCAGTTCAGAAAATTAGAGGAAAGCAGAATCAGTCCATTTTTCAAACCAAAGTCAGAATTTCCCCAACCAGTTTAGAAACAAAAAAGTATTAAGATAAAACGCTGTTAGGTAACACTCTATTTTTTCTTCAAAACGCACATACCTAGGCCAGTTGGGTGGGCAGCAGGTATAGATAGCTTCCTCAGTTATATAACATGGACGTAGGTATAGAATCAGCTGATAAAATAGACTGATGAGTCAAAATGATTGAATAGCAATAGATTAGTAATAAATTAGGTACATAACATGCGTAGAAGTATTACAGGAAGCGCACACACTACCATTGGCCCGAAGGAGATTAAATTTAACGTCTAGGGTAAACCCGTACAGTACCTCAAAAATTCACTAAAATTGGTCTAGTAGTTCTGCCTGTACAGTAAATTTCAGTAATATTACCATACGTACCTTCCGGAGGAGTCCGCCTTTACTAGCTAGTTGAGTACTGGAGGCGAGCGCTTTCGATGTAAGGACATCATCATCAGGCCGTCGGGAGAATAGCGCTCGCCTCCAGTACTCAACCA
Organism: Leptopterna dolabrata; assembly: GCA_954871275.1. Taxonomy (NCBI): domain Eukaryota; kingdom Metazoa; phylum Arthropoda; class Insecta; order Hemiptera; family Miridae; genus Leptopterna; species Leptopterna dolabrata. The sequence goes on from OX940976.1 coordinate 14,535,311, forward strand.
GCCAGTGACGACGGACTCCTCCAGAAGGTATGGTAATATTACTATTTAGACTAGCGGAAATAACGCTTTAGATTTAATACCAGTACATTTCACATTTGCGCGATGTTTTTTTTACAACTTTTAAACCAAATTTGAACAGTTCCAACTCCCCCTCCCTAAATTTTTCCCCCGTTGTAAACTTATTAATTACAATTCAAAATTAAATTCATCGTTTTCCCAACCAATTTCATAATTTTCATTAACCATATCCATTTTTTAATCTGATAAAATACAAATACTCAAGTCAAAAAAGTATAATTAGGTTGAAAAAAGCGCCTATCACACACCAATATAAGACCACACAGGGGACAGATTGAAAAATGAGGTACCTACCAATAATTGGGGTGTGACTCATGGTGTCAACTGACTCAAGTTGTGGACTCCTCCTTACTACTAACTCAAACACAGGTAGGTACCTACCCTCTTTCGTAAACTCCCAAGTTTATTAGTGTAACCAACATTAATATTATAAAATGATTACATTAAGTATTATTAGAAAATTATTAAGTATTATCATAAAATTTACTCGTTTGTTTACCGGTTAACGTGAAATAAGTTGAAAGTATTGATAAATATTAAAAATAGACCAAACCTCAATAGGAAAACTAATTTTTTATAAATCCCAATTATTCGACTTTGCTTTGACTTGAAAAAATTGTGGTGAAGGAGTTATGACCAAACTAAAAAATGATCGAGTGTGAGAATTTTATTAATAACAGTAGCAATTTCAAGTATAAAGCACACAATTTATATATATTTTTTTATAAACGAAGTTTCACAAAATTACAGCCAAGTTCGTGGACCGTACAGTAGGATGTAAGCGCAGTGGCCGTCCACCCAGCTGCCATCCAACTTGAGGACGTCCTGGTCGACCGTCTGAGTAATGACGTCGTCATCGCATTTGTACCATCCGCCGTCTTCCTGTTGAACCCAGGCGACGTAGTGCCCAGAATCGCTGTACCTCCCTTTGTGAGTCAGGATGGCCTTCAGTGAGTAGTACCCCGAATTGTGAGCACCTGGGTCGTCTTCGAATGTGAAAGGCAGCTCGAGTTTTCTCTTCTCTTCCGGCTGCCCGGGTATCTTCTTCCGCCCTTCCATCTGCCTTTGGTTTTCCTTTTCCTCCTCTTCCGCGATCTTCTCCCTCATCGGGAGCAGCTTCTTCTTCAGGTCCTCCGAGCACAGCTCATAAGCGTCGAAATTCAATCCAAACTTCACAACCCTCTTGATTTTAGCGTTGCATTTCCTTCCACCTTTGTAGTAGAACCTCATTAAATGCACAGTCAAATACGTCGGCAGACGAGTTATACTGGAGGTTTTTGTGAACTCAACGTCTGTCCCTAAAGCTGTGGATTTTTTCGTAACAGAGTCAGTCATCCCTAATTTTAAACCGTCGATCAAGTAGTTGACGTCTTTCGTAATGAAACAACTGAGTTGGTAAAACTGCTCAGTAGACTGAGTCACGGGATCGGCTCCCTCAACCGTACACTTATACTGCACGTCGTATGTTCCCCTGAAGTATTTGTCAATTAATGATTTTTCTTGCGGCCCTACATCCATAGTTCTTTGTAGCGTTTGCACGATTTCATTCCAGGCCTCACTCGCGTCTTGTTGCCTGTAAGTTCCGTTTTCTGTCAGCTCACAAAACCTCGGGAACAGGGCGAACCACAAATCCAACAGGGAACTGGGAGAGACTGACGTCAATCCCAACTTCTGAGCTTCGTCCATGCATTTATAAAGGTTTTGAAGCCCGGAACTCAAATGCCGTTGAGACTGATTATTCGACTTGGCCGCAGAGTCGAGTGAGTTTCGGAGTTCAGGAATGATTTTCAAACACTGGATCGTCGCATTTAAATAACAAGTGTTCCCTAAATTATTGAGACCTGTAGGAGACTTGACTATGGGCGCTGGCTCTCCAGTGTCTTTAGGCCTAGTCGGATCCTCCTTTTCACCGCCTTCTGAAGCCGCTGGTTTGTCCGCGCTCTCTTCCACGGTTCCCATCAGCAGGACCATGCACCCGTTTGAGATGCTGGTGCTGCCCCAGTCTTCACCTTTGATGATGGCTCCTTTGATCATCACCTTTTGACGCTCCGGTGGAACTCCCGTGAGGGCGTAAAGCTGCGCCTTGAACACATTAGGCTCCAGCTCCGTGTCCAGAATGACATCTTTGTGAAGGGTTCTCCCCCATTTTACGTTGACCTTGAATTGAGGCATCTCATTCAATCTGCAAAAAAATCAAAGAAAAATTATTATTATTATACATGATATAATTATTTAATGGACAGAGTCTCAATTAGATCCATGGTATTAAAAATCAAATCCCTCTTTATTAATGGAGCTAAGAATGATCCAAGTTGAATAGTGTACGCACATATCTTCCTAAAATTTCTGCTTTTCCGTGGCACCCTATAAAATGGTCCATCTCATGATAGCACCATAATTATTTACTTACATCAACCTAATTACTTACATTGTTCACGAAATACTACTATGCTGATAGGCACCCCATTACCCAGGAAGGTACTGACTGATGAAATTATTTGCTGGGATACTAGGAACAAAACGATAGTGTTAGGTAGGTACTTATCTTTCAACCTAGGTACTGCCTACAAAATAAATACCAAGGAAAGTTGGTACGTGGGTCATCCTAAAAATTTTGGTATTTCAATCATTGGGAAAAAAAGTATTGCTTGGGGTTAACGAAAATCGGGTCTATTTGTCGAGAAAATGTAACATGAAATATGGAAGGAAACAGAAATTGGGAGTTCGAAAAAAACGGGCTTGACGTAGAGATGATTCTGCCTCTTCAAGTTTCACAAAAACGCACAGTATCGGGGACAAATTAAAACTGAATATAAACAACATTGAGATGGAAATAATGTAGGTAGGTAATAGCTGAAGTTTCCTCTAACATAAATTGACCACTTTTCAACAATAAAATAACGTTAGACTGAATGAGTGGGAGACTTTAATCGCCGAGCTCCCTGTGGATAATGCCGTACTGCTTATTTACACACACGTAGCTCAGCTATGACAGAAGTGTAGGACTCGCGCTTTTTCAACATCTTATACCTTTATTTCGCATTTCCACCCTTCTGTTACACAATTATCACCTTCTCCCACAATCAACGTCCTGTTCACTGTTACTTGAACTAAAACATTCCAAAAAACACTAGATATCAACGATTTTTTTTTCCCCGCCCCAAACCCATGCGAGTTTCTGCGCCACCTTAAATCATTTCTAGGTGCACATCGTGGAACGTTACTTTCTTGTTAATGCTAAAAAACCTGGGAAAAAGTAAGGAGTGTTACTGTACCACTGCTTATTCTGCATCTAACATTTTGAATTTTTACGTGAAAAGGCCCAAAACGTTCGTTTGCGGATGAACAACATCAAGATGATACATCCAACTCTCTAGAAGTTGTTCCAGAATTTAAATTTAAAAAAAAAGCCAGGAAGTTCCTGTGAATCTTTGTCCCAGAAAACCGTGAAAATGGCGATAAGAAGTATTACCAGGTCTAGCGCTCCACCCAAAAAAGAATTAAGGGGTGGGGAGGAGGACAGTGTAGAGATCATTATTATATTTTCCCCTTACGACCAAGAGGGGAGGCGGCAAGAAGGCAAAACCATGTATTTTGATTCGCGGTAAAGAGTGTAACCTATGTTTTGTTTTTATAATTTAAATTTTTCTGCATGGAATGGAGCATGTTACAAAAAAATCACGAAGCGGTTAAATTTCAAAAGAATTCTGTCAAAATTAAAGGCAAATTGTTAGGAGGAATATTTTCAGTAATGAGTGTTACTTCAACCCTCAATAACACTCATTTCACACACTTCAACAAACGCTCTGTCTATCATCTTTCTGGTATCAGCTTCCCTGTGTCCAAAAATTTCATTTTCAGTGTGCTCGTAAAGATTAAAGCCAATAGAATAGCTTGTTTGAGTCGATTTAAATCAAACTGATGTTGGTTACTCTCATTACACCTAAGAGAATTTTCGGCTCACTATGAACGACAATTATCATAAGATGAACCTCACAACCGTTTCCTCGTGGTATCAAGGAGCAGTTCTTGTGATTAAATTTAATGCTGAATGTTTTCCAAAAAAGTTGTGTAGAAACTAAATTACGGTAAGTACTACATAATATATATGAAGAAAGACAGTGAACATAAAATGTAGGAAAATGTTTTTGTGTAACACTCCTTAGTAAATTTGCTGTGCACGTGTTTTATAAACTATTTTCAATCGTCTACATCTACAGCATTTCAAGACAAGGGTATTACTGACTTACAACAGCCCAGTCCATTTCTATTTTTTTAAGCTGAACCCAAAATGTTCAAATAAGAAAATGAAAAATGGTAAAACTCATTACAAAATCCAAAATTTGCATTTAATGCAATACCTACCTTCCACCGCTTCAAAAACTCTTACACTATCACAAAACGAGAAAACGCATGATTCCTGTGCAGTTTCGTAAACTACAATAGTGGAATGAAGCCATGGAAAACCAGTGGTTCAGAAAAACCGAAGATGAATTTTCAATGTGGGGGGGTCCCTGTCGAGGAGTCAAAACGGCAATTTTGTGAGAATGACCCACTTCCAAATAGCTTTGTAAGTAGAAACTTTCTCTAAAATGAGTTGCACATTCAACATTTTCGAAGCCATCTGAATACCTGCACATGAACATGAAATTTCAGGGCGGTAAAAACGTATAGCTAATATTTAAAATGCCTCACTCCTTGAAACTGTCCACCCTTTACTTCTTCCTTTACGACGTAGACACTCGTCCATATTACTGATTAATAATTTATTGGTTAGCTCGAGAAGTAGAAGCAGGGGGTTTTTTAACCGCTCAGTGGGTACCTACATATATTATTTTTGTTTGGGTATCTTGACGGCTATGATGTCTTAGTCGTCCAAGATCAAATGCGTAGGCATCTTTCAGTGTAAGTATTAAGGGGCATAAGAAGATATTGGAAAAAGTGGAGTTATAGTTTTATGCAATTAACCATTAGATTTGGTTTTACGTAATTGATCATCATGGTAAGAATTGTGTGAAGAAATGCTGTCAATAGCTCGTACTGAACACAATAATACTTGAACCCCTTGTAATTTCTTGATTTGTGAAAAATTGAATTGCACACCCATGTTCCACCCCAGAGATGGTAGGAAGGTATGCTATTAAGCATTTAGCCAGATTTGGTCAGCTACACGACAATAGTTCACTATGTACCGGGTACTAGGTAAAAAACACGCATCATGAGTTACCTGCGCATATAAATGTAGAGTTAGCCTAAATGAACGAGGGGAAGTTGTAGATTCTCCTTTTTACCGCTCTGTCTACTTACACCAAGTAAGAACAAACTTTCCCTAACGCAAACAGCTATGAACGGAAGTCCTACTTAGAGTTGAAGTGAAACTACCTATATACCTACATTGTCGATTCGCTGATCTCCAGTTCGGAGCAGAACAAACCCATCGGGTTATAATAGTTAATAATATGGTCTTCGTATTTTGTAACAGTTAGGAGATTAGTAAGTTTCTACGTAGGTAGGTGTGAGCAAGAATCGCAAGATGTACCTACTGAACGTTATGACAATAGAACCGGTGCAAACAAAGGATGGTTGTCGTTTGAACGGTCCAACTACAAACTGTGTATTTATAATATAGGCAACCAAACATTAATTATATTAACTGACGAACTCACCTGAATAAGTAAGTTGTGTTACTAGTTCTTAGATCTTTTATCTACTTCTATTGCTGGATAGAAGGCCACGTCTCCATAAAACAAGGTAGAATAACGTTGAGGTCGAACTGTGACTCGGCTATTCTACGAGAGAAAATCAATAAACCTCCGCCGTCCGACTACGACCAGCTTCCTGAGTTTAATTTCGGAAAGAAATGCCTATTGATCCAACACTACAAATTTAGGTACACTTGTCGAAAAGATGCAAATATCCACTGGCACAACCACAATCACGACTTGGAGCGAGGAGGTTACTCGGTGACTACGGATTTTCCAGCACCATGCAGTAGGAACGTGGTGCAATGAACGGCAAATCCCCGGGAGTCTACAGCGAGCAGGGAAGCTAACCTCCGGGACCCATGGGCGGGGCCGTCTACCCGCCTTGAGTTCAACTACCTTTCAACTGCCTCCATCAGACAGTGAAGAGTGAACGAGTTGCGTTGTACTCACTGACTGGGTGATGATGATTTCGTCGGAAATCAAAAACTGCTTCATGAGATGTGCAGCTTCCTCTCAGTCTGCACCCGAACCCACTTATTTCATAGTGGGTGAAAATAATGAGTAATTCGGTTTGCAACAAGATGGGTGGGTACCTACCTGCTACCTACGTTACATAATATATGAAATCTGTTGATAGAGTTTGTTTAGGCTCAAACTTCGTAATTTTTGTCCCTTTTTACCAATTACAAGGTATAATAAGTACAAACCAAGGCTATGCTATAATTTGCACAAATTATAATAGAGAAGAGAGTCCAAAGAAGTTGGTAGGTTGTTACATGTAGGCAACTAGATATTGGAAGAATGGGGTGCTGTATTAATGGACCTGTTCCATTTTACCAACTACTACCTACACTGCCGTGTGAAGGAAGAACGATTCAACTCAAAATTATTGAGTCTTCAGAAATCAGCTTCGAAGTTTTTTAGCGAAAACTTGCTGTAGGTTCACTGCAGGGCACTCCCGCAACCCCCTTTTCTCCCAAATGTCCAATCATGCTCAACTTGATCGATAGCTGTCAAAAAATACTCAAACACACGTTTTTTCAATCGATTTATTGCAGTTGAGTCGAATATCGATTAGGTATTAATGGTTGATTTTTGAAATGTTTGTGGAGTAAAAACAACTCAAATCCCCTTTTAGTCCAACGGTTTGGAGGAAAAACGACTCAACGGCGTTTTCGGCTAGTTGAGTCGTTTTTCCTCAACAAATAAATAACAAAACTCGCAAGTTAGGGTGTTTCAATCGAGGCGTTGAGATGTTTTTACTAAAAAAAAAAAAAAACACTGAGTTGAGACGTTTTTCCTCAAAATTAAGCAATTTCCAGATTTCATCCCTAACAATTTCAAACCCTTCTGGGTCGAATTTTGGAATTTCGATTTGTCTATCAAAAAGGTGGGGTTGAAATTAGGGGGGTTACGTGAAAATCCCATTTTCGACTATTTTTGAGTTGAGTCGTTCTTCCTTCACACGGCAGTATACAGTACTTACTACATTATAAATAATATATTGACATGTAGGTACATTTCCGTGCAACTCTAATGAAGAGGAGGGTGCCCTTCAATTTTTGGGGGAATTTAGGGTGCTGGCGGAGTTTCGGGCGCGATGGTTGGGAGGGGAACTTCAACAAAGGACCTGTGCATTGAAATGCTTAGATGTCCGGATCCGGCCAAAATCGGGAGGTGTGGCCATTCCGGAGGTTCCTGACATAGTAAATGGTTTTTCTTCTTGTTTATATATCCTAGCACCTATATTAAGATGTATAATACATAATTTCCATGAATATATAAATATGCATAACATCCCACGCTTCTATAATATTTGTAAATCTAACTATTCTGGTATTAAATCTAAAGGGTTATTTCCGCTAGTGTAAGGAGTGGTAGGTAGGTACCTAATATTACCATACCTTCCGGAGGAGTCCGTCGTCACTAGCTGGTTAACTATTCTATTTATTTTACTGTCCTTTGAATTTAGAGCGAATTGTGTAGATAGAATTGACACCAGTGTTGAGTTGCTGGATTTTGCCAACTCACAGACAGCTTAGGCTAAAAGGAAAAAGATTTGTACCTGTCTCGTTCCTGTACCTACCTACTCACACTTCAATAAATCTGTTCTTCTTCTTCTACATAGGTACATTTTCGGTTCATAATTTTTTTCTGCTCTAAGTCGCCTAAGCAGGTACTTTTTACATAAGCTTGTCTACTTATTTATATATAATCATTCATCAGCTTCGGGACACACATCTACTAGGTACCTACCTACTGAACTTTTACTACACCTAGTCTCCTTCCCAGCTTCTAGCATGGACTACTATACTTCTATATTCAGAAATATGGTATTTTAGGCTTTAGGTACCTACTATTTAAAAAAATAGGTACCTACATAGTAATAGGAAGTAGATCTGGCTACCTTAGTATAGGTGTTCTTGCGTAGGCATTATTATTGGAAATAGAATATTTTTGATCCAACAATCTTATTCCAGCTTGAAGACATGCCTGAGTACCTTAAAAACTAAACAGGTAGCGGAGATCGGGGTAAAGTTGAACATTTCTAGTTGAATAACTTCTACGCTTAACAATTTGAATATCCCCAACAAAAAGTTGGTGTTTCCTAGACATCTAAGGAGTCAATCCTTTGGCACATGCTTACTTTTTTAAAATTTATACCTGTTCAAATGATAGGTAGTAGATCTGACAACCCGTGCCTACCGTTTTAACAATCACGAATTCTTGCGTAGGCATTATTACTGGAAATACGTCTACAATTGAAGAGACATTTTTGATCCTACACCCTTATTTCAGCTTGAACACATGCCTGAGTATTTAAAACCTAAGTAGGCACCTACTGCTTCTCGCACAAACCTCCTCCTCGCACCTACTCCTGTCAGCATTCATCCGGAAGCCGGAACTTAGCACGTTGTCATTCATATAGGTAGTATCTGTAGGTAGGTAGGTACCTATCATTACCTACCCCATGAGTACTCGACGGCTACGGCTCCCACTTATCTGAAACCTACTACAATGAAACATCATGCCGCATCAACATTATTCTTCAACTACTAGCATGATTTGGATATCGACTGAGCAACTTATAACAGTCAGGAACCGTTCGAATATTCAACAAGGTTAATTAATGCTCTCTAAATTAATGCAGTACTTAGTAGTTAGGTAACTCATACCTATAAATTTGCCTGGTTAGTTGAGTTACTACTGTGCCTACTATCACGATGGTTTTTCTATAAGTATTGAATTTGATATCACCGTTATATTATAGCGTCACCAAGAGGGGTTGTGAGGGAAAGGCAGGTATAAATATTGCAAGAAATATGGTGTCAAAGAGAAAAGGAGAACAGATTTGCCCCCTTCACCTCTCCGCCTGGTTGCCTGACCCAATTTATCTCCTCAAGCCTCTCGGTTCCTTACCTCGGCAAAGATGCTCGAGTTGAGGGCACAAAGGGAAGAGGTCGATGGTTGTCGGAGCTCTTGATACCCGAAATTTCATAATGGTCAAAGAACTTTCCTTTCTCTAGGAAAACCCTGAGGAGGTCCTTGGGGTCGTGACGAAGGAGTAAGAATGGCGATGAAGAGCGGGGGGAGCTAGAAGATTTTCGCGAGCAAATAGAGCGTGAGGAAATTTATTACTCTCTTTGGGACAGGGCGAAGAAGGTCCAGGAGAGAACTGCTTTCCATTCCACGCTGCTTTTCCTCTTCACCTGGCAGGCGGTATTCCTTTCGAGCGATTAATTGAAGTTGAATAAAGGATAATATGCGTCGCTTCCCAACCGGCCTGCCAGCTTCGCTGTGGGTTGGTCCTAATCGGTTAGGATGAAAGGTGGGGACCGAAATCTTGGAATTTATCATTAAATTGAAAGTTCCAATGGTAGTTTGTACGTAATGTCTATCTCTATTGAATTTTTCAACATGGTATGAATACTAATATTACGTTGTGTAAGTTATGTGCATACCTATCAATATTTAATTTAACGCTGCTAATGAGCTCCTTTTATTTTTCAGATTGCCTGCACCTACAGCTGTACCGAGACAGTAAAGACCGTTACAAACAAGGGCAGACGAAAGCTTCCCTATCACTCCAACATTTTCTCGGAGTTGAATCAGGTGAGGAAATAAATATCAAATTAATAATTAATATAAGACAATTAATAAGTAGATACCTACCTACCTGTAGTTTTTAACACGCCTTGAAAATAATGAATTGATCGTGGCAGTGTAAGTGGAGTTGCAGTTTGGTTGAGGGGACAGCTTGAACAGCTGTGGAACAGGTTCAGAGCAGAGAGCAGTCAATGGAAAAGGGTGCACCTGGTCCTCTGCTGGAGTAAGCGGGTCATGTTTGGCTAGATCTTTGGCCAGCTTGAACACACGTTATCTTGCCATGAAGAAAGTATATATAGTAGGGATGGGACGTTCAAGGTTTGTACGGACACAGTCCAGTCCAGGATGGAACTGCGTTCGGAAAAAGAGGGGATAGATGTTGTAGAACCAGATAACCTGAAGTAGCTGAATGTAGAAGCATCGAATGTGCATGTGCAGGATCAACAGTCCTTGAAAAAATCCAGGACTGTTAGAACTAGCCCTGAACAATCCTGGATTGTCTGTCAGAACAGCCAACTCTCAATCCAGGACCAGTTCTGGTGCTGTCCGAATGCACAGAAAGGGGCGAGGCTTGAATAGAATGGTCTGAGACTGTCTGTCCAAACGAATCTTCAGTTTACTTGAAGGACTGGAACAATCTCGTTCACTCTCGAGTAAGAAGTGGTCCTGAACTGTAGGTCTCCTGTCTTCAGTACTCCCTTTTTTCCAGCCCCAGCTCTCGTTCTGGTTGTTGCTTCCGCAGTTCGTGAATGGTAATATAGGAACTGCGAGGGAGCTCTCCTTTTCGGATGAATCAGAAGCCAAACTTCTCAAGTCACATGTGATATGAGAATTGCAGTTCTCAACAGGAGCTTCCCGATTGGTCCGAGAAGAAGTGCTACTTTCATTGTTCAGCAGGTAAGTACCCAGGTATTGAATACCGGTGGTCAATGCAAAATGGACAGAGAGAAGCGACCGTTAGTTTGGTAGGTACCTGATCCTAATGACCCCATTCCCAGTTCCTGCATGGATATTTTGTTAGGAAAATATCCATGGTTTCCATCTGCACAGCAACAACTGGATGATCGTTCCTTCCTCGCAATTCACCTCAGAGAGCAGTTCTTAAAGAGTACTTCCCAGTCCCAGTCTTCTTCACTAGAAGACAGCTTGGACACACCACTCAACGTGCATGTGCTCCGAACAAGAAGCAGGAGAAAGCTTGAACAAACCAAACAAATTGTTGGTCACAGACCAGGCTCATTCTTCTTACTCCAGCACATAAGAAATGGCTACTTACTCGGCTCAGGGGGCAACCCTTGATATGCGTGCAGTAAGTGCTCGAAATTTGCTCCACATTGCCTTGGAAGTTCAGTTCACCCTGTGATCTGAACAGGGATAGGGAGAAGTGAGCACAGAACGCAGCACAGACAGCACCTGTTTATAATAATTGTTCTACGGTACAACTGTGGTAGAAATACATATGTAGTAACACTATCATACATGATAAATATTCCATTTGAGAAGACAATTTTACTCTACCTCCCCATGCCTACTAATTTATTGTGACTACTGATGATCATTTCCCCTACCTACCAAGTGATTATCAATTGAATTCGATTTATAATCTCTAACTAAAAGTTTGATTAATTGTGCGGAGAGATTATGACCCAAGTTCTCCCACTAAATTACCAAAACTATATATTTCAGGTTTCACCTTAGACAAAGAATCCAACACAATCGCCATCCTTTGCCAAGATGTGACGGTCGTACTCGCATTTGACACAAGGGAACGCCTTATCCAGTGGCAAGTGAAAATTGCCAGCAATCTAGGGGAAGGTAAATAAATACTCGTAGTGATAATGTAAAGTCACCCAGCTACATTTTACAATAATTACGAAATATGATGTTAGAAAAATATGCTTATGTTTGCGTTACTCAAAGCTTCCACTCAAAAGCTTATTTTTCTTCAAAGTTCTCTCATTTTCATAGAAAATTTGCCAAAGTTAAGTTTGCGATTAGGAGATTGTTTTAAATCAACACCTCTACATCTGAGGAAAAATTCAATACCTATTGGTATTGGTCATCACGGAATATAATTTTTTTGTAATTGAGAAAAATGAGTACGGATTTGTAATAAATCACATCAATGAAATTACAGATCAGCAGTACCTCATCCAAATCGGGTCAGCACCTCCCAAAACGAAGATAGCTCCTGGTCCTGCGCGTCTACATATCCAGGAATACAGATTTTCACTCACCATGGGCGTTCCCCCACGACTTATTGGGGTGTGGACTATATCCCAACTGCGGTAAGTTCGAATGGAGGAATAATCAATGTTCCCAGCTCGTATGTTGAGTGCGGACTGATCTATCCTCTTATTGGTAACAATAGTTGTAACTATATGGAATGAGTTGACAACATTTACTTAGGGTATGAGTATAATTATGTCTTATATCTCGACTAACTGTTTCACGATGGTGTCGTATCCAAAATGTAATTTATAATAGTACAATGGGGAGTACCCATGGTTCTAAGACTGCTGATTTTTTCTCCAAATTTGCTTTTTGTGTTGTTTGCTGATGAGAAAAATCGTATCGGTTTGCCGGGGTAGCTTTTAGATTCAAAGATTACATGAAAAGCGGCAGTGACATCCATTTCTTCTTCCTCTATGCTACAGCATAGCAGAACTGACTTCAAGATGCGATTTCTCGGTCAGTACTCTGGCAGGGCCAGCATGGATGTGCTCACTTCAACCTGGTCGGGGATTCTATAAAACAAGCTATATCCATAGAAAGGCGGCAAAGATGTCATCAAAACTTCCATATTAAATTTAAAACTAACTACATACCTATTTCATTAAAACTTCCTATTAAATTAAAAATTAACTACACACCTATTTATGTCTCATCCAAATAAGCAATAGGCATCATATTATCCCAGTGTCTACTTTCAGAATAAATAAATAAAAATAAATAAAACTACGTGAGTATTCCCCATTAATATTCAGGTAAGTAGTAGATCACAGTGACGTTTGGCATTATTTAGCTGGTGTAATGGTGTAAGTGTGATAATGATAAGCCTCACTGCACCCACTACTCAAATGCTCCAGAGGATTTTGCGCCATCGCTCTTCCAATTTCTCAACCAAAATTAGTCTTTATGCTCCTAACTATCCCTGAGTTAATTGTATGACCTTACAGGAGATACGGAGTTGTGGACAACAGGTTCTGTTTCGAAGGAGGATCCACCTGCGGTCGCCTGGAAGGAGTTTATGTCTTGGTGTCTGACCAAGGAGAGGAGATCACCAAAGCTTTCAAGGCTGCCTCCGAAGGAAAATTGATCCCTAAACGGAAACAAGTTTCGAGAAATTCTACAGGTGAATACAGAGTGATAACGATAACTCGGGCTTCAAAATGACCTCAGCAGTTGGTTCTTGAATGAAATCAAAATGCAGCAGGTACCTATTGAAAACTCCTATTTTCCAAGAGGGGTTGTAGGTACAAGATGTCTTATATTAATGAGTTTTTAGCTGCATTATGTACATGCTGCCAGGCATGAGTAATTAGCAAAAAATGATTGTCAACCTACCTATTAACCAGTAATAATGCTTAATTCCACCGAGAGATACTCCAATTAGTTCCTAAGAATTGGTGAATACAGACCACAATCTTGTAACTTGAAGGTGTTTAGTTTCAGCCACAGAGAGCCCTAGAAGACGTGCAGCGTCACGAGTGAAGTCAGTTACCAGTACTGACCAGGGCGACCAGCCTTTGTCTGTTCCAATGTGGGAAAATATGGAAACTCATGACAATTCAGAGTGCGGGGACACAGTGTCAGTGCTAGATCTTCACATGGACCCTCTTGTAAGCTACGGCATAAATTAGCAAAATAAGATCTGTGGAGGTACAACGAATCATTGTACCTCAAATGGAAAACCACCGAGATTTGCTTTTCACATCTGCCAAAAATGGGCCAGTCCAGCGCAACATTTGACTGTTTATAAATACATGCCCATTGTTTTCTAATAATAGTAATGCACATATTTCTTTGTTTAGCCTTCTGAAGGTTGGGGTGGCGAAAATCCTTCTTGTCAGTCTTGTAAAGTAGGAAACATGCCTCGATCCTTGACGGTGTTCAACACCCCAGGAACTGGGTTTAACCCAGCATGGATCATGGAAGCCATGGGTGAGTACCACGAGCAACTATCAAAACATTATTTTTCGTAATACTAATAAAATTAGAGGAATGCAGTTGATTTAAGTGTTAAATCTTGCAGGTTGTGATCACGAGTCAAATAGAAACACAATTTGTTGCAATGCATCTGTGATTTCTGAATCACGATCAAGCGACGATTCAGGTTGCAGGTGAGATTTAAAAAACCCGATTCTCTGATAAAGGAAAAATTCAAGTAAATTTTAATATGTTGCTGAATGTCGCCCCAAATGAGGGCTATGTTCCTACATGCCTACACACTTCCACCAAACTGAGTTTGTTTCCACATGTCTGCAGATCAAGAGCAGTCTCTCCTTGTGGGGCCCCACCATCAAACTGCCTAGTCCACGAGAACCGAAGTTCCAAATGTCTGAGCCAAAGCTCATCAGAGTCCAACTCCTACGAAAATTACGACACCCCGAGAAATATCTGTGCCAACGTCATCGAACCATCCAACAGAGCGTCTTTGGCATCGTCAGCCGAAGATTATTATGATACACCCAAAAAACTCAAAGAGAATCTCCACGTTCATCAGCATCACATACAGACTCATCAGGCGATACAGTTGTGCAGCTGTCAGCAAGTTACTCCTTGTCGGCACGTGTGTTCTCAGGCTCCCATAGCACCTACTTGTGCACACTGTCACCCTCCAAGGTAATTAAAACGTCATAGTTTTGTTGGCTGGTGCTGCTCAGTCGCTCTGTTCAGGGGTTGAGGGTGAGGATGTATACGTGTCGGCTTATTCCTCACAATATATTACGGTATAGTAATCCAAGTATTATCGCCCCTGTCAGAGATCTATAAATAATTAATAGGACGCTACGGCGTATCGTGTTCGATTAATAGTTATACGTTAGTCCATATTACTTACTATCTACAGTACTCCCTCTGTAATCCGGCAGATATCGGACCAGAGCACTGCCGGATTACCGAAGATACCGGATTACTGGAAAATATCGAGAAAAACGCAGTTATCATTGAAAAATCAGTTTTAATTACATACATTGTACTGTACAATGTAAAAAGGTAGAAAAATACATCATATAACTCTCGTTATTCCTTGGAAGTAGACGGCTGAAAATACTCATAAATTGTCTTTTGCTTTTTACTGCTGAGAGACACTTTAGTAGTTGTTCCTGTAACCTTCTTAAAACTAAGACATCGTTAGTAGAGACACCATTTTCCTCGGCCCAGACAAAATTGACGCGGCAAACGAGGCGTTTAGACACCAGTCCAAAGTCAGATCAAGTGTTGAGCTCATACTCGAATACAAAACGCCGGATTACTGGGAGTGCCGGAGAGCTGAGATGCCGGATTACAGAGGGAGTACTGTACTTTACAATTTACATGTGTCTTACACTACGTTCATTGGATTGGAGTTCAATCCTCGTCAGTCCGGTTAAAACTAAATTTTTATCTGCTAAAGCTAAATCAGAAAGAAAATAGAAACAAGGTTAATTATCACAATTAGATTAATATTATGTTATACCTCTAATCTAATTTTAATAATTAAATTTTTTCTTTCTGCTTCAACTAACAGGTTACAGGCTTCAAATTAATTTTAACCACAGTGACGAGGATTGCACTCCAATAAACGTTGTGTAATACACCACGTAAATAATTTACTAAATAGTAATATGGACTAACTTATAGCTATTAGTTGAACGCGAAACGTTGGACCTTCCTATTAATATTATGTATAGATCCCTGACGAGGTCAAGGCGAAAGTACATGGAAAAATACAAACATAATTATTATGAATAATAAGCCGACACATACTATCCCCAACCTAACCCTGAACTGTAATTAAAATATTCAACTTGAAGGACATGATTATGCCGGGTAAAGGTAAGTCGAGTATATCATAGGTAATTATGCTTGAATATGATCAGAGGTCAGGGTTGTTTATGTGCTGAACAGCTCTAGAAGAGAGAAAATGGTTTGCTCCGTGATCTAGTTCATAAATTTTCATGTCGAGGTTTCAACGCAATTGAGTCATATGAATTGCCAGAACATGGCTTTGATTATTATCAAAATGTGCTTGTATCAAAATATGTAACAATGAAAGTACGATCTAACAATATTTGAATATTAAAAATCAATCGCCTCGAACCCTGTGATACAAAAGAGGAAAAAATTTGAACTAATTTTAAAACCCTTCCAAAATATTCTTTTAAAATGTGAAGAGTGTTGTAGACTGATCCAATAGATAATTATATAGAATGCCTGATTTTGCACACTAACATCGAGATTCTATTTCAGGCTAAAATGCAGCTGTCACGTAGTTCAGATCTGCTCATGTCAGAATGTGATGGCATGTGCTCCTAAAACATTACCAGTACATTGCTCGTGTGCAAAAGAAGTTCAACCTCCTTGTCAGGTAAGCAGTAGGACGTCTTCAGGCTTCAATATTATTGAATAATTTATGCAACAATGAATAATCAATGGATGATCGATTTCAGATTTCCTCCAGGGACATCCCCCAGTCTGGTCCAATGACTGCTATTTATGCTAAAGTCGATTTGCTGAAGAAAACTAAACGAAAAGAGAATGCTGATATAACGGATTCTTCGTCGAAAACACCTGCAGAAACTAATAAAGAACCGGTGCCAAACTATCCTCACTATGCCAATATGGGTTTTGCAAAGTCCCTTGAGTATTACGAAAATTTGAAAGATCTGCGCCTGAGAGTGGACAAGTGCTGTACAAAGTGTCAAAGTCAGCATCAAAATAAGGCAAAAGAAGTTGTAAAGGAAAAGGCGAAGGTTGAAGAGGAATATCTAGTAATGGGTCCTGTTTGTCAGTCAAACACTGATGTTAATGTGCCACCGTATTTGCACATGAAACCCGTAAACAACAGTCCAAAATGTTCCTGTCCTGCAGAGCCTTTTAAGGAACCGGTTTCTACACAAGCACAATCGGCGGCAGCGAGCCCATGCATGAGAAGACATGATCCGTCAAGCTCTTACGCCACCAACGAACGGAGGCGCATGGCTCAAATCAGGAGGCGGTCCAATTCCATGGATTCTGGTCGTTATCTAGATGGACTAGAAAATATCAACACAAAGGCATCCTCATCGACCCACAACACTCTCACGCCGAACTCTCAAAACAATTCTGTGGACTCCATACCAAGCGAAAAACAGGACACTCCTAAAAAGATCGTCCCTCACATCAAGCCAGAGATTTTGAACGACTTCAGAAGACCTTCGAGTGTACCCTGTAAAGCGAACAGGGATTCCTCCGCTTCAAATGATTCGGGAGTGTCCACCGGGTCCCTTAAAAACTTCGGTGGTGGCTTCCTCGAGTTTGAGACGATAATAACTCCCTTGTCGAACGTGAGGCAGAGGTCACTAGACGCCATGCCATTAGTCTTGCCTAGACGATCCAAGTCCTCAGACCCTCTTGAAGAGCTAACTTTCAAGTTCAACAAAGCTGAAATCAAGTCATCTTCAGCTGAAGCGGAAGTCCCTGTATGTCCACCCAAAAAGGATTGTTCTAAAGGTGAGGCTGCTCTCCTCTCCACTTTGATCATGAATTTAAAAGTTCGATTGTCAGCTTGATAATCCATCTTGCGACCTTTCCCCAGATGCTTCAGTGTCCAGTAGTTCAGGAGGGCTGACTATACCGTACATTGACTCCATAAGCAGCAGCAGCGGAGCTTCAGACATGTCTGATTACATTGAAACTCTTTCAATGTCGTCGTACAGTTCATCTGAACATGATAATTTAAGGTTAGTTGAAGGCTGGATAGATTAAGTATATCTACCGATTTGGGGTTCATAACTTGTCTGATGAATTAGTAATGGGAAAAATTTCAATGTAGAATTTAGTAAAAGCCAATCACAAGCACAAAATATATTTTTGATTGCAGAAATTGCCATTCAGCTGTAACATTCCTCCGCCCCCGGTCTGGGAAAGAATACCAGAAGATAGACAGAAGCAATTTGGAATACGTAAGTATGCACACAACTCTGAAGAAAATCGCTATGCCAGCGAAAAGTCTTTCCAGCAAAAAGTTGTGCCCAAATACAAAAATCGTAACAGGCATTGGAAAGAACGTCTTCCAGCAGTAACTTCTTTGTAACCAGTGCCATAATAAATTAATGACTACTTCTAGACAAAAGATCTGAAAAGTCCACTGCTAATGATTACAACGCATCAGAGTTTTCATTAGTGATGAAGGTTCTAAAGTGCAACATGCAAGAGGGTACCAGAAGGACCATACCTGCCATAATTAAACTCATACTGAAACCCATGACCTCTGAAAACTCAAAACGTGTGGATGGGAAGTGTGCAGAGGAGTTAGTGTTTGCGCGTGCGCAGAAAAAAGTACTATCTGCTCTTTATGAAATGGGCTACGCTCCCGTTTTTTAAATGAAAATAGATTCCATTCAAAGAATTTGAGACTAACCGCAATCTCCTACGATTAATAGTTCTTTTTCTGAGCTTTCAAAGATTACAGCACTTCCTACGTTACAGTGGGCAGAGGGATCCCTCCCAGGCGAGAGCGTTGCAATAATAATAATAATAATAATCATTTAACGAACCAAAGACATAATATGTCCATAGTGGGCTCACAAGAACCACCATGGTGAATAATGACATTGTGGTGTACGATCATCGGCGGAATTTATGAAACAAACACATTAATATATGAGTATAAGATGAAATGTGAAACAAATTTGTTTAAAACTTAAAATAAAGGAAGTACTTAATCAATAAGCAGATTAAAAGAATGAAAACTGGGAAGTGAAATAAGCAGTCATAACAATGTGGCAGGGAGGGGGTGCACTGAATGACAAGATTTAACTGTCAACTTTCAGGTGTCTGACTGTGGAAGTCAAAAACCGACCAAGGGAGGGGGCCCCACGGACGGAAAAAGGGAGAGCAGCATTCCAAGTTTGTGCCCCAGCCACCACAAAGGACTTTGCCATAGTTCGACTGAAATGACGGACTACCATTAGAGCATTTGACCTCGAAAAGGCAGCTCTTGTGGTAAGATTGGCTAAGTAGTCAGGCATAACACCATTCAAAATAACGTAATTTTCAAATGGCGGTAGATAAAATATTTCTCTAAAGGTAAGCACCTGGCATCCAGAAACAGAGTGACGTGGTTTAATATTAAGACATGGCGTAAATAGGCATTGTATGATACTTGTAGTTTATTTTTTAGGGAAGCAGATAGTGAATATGAAAATGTTGAGCAACAGTAGAACAGTTGGGGAAGAACCGAAGCTGACCAATTGGTGCTTGAGGTACTGTGGTGTAAATTTGGAAAGGCGTCAGAGGTGTGGAGTGATCCGTATACCCTTTGACAAACCTGTGATATGCAGTATTCCCAAGACATGGTATTATCTAACAACCAACCTAAATTTCTGACATGTTGGGAAAAAGGAACCACAACTACATCAACTAACACAGGAGGCAGGGGGTCGGATGGATGTCCTGGCTATATACCACCATAACTTGGGATTTAAGAGGGTTGATCGAGATCCCATTCCTCCTAGCCCAAGCAGATACGTAAGGGCCGGTTTCACCATCACAGCTTAAACCTGGTATCAATAAATCCTGGATTCAAATTTGATCTGTGGTTCAGAGCTTCGACAGTTTCACCAACGTTTTTGATCCCCGGTTTAGCCGAACTTGGGTTTAAGCCGAGATTGTTCAGTTTGCATCAGCATTGCTATCCCCAGAAACACAAATCCCGTATTACAGATGACATGGAGGAGAGATGCTCATCCATGAGTGGTGGATCTGTGATGTTTCTTCTATGGATACTTAAATTTTGTCCGCCATCCTCTGTTGTGGAGACATTAAACTGCATAATAGTAGCCAGGTGCGGAAATTTCGCGATTTTTTCTCACTTATGCCTCTGTCATTCTCATTCTGAGAACTTCTGCTCGACTCCACTCTGTCTTTACTACAAAAGATCATCTTACATCTTTCGAGACAGCTCTTGTAATAAATTATAGATAGCCTACCTAGGCTCTTTTATAAAAGGTATCTACTTTTTTACAATAATTCGCTGTATGCAGAAGAAGTTATACATGTACTTATTAGCGCAGTCTGCGAGTACCTACCACGTACAATCAAGGTTTGTTTACCTACTAAATAAATAATGATGGGTCCGACGTTGTTGCCTGCCTGGTTTGGTGTAAAATTATATTTTTTACACATTTTTGGTTGCACTCACATTTCTGTTTCGAGAACTAGAAGGCTTTCTCTTGCATCGAGCACTAAGCTCATCCCTTCCTTGGGAAGGCGGAACCTCGCGAAAAAATCGCCGTCATCCCACTTGTGGAAATGCTCGACCCTTTCGCGAATTATCGCCGTCTGGGCGCGGCCACTTCCAGAAGTTCATTGAAATATTCATCCAAAGATGACTCAAACACTTCAATGTAACGATTCATCGCACTAAATGTTGATGCAAGTTGAGAAGTATGAAAAACACTGATAAAATAGATTTCAAGATGGCGATGGCCTGGAGGAGAATCGGAGATCAACCGTAGATCAGAGGTTTAAACCACCTGAAACGAGGTATTAACTTAATGCGCCGTTGCCGCGACTTATACCTAGATTAGGCGTTCGTGAAACTGTCTTTTCTCAGAATCGATGGCTTAAACCTCAGCCGAGATTGAACTCTGGATAATCCGCGTTGGTGAAACCGGCCCTAAGAGAGGTCCCAGTTTAGCCTCCTGATGGAATCCACCATGGCATCCCCAAGTTCGCTGGCTAGGTAAATTTGAAAATCGTCGGCGAAAATGTGGTAGCTGCAAAACTTGGCGCCAGGCAAAACATTTATAAAGATCGAGAATAGAAGCGGTCCCTGCACAGCGCCTTCAGGTAATCCACAAGCAAGGAGCAGGGGACTGGATCGACTGTTACGACTTCCCACAATGATGTAGGAAGTGCTGGAATCTTTGAAAGCTGACAGAAAAGAACTATTCATCGTAGGGAAGTGCAGTTGGTCTCAAAATTCTTAGAATGGAACCCATTTTAATTTAAAAATAATATAAAGCCCTTTTGTCACCCATGCGCATACCCCATTCGTGGAAGCATCTGGGCGCATAAACCATTATACCTAGTGAATGGTATACTGGTATTGGTGATGGGTTGATTATGTGTATTATTAAGTTTAAGGGTTTGTGCATCCACAGACAGATTTTGATTATTCACAGGGTGCCACTTTTGAGGTCTTTTACCTGCCAAGTTTAATCCAATTTTCATTATGACTAGGTGGATATTTATTCTTTCATATAGTTAAGGATATTGCAAGGGCTTCACATTTACGTGTAAGCAGAAGAAAACTGCAGTCCGATTTTGATTAAATTTTTACGGTTCCGTCAAGGATCCAACTCGCACTCATCCTCTAAATTTCAGCTCAGTATGACTATTCTTTCATATAACTATGTGCGCTGCAAGGATTTTCGGACAGACCCACAAGCACCACGAAAGGTCTGTAATGCAGTACAAAAGTAGACATTTTGATTTTAGAGGACAAAAAAAATGAATCGGTCGTTTGGGAAACCCAACATGGCCAGAAAAATCGAATTCCGTTTTTATGCATAACCTAATGTTAACTTTTGACATGAAGGCACGTGTTTCCAGGGGGTTTCAAACAGGATACAGACTTGGGAATCTTTTGTGGTCAGTAGAAATACTACAAGTCCAGGAAGTATTGTCCGGTTTCACCTTGAACCACAGGCGGATTGTTTACATTGTATTAGGACTCAGTGATGAACTTTGATTTAATTTTGTTTGGTTACCCAATTCTTCCACGTTTTACATCGATGTTTCATTTCAACATTCAGCGTAAACAATGCAAAACCTGTCAATATCAGCTTACCCAACTGGGAAACATCCCATGAATGAAAAGAAAATTATTTTTGAACACTGATATCTGATTTACTTTTGAATAACTACACTAGGTAAGGAAGTTTCATTTTTCCAGTACAATACAATATTTATGTATTCACTTTTTTAAATAAAGTGAATTAAACTATTTTAATGACCTGGTTATTCCTACATAATGGCCCTTAATATTAAGAAGTTAAAAACTTCATGCTATCAGAAAAATGTTGACACAACTCAGTTGTTCTGAGCTGTAAGAGAAACATTTAATAATAATACTGGACATTTCATTCAGCAACCACGAGTAACAGAATAAAATAATGAATTTTTGAGTCTCTGGTTCAAAAATGTTCATTTTTCTTTTTGTGGCTCATTAGCTCCATCAAACTACGAAGATAGCTAGGAAAACTCGGGGGGAAAAATTGGGATGAATTTGAAAGGTTTTTCTCGTTTTCCACAACTCTGGTTTTCTGGACACGACCGATTCAACCGTTTTCCTCCTAAAATTGATTACAAAGTTCCTAATACCTTGGCAGAGAAAAAGCAGCTCTCACCTATTATGAGCTGTCGGAACAGAGCTAGTAAAGCCAAGGTTTTCTCGTACCAAATCCTATTTTCTCCCTCTAACTAAAATCAAAAAGGGATTCTGTGGATACCTTCTGGACATTAAATTTCAAACATGTTGACAGGGGAAAACGCCAGCTCTGCAGGGTGCGCAACACACAAACTCACCATCGCCAGGGTACATTAGTTCGACTTCCAGCAACTGATTCACAACTATTGATTATCCGTAATGTAATGTCCGAGGTTCCCCTTTTGTCATTAGGGTTAAAAAGCAATAAATCAACTAATCAAATAAATATATTTACCTAAACTGTACATTACTGTAATGAAAAACGCTAGCATAGGTAATATGTTTATATGTTGTATAAATAAAATAATAAAACATTGTACTGAGTTGATACAAGATTCATATTCCCGAAAGCCCAGATAGGACAGAACATATCAAGTGTATTATCCATGCACTTCCTAGTTCCATTCATGTTAAACTGTTCTACTTCAGAAAGGGCTTATGTTTTGCTTGAATGGCATAATTTAAAACCTTCGTTCGAATAAGTGAACATTCCCTGTCAGCTAAGCTGTTAGGAAAGCCCCAACTCTTCAACACTCCGGTCAGTTCTTACTTCTGAGTTGAGACGATGGACGGACCTGAGCAGAATTGGTTACAGCACTCTTTTCAGTGAGAAATATTCACGCTGCTTTGATACGAAAAGGTGGACTCACACATATCCGTGACATGACGTGCCGTGCAGGTGGTATCAGTGGGGAAAAAAGGCCTCGTGAACGAAAGAGGAAACATGGCTACCTGTTCAAATATGTTTATGGCTCAGTTCGGCTCCGACACTCAGTGCATTCGTGACAAACAATTCGATATTTTTTACTAGATGGACTGTTGTCTCCTCAGGTTTATGTTCGCTTTTCGTTTTATATAACGTTGATGAGTTTACATCCTTTGCCGCCATGAATGACGAAGTAGTGGGGAACCCACGTGTTCATGTTCATGATTCCATCCTGAGAATTTCGACATCAACCACCTATGTTATATTCTATGATTTTTAGAAGTTCCTTGCACTAGTGACGTCATTGCGTCCCTCCCACCTGGGTGGAACCCCCTTGCCCGGCGCAAGGTCACTAGTTCACCAAACTTCTAAAAATCATATTGTAAGACAGTGCGGGTGGCGCCATAATTCTCAGGATGAAATCTAATTTCATTTAATAAAAAAATGGAAGTACCTAAATTTTTTAGACCCGTGGGTAATCCTCATTGCTGAAATCGTTCGAGAGCATTCGGTTCAGTACAATCTACAGGACCCAACACACACTGACCCAGTGTTTTTTCGTCTCTCCTTCCACATCTAAAATCAACGCTGTTAGAGCAAGATTATCCCAGTTTAAATTTATTATTAAATGATACACAACGAGATATCACTGCACGAATTTCAAAAAAGCCTACCACAGCAGGGAGCACTGAGCCAGAGACACGGAAACAGACGGTGCTGCGTTGATGCCAGTGAACAAGTGATCACGGATGCCAATGACATGGAAACCTGCCCGTTACGTCATGGATATGCATGAATCGACCTTAACCCGACAGCAAATGAGAAATGGACGTGGGTCTGGGTCGGAATTAGCTGCTTCTAGCCTCAGAATCGGACACAGCCCCCTCAAAAACCCCTGTACCCCAATTTTCTGCTCCAAAATCCGATCAGTTTGGCGGGAATAAGCTAAAGAGAAACGCGTGACGTCATCTGTCGATTGCCTTCCTCTCACCCAGTTCCCATGTGCGGGAGCGAGAGGGCAGTAGGTACATACCAAATGACGTCGCACTCATTTTCCTTCTCCTTTTGTTCATTTCCGACCCATCGTATTACACCTTTTTGGAAAGCTCTCTGCTGGACCTACAATTTGAAAGAATACAAAAATGCACGTCCATTCCTCATTCAAGCAAAGCCATTTCGCATATAAACGCGATACATTTCGGGAAATTTTAACAACGATATAAAAAAACGTTATACTCGAAAGTCGAACAGTACTATATTTACACTCTTGATCAGACAGTATTCAGCAAAGGAACGTGGTAAGGGGTAGAGGTGGAAGGGGCTATTAGCTTCGAGAAGGTTCGCCATCTGAGTTGCTATGGACCTCTAGTAGGACAAACAACGCATTTTGGATCCCACCCCCATGTAGGTAATCGCTCAGCAGAAAATTTTTTATAACACCCCTTCAACTTTTTTTTCTATTACGTTTCAATGTCCGTCCGCCGTCCGCCATATCGGGCGTATCTACTCTAATTTCGATTTAAAAAATTCGTTCTTTCGCACACAGGCTCCATTTGGGCCCTAGGGTTGTCCCGAAACTTTGCAGTCCAATCAGAATATACCCAAGAGTGTTATGGGCAAAAAATTTGGGTAAAAATGGTTTTGTGGTGTTTCAGTAACAAGAGCTTGAGAGGCATCGTTTTCCATGTTTATTAGGACGAGGAGACCGAATATGAAGCCTATTTTTACCAAAGAGTGGAGAATTGAGGTTGTAACGAAGTTTCAGCCTTAAATTTACGTTAAAATGTTGTCTAAAATCGTCATTCTTCCGCACACAGTTTGGGTTAACATTTTGGAACACATCTGCGTCCTAGTTGTGCTCCGATGCTCGGCAGCCCTAGTGGAATACACCCAGGGGTGTTACGGGTGAAAAAATGGGTGTAAAATTAGGGGTTTTGGTGAACCTGAGCTTGTGAGGTATCGTTTTCCTTGTTTTTTAGGGCGAGAAGACCGAATATGAGGTTGATTTGGACCAAAGAGTGAAAAATTGAGGTTGTAACGAAGGTTCAGCTCCCAAAATTCATTTTTATGAGACAAAAATCTGGGAAATTGTTTGAAACCACCATAACACGTATAATAACATTAGAAGTAGCATCAACTTGTGAGTCAAGAATTTTAAATTGTACTATCAATGATCAAAGATTATTTGTCCAAAATAGGAGTCTACTTCGTGTTTTCGGGGGCCAAAATTGGTGGCCAAACCATAAAAAATAGGTAGCTATTACAATTATTGCGCATGAAAGAAAAAATAAATGTATTTCCAGCATTTCTGAAGTCCAATAGAATAATAAACCCATGTGACAAGGACTTAGCAGCGTTTCTAACATTAGGACGCGTATGTGAAGAATGTGTTCACACCATGGCTGGCATGGAGATGTGTCATCAGAACTATCATCATGGAATGGTTTCAGAAGCTACACATCAAGGGTGGAAGAATAAAGAAGGGAAAATCTTCAGCCATTCCACAAATGCAACGATCAGGAGGAAACGATAAGGGAGTAGGTACCTTAGTCTGGGACAGATCAACATTTTCTTCTGATCGTGCTGTTTGTGGACTGCCCAGTGATTGCTTTTCTTCTCATTTCATTGTGGCACCGGTGTTTTACATTCATGGTAGGTGAGTTAGGGACAGCTCCAAGCCACCCAAATATCGAATTGAGTTGTTACCTCTTTGAACCATTTCTCAATTGTGTGTCATTGGAGTTCGTAATAGCTACGAAACGGTATTGGCGATCGTGTTGTGAGCAACTGCGCATGTGAAGGAACTGACCTAATTGTAGCTTTGTTCGTGCTGTCCTCCAGTTCTTGTTCAGTGCACATACTCAATCGTCCGTGACCTTATCCATAAGTAATAAAATGAATATATACTTAACTAATTGTATTCCGGTTGGCTTTTTCTGAACTCAATCGTTCGTGCAGTTCCAAGAACTTAAACTGCACCAAGCATCAAGAACTGGACGTTATCTGAACCTGCTCCGTTCAGGCAGCACGAACAAAGCTATTATCAGGGTTATACACCACACAGAATCTTGATCCCACTGAAAATTATCTCAGAACCACATCACGAAGAAACCTGCCATGCGGATAACAATTTTATGTTTGGACAAGCGGCAGTGCAATTTACGACTTAGAATTGTGAATTTATTCCGAGTTTCCAGGAATAAGTATCTTTTACTTTGTTCTTTAATAACGCATCTGAATTGAAATTATGGCGAGCCATTCTATAATTATAATTATTCTCAATAAAAGAAACGATATTTGGGAGCATGACCAAGAACTGCTAGAGACCTAGCTCCGCCCACAATCTCGGCAGAGGAGGAACCTCCCTACCTAGGTGGGAGGAGGACCCCCTCTACCGACCTGTCTATATAAGGCGAAACACAAGCCTTCAGAGACAATTTTTTTCCCTTGCCAACTTGAAAGTTAAATTCCTCTCTCTCGGTCAAGCTCCTCGATATTTCTAGTTCCACATAAGTTCAAAACCTCTGCCTTATTATTTTATCCCTTGCAAAGCAAAGTGCCTACTCTTACTTTGGAATAAGAAATAAGTCAAAAATAACTTCATTCTCTTTCTCGAATTTAAACGACGAAAGGAGACGCCATTAAGTGTCAGTCCCTATCCGAATTTAAACTCGAGAAACCCTTCCTATCATAAATTTAAATGGAACGCCCGTAAGTGTCAGTCCTTATCAATTTATGATAGAGTCCCTTCTCTCAATTTAGTCAGGAGACGCCTCGTGATAGTCCCAACTAAATTGGAGAAGCAGATGACGTGACAATAAACTCATTTATCTAAGATAAGCTTTTTCCAGAGTAGGAGTAGGTAAAATCCTTGGTTGTCCTTAAATTCATAATTAAGGAGTCAGAACAGTGGTGACACCGACGGCAGTAATCATGACCTCCGAAGATACAGTGGAAACCCTCGCCACCGGCTCTTCAAGACTTCCTGCGTTCCAGTCAAACGATCCCAAACTATGGTTTCTACAAATCAACGCACAGTTTTCCGCCGAGAGGGTCACATCATCTTCCACTAAATTCAATCGTGTCATCAGCCAGCTCCCCGTTGAAGTATTACAGCAGGTAACAGACCTCGTCGAAACTCCCGGCGATTCACCTTATACACAACTAAAGGAGCGCCTGATTACACTATATTCAGACAGCCAAGAAAACCAACTACTTACCCTACTCCACGATACACCCATCGGCGACCAGAAACCTTCCCTAGCCCTTAACAGACTAAGGTACATCGCGGGAAAGGATACGCCTACCGCCATCGTGAAAACACTCTGGATTAAACGCTTATCAACATCGACTCAACAGAGCCTGATCGCCTCCGGGGAAACTGACATCGACAAACTGGCTACCCTTGCCGACCGTCTTACCGCCCTTGATCGTCCTACAGTCGCAGCTCTCTCACAATCTTCTGAATTAGAAGATATAAAACAGCAGCTATCGAAACTCACTAAGGAATTCCAACGAATTTCTACGCATCAGTCTCGGTATCAAAATCGTTCTCGCTCACTCTCTCACTCAAGAGGTACCTCGAGGGACCGCTCAAACAGCAGAAATAGAAATTATAATAATTTCAAAGGACGACGAGATGACACCCCGAAACCCAGAACCTGCTTCTATCATCGACGTTTCGGAGCAGATGCTAAGAAATGCACCCCACCCTGCTCACACAGCCAGGGAAACTAAATGGGGCGGTTCTCGCGGCGGAGACGAACCGTATAACCACTAGTAACCGCCTCTACATACGATGCAACAATTCTCGGATTCCATTCCTGATCGACACAGGCGCTACAACCTCAATTATTCCAGCTAATAATTTTCGCTCACTACCTCGTTCAAATGGTTTCCTATTGGCTGCTAACAACTCCAAAATCCGAACATTTGGAACTCACACCGCTTCTATCAACCTCCACGGCGCCGAGTACAAATGGAAATTCCTCATCGCCGAGATTCCCAAGGCCATTATCGGGGCAGATTTCCTTTCTCACTATAGCTTCCTGGTGGACATCAAGCGGAAATCTTTACTACACACCCCAACAAATACGCCTATTTTTGGAACAATCGGAGAAATTTCTGCGGATTATTCGATGAATCACCTAAATCGCAATATAGCCAACATCCTACGGGAATTCAGGGACCTATACTCCTACTCTGGATCCACCCACTATAAGGATACTGGTGTATTCCATCACATCGAAACCAAGGGAAGACCCTGTACTGCTAAACCACGACGTCTTCCTCCCGACAAATTAAAAGCTGTAAAAAAAGAATTCGACGTCTTACTCCAACAAGGTGTTATTCGGCGCTCGAAATCTCCATGGTCCACTCCTCTACACATCGTGATCAAAAACGACGGATCAAAAACGACCATGAGATCAAATTACCTACTTTAGAGGAAGATATTTACCTGGCACAACAGGAGGACCACGACATCGCCGATTTCATCAAAAACAGGGAAAATATAATCAACACCCAGCTTTCATCAAGGGGGAGGAAACTCATCTGTGAAACTTCCACAACGCATCCTAGACCTCTCATACCAGAACCCTTACGAAAAACAATTTTTGATCAGCTTAATGGACACTCACACCCCGGAATTAAAGCATCTAGAAAACTTATTTCCTCACGGTATTGGTGGCCTTTCATGTACAACGACATCAAAAATTGGGTGACTGCCTGCAACGCATGCCAAAAAAACAAAGTTTTTAAGCATGTCAAGAGCCCTTTTCACAAATTTCCTGAAACCACTAAATTTGAGGTGGTTCACATCGATCTCGTTGGACCTCTGCCCACCTCAAACCTGCACACATACTGCCTCACTATTATAGATAGACATACCTCATGGGCTGAATGCATACCACTCAAACGTATCGATGCGGAATCTGTGGCTAAAGCCTTTATTACAAATTGGGTTTCCCGCTTCGGAGTTCCAGCTGCCCTAATTTCAGATCAAGGCCGACAGTTCGAATCTGACCTATTCCAAACAATGTGTCGCATATTAGGGATTGATAAAAGACGTACAAACGCTTATCATCCTCAGGCAAACGCAAAGGTTGAACGCTTTCACAGGAACCTTAAGACAGCCCTAGCGTGTCAACTAAACAACAATGATTGGTACAACAATCTGCCTATAGTGATGCTGGGCCTACGATCCGCTACAAGCGACAATGACCATCTTTCAGCTGCAGAACGTACCTTCGGCCAACCATTACGTCTTCCTGGTGATATCATATCTCCATCTCCTTCTACCTTCGGAGAAAAATGTCCATTACTAAGAGATACTCTAAGACATACGCATAAATTTTACGTTCCCACGAACATTAAGGAAGCCAAACACTGCTACGTCAAATCAGGATTTCCCAAGACTGGTTTCAATCCTATCTACGAAGGCCCCTTTCCAATCATTTCTAGAACGGACAAAACCCTGACTATTGCAAGGAAATAGACAGGGCAAAAGCAGCACTAATCCTTCCCAACAGTGAAGGACCCTCACACAATGGCTCAGGTACACCGCTACCGCACCCAGCCGAGCAGTCAACTTCGCCTACGACTAATCCGTCAGAGATTACCAGGTACACGTTAAGACCTAAGAATGGGCAGCCGAGGACAATCACCTTTAAAACGAAGACAACCGACATTTCCTGTTAAATCTTCCCAGCCCTACTTGTCATTCCCATTCCAACAGTTGCACCAGTCACAACCCTTACAAAATGGCACCGCTTCCTCTACCGGAACTACTCACCATTTTTCAAGACGTGCTTCCACTGAATTTCGAGCTATTTCCTCAACCATTCCGCCCACACGAACCGTGGAAACCTGTTCCCTGTGACACCTCACCACACCTACGGATTACCCTGACAGAACGACTCATGGCCGCCTACAACATGGAATATCAAGTCCAACAGCCGACCATCCAGGAGGACAACGTATCACAACCTACGAACCAGGTCCACTACACTCCAACCCCTGTGACGAATTCTACCGTCTTCATTCCATTCTCTATCTTCGATCCTCTACCGTCTCCAACCTACTGCACTGGACGACACCTAGACGAACCGGCCCAGCTACCAAAAAGAGGACGTCGAAAGACACACCGTGCTCTCAAACCTTACCAGAAGAGAAATCGCCGCCATGAAGACAGATGAATTACAATCAATCATAAATTGTACTTAAATTTTATACAGCCATACCCCCCAAATCATTTATATTTTTTATTCACATATCTGTTTCATTCAAGTTTCTATTATCTCAAATACTTGGGGGAGGTATATGGCGAGCCATTCTATAATTATAATTATTCTCAATAAAAGAAACGATATTTGGGAGCATGACCAAGAACTGCTAGAGACCTAGCTCCGCCCACAATCTCGGCAGAGGAGGAACCTCCCTACCTAGGTGGGAGGAGGACCCCCTCTACCGACCTGTCTATATAAGGCGAAACACAAGCCTTCAGAGACAATTTTTTTCCCTTGCCAACTTGAAAGTTAAATTCCTCTCTCTCGGTCAAGCTCCTCGATATTTCTAGTTCCACATAAGTTCAAAACCTCTGCCTTATTATTTTATCCCTTGCAAAGCAAAGTGCCTACTCTTACTTTGGAATAAGAAATAAGTCAAAAATAACTTCATTCTCTTTCTCGAATTTAAACGACGAAAGGAGACGCCATTAAGTGTCAGTCCCTATCAGAATTTAAACTCGAGAAACCCTTCCTATCATAAATTGAAATGGAACGCCCGTAAGTGTCAGTCCTTATCAATTTATGATAGAGTCCCTTCTCTCAATTTAGTCAGGAGACGCCTCGTGATAGTCCCAACTAAATTGGAGAAGCAGATGACGTGACAATAAACTCATTTATCTAAGATAAGCTTTTTCCAGAGTAGGAGTAGGTAAAATCCTTGGTTGTCCTTAAATTCATAATTAAGGAGTCAGAACAGAAATGATTATTTTTAAACAAATTTGTAATGCAATTGTGGATTAGTTAGAAACATGTTTGTTGAGTCGGTTTTTGCTTCACCTTTTACGACGCAATGAATAATAAATAGTTAGTTGAGCCCCTCCCCCCCATTACAAAATTAGGTGGTATCAAGGAAGTAGTGTTAGGTACCAAACTGAAACTTCCCGAAAACTAACACAAACTGTAGATTCCAGATGAATTACATCTACCAGAGCGTCACTTCTAGATAAAGATAGATATTACAATACTAAAAGATGCATATATATAGGGCCTTATGAGGAGGAATAAACCGGTTACCGAGAGATCACCGAAGTTAAGATACTTCAAGTGTGGTAAGTACTTGGATAGGAGACTGCCGTGACACGTCCAAGTATGACCGACGTAGCTGTTGGGAGAACCCCCATCCACTCAAGGGGGTGGTGGCAATTAGTAGCCAAGTACAGAGCGAAATGATCAGATCGAATTCTGATCCTCTCATTGGAGAACAGCTCATCACGTCCGCGAAACTGTCACGGCAGTCAGCCGAAAAGCCCCAGCCTGGAACGCCTGTTTACTTACACAGATACATTGGATTTTGAACACTGTGACTAACAAACGCGCAGTTAGACCGAGCAAAACGCCACTGCTACTCAAATGGCAAACCTCTACAATGAAGTAATGATAGATCCACTACACTTTTCCTTGCTGAGTACTGTCTGAGCGAAGTTGGGTACACAAATAATGACAAGGAGTCGTACCATTATTGGGGTCATCCGGGTTTCATGTACTTGGCTAGCACCCAGATTCTGTACATAGTCAGTTTTTTACAGCGGTTGACTTGTAGCCTCTTGTCCACGTAATTCTGCTTCTCCTCAAAGCCTGCCTTGATGAATAAGTCCCTGACTTCATCTGGTACAGAAAACAAAATAAGCTTAGTACATATTTAATGTGATATGGTTTGAAGTGATCATCTAGTAAGCCAGATGCAACCACATTATTAATAATCCCAAATAAGCTACTTTACAGGGGGAAAAAAACTAATGCAACCAACCGACTGCGTCAAATTTGTGCACATATCGGACTAATTACTTTCTAGCTTGATTCAATAAATTACGCTTCATTTACAATCTTCATGTTGATTTCAATATAACGCGATAAACATTTCAAATTATTGATCACAACTGGGCTAGAAAACGCTTTCAAGAGGGCAAGAAAACCCCCACTGAAAATCTCCATGTATCCCAGGTAGAATCACAACACTCACCACTGGGTTTGTGACTTCTGGACAGACAAACCCTATCTCTAATCAAGAGTTCACAAGAAAGACTTTGGAGATGTGGAAAAAGTAAATGCTTGACAAATTTATTTTTAGTTTCCGAAGAGGACGATGAACTCTTGTCAAAGTCGCCTACGAATGTTATGGTGCCAAAACAAGACGTTCACCACTTGTGAGTGGCAGTCATGACATCCACATTCATCTGAGAAACCACTTGACAAGACCAGACATTGACGCTTGAAAATTTTCTGCGGAAATGTATCGAATCCTTATACTCACATGGAAAGTAATACAAATCTAACATATGAAAGTTTTTGGAATATTTTACATATCTGCCCCTGCTGGAATGGCCCCGAAAGTACAACCCCACCCATAGTAATCACGGAACCTTGAGTGTCGCGAGACCACAAATCTGCGAAACTACAAGTCAAGTGATCTAAACCATTTGGATGTGCAATACAAACCGGTAAGCCACAAGTCAAGTGATCTAAACCAGTTGGATGTGCAATACAAACCCACGAGACTACTAGTCAAGTGGTCTAAACTACTTGGATGTGCTATACAAACCCACGAGACTACTAGTCAAGTGATCTTAACCACTTGGATGTGCAAAACAAACCCCCGAGACACAAGTCGAGTGAGCTAAACCACTTCGATGTTCAATACAAACCCTCGAGACACGAGTCAAGTGATCTAAACCACTTGGATGTACAATACAAACCTGCAAGACTACAAGTCAAGTGATCTAAACCTGTTGGGTGTGCAATACAAACCCGTGAGCCACAAGTCAAGTGATCTTAACCACTTGGATGTGCAATACAAACCGGCGAGACGCAAGTCAAATGATCTAAACCACTTGGGTGTGCAATAAAAACCCGCAAGACTACAAGTCAAGTGATCTAAACCACCTGGATGTGCAATACGAATCCGCGAGACTAAAAGTCAATGAATGATCTTCCCAAATTATTTGGATAAGAAAGGCCAGTGGACCACACTCCCATTTGGATGAGCAAGGGAAGCAAGTGGACACAGATGTCCGCTGTGTTCACGTAAATTAAATTGTTTAAACAGTTCAAGTAAGTTAGAATGTTTATACAGTTAAAGTAAATTAAACTGTTTAAATAGCAAATTAAACTGTTTATATAAACCCACGAGACTACAAGTCCAGTGATCTATACAACCACTTGGACAAGTGAGCAAGGTAGCGGGCATGGGTAGTATGTTTAATTTTTTCAAGAACTTATGGCATCGTTAGGAATATATGCCTTATGCTACGTTTATTGGATAGGGCTGGAATCCTCGTCAATATATTTAAAATTGATTTTATGCTAGGGCAAGCGATCATAGGGTTGTATACTGTAAATGCAGCAGTTACAGTGTGAAATAGGTCACTCATGTTGAAAATAGGCAATACTAATGCTATAGATCTATTAAATAAGTAGTAGCTGAGCCTCATGTGTGATGCATACTGTCTGCGAGAGAACAAGAAAAAGAAAATGCTATAAGAAATAATGTATCAAATGAGGAGCAAGCCGATACACACTGTCCTCTCCCTCAACCCCTGAACCTGAAGTGGATTTTTTTACAAAATGTTTTCCAATACAGAAAAAACAGGATACAAACTAACCTTGAGTGAAAAAATATACGAACGTCCCGTCTCCTCTGGCGTAGAAATTTTCCTGAAGGCAATTCGAAGGTTTGAACCTTAGCTGTGCAAGATCGTAGCGTCCGTAATCTCTGAACAGAACGATCCCGCCAGGTTTGAGGTACTTGTATATTTGAGATATCACGTGCTCCATTCTATTTGAACAGAAATGAACGGATAAATAATGGATAAGTTGATGGATGACAACGGAGTTATTACAGATAATGATGGAATTATTGCTGGGCGTGGCATTAGGCGTATTATTGTTAGGAGAAACTACAGGCTAAGCAAAATACTAGGTAGCAGGTACACCCTACAGCCCCCAGCTGGCTTTATAAGAAATGAGGTATTTAGGTACGTTGTTCTATAACTTGCATAAGAGTCAGTAAGGGTATGGAGAATCGGCTGTATTGGGTAAGTGAGGAATGCGGATCGCCCTTCTCCGTGGATTTCACTAACAGAAAATATAGAATAGGACAAACAAATCGGACAGCAGGAATCGAACCAACAAGATGATGTGGAATGCACAGCTGGACAAGTATGTATGATATGTTTACTAAACCATCAATACGTAGGTACATAATGTATAGTACGTATGGATTTATAATTGGCACTTCCTGGAAATGCCTGGAAATCCGTACAAGACAGCGGCATGACAGTCAAACATAAATATATAACCTGTGACAGAGTGAGAACAGTGGACCCTCGACAGCCCCTCTTCTAGACTAGCAATATTATCACCAGATAAGAAGGGATAGCGATTAGGTTTCGGCCTGACAGACCACATCTCCACTGGAAACACAAACGACTCGAGATCTGCCCAGAGTCACACTCCTCCCCACATGACATACTTCTGCGGTATGCCATACTAATAGTTCTGCCTACTAATAGAAGTATGAGAGGGAAGGGGGGGGGGGGGGGGGTTGAAAGTAGTATGAAGTTCTGGTTCAGGAAAGGACATCTGAACCACATCAAGGTGAATAACCTCCATCGTAATGGTACTACCTCAATAATATTCACTGGTGGAGAACAAAGCTCCTACATAGGAGTATTGGTGGAGAAAAACGTTGTTAGAGGTTGGTGTCCAGTGAACTGATCATCTGGGCAACCTCTGGGTGATCAACCTCCATCCAATATTGGGACTCGGTATTAATCGCCTTCAAATGAACTCAATATAAGTTACATTCAGTAAGGAAGCAATGACGCTGATATCAGCAGCGGAGGTTATATAATCGAGCCCTCTTCACTCACGAGCTCAGTTCCAGTTCGTACGTCATCCGTATTCCATCGCTCAGTGTCCCGCTTGTAAATTTTCCTAATAAACTTCTGGTAAAATCTCAGCCGTGTTTTTTAAAAAGTGAGAAGTTCAAACCCAAAATATAAGTGGCGCAGTCGGTAGGACATTTTCGATTAAAATTCGTGTGTGCGCAGCACGAATTGCGGCGAAAACGACCTAACATTCCTGAGCAAGACTTTCGGCTACAAACCCAAGTCCGGGCACGAGACATTTCATTCGGGGAAGATCTATCGGGACGTCGAATTTCGGCGACTAGGGACTTCACCCTACGCGAACTTGCAGTGGGATTGATCGCGAGTGAGATTGACTTCCTGCATCGGACGCGTGTTCACTCGCGTAAGGATACGTTTGAATACGGCGAACTCAAACTCCTGGATCGACGCATCGGGGATGCCCTGTGTACTTTCTTGGTGAGTCAAATCAGATTAGCTGCCCCCGCTATTTCTTAGAATTTCTCTCAAAAGGTACCCCTCGTGCTTCATCCAGTAATCTTCCTGCCCGCGGAAGATAGAGTTGGCTGCCCTGTCCAACTCGGTTGTCCTGCCCTGTGGCAACCACATACTTATAGGAAATAAGGAAAGCAACTTGAACGTAAAATTTAATTGAGACCTAAATTCATCTTATAAAATAAGTAATCGTGAGAACCCTGCCAGAAGCTAATAAGAAGATATTCAAGAGACGAAACGCCTGTAACGTAACACCGAGACTCGGAGCAAAATAAAACAAGACCGAGCGCTCGAGCTTCGCGAACCTTATCAACATCCGCTCACTCCTCGTCCTTCTCACCTCTCAGAAGTACGACACCTCCACTCGTCATAGTTGAAGGTCATCTCACCCTCAGTCGAACCATATTAGCAAAATTCCGAAAGATCGCCCCCAAAGACTTTCGCTACAGAAACTTTTCCCAGCGTTACCCCGTAGACTATTAGATCCAATCCCGGAGTCCCATTCGGTTCCCGAGATGTCGGATCCCGGAGCTCAGTCAGCTGGCTTGGATCCTCCACAGACCCAACAATCTCCACCGATCCAACAGACCGCGGCCCCGCAGATTCTCGTATACCAGCCCCCGGTGGAAGCGACTATGAAGAGAGAATACCTTGACATGATACCCATCTTTCGTGGAGAAAAACTATTGTTAACGAAATTTCTGGAAATTACAGATCAGTTATATCAAAAATTTCATGACACCAATAATCCTGCTAGTTTCGAAAATTTTGTATTATTTGCTAACATAAGGTCAAAAATTCAAGGGCCCGCTTTAGATCTAGTATTAGGATATGGTTGTGCTAACTACCTAGAACTCAGAGCTGCCTTAGTAGAGACTTATAGCGATCATAGGGACTTGCAGACAATTCTGATTGAATTTGGCGTTAACGATGCAGTCGAATTCATTCAGACTAGGGAACCCGACGAAAAAAGAGAGATCCTAATCGAATTGGTAAAATCTGTAGGATTACGAGTAGTCCTGACAGGATTACAAGACTCGTTCGGAAGTTTGATAAGGGCGAGAAATCCTACCTCACTTGGGGAAGTACTTAACATCCTTACAAACGAAATGCAATATCACAACAAGAAGGTAAACAAACCAGGTCAAAATCTAGGTCAACCCTCGAATTCAGGACCGTTCCAAAGGAAACCACTATTCCAGCAGTTTAACCCAAGAGCCTCAGATTTCCAACCACGATTTCAAACATTTCAACCCAGGGGACAACCAAATTTCGTAAATCGACCACCTGGAAATCAATCTAATCAAAATCCTCCTAACACTAACCGATTCCCAAATCCCCGTCCGTCCTATTCTCAGCCTAGTGGGACCGTAAAACATTCAACTTACCCGCAACCAATGAGCATTTCTACGAGACAGACGAACTTTAACAACATTGAACTGACAGAACCAGCAACGGACGATAGTACAACGCAGGATCAAACTCCCGACCAAGTAATTATGTACGATAGTGAGGGCTACGCGTATGTGTTGACACCGGTCGCGCAGTGCGAGACGCCGACAGGCGAATCTCAGCTCCCTAATATCGGGGACTTGGCAATTTCGGATACAACTACACACGAGGAACTGTCATCCTCAACTCCTTTTTTAGGCCGACAGGAGGGTCAGTGAATCCACCTAGTGACCCCTATACTGCATGCGACACTTCACCTACTATTATAGATCTGCACAATATAAATAATAGCCTACCTTTTCTTATTATGCCAAAATTCAAATTGAAAATCTTAGTCGATACAGGCTCCTCAAGAAGCTTCATAAACCCCGACATAGCAGAGTCCTATTTTGCCAAAAGAATCGAATTTGATTCGTGCGAAGTCCGAACAGCTCATGGTATCTCCATAGTTCATAAGAAAACCTATGTCCCTTGTGCCGAGTTATTCCAAGAGAAAAACTTAATGCTACCGTTTAGCCTATTCCATTTTCATGACTTCTACGACATGCTAATAGGGTTGGACAATCTCAAGGTCATTAGAGCAAATGTCGACTTGGGGGAGAACCTGTTGAAAACACCTAACATAGTTCTACCTCTGTTCTATCGCGAGGATGCTGACGCCGATGGCTTAACCGGAGCAGACTCACATCTGGTCGAGGCTAGGACCATCCGGCAAATTCAGGTTAGGGTGGAAGGACTAGAACATGGTACCGCCATCATTTTCGGACAAAAATTCCAAGGGGTGGAACTCCCGCAATGTGTGACCACTGTTCAAAACTCTAGGGCATACGTGCAAGTAACTAACCCTAAGGAGACCCCCATTAGAATCCACCTCAACAAAGCATTTCAATCCGAGCCAATCGCAGATAGCATGTTCGTGGAGGACCAAACGCGAAATCGCAAGGCAAATTTAGGCAAGTCGCTTAAATCTCATGAAACCTTTGATATTTCAAAATTCCGACTGGACCACCTAAACCAAGAGGAGCGCACAAAAATTCTCGAGCTCCTCAACGAGTATCGCGATCTGTTCCAGGGTGACGACATCCCTTTGTCAGTCACTCACGAAACTAAGCATCATATCAACACCCCTCCAGGACTTGAACCGGTGTATGTAAAGCCGTATCGGTACCCCCATGCCCTCCGACAAGAGGTGCAACAGCAGGTTGATTCGATGTTGGCCCAAAAGATCATCCAACATTCCGAATCCCCGTACAACTCTCCGCTGTGGATAGTACCCAAACGCCTGGACGCCTCCGGTGTTCAAAAGTATAGAATAGTGATCGATTTTAGGCGACTAAACGAAAGGACGGTTGATGACAAATTCCCTCTGCCCAATATCTCAGAGCTACTGGACAAACTTGGTAGGTGCCGGTTCTTTTCCACTTTGGATCTGAAATCGGGGTACTATCAGGTGGAACTGGATCAAGAGTCCGTTCCGAAGACAGCTTTTTCCACTGAGAATGGCCACTACGAATTTCTAAAGATGGCCATGGGTTTAAAGAATTCACCGGCTACGTTTCAGAGACTTATGAATAACGTGCTATGAGGATTACATGGGGAAATCTGTGTCGTGTACCTCGATGATATCTTGATCTTCAGCCCCAGCCTGCCAGATCACCTAAACAGGTTGCGAGAGGTCTTTGAACGACTCAGGAAGGCTAACCTTAAGTTACAACCAGATAAAACGGAATTCCTCCGTAAGGAGATTGCTTATCTGGGTCACGTTGTAACCCCTGAGGGTGTAAAGCCAAATCCTGAAAAAATTGCCGCCATTCAGAACTTTCCCATCCCAAAGACTAGGACGGAGATCAAAAGATTCCTAGGCTTATTGGGGTATTATCGAAAATTTATCGACAAATTTGCAGCTATCACAAAGCCATTGACATCTGCTCTAAAGAAAGGTGCTACCATCAATCCTGAGGAACCGGAGTACAAATCATGTTTTGATCTTTGCAAAACGTTACTCTGTAACGACCCAATATTGCAATATCCGGATTTTGGAAAACCTTTCAGCGTCACTACAGATGCAAGTGATGTTGCGATTGGATCAGTACTCTCGCAGGAGCATAAGGGAATTGATCTTCCGATCGCCTATTCCAGCCGCACGCTGTGCGAGTCCGAGAGGAAATACTCCGTTATCGAAAGAGAGCTGCTCGCTATTGTGGAAGCTCTAAAAACGTTCAGACCATACTTATGGGGAGTAAAGTTCACCCTTTACACCGATCATCGACCCCTGCAGTGGTTATTCGGCCTTCGAGACCCAAATTCCAAGCTTTACAGGTGGCGTCTGAAGCTCAGTGATTTCAATTTCGAGATAAAACATAAACCGGGCTCTGCCAATCAAGTAGCTGATGCCTTGTCCCGAATTGAAATTCAGGAACTTCAGAACAACAACACCGATGATGTCGATACGCCGGTAGGTCCACCTATCGATATGGATGACTGGATTGAAAATCCGTCCTCCAACGAATCAGCGGCTATGCGAGGTATTGTAGAGGACATCATCAGGGCTCGTCAAGCAGCGATCCCGGTTGATCCGAAACTGCAATCATTAGCAGTTACTCGAGGAGAATCTCAATCCCCATTTGACATCGATGAATTTCTAAATGAAACAGCTCAGTCTTTAGATCTAGTCCCTATCCTAAATTCTAGACCAGAAAAAACTCCTGAGGACCGTTTGAATGAATCCCCCCAAGAATTGGAGATTAGGCAGATAGTAAATTCCAGACCAACAGCGGATGAGGACGGAAATCGGAATGAAATCCCTCCACCATCCGGTAATGGAGCAGACGTTAGGTCCCCAGTAGGTCCCCTACAGACGCGTCATCCTCGGTGGGAACTATCCATTCGAATGCTCAGGGCAACGTTGTGGTAACGATCCCCATCCGAGATGAAGCGGTTAACCACGGAAAACACCAAATCATCGTTAAACTAGTGTCAATAATCCTGAAAAAGGTAAGAGTAGAGAAACTCTTTGACAACAAAGAAAGAATGTCTGTGGAAATTTCGAAAGATTCGTTCCAAACCGATGTTGTAGGCTTTATTAAAGAATATGTTCGACCTAAAATTAAATATCACGTGTACTTTCGAGAGGACAGTGATGGAACTTTCTATCAAAGGTTTGCATCCACCTTAGCGTCTACCTTCCAAGAAGCAAGTATTCGAATGATTAAGTGTACCAGGCTTCTGGAAGACATTCAGAATGTCGACGACCGTGACGAGATCATTTCTAACTACCATGTAGGAAAGACAAACCATCGAGGAATCTCCGAAACCAGCGAACATATTAAAAGAAGGTATTATTGGCCCAACCAACAACAGTCGATCCAAAATTTTGTGAACCAGTGTGAAATTTGTCAGAGAACAAAATACGATCGAATTCCATTAAAAATAAAGTATAGAATCACCCCTACACCAACCCGGCCTTTCCAGACACTACACATTGATAAAATCACACTAGAAAAATCTAAATTCCTTTCAGTTTTCGATCCGTTCTCAAAGTATGCCCAGGCTTACTTCGTCAAAACAAATTCAGCGGTAGATACAGTTAAAGCTCTCATCTTATTCTTCTCACACCATGGTGTTCCGGACATTATTATCGCGGATAACGGCGCGGAGTTAACCTCGTCACTGGTTAAAGAATTTTTGGCGTCCCATAAAATAGATGCTCACTATATTTCATCTCAACACCCGGATTCGAATGGACCCGTGGAGCGGTTTCACTCGACTCTAGTAGACCATATCAAAATTCTAAATTGTAGGGAGGAATTCAAAAGGGATGACATAGAAACCAATGTGCGTTACGCCGTGTTAGCATACAACAATTCTATACATTCGGTAACCACGTTAACACCCTTTGAAATTGTCCAGGGGCACATTTCCAATGACCCATTGTTTCGCGTAAACCTTGAAGCTCGTTTGGCAAATGATTACACGTCCAAACATCGGGAGAAAATGGTCGCCCTTTACCGCGACGTCGGAGAAATAATTGCCCGAAGTAAAGAGAAAATCATTGGCGCTAGAAACGAAGGTAGGGAAGACCCACCGAATCCTCCTGCTACCGTATTCGTAAAAAATAAGCAAATGCAGAGTAAAACCAAGCCGACATATGCAAAAGAAACCATTCAGTCAATTAATCCTGCTACCGCCACCGCAACCATTGAACCCCGCCATGGGAATACACAAACCAAGATTCACTTCGCTAATGTAAAACGACCCCGGAAGCAACCTAGCACATCCAACTATTCCCCGCCTAGTGAATCATCTGGTAATTAGACTTTCCTATTCTCGGTTGCAGGGTTTGGCCTGCTCTCGGCCTCCTCGCTGTCGTACGGGGTGCCCAAATAACGAATATCACCACCAACCTAGGGATCATCCCCATACGACTTGGTATGGCAAGGAAAGCAGATTTCTACCACACTATCGCACACTACTATAAATTAGGGGGACTGCGGCGAGAAGTAGAGGTAATACGATTTCATTATGAGGAGATATCAAACATTATCAACAATGATCAGGAAGTTCGAAAGATAGTTCATCCTAGGTCACAACTAATAGAACACATGTTACAAATGGCAGAAGATGAAATTCGTGAATCCAGTCTCCCTCCTCGTCAACGACGTGGTTTAATTGATGGGTTAGGTTCCGCCATGAAGTTCATCACTGGAAATTTGGATGCTTCAGATGGGCAGAAATATGATAACATCTTACGACATCTTGCCAGTGGACAAGAAAAATGTTTGACCAGGTAAAACAACAGTATTCGATAAATTACGACTTGATAAACCAACTGAATCAGACCTTGGAAGCTATCGATTACAATCATGATATTCTTGCCCAGGAAGCGAATAGACTTAAAGAAATTAGCTCCTTCCAAACCCACGTAGGGCAAGTCGAATCTGCTCTGGAACATAATCAAGCACTCTTGCAACTGATTTTAGATGTCATTCAGGATATTGATAATTCGGTCACATTCTGTAAATTAGGGAGGCTCCATCCTAGTATTATAGAGCCCCAAACTCTTCTTAAGGCACTACGTGACCTGACGGACTATTATCACGACCGCTTACCGAACTTTGAAGGCGATTCCCTCTGGGAATTGCAGACCCACATTAGAGTCCGATGTTTTATCGGGACGGACGAGATAGTGTATTTCCTTGATGTCCCAATCCTTACAGATGAAAATTTTGACCTGATCCTTTTACAGTCAGTACCCACTATACATCAAGGGGAATATGTTACGATCATACCAGCAGCCCGCCGTGCCCTTAAGTCGCTAACCTCCGAGGCAGTCACTTTCCTAAAAAGCGATTGCGAGCCGGGCCCACATTTCGCCCTATGCCACAATAGTGTTGAATTGATTGGCGAGCATAGATGCGAACAGGACCTCTTGCTCAAGGGACTTAACGACCAGTGCGACTTCATTTCTTTAAAAATAAATCAGACACATATTGAATTTATTGAAGAAGCAAGGCAGTACTTATTGATTTTCCCGCGGGAAGACCAACTAACAATTAGGACTCGAAATAACGTTGAATATCGTAGCATCCAGGGAATTTTCATGCTGTCTCCCGAAAACAGTACAGTTCAGTATCGCAATCAGACCCTTGTGGCCCCGTTGATAACAACTTCCTACAACCCGTCGATAATTCATCATATGAAACCATCCTGGAATCTAGCTAAACAACCAGCGGCGGAAATCAGGTTGAAAAGTTTGAGTCAGTTGTCGGTTCC
The DNA here is from genome assembly GCA_954871275.1 of Leptopterna dolabrata. Classification (NCBI taxonomy): domain Eukaryota; kingdom Metazoa; phylum Arthropoda; class Insecta; order Hemiptera; family Miridae; genus Leptopterna; species Leptopterna dolabrata. The sequence continues at coordinate 14,578,456 of OX940976.1, forward strand.
AACACGTCCTATTGTCTCCACTACTGATGTGGTTGTTCAATTAGCAACCCCTAGTGTATGGACTGTAATACTTTATGTTCTAATACTGTTAGCAGTTGCCCAGGCGATCCATCGTTATTATAAGCATTCACGAGCCTTACGGACTGTCGATCAGTAGGTTTGCCTGTAACTCAATACTTCTATATTGTTCACATATTTCAAGTTTTGTTTTATGTGTGTTAATTGTACTATACTGCTTGTGGTATACTAAACTTATGTTATACTTGTAGCCATAACTTTTGGTGTCATGAATGATTCTATGTAATGGATGATTCTTTGTAATGGGTGATGGAATTCATGCTGTTGCCACCTTTTTCGATCTTCTACCGAATATCGAAAAAGTTCCCCTAGGAAGAGAGGAGTTACATTCAGTAAGGAAGCAATGACGCTGATATCAGCAGCGGAGGTTATATAATCGAGCCCTCTTCACTCACGAGCTCAGTTCCAGTTCGTACGTCATCCGTATTCCATCGCTCAGTGTCCCGCTTGTAAATTTTCCTAATAAGCTTCTGGTAAAATCTCAGCCGTGTTTTTTAAAAAGTGAGAAGTTCAAACCCAAAATATAAGTTATATACATTTACACTGAGCTCTAAAGGGGAAATGGGGGGGGGGGATAGATGTATGCATTATAAAAGGGGCAGAAATCCTTCTGGAAACCTTTGGGCTTATCCTTCTGGTAAGCCCTCAAAAAGTGGATGGAGTGTGGTGAATTACTCAGTGCACACTACCAAACCATGCTCTGCTACCATGTGACAGAGTGAGAAGTGATGGTGGACCCTCGAGTCCCCTTTCTAGACTAGTGACATTATCACCAGAAAAGAAGGGACAGTGATTATGATTCGGCCTAACCGACCCCATCTCCACTGGAAACAGAAACGACTCGAGATCTGCCCACCGTTACAAACCCCAGCCTGAAATGGCTAATTACGTTAGTAATTAATGTGATTAAAATGCAAGTCCCTGTGATGGTGCACACCTGAAACCACTAATGCTCAACTCCTAGAATGGATTTTTTTATCATGTCAAACTATTTACAAAAACCAAGAAAATTATGTTTAGAATGAACAAATCAATATTTCCGAATGGTTATTTCTACATGAGAATAATCAATTATATAAACACGAAGTATGGAGACAGCAGGGATATCGGGGACAGTGGGGGTGGCAGAAAATCAAACAAAATGGATTTTGGACCATTTGGATGGTTTTTGTCGCACTAAAGATAGAAATATGGAGTTTATATCTTTCTATTATGCATGGCTTACTTTTCAGGAACGATTGCAGAAAGAACGAAGATCATGCTCACTTGATCAATGCTGCCTTCTTCGAAAGGCACATCCCACACATCATTCGTGATGTCCAGCACAAACGCGTGACACCTAACAAAGAAAAATCTTACGTGGGTCACAATAATAATGTACTATCAATTCACACTACGTCAATTCACCTCAAGCTAATGACTGATTATGGTAATGATGCTGCATTGTTGTAGGGCATACAGCTGCAATTAGCAGGATTCATTTTTTGGTGTGGCATAAGTATAAACTAAATACATGGCATAAAAAAGACATAACCACAGTACTGAATCCCATTAACGGTCCTCCGAAGGTTAACCACTCCACATTCAACGTTTAAATATATTTAAGTAAAACGTAGGCATTCGTACCTATTACTATCATAGTCTTCCGAGTGCTTCAAAATATCGATGGCAGATGTTGAGAAGTCACAGCAGTACACGAAAACATTAGCGTTCATGGAATACTGAAGTACAGGGAAAACTGTATTGCCAACACCGCATCCCAGCTCCAGAAGTGTCCGTTTGGATGGTGTGGATACTTCGTCTTTGGGCGCTAGTTCAGGAAACTCCACAAACAGCCAGTGCCGATCTTTGAAGAATCTATTGCCATGAAATGAAACTTTGAATCTCTTAACGAGTTGCTTAATTCTATTCGTACGAAGAACAAACTGTTCTCAAAATCAAGATCATTTCCTTCATCTAACACCTCCAGAGAGAAGAGGGAAGACGGTGATAGTCAGACGGACCAATGAGCTTTGAAACATTGTCTATGGCGCACATGGGTAACTCTTCCTGTGTGGAAGAATTTTCTCGTATTAAATCCAAAGGGTTATTTCTGCAAGTACTAGAAGTAAAATTACCATACATTCTGGAGGAATTGATATGGTCGAGTACCAGGGCCGTCAAGAGAATACTAGATTAAGGTCATCAGTTCGGGCAGATAAGCTTGATAGACACATTTGTCGGGCCTCCACAGATTCTGTGGGGCCGGAATCAGCATTGAGGATTGCTAAACGCTTGGTCAGAACCTTCTCGATGGAAAGAACAGGAGGTATTGGGAGAACGTCTGAAACAAAGGTACAATAAGGTGACCTGTAGGAGGGAGAAGAGGCTCAGCAGCACTGGAACTACCACAGAGGAAAATGCGTCTCCTGGTAGGGATGCTGACCGGGCATGGGTGCTTCCGCAAACATGTGAGCAGAACTGGGGCCTACAAAGGTGACCCTCTGTGCAGAATATGCGGGGAAGAGGACGAAACAGCGCCCCATCTCCTCTCAAGGCCCCATCTCCATACAGTAAGCCTACGTGACGGCGTGGCCAAGGTGGTACTTTCCCCACCTAGGTCCCTGTAATAATCGAAGTTCTTCAGTTTGTGCTTACTGATGGGACAAGGGAGGAACGGAGAGGAGGTGAAAGGTGTTCTGGCGTTAGGGGAACGAAGGAAGTAAAGGGAAGGGAAAGGTTTTAGGTCTTTCCTGTCTTATGGGGAGGGCTTAAGACTAATCCTATCTTAAATGGCATCTTGGACTAGAAACAACTACTATAATAGGTCGGTATTATTAACTGTAGGTACTACATAACATCCAACGTACTCATATATTAAAATACCTTATAGGTTAGTTTGCACTGGCTTTTTCTAACGTTAGCTGACTCCCAGAAAACTAAGAAAGCATCCATGATCCTATACCATCTGATAAGAGGTTGAGAAGGGTCTGAGTTTGCTAATGGTTGGGAACTGAGAAGGCAGAGCATGGTCAGTTTCATGTCCACACTATTTTCTGTGTACTGCAAAACTAAATTTGGACAGTCAGGCAAACACTGTGAGCTGGTCATGAATACTATACGGTCCAAAAAGAGTTTGAGAATCACTGCGAACAAACCTATGGGATAGAGCTACGGAATATACCAACTTACTTATTTCTACGATGAACTATAACCTATCATAGAAACAAATTAGTATCTATATTCCTTAGCTCTATCTACACCATATTTCAATTTAATATATGAGCAGGTACATTGGCTGTTACATAAATGTAGTACACTTAATAATACCAACTAGTATAGTTGTTTTCAGTTAGGATAGCAATTAAAATAGGATTCGTCTTCATCCTTTCCCATAACACAGGACAGACAAACAACCTTTCACTCCCCTTCACTTTTTTTGTTCATCAAACGCCAGAACAAATTCCACCTCCTCCCTCTTCACATAATCACCGGATTCCTCCAGAAGGTATGGTAATTTTACATTCCTCGAGTTCGGGAAGAAATAGGCGTACGCGTAGATAATACCTCGAGCTCACTGGTACGTCTTGGTGTTATAATCTTCTTTTTCCTCAAGTACACGCGTAGAGACAACGCAAATAACAAAAATACTCCGTAACCACAAAAGTCTGCTGCGCTTTCTTTCCAATAATCGAATCGCCCACAATTTTCCCTTCTTCCCGGCTGAGGCTGTTCAACGACAAATCCAAACAAGCGTGATTTACGGTCTATAGAACTCATCGGTTAGCTATTTTTCTAGTCTGGGATGCCCAAGGCTTCATAGGCAAGGAGGTCATCTTGTTGTTTTAATATGGAACTACTGTTTTACTGAATCTGTGACAACAGAGCCCACGGGGCCTAATTTAATACGTCTGCCATAAAAGTTCTGATAAACATAGCGTAAATATGTTGATAATAACTCGATGACTGTCATCTTGAAGGGGAGATATTCTGAATCAAAATTTCACGGACACAACGATTAAACTCATCTCACTTCATCAGACAGTACCTACTTGGGTAATATAGCGCAAAGCACTAGGTGACATCTACCTGTTAGTGTGGATGTTGTAAAATTCGTCCCATTTTTTGTCGGCGTTCTGCTTAAGGTCGAGCTGCTTCAATTCGTCCATAGGTGACTTCATCTGTTCATTCACTTTACTTTCAGCTTGAGCTTTCTGTTCATCCGTCCATTCCACATTGTCCCTACGAAACGCAAAACCTCTTGAAAGAACTCGACAGATTTGATAGATTAGGCACCTCACCAGCAACGACGAGATACGTCGTTTACTATATCAGACCAAGTAAACGTATGTAACAGGACTTACCAAGCATTGTGTTCAAAGACTCGCTCTTGGTCGGTCAAAAATCTCTGTCCAAATTGAGGACGGGTGTCATCTGATGATGGTTCATCGCCTTTCGACTCCATTGTGTGGTACCTAATAGAAATTCACCTGCACTTAATAGGAGTGAGTTAATTAAAGTAATGATAATTCATAAACATCGAACACAAATATAATCAAATACTTCAAAAATGAGAGAGCTACCAAACGAAAACATCATGCTTTCATCCCTTTGAAACTACAAGTCACATAACTAACCTTACAGAAAGTTAACCCGTTGGAAGATTACAATCATGGATCCTAAAAAGTCAAAGTATCCATGGCTTGATGATAGCGCTACCTACCACTTGTCATCTTGGGCTACATTGCTTTCCTCCAATGAGTAGGTAGGTACCTTTAGTATTCCTGAGTCGTCCCACTCACCTACCTAGTGATTTGTTGGTTCGGGATCAAGTATCATGTTGTTAAGGACTCTAGACACCTACTGATCTAGGTATCTACTGAGCATAGGGCATAATGCTAAAAATACTAAATATTAAGTACCCTAGTAATTCTAGAATTTTATAGCAGATGTATTATTTCAGTGTCTTTAGTACGGACCAGGTGGTCCCCAAAAAAACCCCAAGTTCGAGATCAATTTAAAAACTTGAAAAAATTCGAGATAACAGCACCCTAGAAATTTCAACCCCTATTTTTCACCTCTTAGAGATTACAGTAACGCCGAGCTTCGTGGACCAGCTAGGCCCCCAATGGGACCTACAAACCAAATTACATAAATTTTGGTTTATAACTAAGGAAAATACGAAGTGCGGCGGACGGCGCACAGTGGTAGAAGAGAGCTGTTTTTGTCCAAAAACCTGTCAATGGTTCAAACTGGCAGCAACTCTCACGAAATTTAACGTAAACTGAGGTCCTAAACCAATGGAAAAGTTATCGATATAAATATATCATCATCATCATCTTGTTGAGTACCTACCTATGCAGGGTAGGTAGCCCATCCAAGTGGTACCGTCCCAGTTTTCGACTTATTTCAAGCCTAATACAATAGTTTCCTAAGTAAACACCCTTAATTTTCAATTCTCTATCAATCTAGCCTATAGTCAATTTTTTGGCGCGCTCAAAATGAGCCATTATTGGTACCTACTAACTTCGTTTTTCAAATGGGAAACCCCAATTTCTATTTCAGATTCGGATTCCACGCAAAATTTTAAGAACAATTATACTCCTCGGCCGCTTTTTTACGACACTTCCAAAATGCGCCAAAATGGCAAACAAATTCATAAAAATAGAAGTTTCACCAGCATCAAAATTAAAAAAAAGGAAGTCTCACCAACATCAAGTGTGAAACATTACTTTCAACTGTTTTGCCGTGTTGAATTCAATGGTGAACTCAGTTTATATTTTCAAAGAATCTGTGAGATTCTACGAGCGATTTTACCCTTCGGCTAATAATAAGTCAGAATGCTCGGAAATGCAAATAATGTATGATGGCTGATGAATATCATGTAACTGTAATGCATTCAATGGAGGTTTTTGTAATTCCTTTCTGTATTGGTGACCTTTATTGAGATACATATTGTTAAATTGAAATATCATTTCATGTATGATTTTTTCCTGGCATTAATCAATGTAGGTACAGCTAATTTGTTTAGTCGCTGTCATGTTGGCTCCCTGTTCTTACTAGCATGAGTTGAGATCCCCCATTTTTCTTCACCACTCTATTTTTTGATAGTGAATAAAAGTGTGCTCTGTGCTTTTCAAATATCTCTCGATTAATTGACCCGAATATTTGCAAAAACCTTCACAAAGAAGCTCAATCAGAATAAATCACCTTTAGTTGTTATAAGTTCCTGAACGAAATTTTTTGGAACTGAGGCTAAACAAGGTACCTATTAGGCATGTACCTATGGTACCTATTAGGCATGTAGAAGAAAACTGGTTGCCAGCATGTACCTACCTACCTTCACCTTGTAAGCTACCAACACTAGTTAGTAATGATATATGGGCGTTTTTTAGAACATAAAATTTACCCATTTCATTATTTAAATCGTAGTTAATAATGAAGTACCTACCTAAGTAGGTCTGTACCTATTGCTGATGTGTTTCGATCAAAAACCACAGAACGAGAATTTTACAATAAAACAAAATGGCTAAATGCAAACTTTCTTTTTATTTGAATGACATCGTTATTGTGCAGGATTATTTGACACTTGGATAACAAGAGCTAATAATTACGTACATACTCCCATTTTCAGTTCTAAATCCACTAACTCAATTTTTGTTTCAATATCGGGGTTTATTAGCACACAGGTGAATACAAATAATGATAAGGAGTGAGGTTTCATACAAACATGTTTGAATGAAAAACGTCTAAATTATTTAGAAACGATTCAACCAGGTTTCGTTCTCTGTTGGCACGACTGAAAAGCTTGAAGTGTTACAGCAGTACTTCGTACCCCACACCTGATACCTTCCCATAACAACGAAGGCCATTAGGTACCTGAGTACCTTAACACACAGAGGTATGCAAGCGACGGTGTACCTACCAGTCAACAGAACAGACCATTGCATCCGACGGAATAAGTAGGTAGGTACATTTTATCAAGAGAAGGATGTAGCCATCTTTAAACTGGGCACCAAACTTTGAAAGCCCTTCATCGCGCATCACTGAAATTAGTGAGGTAGGTGATAGGCATCTAATCTAATCTACGACGAACTTCCTGCGACGAGATTTCCATCAATTGTGGTGAAACGAAGGTGAATCCAACAATAACGACTGCCACTTCTTTCCTCTTGCTAACAACGGCCTAACTTAAATTTATATTCAACCCAACGCTAATTCTTATACTCTGAATAGTCGTACTCTCGAAAGGGGACGTCAAAAGTGAGGGCTCCTGAATCTTTGGCGATGTCGATCGCGCTCAGCAACTCTTTGTGCTTCTTCTGACAGACTCCGGTAATCCTGAAATAGAGTGAAGACTCTTAAATCCGCAATATCCACATTCAAGATAATACACCTACAATATCTACAGACCTACAAACCGTATTCATAAGCCGCAACAAATTAACAGACTAATGGATCGAAAACTTAGGACCTCAGTCACACAGAATCATTTCTTGTCTTTATTCGACCAACAAGTCAATGTTTTCCTGGTCGCTAGGAATTGGATTTTTGAAGGCTCTTCAAAACTAAGAACCACAATAATAATTATTACAATAATAATAATACTAATATGTGGTTCGTCAGCGCATGCGCAGAAGTGAAATACTTGGAACGCCCATAACTACCCTGAATACCGTTGAAATGAGTTCAAACTTTGAGGGTCCATCAGTTATAATACTTAGAAAGTCCCACATGGATTTCACTGGAATCTTACTGTAACTTTCGTCTGCGCATGCGCGAAGATGAATGTTGACCAATTCCTTGTAACGCAGTTAACTACGCAAAAAATAGTCGTAAGGAGCTGAGATTTTGAGGGTCCACGCGGATTGGATCGCAGATGGTACCGTTTCAAAATCATAGAAATCGTTTCGTCGTGAAATATGGAGGGTTGAACAGGAATAATACTTTGATAGTTCCATATGAATTTCATTGGAATCGTACTGTAACATTCGTCTGCGTATGCGTGAACATGAAATGTTTACAGTTTCCTTGTAACGCTACGCGAAAAATAGTCGTAGAGAGCTGAAATTTTGAGGGTACCTGCGGGTTGGATCGCAGATGGTCCCGTATCAAAACGAACCTACCCAACTACTCTATAAGTTCATGTGATTCAAGTGAGGAAGCTGTACTGCCTACTCGAATTGGCAGACGTTTTTCTGTGGCCAATGCCCACCCTCGTGCTCCCCCCAGGAAAGCCGTACTGCAGCTGGCCGGGGAATTGCCGTTTCATAAACCTACGTTGGATTTAAAAAAATCTATCATTAATTTCATTATTTGTTGTTATTCATGAAGCATAACGTTTGTTCAAGTTAAAACTCGGCGCTGCGCGCCTCGGCGGGGGCTTCGCCCCCTGCACCCCCGGATGACTTCCGCTTAAAGCCTGACGGCTAAAATGTGGTGTACCTGACCCTTCAGGTTTTTGTCCCCCTCGCTGTATTATATAAGCTTTAGCCACGCTTATACACATCGAAACAACCAAGTGACAACCAAACAAGCGTCATTGTTTACTATCGATTTATAACATCCATTTATATAGTTATATTATGAAACTAGGAAATAAATACCAAGAACAAATACGAAATAAATGCGTGATAAATCAAGAGCTTTCCAACGAATGGAAATCGATTTTTGTCCGATGAAAATGAAAGAAGTTTCATTTCCCTAGCAACTACTCGGTTGTACGTGAAAATCATAAGAAAATTTCGCGCTACTTTTATCTCACTATTTGGTCTCACTTTTGGTTTATTATTTTCAATAATTTCCTGTCGTTTTTCGGCGGGGGGTCCCATCGCAAAAAGTGGCCCGTACGGCGTACGGCGGACAGACAGAAATATTTTTATTGCAGTTTTGGATTCTACATACCTTGAAACGTAAACCATCATATTTTGAGGGGGGGTAAGAATTTTTTTTTTCATGCTCGATTCCAATGGTTCATTATTGAAAATAATTAACCAAAACCTGAAGGGTCAGGTTAAAAGTACCTATAAACAAAATTCAAAACAACTATCATTCTTGAAATTAAATAATATCAGAACAACCAACTCGATTTTATACAGCCATGCAGGATTATAATCGCTGGACGTATACCGTTTCATTCATGATCATGTTGACGAAGCTTTTCGGTGCCAATCTTTTCCCGGCCTCAAAAAATTATTGAGATCAATTTAAAAACGATAAAAAAACCCCTGAATATTGAGTTTTGAGCTACGGCGTTCGGTAAATTTCAACGCCTATTTTTTCCCCCATAGAGGTGACTGATAGTAACGCCGAGCTTCGCGGACCAACTAGACCGAATGGGACCCCAAAACCAAATTTCATTAATTTTGGTTCGTGGTAACTAAGGCAAAAAGGAAGTACGGCGTACGGACAGAAATTCTTTTATTCTATTTTCGGAGAATATCTTGAAACGGAAATCGAAATTTGAGGGGAGGGGCTTAAACTTTGTTTTCTTGCTCGATTCCAATAACAGAAAATAATAAACCAAAAGGAGCCATTTGAAAATTACGTGGAAACCCCTTGTGTGAAGCAGGGATAATCTATTGTACCTATTTGGAATCAACCCGAAATTTGCTATTACCAACCGGAGCTCGTTCCCCTCCTCTAGTCAGCAGTCGTAAATACCTACTTATTATTAGGTATCTACTCGCATTTCGTACCTCTGATAAAATAACGAATTGAAAATTAGGTACTAAACGTACTTATAGCCGATGGTTTCGCCCGTGTGCTCAGATATAAACTGCTTCAAAAGTTCGACGTTCTCTGGTGAGACGACGAGGTAGTCATCCCGACAAATGGGGCAGGGGTTGCCAGTTGAGATTTTGCCTGATCTCTAAAATCAGCAGGTAATTAAAGCCATAAGGAGAAACAGAAGCAAAAATTAACAATAAATTATATAATTAATAATCAATTGCTTATAGCGGGTTAAGCTCGTGTATGCTGCAGTTATTTTTGGTTTTGTAGTTCCTGATGTTTTATTATCAAAATGTTCAGGAACTCAAAAATAACTTGCAGTATTTGCAACACAGTCCTTGGCACATGATTCCCACCGATATGGATTCACCTGTAGGGAAAAAACTATGAGGGTCCAGCTAGAGACATTTTGCAGAAATCGAAAACCTTTCTATACTCAGGTCATGCGGTTGGAAAGCAGAACCTACAGTCCGTTAAATTTAGAGTGAGAGCATGTAAACAGAATGCGAAACCATCAAAGCACCATGGCGTTGCGGGTTAGTACACCCCAACTGCACATTTACTCATGGGGACCTTTGACATTAACTGCCGAAAATGCTTCATGGGCAAGATATTGGCTTCAGCTTCAATCTCCATAGTTGCAGCAATTAGTCAGTTTCATTTTCATTCGAAGTTTGTCGTTTTCAAAAGCAAAATATTATAGTGAGGTCAAGGTCGGAAACCGACACAGCCAGCTCCGTAGGTATTTCTCCACCGAAGAAGAGACGTAAGGTGACAACTGTATCACTAAAAACAACAGAATCACTGTGATGAACGTGTGCAAGCATATAGGTGAAATTTATCGAGACTGATCTATCCGATACGTCGTGCAGGTGGTGGAAGCCGTGCCAAGTGTAAAACGGCGTCAATTTACCGGGTGCTAAAAGAACACAGAGAAAACAGCTGCTTTGTTCACCAAAGAAGACCAGAGCCCACCGCAAGAATAGCTGATTCGGTCGATTCTTTAGATCGAGAGGCAATAAACCAAAAAATTCATCAGTTCAATCTCCGTAGTTGCAATTCATCAGTTTTATTTTCATTCAAAGTTCGCCGTTTTTGAAAGCAAAATACTACAGCGATGTCTTCGGAATATACTATGGATGAAATGTTTTTGACGTTAATACGGGCGGTCCCCTCCCCAGTTTTAAAAGAACCACCTTTTACGAGTTGCCTCAGAACTGCGATTTCAATTTTTCAGACGTGGAAGGGAGCTGCTTGTATGGTAGGCAACCCCGCATCACCTGGGTGATATGCGGGCTCGATATCATTGTCGTTTGTTTATCTGTGCTCTCACGCTAAATTGAACGTACTATACAGTTACAGAAACTCGCATGCTTTGTTTAGATTCTTGACACTCACTACGCAAGTTTTTCTTGTTTTCCTCGGTGGGATACCTCCTTTGAAGTTCCTTCTGTACTTCTTCCACACCGGATCAGTTCCGTAGGTAATGGCATAAGCTGTAAGCAAAGAGATTTGGAGTTGACACGTGGTAAAAATGTTCTCTTGAACTAAGAACGTTAAAATCGTGGTCCCACACCATCCGAACAACCACGCTAACAACAAACTTTGTCTTATTAGAAATTTCACTCCAATTATTATAAATATGAATAAATAGGTATAATAGATTATGGATCCTTTTTAACGGGGCTTGAACACGGGGGGGGGGGGGGGGGCAAAGAAACGCAAAAATCTACAAATTCCTCGAAATATAATTTGCAGGAAATCAGTGTTACAATGATACAATTCAGCCCATAAGACTCTCCCTAATGTTCGTATTGAAGATGACACAATTTCAACATCCATACCATAGGGAATGTTCAGACCATGTTAGTCAATTTTAGGCCTTGAAACTGTGAATTCTAATCTTCTTGAATATCCTTTGAACTACGCAGATTGATTGGAAATCGGATCGTCAACCTTGAGGGCTAACACACTTTTCAGTCAAAATGGAAAACATCCCCCCCCCCCCCACCCACACGCAGGCCCATTTAGAAACTAAAGGGGCGGTTGCTGAGCTGGGGGTTTGAAAATCTCGGACTAATTGTTGGTCCATGACTTCATGATACCGGAGTTAAAAATGGGAAAAAACGGCTTGCTGAGTCCCAGACTACGTTTTTTAATTCTGGGATCATCTCAGCCCGGGACTGAAAATTAGTTCTAGACTTCCCAAAGAAAGTACTAGATCAACGGAGGGAAACGTACGGGAATTGCTGTTATTATGTTGGTAGTACCATCATTTCCATCTGATTCTCGCCTTCTTCCAGGTTATCGCACTCGTGCTCGTGTTTTTCGCCCATTGTTTGTTGCCAACCTAGAGTTGTTTCCTTTCGTCCGTCTGTTGACTCATTGTTCCTTACACTACATTGTAATTTCTAAAGGTTTCGACTGACTGCACCTACTCATATTTCTAGAGCCTTTGAAACATTCTATATGTTTTAATGATAAATATGTTTTAAAATATATTTATAGAGTTTTCATCGTGAAGCAAGTAGTTTTATGCATGATTATACATACCTAGCCCCTCTTATCAAAATGCAAGTTTCAAGTCGACTATTTAGCAAAACAGGGGTTTAGCGAATTTTCGAAGAGCTATTGCACTGGTTGGTATTTCAACTTGCTAGGTGTCACTCGCTTTCCCGGTGCTTTTGGGTAGGAAGAATTTATAGTAGTTACAGTTACTTCTCGTGTTAAATTTGAAATATCAAAACATCAATAATTTACTACAATTATTTACGGCAAAGTCATTGGAAAAAGTGACGAATTAAATCATCCCGTGTTGTGTATTCTTCTCGGAAAACATATTCGTCCTACTCGTCAGTGACATCCTCTTCATTTTTAGTATAATCATCTGAGTCCTCCCATTCACCTGTTGATCACCAATTTCTTGGTGGAGGGTTCCTTCGGCAAAAAAACTAACCACTACCAAATCCTTGTTCCACACAGGTATGGTATGAGGGGCTCGAGAGTCTGGCATATCCATCAACTCTGCCACCATTTCTATAAAATCTCTAACGCTTTCTTTTGAGAGTCTGTATCTGTCTTTGAACTCTACGTCCGAGAGATCATCAAATGGATTGATTGGATTCCCTATCATACCTGGGCCTCCGAATGTCATCTGTTACGTAGTCTAGAGCTGAGCTCGAGGTTAGGGCTTAGTCCGGGACTAAATGGTGATAGTCCGGGTTTATCAGAAAAATACGTTGCCGAGACTCAGATTATATTTGGTCCTGGACTATGCCTACATCCAGGGTCAATTTTTAGACCTCGACTAATTTTAAACCCGGACTTCGTGAAATGACTTGCTGAGTTTGAATTCGACATAAACCATGACTAATTTTTTATTCTGATGCCTTGCTGAGCTCCCAATAGTACTTAGTCCAGAGTTAAATGTTGGTCCTGGGCTCACTTTAGCCCTGATTTTTAATCCCTCCCTTCTGCAGCATTATCTCTTTGATCCCAGAGTTTATCTGCTGTGTCGAGAGGGTTTCTTTGAGGTTTGCGTTCGTGTTTGGTAGTTTGTGTTTTTTATCTTTTGTTTTAACTTTAATGGACTACCTATACTACGTACCGGATGACATTCCGAGGCCCAAGTATGATAGGGAATCCAATCAATCCATTTGATGATCTCTCGGACGTAGAGTTCAAAGACAGATACAGACTCTCAAAAAAAAGCGTTAGAGATTTTATAGAAATGGTGGCAGAGTTGATGGATATGCCTGACTCTCGAGCCCCTCATACCATACCAGTGTGGAACAAGGATTTGGTAGCGGTAAGGTTTTTTGCCGAAGGAACCCTCCACCGAGAAACTGGTGATCAACAGATAGAAAGGAATGGGAGGACTCAGATGATTATACTCAAAATGAAGAGGATGTCACTGACCACGAGTGGGACAAATATGTTTTCCGAGAAGAATGTACAACACGGGATGATTTAATTCGTCGTTTTTTCCAATGACTTTGCCGTAAATAATTGTAGTAAATTATTGATGTTCTGATATTTCAAATTTAACACGAGAAGTAACTGTAACTACTATAAATTCTTCCTACCCAAAAGCACCGGGAAAGCGAGTGACACCTAGCAAGTTGAAATACCAACCAGTGCAGTAGCTCTTCGAAAATTCGCTAAACCCCTGTTTTGCTAAATAGTCGACTTGAAACTCGCATTTTGATAAGAGGGGCTAGGTATGTATAATCATGCATAAAACTACTTGCTTCACGATGAAAACTCTATAAATATATTTTAAAACATATTTATCATTAAAACATATAGAATGTTTCAAAGGCTCTAGAAATATGAGTAGGTGCAGTCAGTCGAAACCTTTAGAAATTACAATGTAGTGTAAGGAACAATGAGTCAACAGACGGACGAAAGGAAACAACTCTAGGTTGGCAACAAACAATGGGCGAAAAACACGAGCACGAGTGCGATAACCTGGAAGAAGGCGAGAATCAGATGGAAATGATGGTACTACCAACATAATAACAGCAATTCCCGTACGTTTCCCTCCGTTGATCTAGTACTTTCTTTGGGAAGTCTAGAACTAATTTTCAGTCCCGGGCTGAGATGATCCCAGAATTAAAAAACGTAGTCTGGGACTCAGCAAGCCGTTTTTTCCCATTTTTAACTCCGGTATCATGAAGTCATGGACCAACAATTAGTCCGAGATTTTCAAACCCCCAGCTCAGCAACCGCCCCTAAAATGCGGAATTCCGACGACGTAGTGCACAACTAGACCGATTTATGCGTCAAAGAAAAAAGAACCACACGAATTAGTTGGGAATTAAGACCTGGGCAGCGCACACAAGGAGGTCTTACTACTGAGGGACGTCCTAAAAAAATCCAAAATTTTCGACGTTTTTTGTTGCCAAACGTTGGAAACACTTCGTTTGCGTTCAAGTACTCGTTCGAGTACCCAGCATGCTTCAAAAAATTAAATCATGCAGAATGGCTTAAGGAGCCAATTTCAAAGAAATCGTTAGGGAAATTGGGAATTTAAATTAACGGCCATCTGCCAGATTCCCCATTGGTATATTAGTGATCAGCGCTCATTTCCTATAAGATCTTGAAGTTTGTACGGATGCTTTGGGATCACCATGAAGTGCAGATATTATATTCAACTTTCATACTCGAAGATTGCAAAAAAATATGTTACTGTAGTTTCAACAGTGTTGTATGCATTACCTTTACTATGAAGGTACCGGATGGCTGTTTCCACAGGTATATTTTGCACAGTCCTGCCATTCACTAATGGCTCTGCTTCGCCGCTGCTTTCCTTATCCGCTTCTCCTTCGTCTGCCTTTTCAGCCTCTTTTGACCTCAAAGGACGAGTGTACGAGAGAAATCTGGGAGATACGGTTTCCTTGAGACTAGGCAACTGAAATGGCACAAGTAACGGGTAGATGGTAACGGTGATATGGGTAGGTATGATGGATTCATGTTATGGTAAGCTACGATGGACAGAACCATCAGTTAAGACGCTGCACGGGTTTATTATTCTATTGGACTTAGCCACAGAAATTTTGGCTGTTCATTTATTGTTTCTTTCGTGTGCAATAATTGAAATATCTACTTGAGATGTTTTCCACCAAATTTGGCCCAAAAAAAAACACGAATTACGCACTTTTTAAAAAAATTATCTTCGATCATTGATAGTGCCATTGATTCAACTGTTGACAATTTTTCTAGTGTTATTATACAAACTGATGGAGGTTTCAAAACGTTTCCAAGGTTTTTGACTCATAAAAAATGAATTTTGGGAGCTGAACCTTCGTTACAACCTCAATTCTTCAATCTTTGGTCAACATCGACTTCACATTCGGTCTTCTCGCCCTAAACAAATGGAAAAAGATACGTCAAAAGTTCAATTTACCAAAACATCAGAAAACCCTATTTTTACACCCATAACACCCCAGGGTATATTCCGATCGGGCTGCAAAGTTTTGGGACACAACGGCTGCACTCGAACTGCCACAACGTTTAGACCAAATATGAAATGCACGAACTGCCACAACCATTAGAGGGGTTTAGGGAGGGTCATTTCGCAAGATAAGAAAACCACGAACTGCCACAAGGGTTCAGTCAGACAAGACGGTGGGTGTACAAGAAGTTTAGTTCCCATTCCGCCGCTCGCATTGTCAAGCGATCTGGATGCTCGCTAGCGCTCGCATCTCAAAAAAGATAAACAATAAACAATCCCAGAAACTATCCCGTGAATGAGCAGGTTGTTTGGAACTTCTGAATAAATTAGTGGAATGCATTGTCAAGCGATCTGGATGCGAGCGCCAAACAATCCCAGAAACTATCCCGTGAATGAGCAGGTTGTTTGAGACTTCTGAATAGATTAGTGGAATGCATTGTCAAGCGATCTGGATGCTCGCTAGCACTCGCATCTCAAAAAAGATAAACAATCCCAGAAACTATCCCGTGAATGAGCAGGTTGTTTGGGACTTCTGAATAGATTAGTGGAATGCATTGTCAAGCGATCTGGATGCTCGCTAGCGCTCGCATCTCAAAAAAGATAAACAATCCCAGAAACTATCCCGTGAATGAGCAGGTTGTTTGGGACTTCTGAATAGATTAATGGAATGTAATGTTAGGTATGTAACAAGACTGTTTAATGCCTTCGAAAATACCAGAAAAGAAGACAAGTAGAGCAGGAATATCATCGAGGGATAACCGCAGTATAATTCCCGTTTTTCCCTGACTTGTACCGGCTACCTGACCGAACCCTTGTGGCAGTTCGTGGGTTTCTTATCTTGCGAGTTGACCCTTTCTAATCCCCTCTAATGACTGTGGCAGTTCGTGTGTCCACGACACAACTAGGGCCCAAATGGAGCCGGTGTGCGAAAGAACGAATTTTTAGACCGAAAATGAAGCCGGTATGCAGGGTACGGCGGACGGACATAGCATTTTTGGAATCGCGCACCTTGAAACGTAAAAGAAAAAATGTTGAGGTGTTATAAAATTTTTTTGCTGAGCGAATACATAGGTGTATTATTCACATAATATTAAACCAAAGGTTAACTGATTGTTCCATCAAAGCTCATTATTTATTTAACATATCAAATCAGGATGTTGAATCTCGCACGTATTTTCACCAGCTCATATCGATTCATTCTACAACTAAACCACAAGCAGAATTCATGTGTGCAGGCGGTGACCGGAAGTCCTTCTTTCGGTAGGTTGGCGCTACTTATCGCCTAATGGTCCTTTGAGGCCCACGAAAGGACCCTAAAAGGTATGCACTTTTTGAACCCTTTTGAACAGGCTACTTCCGAAGGAACTTTAAACTAACTGGATATACCTACTAGATATCTACCTTAAGTTTTTCAACTAGGAGGGTGAAAGGGCCTAAGCGCTTGGTGGAGTTGGGTGCCCCCGAAGGATCGATCTCCTCTGAAGCTTTTTCTGTTTCTCTTATTTCAGTAGATTTAGACAGGTTGTTCGATGAGTTTTCTTGCTTAAAGAATTATGTCACAGAGGAAAATCGAGCTGAATAGAAAGAACTTGAGACTACAGCTGAATATCATTGGGTCGAACTTTTACACAGTAACTAGGAAGAGATTCATCCCAATAACTTGAAAAAAATCAGTGGGTTTGTTATTTTGGTTTATTATTTTCAATAATGAACCATTGGAATCGAGCATGAAAAAAAAAATTCTTACCCCCCCTCAAAATTTGATGGTTTACGTTTCAAGATATGTAGAATCCAAAACTGCAATAAAAATATTTCTGTCTGTCCGCCGTACGCCGTACGCCGTACGGGCCACTTTTCTTAGTTACCATGAAAAAAAATTGATGAAATTCGGGTTATAGGTTCCGTTCGGCGTCTAGTTGGTCCTCGAAGCTCGACGTTACTGTGAGTCATCTCTAAGGGGTTCAAAATAGGGGTTGAAATTTTCAAAACGCCTATACCATTTTTTTACGTAAATATTTTTACGGTTTTAAATAGTTCTTGAACTTGCGAGTTTTTTAAGACCATCCGGAGCATCGTACGTCCAGCCGTTCGTTCACAGTAAGGCCCCGAAGTTTGCACCGACAGGCATTTTCGACTCCAGTGTGAATGAAATTGTATACAATCCAAACCAAATCTCGTAACCAGAGACGCGCCCACAATAGGAATTTGTGAATACGGCCAATCATTGGTAGGGATCACCTGATTATATTGGCGGAGTATGAAGTCGAGTTGGTTGTTCTGTGATATTATTTAATTTGAAAAATGATGGCTCTATTGGAGTTTGTTGGTAGGTAGTGAAACTTGAACAAACGTTGAAGTATTATTGATGGGTAAATTATTACTACGGTAAATCATTACTCAACGGTAAATTATTACACAACGGTAAATTATACCATCTACGTAGAAGGGGCTGGAGTTTGTTGGTAGGTACTTTTGCAACTTTTTTCACTCCTCATCAACAATTTCTTTTCAGAACTTCATTATGCGTGTTTCTTTTTGTTAGGTACTGTTTGTCATCAGCAGAATTATTTTAGCAACATTTAACTCGTGATTTAGGTAGGTAACTAGTAACGAGTACGGGGTTAGGTACTAACCTACGGAGTGTCTGCGATCTACATAATATGCATATAATAGAATAGTACATATCATATTATATAGACGGGTTATCTATACATAGAGCTGTGATCTGTAACAGAAGGGTATTCTATACAAAATAATAAACCGTTGTGCAGGGATTTGCAGCGTTTTATTTGCTTGATCAAGCGTATCAATCGAGACTTTTCTTTTTTATCAACAAAAAGGTAATGGTGTGAAGAAAAAACTTAGCTCAAGCTAGAAACGTTGAAAGAACCTGAATATGCAAATCTAAGTATCAAGGTAACGCCAACTAAAGTAATAACCCCCTAAGGTAATAATAATACCAACTTCGATTAAAGCCGCATCGAAATGTTTTCTTTCTAGACCAAACGCGAAGATTTACTTCAACCAATCCACTGCAGCGTTAAATACTGAATTATTAACAACTTACTTCATAATTTTTATACTGTTTTTTATTGGTTTAATGTTAAGAAAATGTAAATTTACTGAGCCATTCCCTAGTCTGTTTTTAAGGAACTAGAATGTTCTACGTGAAAATGTTTTTAAAGTTTAAAGTCTATTAGGAGTTTTCCCGTTTATATTTCAAAGTTTGAAATTCTCTTTTCATGTAAGGTTCCTATCCGCCCTTGCGCTTTTCCTATATTAGGTCCTACAGGTAATTGATTTGGCACCTTTTTGAAATTTATATTCTTAAATATTCTAGTTTTATTACAGAGTTTTTCTAGTTGGTAAATATATATTACCCCCCCCCCCCCCCCACCGCATATTTAATTTATTCAGGCACCTATTCATATTTTTAGCTTCTTCCTTCTGTCTACTGCGGAAAATCTGGTCTCCGTATTTTTATGTGCTTTGGTTACATACCAGCGTTACTATGCACCGAAGACAGTATCAATGTGTATCAGGCAACCAGAGAGCATTGCTATCAGGTATTTTCTAGATAGATTACTCGGTAAATGTTGCTCGGGCAATGTTCTCTTTCGGGTTGGCAGACATGCTATGATATATAGTAGACCGCTATATTTTTGTGTTAAACCTACTATGTTATGCTATATTACAAAAATTACCTACGTAGTACTTGGCCAAAACTGCTATACTTTTCAGCCTATGGGCAACCATATTGGCGACACAATTTTTATGCTTCCTACTTACTTGCAAAATCTCAAAAAATTAGAATCACAGAGTAAAGGATCTCCATGGCACGTCTACTGTATAAATATATACCTACTTGATTCTACGATGGCTCATTCGATTTTAGCGTCTGTAATTTATTGTTCTTAGATACCTGTACCTACCTGCCTATTCAAGTTATTCTAAATGACTTCATGACCCCAGTTACCTTATTTTCAGTGTTTCAGGGGCAAGACTTACCTATATTATCCTTTTCTTTTTTGAAAGTTTAGGAATTTTTTTAAAATTGAAAGCTGCATTTTATGAAGTTTGTTTTTCCTTGATGCTTGCTAATAACATGACAATCGTACTCAACTTTTGTAATATAAGGACCTATTTTGTTGAAGTTATTGTGTTCAATTATTCTCCCCTGCATCTTATGGAGATATCTGTCAAAGATGGATTTTTCAGTAGTGTTCATTTTGGTTTATTATTTTCAATAATGAACCATTGGAATCGAGCATGAAAAAAAAATTCTTACCCCCCCTCAAAATTTGATGGTTTACGTTTCAAGGTATGTAGAATCCAAAACTGCAATAAAAATATTTCTGTCTGTCCGCCGTACGCCGTACGGGCCACTTTTCTTAGTTACCATGAAAAAAAATTGATGAAATTCGGGTTATAGGTTCCGTTCGGCGTCTAGTTGGTCCTCGAAGCTCGACGTTACTGTGAGTCATCTCTAAGGGGTTCAAAATAGGGGTTGAAATTTTCAAAACGCCTATACCATTTTTTTACGTAAATATTTTTACGGTTTTAAATAGTTCTTGAACTTGCGAGTTTTTTAAGACCATCCGGAGCATCGTACGTCCAGCCGTTCGTTCACAGTAAGGCCCCGAAGTTTGCACCGACAGGCATTTTCGACTCCAGTGTGAATGAAATTGTATACAATTCAAACCAAATCTCGTAACCAGAGACGCGCCCACAATAGCAATTTGTGAATACGGCCAATCATTGGTAGGGATCACCTGATTATATTGGCCGAGTATGAAGTCGAGTTGGTTGTTCTGTGATATTATTTCGCTTGAAAAATGATGGCTCTTTTGGAGTTTGTTGGTAGGTAGTGAAACTTGAACAAACGTTGAAGTATTATTGATGGGTAAATTATTACTACGGTAAATCATTACTCAACGGTAAATTATTACACAACGGTTCATTATACCATATACATACGTAGAAGGGGCTGGAGTTTGTTGGTAGGTACTTTTGCAACTTTTTTCACTCCTCATCAACAATTTCTTTTCAGAACTTCATTATGTGTGTTTCTTTTTGTTAGGTACTGTTTGTCATCGGCAGAATTATTTTAGCAACATTTAACTCGTGATTTAGGTAGGTACCTAGTAACGAGTACGGGGTTAGGTACTAACCTACGGAGGGTCTGCGATCTACATAATATGCATAGAATAGTACATATTATATTATATAGACGGGTTATCTATACATAGAGCTGTGATCTGTAACAGAAGGGTATTCTATACAAAATAATAAACCGTTGTGCAGGGATTTGCAGCGTTTTTCTACTTAATATACTGATGAGCTATTTTCATCACCACACGACTATATATAGGTATTTTTTCCAAACTATAGTATTTTTTCCTGATCGCGGCCAAAAATATGTGGTCCCAGAAAATCTGGCAACCCTAGTTCTTACCCATGTCCAATGTTCCTCAGTGAACACCAAGCATTCAATGAGCGCTGCATGGCCATGTAGGTACATTATTTCATGGATATCGACAATACGCACAGCTGAATACTCACG
Source organism: Leptopterna dolabrata (assembly GCA_954871275.1). Classification (NCBI taxonomy): domain Eukaryota; kingdom Metazoa; phylum Arthropoda; class Insecta; order Hemiptera; family Miridae; genus Leptopterna; species Leptopterna dolabrata. The sequence continues at coordinate 14,599,764 of OX940976.1, forward strand.
ATATTTAAACCACGAGCCGAAGCTGCGGCCGCGGTAAATGTGATGGGCTTCTGAAGCTGGAGAGTCCTTCTGATGAGACAAGAAAAAGACATCTTGGGACCGGTTGGTAGCGCGTTTACAACAACTCTTCAAGAGCAGCACATAAACATCCTTAATGGAAACTTGAACTCCCAAGTTGACAAAAGCATAAGCTCAAGATAAAACGAGATACAAATTCAACTGCCAGTCTATTGAATGATGAGCTTTACCGTAAAACGTGTTTACCTAGCTCAACGCTGAAAACTCGAATTTTCTAGACTTACTTATCAGTCATGTCTTATCTCTTCTTCTTCTTCGTCATTGTTTTCGTGGCCTAGTCCAGCCAATGAGGGTTATATACTTACTTTATTGTTTTGGTATATTTTTGACAGCGGTTTGAGTGATGTGTTTGTACCTACTTACCACAAATTTATATAATTATAGTGAATGGTTGACGATAAATATGTAGGTGTAACGCATTCAGCATCCAGGTTAGGGATGGTTAGGCGTATAAATATTAAACATGAACATTTACTCTTGATCTCACTAGCTTCAGTAGAAAGGAAACAAAATACTGCGTAGAAGTCCATGAAATACCTGGAAATATTCCTGCTAAGTTTTATACCGAAAATAATTCAAATAAGATCTTCGAGTGCTTGCAAGGGGCTCGTAAATTATCTTGGACATCTTGGGGTCCTGTTTCTTGATGTGTCGTTTTACGACTCCAAAATCGCGATCACAGGGTAAAAACGAGTGACCACGCATAGGGAAATAGTGATAAGTACACTTTTCTGAAGCGCCCGGAAGTTGCTACTAGTCCCGTTAGAAATCTCACAAGGGTATGATTGCGGTTTTGTCCTGGGCTCGAATCCGAAAACAAGTGCAACTCCTCGATGGAATCTAGAATGTGGTTAGTATATAATCAAGGAGAAAAGAACAAACTTCATTAGGACCTTTGTGGCCCTGCCATTCACGATAAACGTAGAAACTCCCAGAGAATCATCACTATCACTCATTTTCGCGCACGAAATATACTTAGTGACTGAGCAGTACTAACGAACATACAAATATTTACTTGTAGAACATTGGTCTAATGCACGTAAACAAAGCCACACTTCGAATGCGTGCACGTGTTGAGGGCAAAAACAGTGTGTCCGTGGACTTGTACTGTTTCTTCCCTCATTCGTTTTCACTCTTGCTTAGTTTAGGGCCCAGGAGCATCGGTAGCATACTGTTCTTGTGCTCAATGGCTAGTTCTACCGGTTTCAACCTATGAAAAATGGTTTTTTTCAGAATGGCCAAAATTGGACTTGTACTGTTTTTATTCTCACCGATTCAAATATAAGGTTTAATCTAGCAGGGAGAGAGACTGGGATGTATAAAGTCAAGCATGTATGACCAGTTATATTATCAACGGAATTTGGTTTTTCACCACCTTCATGATTGGATCTTCCTCTATTTTGTTATTCGATTTTGTTGAGTAATAACATTTTCATTATAATTATAAAGTCAAGGGTAATAGTCGTGAAAAACGAATAGGGTATTGTCGTATTTCCCAGTTTATAAGGTCGAACTGTAAGACCAACCATTCGCTGTCCGTAGGGGTACAAGGGTTGTTTTATATAAACACTGATGGGATTATCCAAGCCTTATTTCTTCAACTCTGTCGCCCTTCATCCATTTCACTCTCACTCTCACGAATAGGTATAGGTAATTTTGGAGACCAAGTGAATATTTTGTAATTCGACAGGCCTGCCTAACATTGACGCCGTAATGTACATAAATATTATGTACGCAGATTATTTTCCAGACCAAGGTCCATGGCTCCAGAAAGATCCATTGGGTGTGCCACCAGAGCCTCGATTCTCCTGATTTTGCATGGTCGGTAGGTACCTCGAAAGTGTCTGTTTGATTGGAGTAGGTATTGATCATTGGAGTGCGATCTTGAATTTCCGAAAACCATCAGTATTTGACACGGTAAATGTTTCCAGCGTTCCAACTGTTCAGTGTTTCCGCAGTGTTACTTTTTGGTTTATTATTTTCGATAATGAACCTTTGGAATCGAGCATGGAAAAAAAAATCTAACCCCCCCCCCCTCAAAATTTGATGGTTTACGTTTCAAGGTATGCAGAATCCAAAAATGCAATAAAAAAAATTTCTGTCTGTCCGCCGTACGCCGAAGCTCGGCGTTACTGTCAGTCATCTCTAAGTGGTTAAAAATAGGAGTTGAAATTTTCAGAACGCCGTAGCTCGAAAACTTTCGATAGAGGGGTATGGTTTTTTTACGTTATTAAATTTGTCTCGAGCTAAACGATTTTTTGAGACCACCCGGAGCATTGTACGTCCAGCCGTTCGTGTGCTCCAAAAAGCTTCGTCAACACGATCGTGAATCAAGCGGTATAAATCCGGGCCGGATATCATCACTAGGGAACTGATTATAATCAAGGATGGCTGTATGAAGTAGAGTTGGTTGTTCAGCGATTTTGTTTCATCTGATAAGTGATGGACTACTGGATTTTGTTGGTAGGTACTTGTGAAACTTGAACAACCGTTGAAGTATTATTGATGGGCAAGTTATTACACAACGGTTCATTATACTTGACCAGAGGGTAGGTATTGACCACAGAAAACAGTGATCTACGCAGAAGGGGCATCTATTTCACTCCACATCAACAATTTTCCTTCAGAACTTCATTATTTGCGTTTCTTTTTGCCATTTTAGTTACTGTTTGTCATCGACAGAATTATATTAGCAACATTTAACTCGTGATTTAGGCAGGTACCTAGTAACGAGTACGAGGTTAGGTATTAACCTACGGAGGGTCTGCGATCTAGATAACATGTACCTATACAATAGTACATATTATATTATGTATACTAGTACATATTATATTATCTATACAGAGAGCTGTGATCTGTAACAGAAGGGTATTCTGTACAAAATAATAAACCGTTGTGCAGGGATTTGCAGCGTTTTCTTTTCTCAGTTGGGCTTTCGGCAATAAATTATTCCGTATTCCGCAATATTTTGTACGGTTACGCAGGTACTACCCACCTATAATTTACTACGAAAGCAATTGCCGACTCTTTCTATCCGACACTGACTCATTATGTTCCCACTGGCATACTAGTTAGGTAGGTACCGGGTACCCATAATTTTCAGTAGGTAAGTATTTCAGGATTTGATGGTCGGGAAATCAATTCAAAGCACCACGTGATAGTTCCAACACCATTTTATTTGCTTAACACTTATAAAACATCGTATAAGTAGCTTTCACAGTTTCACATTAAAAAAAGACAATTGCAACCACTTTTCTTCGCATAATAGATAAAATAATATTGGGTCACACAAACACATAATTAGATAATAAAAAAACTAGATTATTCTCCTATAGATACATGATCCTACCATTTATCGGTAATATAATAACACAAGTATTAGATTCTGTATCGAAAAAATAAGTTAACAATAAAACTGGTTAATTATCTCATTATTTCATATTGCAATCCGTCTAGGCCTTCCGTATGAAACGCATCATGCGTTCACTACGATTATATTGGTACTTTAGGCTACAAATACACAAAACAAATCAATAATGAATTACAACTGTACAAAAATCCACTAATTACTTAGGTATGGTATTGGAAATAATAATTGGAAATTTAGGAGAAATAATAACCAAAAACACATTGGTTAACCATGGAAAAGTAGGACAAGCTCATAACGTTTTTTACTGGTCTTGTTATGAAATGGTCTCTACTCTCTATTACCTACCTACTTAATATAATATCGATCTTTTACGTTTGTAGATTATTTAAAACAAATACGCTAATCGATGTAAAAATCGACAGATAACATACATTTTGGTTAATACCATACATGATATGAATGATGAAATTCATGTTATCCTTAAATTTATGTACAATTTACAAAGTAACCAATGAGGCGTAGGGCAGAACTATTTGAATGGTCGAGTTTAGAGAGTCATTGTAGAAATACATTGGATTTGCATAGTGGCCTTGGAACTCAAACCTTGAAACCGTTGTCAAATCACTTTCTGTATAATTATTGCTGTGGCACGAAACCGACAGCTTGTTATTCCCTGGATATGTCAGTACCATAAAAACACATTAATTGTGCTGGTGGCTCCCCAGAGACTAACGTAGTCTATCCAAGACGTGGGATGGTAGAGCCGGTAGCGGACAGGGAATCTAAGATGGCGGAAACTTTAAAATGGCGGACATACCAGCGAGGTTACAACCACATACACAACATTAACAAATTTTGACACAAATCATCAAAACCAAACTGCCTTATCGATCTTCAGATAAAAGATTTTTAAATGTGTCGAATGTGTCAAGTCAAAAGGGCTCTCGGATGGTGCACTACCAAGACATGCGGTAAATTTGTACAGCCTGCCCTTCAGATGTCCCTCAGTGGGTAACTTAACGAAAATAAGCATAGATAAACGTTTATTTACATTTCTTCATGTGTATATTTTATATATAAAAATAGAAAGAAATCGTCGGATTCCTTCCGAAGCTTTATTTTAGCAAACAAAATCAGGGAGATTGTCGTCTCCATCACCAGTTCGATCGATCCTTCAGTCCCATTCGCCGATGTACATTGTCCGAGGGTTGGTAGGAATGTAGCCCCGAGTGGGGATGGGTAACCGTCCGTAGATGTGATTGTAGGGCGACTCAATGAATTCAGAATCTGAAAGGTTAAGAAAATGCAATCATTACATCACCTCAGGTCATAAGCCACAGGTCAGTGTATACCTATTATGTTAGGTATCTATTTCTTTATTATCATTAAAGATATTTTAAAAAAACCTTTAAGCCTTAAACCTTGCCTTGCCTTTAGCTTTTAAACCTTTAAGGTGGAAATTAAAATACTTCACCCCCGTCCCCACCCGCGAATTAAAATTAGTTGGTTTACGTTCAAGATACTCAGGTTACGTTAAGGTTCACGCAGAACCCGAAAAATACTCCTAGGTATAGAACTGATAAAAATCCGTCTGTCCGGGCACATCATTTTTAGCTCTCTAAAAATTTCCGTAGAAGTTTGGAAGTCGGCAAGGGGCCTAGGATAACTTTGAATAATTCTCACAAAAAATTCCCGAATTGGGGTTGACATTTTCAACAATTCGTACCTAGCTTAGACTTTTCGGAGGGCCGCTAGCTTTTTTTGGGTATGGAATTTTCCCAGACGCTGTTTTTTCTTAGTGATTTCAAGATCGGCAATATAATTCAGAAACAATGAATGAAATATAAACAATATAATTCGGAAACTATTAATGAAATATAAACAGTATAATTCAGAAACAATGAACCAACAATGGTAAAATTCAAGTAGGATTGCGAAGATAATAATTATGCTGATTGAAAAGCTTTGGAACAAAGAAATCTAGCTAATGCTGAATTTCGCAGCGACAAGAGTAGGTACCTACCTACTTGAACAATTACCATTATTCAATAATTACCACGGTCTGTAGGACCATTAATGAAGGGCAGCAGTGAGGAAAAGTGTAGGTATAGTACCTACCTACGGCAGGAACGAGCGGACCTGTAGGTAGGTATTTCTTAGAACGCCAACTAACCGTAAAGTTGACTTACCTGCTACATAGCTACCCGATTTCGTGTAAAAATATGACTTTCAAAGTGATTTTGATGCAATTTTGGAGACAACAAATCACGGTAGAGGCCTGAAAGAGCCTCCAATGTATGCATGTATGATCCAAAAACGTGCTTCAAAAGATGTTTCGACGAGAAGTTTTTAAAATCTAAATTCGAACACTTTTAAGACACCCACTCAAGTTTTTACATTTCAAATAGAAATCGATTTATTCCCGTTCCTCTAATATTGTACTTCACAGCATTTTTGTTGTTTTATTGTCGATCAGCGTTTGTAACAATTTTAAGCAATTCTTGATGTGAAAAAAACTCATTGGTTTGAAAAATAATCTGTATAGAGTCTATGTATGTTGTCGCCATCCCATACCTACCACTTACGGTTAATTTAAAAAAACTCGATATTATATAAACACGATGAAATACAGTTGTTTTAGAAGGCTCCAAACCCAGCTCCAAAAGTTACCCCAGTTCGTGTTCAGAATGAATGAGGAATGGACGTTTATATAGGCACCTACCTACTTTCAAATAGTAAGTCTAAGGGAGAGCTTTCCAAAAATGTTGTAATTATGATGTGTCGGAAATGAATGGAGGTGGCTGAAAAATGGGAAGGAAAAAGCGTGCTACGTCATTTGGTATGTGTTGCCCTCTCACACCGGCATGTAGGAACCGAGTGAGAGTGAGATACATACCAGATGACGCCACGCTTATTCTCGCCAAACTACTCGGATTTCGGAGCGGAAAATTAAGTTACAGGGGTTTTTTAGGGCCCTGAATCCGTTTCTGAGGTCAGAAGCAGCAAATTCCGACCCACGTCCATTCCTCATTGTTTTTCACCGTTAATCAAGTTCTCACCCATTCCGCTGTCGTAGGAGCGGGCGTGCCACATGTGAGGATGGTGGGGGGCGTGATGGTGGAGGTGGTGGAGGCCGAGGTGGGACGCGGGAGTGCCAGGGGGCAAGACGAACCTGCCACCAGGAGGCGGCACAACTCCTTTGCCTCCTTCGCCTTTGCCCTTTGACTTGACGAAATTCGGAACGCGGGCTCGCAGGCCGCAGTAGTACGGGTCATCTGGAACAAAGAAATTCGAAGGATGGATCAGTACATATCACCACATCACACATTAACCAAAGGCACAATACTTCCGTAGTCCAGAGCCAGAGGGGAGTTGTAGGAAACAGTGGCGTAGCCAGGATTGTTGATTGGAGGGGGAGGGGGGGGGGGGGAATCGGAAATAGAAAAAAAAGGGTTCCTGTCATGCAGCATGGCTATAAGAGCGAATTTTCAAAGAACTATTCCTGCTATTGTGTAAACAGATGATATAGCGAGAAACCATACCACTTTTCTTAAAATTATATAATTTTTCGTGATTTTAGCCATTTTTACCGATGTTTGACCCTAATATAGTCAAATTTGACCCACTTGTTGTTGAGAAAAATAGTGCTATCATTGAGATGGTCCCTCCCTCGTGATTAATCATCCCACACAACGTCAAGTGTATTAATATTGATTTTAGCCAATACCAATTTTTTACCCCCAAAAATCAAAATCTGACCCCTATTCTGTGTGAAAAACAACTGAAATGGTATTTTTCTGTCTTTACTCACCCTTCCATACCACTTCCAGTGATTTTATGTCAATTGTTTGCCTTTTTAGCCGTTTTTACCTACTTTTGACCCCTAAAAACTCCAATTTGACCCCTTGGAATTTTTGAAAATCGTTCATTTCCGAACTCCTCCTATTGTTTGACAATAAAAACGTTTTGGAGAAATTTGGAATTGTTATCATGTACTCAAGGACAGATATCATCTGGAATGGCACATAAATATACATAATAATATAAATGTTTGTTAAAATCTAGGGATAAACTGAGGATGCTTTGAAACAGATTTGCCTATAAAAATATTTCAAAAATTCATGTTCTGAAACCCATTACAATAGCTTCATATTCTCGCCGAAAATTCGCTAATAAGGTTTGACATTACAAACAAAGCTGAATTTAAATTGAATTTAACAAAGCATTAAAAGTTACAGGTAACGTTAGGTAAGATAAACTGATGAAATTAAACATTTATTTTGCAACAATGTTCGCGAATTTTCAAGGAAAATGAAGCTATTGCAATGGGTCCAACATTTTCACAACCTAAGTTTTTGAAATTATGTTATAGGCAAATCCGTTTCAGATCATCCTGATTTCATCCCTAGATTTTAACAAACATTTATACATACCTATATTATATATATTTATTTATGTGTCACTCCAGACGATATCTTCTGACCTTGGGTACGTGATGAAAATTCCAAATTTTGCCAAAATGTTCTTATTGCCAACAAAAGTATGAGTAAGGACGAGGAAGGCTTGAGTTTTTAGGGGTCAAAAATTGGTAAAAACGGCTAAAATTGATATACAAAATCACTGAAAGTGGTATGGAAGGATGAGAGGAGTCAGCTGTTCTTCACACAGAATAGGGGTCTACTAATTAGGATTTTTGGGGGTCAACAATTGGTGTTCAGGGCTAAAATCAATATTTCACCTGAAGTGTGGGATGGTGACGGTGAGGGACTATTTCGATAAGCATTATTGTCAAAAAGAGTGGGTCAGTCAAATTTTTGGGACAGATCGTTTAATCAAATAAACGTAATATTATTTAACTGATTAATCATGTTTGATTTACCGTTTAATCTGTTATTGTTGTACTTTTCGTTATTTTTATGATTGTTATCATTCTTAAGATGTAATTTTAATTTGTGATAAAGTTTTCGAACCAATGGGAGGGGTTATGACCCCAACTAACCCCCCCCCCCCCCCCCCCCCGGCTACGGCACTGGTAGGAAAGTACCTACACAATTTCGAATTTTCGTTTTTTTCTGACAAAATGACTAACGCTCTCCTACAGCAGGGCCCCCAGAGTTCAAGTCATTGCGCACCATTTCTGGGTGTTCAGATAACTGCGCGTACCACTACCCGATCTAATGATCTTCGTATTCTGCCCTCCTAAGAAAGACCGCCGTACCTACAGTTGACATAAAACTGAGAAAAATGAAGTTACAGTTGGAGGCTAACTGCATCGTTCTAGGAATGTTAGAAATAAATGGTTTCTTTTTCTGTTCTAAAATAAACATGTATGTAACAACTCGAGAAGATTTAAAGCAACCTGAGTATTAGTTCTGATGAAAATGAGCAATATTCTCCAAATTTGCTAGATACGGCTATAGCGCTAAGCAATTTCAACTCATCCCAACCGCCGCATCTATGCGTTTCTTACTCACACTGTATCTACAAGAGTTAGGCGGCCAATCATGGTTATGGGTTAAAAACAAGGCTGGGGGCCGGAACTAACGTAGATACGGTGCTTGATCAGAATATTTTACATATGTAAGCGTGGAGTTGCGGCTGTTGAAGGTTTATTTACTCTCCTTCCAAGGTAAACAACACGATATAATAAACCATTTTTGTCATAAAAAACGCAGTCGCCAAAAATATCGATTATGTAAAAAAAACTCGATTTTCAACAAATAAGTAGATACGATGGTCTTAGGAGGACAGTATTAAAGGTTCGTCTTCATAAAATAAAAAAATACAAACTGACTTACAAAAGTTTAGTTAAATACGTAGGTGTCATAGGTAGGTAATGATTTACTGTATCTCAGTGAGTTATTAAATTAGATATCATCCGTGCTTTTTCTCATTAGTTTTAAACACTCATATTATTTTATCGCTGACGGTTTTCTGCTTGTTCGCGCACCCCTTATTGAAACGACCGGGCGTACCTACCACCGACCGGGAACCCAGCCGTAGAGAGGGACAGAACCCCGCGTTTCATATTAGAGGAGATATTTGAAGACCATAAACGTAATGAGTCAATTCTGATGAGAACCAGTCAGTCGTAGGTTCGTCAAGTCGGTCAATTTCCTGAAAGACGTTTCTTGTCCGTTAGTTTCACGAAAGAAGCGTTGTGGAACATCCTTCGAATTACCTACGTATTTCAACTTGGTGCAAAATGGACTGGGCCAAAGTAGGTAAGTACCCCTAATCCTCCGACGAAGAGCTCAGATCCGTTGATTTCAGGCGCAACAAACAATGAAGGTTTTCTCCACAACAACTGCCTGTACCTACTACCTACACTGTAAGCTGACAAATAAAATCATCAACAAATTCATAGTTCCTGTTGAAAAATTTTCCCGAGAAAATTAAAGTCTGATACAAGTTTCGCTTGGAAAAAAAGATAGAATTTTTTGATTCTGGTTTAAGATTCTCTGCCAAAATTCAAGCGGTTAAGAGTAGATTCAAAGTTTCTAATTCGAAAATACGGCTAAGTATCTTGTGTAAGCAATGTATCCTGTGTAAGGAGGGCACCAGTGATGGAAAAAGTCGTTCCTTTAGTGGAAACGTCGGTGATTCGTTCATTTCTCAAAGAATTTAATCCTAAGTCGATTCCAGAGCTTTGATTTTCTCTCACTTCGCTCAGAATCACTCCGATCGAAGTGCAGGAGATAGTTACCTACTAATGCTGTAGTGTTAGTTACCCACTAAAAAACAACAGCGTTAATTTTAGAGGCGTCTTTCATGCATCACTAGAAGCAATTCATTTTGTTTTATGAATATCTAGCTGATGTTAAATCGAGGCGAATAAATAATTTACCATGTTTGCTGTTATCCTTGGATTTGTCTTTGCCCCGGGACGACGGGAAGTTCTTTTGTGGTACAACTATACTGTTTTCATCTTCTTCGATGTCATCGTAATCAGGCTGAAATGTTAAAGACACGATGAAAATGACATGATAAGTACCAACTTGAATCACAACAATGACTGAATTAGCTTTTGTGCGCTCTAAAATAATGAAAGCCTAAGGATCGCTGCAAGTAGACCTAGTAAACATTCCAATATTTGCAGTACTGGAGTTAGAGATCTTTCTGGATATTACTATCGGACCTGGTCAAAACACGCCTTGGTTGCTTTCACCGGAAGTATACAATAGATTTTGATGAAAACTACAGAGGTTGTGTAGGTTGGTCCCTTGAGGTTTCACAACTAAATCCAAACAGTACTTTTGTATTGTTTACCTAACTAAACTCAAACGCGGAATCCCGGCACTTGAGTTGAAATCGCCAATTCTACGCGGGTGCTGTTCCCCAGATGGCCCCATGAATATTCCTATAGCAGCCACCGCTTTTTATGCAAGATGGAGGTAATAATCAATATCATAATAACAGTCTTAAGAATTTCAGGGTAAAAATATTCTATTCTCTGTCCTTCCGGTTCCTCTTCTGTGTTGAGCCATTGCCTCCCGCATCAATCGAACCCATCGTTGTGCCCTACTGACAATAAGCGATGATAATTTCACGGTTGAGCTTCCAACCGACCGGAATGGCACTTTCTACCCTCCCATTGTCTAGTCTAGGCCCTCGGCGATTTTAACACCCGATTTCCATGGCAATTTGTTTGATTTCTATCTCCCGAGTTGCGCAACCAGGGATGAATACAAATGCGACGGGGGTGCCAAGACGTGAGGTCGGGATTTGAAATCAAAGTCTAACAGGTCTCTACAATGTACCTACTTCAAGCACCAAGCCAGCTGTCTAGTAGTACTGCAGCACTATAATACTGCACTACTAGATAGTCCATAGGTACCAATTCTAAGCAACAGGTCTCTACGTAATGCGAAATCCGATCATCACTCGCTTTCGTTAGCAGTCGAAGGTTTTTATTAGCAATACCAAATTTAGGTACGTAAGTGAATTTAGTACCTTCACTTACTTAAGGTTAATGTTTGTAGTATATTATGAAGGAGTTGGAACCTATCTTCGAAACTTAGGGTTTATAATACAACCAATAGACTGAAATGACCGCAGTGGCAAGGGTTTCATGTTCGCCCATGTGCAACAAAAGTACCACATCGGTCTGTATGAAATAACCGGATAATCCCTGGAAAGTTCTTCAAAATTGGATGTTGTTGCTTCCATGTGTTTGGTAAATATATAACGTTTGCGCATGAGCAGATAAAACTTGCGGACTGAAATTGATGAAACACAATATATCTATTTATATGGGACCATCAAAAGACCAACTCGCCACTTCCCTTCTAACTGCAGCTCATCACATAACTATCCTTCCATATAAATTTGAGTGTTGCGAACTGTAAATATACATTAAATACAATGAACTGCGAGGTTTTCAGGCTCGGTAACAAATTAGAAACTACATGACATGCAACCTTACCACTTATTTTATGTACAGATTAACTACTAATTTGAAATTCACTATGTACAAGATACTGTGATTGATGGGTTATATAGGTATATTGAATCGTACGTATTTTCGTTCCCCAAACCAATAGTTACCTTGTTCTTATTTGTTATCTGGTGTAAGTTGAAAAAAATTGTTGTAAATAAGATCTTAGCAATTTTGATGGGCAATAAGAACTTCTCAAAAATTGCATCAGTGAATTAATGAAATTTTTCAAGATGGAACAGATTTATGATAGATCAGTCCTACTCAGTAGTGTTCAAAAGATAATATTATTTACCGACAGATTTGAAAAATATTGCTACCAGTTGATAAAGTGCGATCATCTCATGATTACCAATAACCAATTAGGCCCTGAGCCCGATAATTTGAACAAGTTAGTGAAAGTAAGGGAGGGGGAAGTGACTAAAATCATACTTTCGGGCTGACCCTAGCTGCTCTGGTCTGTTGGCTTCCATGGCTTCGAAACTGTAACATAATTTAGTACCCAACTAATGAGGAGTCAACGGTCAGCCAATAGTGCTGGAAATTTGGGGTAGTTACGAAGACAGAGCAACCACTCAGGCAATTAATGTTTCCCTTTCCATCACAGGAGGCACGCTGATGAAATTAACAAGGCTTGAACCTGTAGATCCAAGACCTAATGGGGCTACCTGGTTTCGGTGGTCAACTGGTAAAATTATGAGCCTGATTCCTTATTAGATTAGATTGGTTACTGCTAGTTTTTGAAATAAGTATAATAGGACACTTGTTCTTGTAGAAGGTAGGTATTATTGTTCGAGCTGAGTGATTTTTCTCTCTCTACAACTTCCTCTTTGCCCACAAATGGGATTCGCTCTATATGAAGGCCTTTTGGAATTATATGCGGCATGTTGTACACTCTTTAGATTGCTGTTGACTTGATGGATTGTATTAGAGATTTTTACTCTCATCTGGGACACTAGCCCTAACAGAGACAGAAAGTGAACTAAGTTCTGTTTCTCATTATTTTGGATTGAAGAGGGCCGAAAGGAGCTATGTTCAGCCATCGACAGATAAACAACTTCCTTTTGCAGTTAGGGACTGAAGCTAATTCGAGGATGAACCACCGATAACCTCCAAGCGTGGCTTACCTTAGGAATATGGTGGGGGTAAGGGGTGTGTGGGTTATCCCTTGGGGGTAGCTTGGGAGGTTTGTCACTCCTCCTGGGACCACCCTGGTGAACGCTGCCACCCGAACTACCGGAGCTACCGCCGCCGTTGCTGGCCACAGAGTAGGGATCCTCGTCCGGAACTGGTATCCTCGGACGGTTCCTAATGTCCACAGTGCGAGGACTTGTCACTGGAACAGAAATAATAACATAGCTCTGCAATCGCAAGGTACGAGTACTCTGGTATTGAAGCCATCCTTGATGGGGCCGGTGAAAATATTAATCTTTCGCTGGTATCACAGTCCAGCGGTCTTGGAGTTCAAGGAATTTTCCAGGGAGGATTCATGAATTTTGAAAATCCTGAATGAACTGGAATCCTCTCCGAAAACATTTAAAAGTAATTAGCACAAAGTATGTTCTTCTGGACAATCCATATTTGATTACTAAAGACTAGATAGGTACAACAACAACAAACCTCAATAACAAATTAATTTATGTAGACTAGTATAATTGTATTCAACACAAACTGAATATTAGATTGACTTGGAACCCTATTCATGAGGACTGAGCAGGCCATTTGGAGAATTGAACCCTCCTCGGAGCGTTGGTCTCTAGTGTTGGTACTGTTCGGAATTAAATGGTTTATTCAAGGTAATAATAATAATAATATTAATAGTTTTTGGTACAATAGCACTATCAGGACAGAATGTTACTTAGCAAATGAACCTAGAACCAAAACGCGTAACACGGGATACAAACGTGATGTACTCTACGGCACGGCCACTACAGCATCGGTTATTACTACTACCTACCTGGAGGTAATTTGGACTTGAGCATGTCCATTGCGACGACGTTGATGATGAGGACCCAGATTGGGCACTCGAGGAGTTCTTGGTCAGATTTGACGAAAGCGATTGCGCTCAGACACTGGCATTCCAAGCGCCGTCTGTCGGGGTAAGCCCGCCGCAGTTCGCGGGACACGTTCGCCTGGAATTTCTTCATGTCGAACAGCTGGAAAGAAAATTGAAAGATTTTCAAAATTTGAAGAAAATAATATCCCATCAACGACATGACATGACTAGGACTGGACATGACTACGAAAGTAAACTGCCTGCACTTCTTCGAATGACCATATTGATGGTGAAATTAGCTTGTTAGCTTGTACTTTATAGCTCAATAAAAGTGCGTTTGTTAAATTAAGGTTAACTAGCAGAATACTGTAGACTCACTAAAGAGCCCTATATAACAAGACTTAAGTAAGGCTCTTAGTAAGTACTTAAACTGCAGTGATGAATAATTCTAAGTATCAAACAGTTTCATGCGAGAACCTGGTATTTTACACCTTGTTCCCCCACTATCATCCTACGCTGACTTAGCTAATAGGAATTTCCGCGTAGCAGTAAAGTACAACGATATCAGCTTCTATAATCGGAGAAAATACAAAAAGTGGTAAAGGAATAAGGTATTATCGTCACTACCCATTAGTACCTAGCTCACGAACTAAACTTGTATTGAGACTAAAAATCATCATTTTCAAACACAATCTACTTTTTAGTTTGGTTTCATTGCTGGGGTAAGTCAGTAGATCCACGTCACAAGTCCTATTTTAGACAAGCTGCTGAATGACAACAATCTTTGAAAATTCATTAAATTTTTAATTTTTCAAAAGCAGGACAACAGTAAGTAAACCCATAAAAGATATCACTCACATTATCGAATTTTCGGTTTAATTACTTTGCATTTAATATAGGGACCATCAGAACTACCTACTTAGTTATAGTTGTTGTGCAAATCACATATTTGACGCCACAATAATTTGTTATTTATTCATTATTTTAATGATTTATAAAGCCCTACATGCACCCTAGTAAATGTTCCCTTTCACGTAGTATACTACAATGGTGTTGTATAACTAATTCAATATCACACCCAACAGTGGTTCTAGAGTTTCTCATGTTTTAGCATTCAGATGCTAATTCCGAGCGACATCGTTATCGTCTTGATCAGTATTCAGTATCAACTTTCCCTATTCGTCCTGCACCCATGAATATAAAACCTTCCATTTTCAGTCTGGCACTTTAGGCCGGTACACGTCAAAGGTAACAGCACTTATTTGTGGATATCTCCACTTACCTACACCCAAGAGCACACTTTAGGTACCTAACAGAGAGGCTGTAACTCAAGTGCAACATTGTTGTATCCTTTCACTTTCCCCAAAGGCGACTTGAATAAGAACACATCCCCGAGATCGATGGCAATTGGTTGTTGATAGCGGGAAAAGTTCCATTGTATTCATGATGTTCCTTCTCAATGCCCATCTATGGGCTCCTCAGAAATTAATTTATACGGAAATTACGTAACTTGGTATCGCTGTTATATTTTAGCTTTTCTAAACACACTATAGTAGCAAATTGTTGTAGAAAGCAAAGAAGCCAAAACTAAAAATATGAATGCATTTTGTGCCCAGGTCAGCAGTAGGAGCCATTTTGTAGCTCCGGAAAAGCCTTACGTAGGGGTATACCTAACATTTTTCAATTTTGTCATTTGAAAGGTGAGACTGGGATGAGATTATACCCATTTCGCTTCTATACCTTTTGAAATTTTACTACATGCCTAGTTATTCTGCTGATAACCGGAAATTTTGGAAACCAAGTAAATGATATTTTTCTACGAACCCGTTCATTTTTTCCCCATCAAAATGCAAAATAAAATTCCAGAAAAAAACTGACCAATGTCTGACAAGTATAAGGTCAGTTGGTAGGCGAACAGTGAACATGTATTTATGTAGGGAGGTAGGGCCTGAAGCATTGTAAATAGGTTAACATTTTTGAAACGTACCAGCGACTGTATCGCGAAACTTGTATCTGTCATGAACGCCCTAACCACTTCAACGGTGAAGGGTAAAACTTTGAGGAGACGAAGTGCAGTTATGAATAGCTCGGGATCGTGGCAACCTGTTACTTTCCATCGCCTCTCCTATTTCGAGGTCAATCGTTCTGTCATTGACAGAAGTAAAAGTGGATTTTAAAAAGCCGGGGGTCATCTAAGCGAATTGTGGCGACTAGTCGTGATTCCAGACGACTCGGAAGAATAAACCTCTCACTGAGCCATTGTTCGGACTAATTACCCCGACGTTGCCCGGGCGTCACAATGCGCAGTTTGCACGTTGAGGTGCCTGCCCCTGCCCCCTTGCGACATAGCGCCTCGGATCCATCACTTGGGCTCGCGAGGGTTTTTCGCCGTTCAGTTTCGTGATGGACCTTCGGTCGATGATCGTCCCATTGTTCGAAATTCGTCTTCGGCGGGCGAACCGTTTGGGGTTGACACATATTTCGAGCTTTTGATTGGATAACTATGTAGTCAGATTGGGTGTTCCTTAAGAGCCGGGATTAACCTTTTCATGTGATAGCACTTGCCAGTTGAAACCTTCATACTTTCTTGAGTCTCTGGGAATAGTATGGATTCAGTAGAAATCAGACAAGGTATTCACGAGGAGTTAATGGTTAAATATTACATTTCACGTTAGCGAATATACCTAGATTAAATTCGTCTAATGGCAAAATTATCAAGGCATTTGAAGTTGTAGAAACGACCAATATAATATACAGTTCGGCACGGTTCACCAAAACCCATTCATTTACACTCCACGATTACTTTTTGATGAATTTCCTTGGTCTTGGAAGAACTTCCTAAGACGATTATAACAAATTTTTCTGCTCTGAGAGGCGGATATATTCACAAATCATACACACCGCAAAGACAATGGATCAATTCGGGGGGAATTTCAATGAAATTGAAATGAAAATATAGCTGTGGTTGACGATCTCCGTTCAACCCCCCCCCCCCCCCCCCCCTCACCCGCTAACCTCGTTGGGAAGCCCTGATCTACAGAGCGACATAACCTGATATCGTTGCTAAAATTTTGGCTTCTAATCATTCAAATACCATTTTACCTACCACGTAGTTTTCATAACTCGATTTTCGAGCAGAAACAAGCAGTTTCTATACCTCGGACCTATCTAGATAGTTTAAAAAGTTAGGTAATAAATGAAGAAGAAAAATATGTACCTTGACGGGCTTATCGGGCTCGAGGGCGCAGTTGGGGAGCTTGAGAACATCAGCTCCGATGCTCGTCTCTTCGCCGGTGCTAGTGCTTTTGACGTACACGTTACATTTAGAAACGCGTTTGACCAGAATGTTCCCTTGGTCATCCATCTTCACTTTTACACCCTGAGGACAAGACGGCAAAATGTACATTCACAACAAATCACGGCAAAATTACGTGGAAAGCATGTATTGGAAACATAGCAGAGGTACCTACTGGTTAAGAAAACTGCATATGTTACATAATATACAACTATTCTGCTACACAGATCTCCAAAAAGATTGAAATTTATGAGGATCTAATCCCAGGTCCATATCTTACGATAATCTTCACTGCTTTTGACACAGGTTAGTATGTATTTGTGAACATGAACACTTCGTACCAAGACCCTAATTTCTGGGACAATCCAGGGCCATTTCCCAGGATATCTAGTGGAAAAAGGCGATATATCTGCGGCAGCTGCTATCCCCCCCCCCCCCCCTCCAAATCCCCAATCTAAATCAATGACAGCAGTTAACTGAAGAAAACAAATGATCTAAATGTCCCATACACAAATTTATTCGGTATAAGAACCTAATCTGATACCTGGCATTTTCGCAATTCGGTAGGTTATCATGATTATATAGGCACAGATGCTAGAAATGGGTTCATACTTATACAAAAGAGATGAAACAGTTTTTACACATTCGTGTTGGTGGGTTAACTTAGGGTTAGGTAGGTACACCTACTCCTCAGTTGTAGGATTCATATACAAAAAGTCCAAATCCTGCGTACCGCATCAACAAAATATCATGTAGAAACGGTGTCTAATTGTGTTCCTACCATTCCTTACGACGACACTGCCATTCGAGTCGAGTACCTACCTATCTATTGAAACCATTCATGTGCTAATGAGCAATTTTGTCTCGGAAAGCCAAGAATATCCAATCGTTTCACAGATTCGTGTGATGACTGATTACCTAATTATACCTTATCACAGATTAGGAACCTATTGTTCCAATTACTTCAAGGTAATATAACAACCTACTTTCAAACAATCGAGTGACCCACCCGCTAGAGCGACTTATTTACTGTCGTAGAAGCCAAATATGAATTCATTCAGAGGTGGAAGAAATGTTCTCCAGTTGATCGTGATTCGAATTTCGTCACTGTTAGGATTCTATCGAACGCCATTCAAATTCTTCCGGTAAGTAACTCAAATTTTAACCGTGGTTTACCGAGGTCGTTGAATTGTTTGGTAAAATCCAAATTTCAAAGGAGTTCACCGGTTCGAAAAGCCTACTATGGTCCTTAGGCGATCGTGTGTACTACGGCACATGAAGCAGTAAGGTATATAGCCACATGCCCATGATATGTTTAATAATTCCTTGGGACAGACAATGTTCGGTCAAGATTAGGTCCGCCGACCCGCCTCCGCTCCCGTCATATCGTGAGAAATTTTCCGCACGTCTCGGAACACGCGGATCTCGTTCCCGTGACGTAAATCCGTTTCTCTAGGAACGTCCTCGACGATAACATCAGGAACAAAAGAAGGGAATAGTGCACCCCACCAGGAGACACTCATCTCTTCAGCTGCAGTAACTTCGTGAAGGGGTCTTATCTTTTTCGCGAGTTGGGAGTGCGTTGCACTTCACGGAGCCTCTTCATTTACATTTGTCCCGAGTTAAGTTCACGATCGAAATAAAGGTTTACGACCCTTCAAAGTTGAGAGGACGAGAACTGAAAACGGTGTCACTCACTTACTGAAGTAAGGAATGGATGTAGGACAAGAGTTAGGACAGCGCCTCCCTGATGAATCTTAGTTTTACGACACCAGGCTCAGTGGTAACATCCAAAGCAGAAAAGTAATCGACTCATCAATCCCAGATGAAATGCGGTACCTACCGACACAGCTTGGCTCCACTTTGTGAAATGAAACCCAACTTGTTGCCCACATGGAATGCGTGTGCGTGTGGGCCTACTGCCCACATGGACTCCATTAATACGGTACCAAGTGCTACTGCTTCACAACAGGATGCAAACTAAAAGGTAGATAATATTACCTTTCTAAATGTTGGAATAAAGTCGATCCCCTCATCCAACTTCTAACAGGGAAGTGGTCATAAACTAAGAGGCCACCAGCAGGACTCCCTTTCCCCTTTGAAGTGAGAAAAATTCGGCAAATGCTTCTACGACAAAATTTTCTGTACCTGTACCGTTGAAATGACGGCTTTGCTCATCTTATTGGAAACCTATCGCTAAGGTATACCTATCAGGCCAAATGACGGAAAAAAACAAGCTGTAGGTACAGGTAACCCAAACCACATTGCAGAAAAGATTAGGTATTGTAATTCCGAAACCTCAGAATACGAATACAAATCACCAGGTTTTGAAAACAATTATGTTTTGCAGATTGACCATACTGAGTTTAAAAAAAAACAACGTGAAACTGCAAGAAATAGTGGACGTGACTTGTCGAAGATGAGACTGATCGGTGGTCAAAAGGGAAAACTAGATGAAAAATCGTGTGCAGGGCAGCGAAGGCCATTCGGATCAACGAGGAGGGGTTGCTCGGCCGTCTTTTGTCTCGTTGTCTTTGATCTGACTCAGATCTGTCTACGCGTATCAATGATAGATCCCACAGACCGTGTCTGACAGTCAGTCAGACACCTCGTTGGGTCCGACCGGAAAATCGATGAGACCTTGGAAGGGAGGACTCGGGTGATCTTTCAATCCGCACGTAGGAAGGGTAACACCATCGAGTTGAGTGAATCCGCGAATCCAAAAGACCCTCGAGTGAAACATCGAGAAAAACCACAAAGAGTGTACGTAAAAGGTGTTCAATGAAATCTTGGAGTGAAGGTGAAACGCCAAAGCAGCAGCCAGAACACGTTGGTGCACGCGCAGACGTAATACCATTGCTTCGATCCATACTGAACTTGTGAATGACCACGGCCACTTAATTCTATGTAGCAACAGTAAAACCAGTGTCAAAAAACTGATGGAAATTCATCATCAGGAAAATGGGTCAATCCAGGGGTTTAATACAGAGCAGTTATCAGCATACCAGCCCTTGAATAGGTACTGCGAATTTTAGCTGATATAGTTTGTTCTTTACTGAGATAATAATGGCGGGGATGCAGAAGACAGCAACAGAACTAAATAGGTTCCTGTTACAAAAAAAGGCAAAGTGGGAACGGTAAAGTTTATTTCTGGTCATACGTTTTTTAAGGACCCACAGGAATTTAAGATAGTCAGGTACATCATAATAGGCACATAACAATTCGTAACTGTGTTCAAAATTCCTTCGGCAAAGGTTCAAACTGTTCCATTTCTTCGTTGACAATTTGGTTCAGATCTAATTTGTTCATCGTAAAAAAATATTGGTTCAGGTCTAATTTGTTCATCGTAAAAAAATATTGTACTTATTACAGATAATTAACCCCTGCAAACTCGATGAAGTCCGAGGAATATCATTACGCCATCTTGGATCCACGTTTTCGGATTTATTTATCTACAGAACTGGTAGGAAGCTAAAGCTTTTCGCAAAAGAGAAGTTCGAGTTTTGGAGTGAAATGTTTGATGCGAGTCACGTAGAAACATTTTATAATAATTTCAGATAAGTTCCCATAAAATAGCCAATTAAAAAAAACAAAAAAACACGGAAATCCATTAGGTTAGGAACCTACCTAATGGATACCTAATATAATGGCTAGGTTAGGCTAGGTTAATATAATGAATTTATGAATGCTACGAACATCCGAATGTTTCCAGGCCTTGCAACATAAAAATTTCATGCAGTACTTACATGTCCTATGTGTTTCTTGAGCTCTTCTGTTTTGGGGTCTCGCATCGGATTATCAAAACCGCATAATCCAATTCTAGAACAAAGTAAAAATAATATCACCCTTAGCCAGCAGCATGCAATTCACAAATATAGTGAGACACTGCCTAACAATCCGATTTTCGAAGAATGTGTAGGTGCAAACTACACAAGTATCGAACGTTTTGAACCAAGTGGATTGATTTAAATTGAGGCATAATGCATTACATTCTTATTATATAGCCATGCGACATTAATAAATTTCATAATCAACATTTTTGGAGAAACAACAAAGTAGGTAGGTAGGTACCTATTGAAGTAGATGTAGGAAATCGAGCTACATTAATTTAAATGGATAGATTTAAGTGGATTGATTGAAATGGATCCATTATAAAAACGCTGCAAAGTCCTTGTCACATGGGTTTATTATTCTATTGGACACATCTACTATTATGTTGGCTGTTTATTTATTGCTTCTTTAATGTGAACTAATTGAAATACCTAGCTATTTATGATGGTTTCTGCCAATTTTGGCCCCCAAAACTCGAATAATTAGGTACGCTCCTTTTTTTTTTATTATCATTGATCATTGGTAGTGCAATTTAATCGTCTTGATCCACTTTTTCTAGTGTAATTATGCAAATTTATGGTGATTTCAGATGATTTCCCAGGTTTTTTACTCATAAAAAATCAATTTTGGTAGCTGAACATTTGGTAGAACCTCAGTTTTCCACTCTTTGGTCAAAATCGACTTCATATTCGGTCTTCTCGTCGCCAAAAACATGGGAAACGATACCTCAAAAGCTCATGTTGCTAACATGTTACTAAAACACAAGAAGTACCTATTTTTATCCACATTTTCACTCATAACACCCCTGGGTATATTCCGATCAGGCTGAAAAGTTTCAGGACTCAATTAGGGCCCAAATGGAGCATGTGTGCGAAAGAACGAACTTTTTAGACCAAAAATGAAGGTGGTACACGTGATACGGCGGACGGACATTGCGTTTTTGGAATCTACGCACTTTGAAACGGAAAAGAAAAACATTTTGAGGGGGTGTTATAAAAATGTTTTCCTGACCGATTACATAGGTGTATTATTCACAGAATAATAAACCAAAAGCGTGTGACATCTGCTATACGCTCTCTCGCTCCTGCACGTGTGGACTGAGTAAGGGGGAGCTATACATTCCAGATGACGTCACTTGTGTTTTCTTCAGCCTGTTCCCGCCAAAGTGTTCGAATTTCGGAGCTCAAAATTGTGACGTACGCACGGGTTTTCGAGGGTGCGAAATCCGATTCCGAGGTCCAAAGCAGCAAATTCCGACCCAAGTCCATTCCTCAATTCAATACTTCGTAGCACTGTGGCTATTCTCGGTACATTTTTTTTCTTCCGGTGGAGACGGGGTCGTTTGGTGGAAGCCTAATCGATATCCCTTCTTAACCGGTGATTATCTCACTGGTCTAGGAGGGGGACTCTCTCGAGTGTCCACTGTCACATGGTAGCAGAGCGCAGTTCGGCAGTATGCGCTGAGCACTTCACCATACTCCATCCACTTTTTGTGGGCTTACCAGAAGGATAAGCCCAAAGGTTTCCCAGAAAGATTCCTTTACTATCCTTTACCTGTCCCTCCGATACATCTATTGGCTTCCCCACCCCCTTTCCCCCATTAAGAGTGTCAGTATAATGAATATATATTATACTGAGCTCATTTCTGCCATGTGGAGGAAGAACGACTCAACTCAAAATTATTGAGGTTTCAGAAATCAGCTCGAAGTTTTCCAACGAAAACTCGCTATAGGTTCAGTACAGGGCATTCCCGCAACCCCCTTTTTTTCCAAATGTCCAATCATGTTCAACTTGATCGATAGCTGTCAAAAAATACTCCAAACACACGTTTTTTCAATCGATTTATTGCAGTTGAGTCGAATATCGATTATTCATGGTTGATTTTTGAAATGTTTGTGGAGTAAAAACAACTCAAATCCCCTTTGAGTCCAACGGTTTGGACCCCGATCCTGAAGCCAACGGTTTGGAGGAAAAACGACTCAACGGCGTTTTCGGTTAGTTGAGTCGTTTTTCCTCAACAAATAAATAACAAAACTCGCAAGTTAGGGTGTTTCAATCGAGGCGTTGAGATGTTTTTACACAAAAAAACGCTGCAAATCCCTGCACAACGGTTTATTATTTTGTATAGAATACCCTTCTGTTACAGATCACAGCTCTATGTATAGATAACCCGTCTATATAATATGATATGTACTATTCTATTATATGCATATTATGTAGATCGCAGACCCTCCGTAGGTTAGTACCTAACCCCGTACTCGTTACTAGGTACCTACCTAAATCACGAGTTAAATGTTGCTAAAATAATTCTGCCGATGACAAACAGTACCTAACAAAAAGAAACACACATAATGAAGTTCTGAAAAGAAATTGTTGATGAGGAGTGAAAAAAGTTGCAAAAGTACCTACCAACAAACTCCAGCCCCTTCTACGTAGATGGTATAATTTACCGTTGTGTAATAATTTACCGTTGAGTAATGATTTACCGTAGTAATAATTTACCCATCAATAATACTTCAACGTTTGTTCAAGTTTCACTACCTACCAACAAACTCCAATAGAGCCATCATTTTTCAAATTAAATAATATCACAGAACAACCAACTCGACTTCATACTCCGCCAATATAATCAGGTGATCCCTACCAATGATTGGCCGTATTCACAAATTCCTATTGTGGGCGCGTCTCTGGTTACGAGATTTGGTTTGGATTGTATTACAATTTCATTCACACTGGAGTCGAAAATGCCTGTCGGTGCAAACTTCGGGGCCTTACTGTGAACGAACGGCTGGACGTACGATGCTCCGGATGGTCTTAAAAAACTCGCAAGTTCAAGAATTATTTAAAACCGTAAAAATATTTACGTAAAAAAATGGTATAGGCGTTTTGAAAATTTCAACCCCTATTTTGAACCCCTTAGAGATGACTCACAGTAACGTCGAGCTTCGAGGACCAACTAGACGCCGAACGGAACCTATAACCCGAATTTCATCAATTTTTTTTCATGGTAACCAAGAAAAGTGGCCCGTACGGCGTACGGCGTACGGCGTACGGCGGACAGACAGAAATATTTTTATTGCAGTTTTGGATTCTACATATCTTGAAACGTAAACCAACAAATTTTGAGGGGGGGTAAGAATTTTTTTTTTCATGCTCGATTCCAATGGTTCATTAGGTATTGAAAATAATAAACCAAAATGATGTGAGTTAATTTAGAGAACTTTTGCAGTTTATTACGTAGTACTACTTTTGAGAATATGAAAATTTTAATAAGGTGAATTGCGGTAAGCACGACCAATTGTCATTACCATATTCCTATTAATATATTATAGAGACAAGACCAAAAATAGAAACTTTTCAAAGAAGTGCAACTTATGTTCAATGGAGTGAAAGGTGTGTAAGTTTAATTGGTAACAGGTATCTCGGGAACAGGGAGACACAGCGACTTTCAAACACACCTTAAAAGGTATTTTGTGTAGGAGATACCTTCGCAGGCTGGATGTTCGATTCCTTTAAAAGGAAGGAATGAACCCAGACAATGGTAGCAGAAGAATCCTCAACATCCCCGAGTCTACCTATAGCTTGTTTCGTTTTACCAGCAGACATTTTTTTTAAAAGTTTTATTATAGAATTCTCGGCCATTTCACAGTTTTAACAGCATCGACTAATAGCTTAGACTTGTTAAGTTTAAACGCCGGCAAAAGGTGCGAGGGCAAATGGAAAAAAAGAATCGAATAATTGCGAGGAATCCCGGACCTCCCCTTCGGGAAGAAATGCAAATAGAACTAGAGTTTTAAGCACGTCGGTTGCAGCTCTGTGCGAGAAGGTGCATTAGGAATAATTACAATAATTGTTAATTAGATGGCAATAAATACGATCTTTGAGACAGTAATTGAAGTTTTATGTTCGCTAAGAGTTGCACACTGCTTTATCAAGTGCCATGTCCATTATTTACTTTTCATTATTTACGCACAGATTCACATAGGTTTCCTTAGTATGTATTTGGAAAATTCAAAACTTCACGACATCCTCTGGAGGTAGACGTGAGAGAGAGAGAGAGCAAATAAGTGAGAACAATATTATAATTCCGGACCCAAATAAAAGTAATAAAAAAATTAATGTGCCAGAAAAGTCTCTGTGCGTTTTTCTTTTTTTTTATATCGCTATTTTTTTCTTTTATATCGCATTCCTGATACTCATACGAACCGACTGAAATAAGAATATATTAGGTACTCTTATTCATTGTACTCAAGTACCTAATAGGTAATGATGAATCTCTAAACAACATTTACCAACAAAAGATACCGTAAAGGTGTAAAATATACTACACGAATATTATGACACACAAACCTTGTAGCACGGTTTACGAGAAACTTGAGACTCGAGTGAAGGACGGAAGCCACAAAGGAGACATCCACTGATATCCCACTGGGTATATGTATCAGATTCATCCGCCGCGGAGCAGTTCCAAATACACTTTTAACGTGTATAAAGGTGCATTAGGTAGAATTTATAATAGGTACACTGCTTAATCCATTTCGTCAATCAACTTCTGCCTAATTTTACGACCCAAATATTGAGAAAACTACTCGACTGGCTTATCAAATTGTCTATTCATTGTTTATTCATGTGAATTAAAAATTCCAATGGTTCATTATTGAAAATAATAAACCAAAACTTCGTTCAACTCAAAGCACAAGCCGATGACAACCGAAACGGGAGCAACCCAATCATAATACCATGCACGCTGAAAATTCCAACTAAATAGTTACCTACCTACCTTTGGTTATCCCTATAACATAGATACCTACTTACCAATTTTAATGATCCATAACTTGAAAATACGACATTTGGCTGGATTATTATTTATCAGCTGAATGAGTGTTCACTTCAGGCAATCTTCCTTCCTTTATTTTGATTACTTTTTGATCAGAATCATTTTTATATTTGTTACAAAATTAAATATTAACTTACCGGAAACCATCGAATCCGTCGTCAGATCCGTTGACAGTGAGAACTGGGGCCCTAGCGTAGGCCTTGGCAACTCGTCGATTTCTCTCCAAGACAATCACTTTGGCCCAAATCTCGTCGTCGATTTGGGTCCATTTGTCTAGAACTTCTTGTATGTGATCCTGAAACAAGGATACGTAAGATATTAACAATAGAAAAGAGAGCAGCGGAAGTAAAATTTAATTTGTACGTGGTCTCCGGGTGGTCTCAAAAAATCCTCAAGTTCGGAAAAAACGTCACTAAAGTCCGTTGAAAGTTTCGAGCTACGGCGTTGAGAAAATGTCAACCCCTTTTTTCTAACAAACCCAAAAATATCATCAATTTTGGTTCATGGTAGCTAACTAAGGAAAGTGCCGACATTTTCAGTTTTTGGGCATTTTCCAAGCGTCTAAATAGCTATGTACCTCCATAATTCGAGGATGTTCTCTAACTTATGCGAACAAAGACCGTGTGACAGCTCAGGTTATATGGATTCGTTATTGGTCAACAAAAAATTTATTGTTTTGTGTCAACAGATGTGTGTTGTGGCAACGCCTGGGCAATTTGTACAGTGGTACAAATAAGGTGCGAGGGATTTATTATTCAAAAAGAATTATCCAACCAGTTATAGCCTTGGATACTGTTGATTTTCAAATAATGAAATTAATCTATTTATCCAACTTGATTAGTGTGCAGATCTAACTGGTAACACAGTGATAAACACACTAAGCACTAAGAGAAAATGGTTTGCGTTTACAAGTCACTATACTATATAATTATAGTCATAGTTAGTCAAAGTTAGAACTTAATGTCGTTTTACACACGAAATTCAACTTATAAGGTTGTCTACAGTGACAATCACGGAGACACGTGCGCCTAATGGGGATAAATACAGAATTTCAGATCTTGATTGATCGATTTTTCCATGACCTTTCAGTAATGGAAACAAATCTCCAGTGGAAAGTGACGTGAGCAAATTTGTACCACGGCGATGACACGAATAATTAATAGACCGTCAGGGAGATAACGACTATCCGAATGCAGATTGAGAAATATACCCGTTTCACCCATGGAATTTACTTTCAGCTTCGAGAACCATGGCTAATATAGGTAATTTTGAGTCTTTTGAGACTGCGTTATTTATGGCGCCACTGCTGCTGCCAAAAGAGGCGCAACTGTCCATTCATGTCAGTAGAACTATGCATGCGTGGTACGTATAGTTACTCCGCTCTGGATTTTGGAATTTTGAGTCTTTTTTCAATAAAATAACTTGAATCGAGTTACTGACACCTCGGGTCAAGGGTGTTGTAGCTAGTCCAAAAACGACGATTTTGACAGACCTACCTATCGTTCTTTGAGGATCTGTGATGATCTGGAAAAACTGATATACCTACCTAATTGTTTACAACAAATTGCACGACTCACTGTAATTCATACACTGTAGTTCTAATCGATCACTCTGACGCGTGTTTGAGGCGGCTCAAAAAATTGCTCGTCTTCGGTTTGGGCTTGTTGACTTATTGACCCAGAAAAAGAAGGAGAACGCAGCTAATGAACCTTTGTTCCCTCAAAATGTTTCGGCCAGCCCTAATACGGCCCAGGTTGATCTAAATCTTTGGCTTGAACAATGTGAAAATCTTGTGCGTTCACAATGGTTTTGATATTTTTTTTTTTCAAGACATGAATGGCAAGGGTACATGGGAGTTTACTACAGTGTTTGTTCTAGATAATATTGTCCCCGTTGTTAACATCCGTGTACGATAGTACGCACGCCTGATACAGTCGCGTTCAGACAATCAACGACTGTCTTGGCACAGCATCAGGTATAAATAATTGACATGTGTATATACATGCTTTTCATGGAATAGGTATACAAAGAAATACAGCTGAGGGCGATCTAAAAACACATGGACTTACCCATAGGTCGGCTGCTGGTTGGGGGGGACTAAATTAATTCTCGGTAATTTTTTCGAACTGCATATATACCTATACCGATTCAAAAATTCCAAGCGAATCCCGAAAAATAGGTACGATTTCTTGGATGTATTGATTCTACACAAAGGTGCCTCATATCGCCACGTGAGATTGAATCCTTCAATCTGTTTTGGGAATTGTAAAGATTCAGCATTTGACAATTACCTGTTTGACTGTGAACACGATTCTACCCGGAGACCATGCTGGTGGTCTGTACGGGGATCAGTAAGGCTGTTTCGATAAGCATATACATGGGATATTACCTTACTACGCTAGATTTAAAAAGTTACTTTAAGCTATCATACAATAAAGCAACAATATGGTTCGCTGGTCCGGTCCGATGCGTTGGGAATTTAAGCTATGCAGTAAGTTAACGTATCATATTAGGAGCATAACCACTTATAATAAACACACTAGAAACGAGTTTTCGTTCGGAAAATTTATAACACATCAAATTGAAAACTTCAGGATTCTGGAGCAATACGCTTAGCAATGCAAAACATTTCACCACACAACACAAGTTACACACTGTGAAAACTCTTGAAAGACCAAGCAACTAGATTAGGATAAAATAATAAGCATAAGCCTCCCATAGCACCGCTGTTATCCACCTTGCCTACGGTTACCTCATACACCGGGCGATACCTCAAGATTGCTTCTCCATATCCGTAAGTACGTACACGCGCGGCACTCCATAGAGGAGGTTTATTTGAAAAGCCCCCCCCCCCCCCCCGGCCCACGTAGCAGCTTTTATCTTCCGGAGGGTTTATAACTTCTCCGTGTACGTGCGCCGGATGCGACCGACCCCCAACCGTCTTTCCGCGGCTGCGGGCCGCTTATTCGTAGAAAAGTCCGGAGCTGGAAGTCGCCGCCGCATGCGGCACCAGAGCCGCCCGCCCACGGACCATTGTTCTTCGGCCTACTGATTCTCGATTAGACACAGGTGATGAAGGAAATTCACAGACTCAACAAGGTCTCTTGGCCTTCTCTGCTAGAGTCGTTATTTGTCACACAATTTTGTTTGCCACTAATCTAAGTTTGCCGCTAATTCTTAGTTACAGTCCAATTCAGAAAGCCATTTAGTTCGTACCTACCGATCTTGAAATACCTACTCATGAAAACTTGTTACAATTTCCGACCTGAGTGGAGTTTCAGTAGAATATTTCACAACAAATAATTAGCTTAATTTATTATGGTTGTATTAATGAAATTTCAGACCTATAAGCGAATGTTAGGAGAAAATCAGTTTCTTTCATCCCATTTGAGATGATGCAAAAATTGGGTTTTATAATTGTACAACAGACTCAACGAGTTTTCGGTAGTACGTTTTAGGCAGTATTTTTAAAAATAAATTTCTTGGAAAAAATTAGTACCGATCTACTGTGAGTTGTACGTAGCGGCTTTTGGGACTGTATCTCTTTTGAAAATACAGCATTTGAACAGCAATTTCACTTTCCGTGTTTAAGAAATCTATCATTAATTATTTGTTGTTATTCATGAAGTATAAGTTACAAAATATTTACAATGAAATCCGAAACAGCCATTCTTCAGATATAATAATCAACAAATCACGGAACAAACAACTCGATTTCATACGGCCATGCTGATTCTAACCAGGTGTTCCCTAGCAATTATATCTGGGCTGGATGCATTCCGATCATTCACGATCATGTTGGCGAAGCTTTCCCGTGCAAATATCAGGGCCTTATCGTGAACGAACGGGTTTCGCGGACCAACTATACCCGGAATGGGACCAACAAACCAAATTTCATTAATTTTCGTTCATGGAAACTAAGTAAAGTGCGAAGTACGGCGAACGTCGGACGGAAAAAAAAAATTGGTTATTCCATTTTCGGATTCTACGTTCCTTGAAACGGAAAATAATGGCTCATAATAAATCAAAAACTGCCGTTACTGCCTAAAAACTGACATACTGAGCTATTTTTAGACAGCTACACGCAGTCAATGAATAGGATCAAGCTGACGAGAGCAATAAATTGTTCTGAAGGTGGTAGTGTACATACCAGCCTCCCTTACAAGGTGACCCAAGCAGCTTACTTATACACCACACGACCTATTCTGTTTTGGTGCTTTTGGTTTATTATTTTGAATAATGAACCTTTGAAATCGAGCATGAGGGAAAACAAAATTTAACCCACCCCCCACCCCTTCATAATTTGATGGTTTCCGTTTCTAGGTTCGTAGAATCCGAAATGGAACCAAATAAAATTCTGTTCGCCCACCGTACGCCGTGCTTAGCACTTTCCTTAGTTACCATGAACGAAAACTAATGAAATTTGGTTTGTAGGCCCCATTTCGGGTGTAGCTGGTCCACGAAGCTCGGCGTTACTGTAAATCATCTCTAAGGGGTGAAAAATAGGGGTCGAAATGTTCAGAACGCCGTAGCTCGAAAACTTTCGATAGAAGGTTTTTAAACTGATCTTGAACTTGAGAATTTTTTGAGACCATCCGGAGCATGTCTCAATCCAATGTCCAGCCGTTCGTTCGCACCGAAAAGTTTCATCAACGTGATCGTGAATGAAACGGTATAAATCCATCCCAGATTATTACTGCTAGGGAACACCTGATTATAATCACGCATGGCTGAATGAAATCAATTTGGTTATTCCGTAATATCATTTCATTTGAAGAATGATGGTTATTTCGTATTTTGTCGATAGGTATTTTCATAACTTGATAAAACGATATGCTTCATGAATAACAACAAGTAATCAATGACAGAATTGTTGAATTCACCAAACATTTATGTTCATTCCCCGGCCGGCTCCAGTACTCGAATTTGGACCCTTGGAGGAGCAGGAGGGTAGGTACTGACCAAAAAAACAGTGATCTACGCAGAATGGGTTGTACAGGTAACATATCTAAATAGGTAAATAATAAACCGTTGTGTAATAATTTGCAGCGTTTTGGGTTCATATCAGATGTAGTAGGTAGGTAGCTGGTTTAACGTTGACGCAGAGCGCCGAGGAAGAAGATGCACCATGAATCCTAGGATGAGAGGAACAACGGGATAAGCAAATGTGATGGTATTGTGGTGATGCTGACGAGTAATTTTTATCTGCAATTCCTACAAACTTAATATCGAGATTCCCGTGGAAATCAAAAATAAAGAGTATGTACATTCCGTTTCATTTTTGTTTAGACTCGTTTTGTGCAATCTCCATCCATTTTACACCCTCTTTAATGTTTTGGTTTATTATTTTCAATAATGAACCATTGGAATCGAGCATGAAAAAAAAAAAAAATTTTAACCCCCCTCAAAATTTGATGGTTTACGTTTCAAGGTATGTAGAATCCGAAAATGCAATAAAAATATTTCTGTCGGTCCGCCGTACGCCGTACGGGCCACTTTTCTTAGTTACCATGAATAAAAATGGATGAAATTCGGGTTATAGGTTCCGTTCGGGGTCTAGTTGGTCCTCAAAGCCCGACGTTACTGTCAGTCATCTCTAAGGGTTCAAAATAGGGGTTGAAATTTTCAGAACGCCTATACCTTTTTTTACGTGAATCTTTTTACGGTTTTAAATAGTTCTTGAACTTACGAGTTTTTTAAGACCACCCGGAGCATCGTACGTCCAGCCGTTCGTTCACAGTAAGGGTTCACCGACAGGAATTTTGGACACCAGGGTGAATGAAATTGTATACATTTGGCCCAAATCTCGTCACCCGGGACGCGCTTACAATCGGAAATTGGCCCGAGATAAAATCATTGCTAGGGGCCACCTGATTATATTGACGGAGTATGAAGTAGAGTTGGTTGTTCTGTGATATTATTTCATTTGAAAAATGATGGCTCTTTTGGAGTTTGTTGATAGGTAGTGAAACTTGAACAAAAGTTGAAGTATTATTGATGGGTAAATTATTATTACACAATGGTAAATCATTACTCAACGGTAAATTATTACACAACGATTCATGATACCATCTACGTAGAAGGGGCTGGAGTTTGTTGGTAGCTACTTTTGCAACTTTTTTCACTCCTCATCAACAATTTCTCTTCAGAACTTCATTATGTGTGTTTCTTTTTGTTAGGTACTGTTTGTCATCGGCAGAATTATTTTAGCAACATTTAACTCGTGATTTAGGTAGGTACCTAGTAACGAGTGAGGGGTTAGGTACTAACCCTACGGAGGGTGTGCGATCTATATCATATGTATAGAATAGTACATAGGTATATATTAGGCTATATTAGGTATATAGGTATAGAGGGTTATCTATACGGAGAGCTGTGATCTGTAACAATGGTAAATTATTACACAACGGCGAATTATTACGCAACGGTAAATTACACAACGGTAAATTATTACATAACGGTAAACAATTGAATACCCCCCCCCCCCCCCACCCCACGGACATTATTGGATACAATATCCTTGATTATATTCCTTGATTATAATTGAATTGTCTAAATTGGCGTGGTGCGCATTAGCATGGTCCGCAATAGTTCAATCAATCATTTTCTTTTGTTTTTTCAATAAATTCATTATGACTGGCCTAGGCCTTTCCAATCACATGGGATTTCGCGTTGTGGCGCCGGCTTTTGTTTCTGTCCCAACCTCATCCGCCATTTCCAGTGTATTTTCACTCCACATCATCAGTTTCCCTTCATCACTTCATTATTTGCGTTTATTTTTGCCATATTAGGTACTGTTTGTCATCGACAGAATTATTTTAGCAACATTTAACTCGTGATTTGGTAGGTACAGGTAACAGTAGGGTTAGGTACTAACCTACAGAGGGTCTGCGATCTACATGATATGTATAGAATAGTACATATATTATATAAAGGGTTATCTATACGTAGAGCTGTGGTCTGTAACAGAAGGGTATTCTGTACAAAATAATAAACCGCTGTGCAGGGATTTGCAGCGTTTTTTTAATGTTCTGGAGGATTTTCATCGACCCTCATTGTAAAGGTTTCATTTTACTTCTTTTTTTCTTTTCAAAATCAATTCAAAATGATGGCTCCTCATGAGTCAAAATAAGCTTGTGGGCGGGGGTCAAAATGGGCTCATTCTCTGCTGAAAAGCCGTCTATATTAATATTTAAATGCGTCATAATTGCGGATAAGGTTCTAAATTCTTGGATTTGTTGGAAGGAAAGTTGGTATACTTCAATGTCAAATATCAGAGTGAGGGCCCACGTTTGCATCCTTTCCTCCGAGTACATTACCAGAACTTATTGGCTCTGGAGAAACAAAGGTTCAGGCGACAGAGGTAAACAGTTGAACCTTTTGGTCACACTATTTCAACGTTTTGTATTCAGCAGTTGGTAGGTAATTCATTGTCCCTTTGTGCGAAGACAAAGTATCAGTCTGTAGCTCTGGGACTCGTTCTGTGATATTTAGAAGGGGTGGAGTAGAAAATAAGAAAATAAGAAAAGAAAAAAACTCGATGAAGATTGCAATGCGGCCTTGCTCAAGGACGATGATGCCACGCCCAACTTCGGTAGGCGACTTCACAACTCTGCTTCAACAGACTTGACGTGAATGAACGGAACTTCTTACAGAAGATTTTGCGGTTGGGAATACAGTCGCTATATCCGAAAGATGTCGAAAAGACCGCAATTTAACTGTTTTTTTCCCAAGTTGCGCATGTTTTAGGCTACGGTCGCCTTAACCGCAAACTGCGGCAGTTTTTCACACTCGCAGGGCACGCTTCTGACAAATTAGTACGCCAAGGTACCTTCCAACGCTGAGGAGGTACTCAGTGTAACCACTTAACCACCTGATGCTACTCCAGCGCAGATATCCAGTAACAGTTAATAGCGCCCTCCTAGTTTCTGTGCTATTATCATATTTTGTCTTATATGGTTATATAACACTTAAAGAAGTATCCAGGTTTTACTATACAACTTTCCACATGAAAGATAACAGGGTACCCAATATGTAGGTACTTAAGAAGTATTCATCAGTAGGTACCCATAGATACAAGTGATTACTTGAAGAGAACATTCGATAGGCCTAAAATACCTTGAAAAAAATGGTAAGTATCCACACGACTTACCAGTATTTTTTACTAAAAGAAATTAGACCCTAGGTAGGTTTCTCAAGCCCTCAGAATATAAAAATTGGAGAACGTCAAGGGACGAGTAGCCTCTTTATTTGGGCAAGTGTCGATACTGTTGATCGGTGCACACCCCTCCCTTCCCCTCTTAACGCGAGGAAATTGAAAAAAATACGATGATTCATCATGAAAATTGACTTACGATTATATTAACGAAAGAACAAAGCGGGGGCAATACTTATAAGAACATTCGACCTACTGAGGTACTCATTCGTAAGTGCATAGGTACTTATAATAATTATAATTATAGTGTAAAATGTTGATGTACCTACTTCCGCTGTCAATAATTATTATTGACAGCTTAAGTATTTAAAAATTGGGATCTTCGCTAAGTGTAAAATGTTGAAACACTTCCGCTGTCAATAATTATTATTGACAGCTGAAGTATTTCAAAATTTTATACACTTAGCGAATATTCCAATCCATATTTGAAATATACCCTGTAATCTAACTACTACAGTCCTAACTACTCCAGTGGAAATCAAGGAGAATCGTCTATAAATAGAGAAAATCCTTGGTACCTACTTGATGTAAGACTGAATAATTAACCGAAGAACCTAGTTAAATGCTTTTTCATCCCCAATATAATATGATAATCATAACATTCTTCTCATGATTTACTTCAAGATAACTACTGGTTGTCGAAAATCCATTAATCAAATCGTTAGACGTACAACCAAATTGCCAAAAACCTGATGATCGATGGTGGATATTTATATTATCAGTTCAGGTTATCCTACAAAGGTTCATCGTTGTAGTCACATATGTTAATCTTAATTGGATTAAACCTTTAACACCAGACAAAGTATTAAGACATAATTATTCGATTTTCAAAACGTCAATGTATATCATGTAGCCAATGTGCTACGAAGTTAAATTTTACCGAACCTCATGATAACTGCCAACGTCTACGTGGTTTGCGTTGCAGATATCCGAAATGCCATCCCGACATATTTATTTATTTTCTAGTGACATTGCCTCAACAATAAATTGAATGGTTCATCTATAATCAGGTATCATTAAAAACCCATTAGGGTTTGGGATTAAAAATAACAATGTCCTTCTGAGCTAACTTGATCGTACTAAAAGAATTGAAGTTCGAGCGAAGGAAGGTGGAGCAACCCAGCTCTTCCAAATGTCAAGGTCGATTCTGGTAGGTAGTTCTTTCCACTTCATTTATTTTTTTCTTTTATCCCTGTTCTCGTTCCGCTATTAAAATGAAAACCTCCTTCAAACTCGAAGCTCCATTACGAATTTATTGGACGGGCAGGGAAATTCTTCGAGAACACGAAAGCGACAGGATGAACACCATTTAAAAGGAATGGCTCACGAGCTCTTCGTCGTGGAACCACAGTTTTTTATTGTAGTTGTTTGATCCGATGGTTTTATATCGTGGCCCCGAGTTTGAGAGAAGGGTCACTGATATCTAATTAGAGGATTGTGAGACGATACAATAGTGAATAGCGTCTTTGGGACGTATTGTAAAAGTAACGTACATCAATAATATCCATTTTCAATAATAAAATATAAAAACGCTGCAAATTCCTTGCCACATGGGTTTATTATTCTACCGGACATACCTACAGAAATACTGGCTGTCCATTTATTGTTTCTTTCATGCGCAATAATTGAAAAAGTTATTTTTGATGGTTTCCACCAATTTTGGCCCCCCAAAACACGCATTAGGCTCCTATTTTTTTTTTTACAAATTATCTTTTATCATTGAGATTGCTATTCAACTGTCTTTATTCACCTGCTGATACTACTTCTAGTGTTACTATACAAATTTATGGCGATTTCAGACGATTTCCCAGGTTTTTGACTCACAAAAAATGAATTTTGGGAGCTGAACCTTCGTTACAACCTCAATTCTTCACTCTTTGGTTGAAACCAACTTCATATTCGGTCTTCTCGCCCTAAAAAACACGGATATCAATACATCACAAGCTCATGTCCACTAAAACCTCGAAAAACCATATTTTTACACCCATTTTTCTCCATAACACTCCTGGGTGTATTCCGATCCGGCTGCCGAGCTTCGGAGCAAACTAGGACCAAATGGGGACCCAAAGTGTGTGCGGAAGAAGGACGACTTTATACAAAAATGTAAATTTAAGGCTGAAACTTCGTTAGAACCTCAACTTTCTAGTCTCTGGTCAAAATCGGCTTGATATTCGAAAAAAGCACATGTTACTGAAAAACCAAAAAACCCCATTTTTACATACATTTTTCACCCATCGGGCAAAGGTTCGGGATACAAGAGGGCCCAAATGGAGCTTGTACGCGAGAGAACTTTTTAGACCGAAAATGAAGTACCTAGATATTATGCATGAAACGGCGAACGGCGGATGGATTGCATTTTTGGAATTTACGCACATTGAAAAGTAAAAGAAACATTTGAGGGGGTTTTATAAAAATGTTTTGCTGATCGAATACATTGGTGTAGTACCTATTCACAAAATGGAATACCAGCTAAGATTGTTAGATTTACCGTAACGTATATATTAATTGTGACCACTATCTATGTAGTAGGTTCATCTACAAGAGTTTTTAGAAGAATGGAAATCTGACCATTCAACAGTGAGCACTACGAAGGGGGGCGTACTACGGCTCCAACATTGGCTGCATGTGCAGGTATAATTTCTACAGGTGAAAACATTTCACTGATGACAGCGCTTCAAGTAGGTTGATCGTCCAGATCATTCCAGGCGGATAAATTCTACTCTGTAGGTAAGTACTCACTTAATTTTCCGGCTCAAATCATCTGTGAATATTCAGATGGTTTGTCTGATGATATGAGCTGCCAGATTTCTTAGGAATTACCGGAAACAAGTAAACAAGCAAGATAATCACAATTCGCTTGGAATGTGAGTAAATCCCGTAAAATCAGGATAAAAAACGGGGGAATGTGCAATGAACAATTTAAATGAATGCCAAAAATTCAGATGACAATAAATGGCTAAAAATTTGGATTTTTTGAAACTGATGAAAAAGGCGTGTAGGTTAATTGTCTAATTTAGGTTGATACGTTATTTCGAAATTTCGCCCATTTGGTCGTGCTGCATGACCGAACATAGAATATTAATGTGGTCAGACTGAAACTATTGCATCCTGTGGATACCTATACCTAATAGATAGCTTCCTAGTTGGACGCTATCAGTATTACTTAACTAACTGTATAGAAGCCATGTTGCTACTCGTTCATGTGGTAATAATGAACATTTCATGAAAACGGCGCCGTAAAGTGGTCTACAATACCTATTATTATCTGGGCGTATGCTTCGCAATCAACTAAGTACTTGGTTCAAATTTAGTTGCAAATCAACCTGAAGGATAAGAATGCGTGGTACAGTATGGGTATGTATGTCAAAGAAGGTACCCATCTGCTTGTGGGACTAGCCCCATGATTCTCATAGATTTCAAGACTACCTAATAAGCAACCATGCTACCATCCTAATACTGACCTAGTTATGCGAACAGAACACGCGTTCGACCTGAAATTATTAAACTAATAAATTGGGGTAAGTCATAATTTATAAAAATGTACTGAGGCTAATCAGTTAATAGTCTGTCGGTACAATTAACAAATCAACACGCTTGTCTTCCTACTGATAAGTACAATTTACACGGGAAGGTCGACCTCTAATGGATTATTAATGTCAATCTTAGATACAGCTTGACTGACGTCTGTTCCTTGGGAATCAGTTGACTTGATAATGTACCGACAACGGAGAATATGGTCATGCTTATGCAATACATCTCGTTCTTCTGAGTGGAGGGATACTTAGGGATGTAATGAGTGAGGTTGTTAGTGTCCGTTCTTTATTACCTTGATTGAAGGATTTCCTCGCTGTGGATTTTCAAACACTCGACAGGTTCGTGGCTTCTGATATCAAATCGCCCTCCGGGAACAAAAGATTTTGTCCGATTCAAGAGTCAACCCCCTGCCGACCGCAGGACGTGATCGACTCGGACCGCGAAAGAAGAAGAGGTTCATCAAATCTCTTGCTCAACCGTTCGTACCGACGAAAACAAAACAACTCAAGTTTCGTCTATTTTGTGTAGAGAGTTTGTTTTTTCTTGGCAATATCACTGGAAAAAACAGCTTAAATGTTATGGTTACATCGAATTGTGACGGACTGCACTCGATGCAACGTCAGGGCGTCAGGGTCGACCCTTTCATTTCATTGCTTCTCACGTGCCGAATAGCGACATCCCGGTTCCTTGAGGCCCGCAGGAGGCGCTTGAGATATTAATTCAGGCTGAGGTTTCAAAACTTAGGAAACTCCAACAAACTCTAAAAAACCAAAACCACGCAACAAACTCAACAGGATTATAGGAAATAGGGTTTCCAACTTTTCTTTGCAGACTGCATTCCCAAATCTATAGAAATGTTCGCCTCACTGCGCCCCCCTCAATTTTCATTGTGATTCCCGAACTCAAAATCACCAAAATCTGACCACTGCCATCCTCTTTACTGATGATTTCATAAATTTCTTTCTATTGACATCTAGGTACCTACATGTCCTTATTTTCACCGGTCCGAACAGATATTTCATGATTTTAGTTTCAATAACTGTCGCACGGAAAGATAAAATGATATTTTTGTTGGCATAATAATATAAGGTGAGAGATTTTTTACATAAAATGATATGTCGTCTAATTGTACAACGGCTGTTGAACTTACGACTCAAGTCCATGTTTTTCAAGCCGAAATACAAGAAAAACAAATTGAGCCAACAACGAAGCGATGCAGACAATTGTAGAACTTGGATATTCCATTCTTAAGACAATCAGATGGATTAAACTTGGTGGGTATATCCAGTTATCCATTAAAAGTCAAGATTTAGGAAATCAGAAACATATTTAGATCGAAGGAAAATGTTAAATTATTTCTTGGTTTTGAAGAGCTGCAAGAAATTCATGTTTTACTTCCCTATCAAGTTTTACTTGAGACTACATCACACATTCCAGTCTTCAGGCCGATGGCAATAAAATAACTGAATGAAACATCAACTCAATTCATCAAATCAGATTTAATGCGTATTTATCAAGTTACTGGGACTACAGTGGCGTAATGGTGCCATCAACTACTGTTGTTGTTTACACTGGCTTGGCACCAGGGTTCGATTCCTGGTAGGAGCTGATGACTTCGACCTCTGGGTCACTTAGAAGCAAAACAAGCACAGCGCATAACAGCAAGCTGGGACACGCTCCGTCCCGTTGAGATATACCCATCGGTAAAACTCAAATAAACGCGA
This sequence comes from Leptopterna dolabrata, assembly GCA_954871275.1. NCBI lineage: Eukaryota > Metazoa > Arthropoda > Insecta > Hemiptera > Miridae > Leptopterna > Leptopterna dolabrata. Next base: position 14,639,081 of record OX940976.1, read on the forward strand.
CTTTACTTATAAATTACTGAAACACCAACTCATCAAATCAGATCAATAACAATTTATTGATCAAGTTGTTGTTGTCGATTTATTTAACATGTTAAATCGTAAATCGGATTTTGTTGCAGAAAACAAAGCAGTTGGGACAGTGAACTGATGTGTAGGTCCCACACACTTCAACTGATTCGTTTCAATTAATCGCCTTTTTCGGTTAAATAACCGTCTCCTCAAAAACTCCGAAATCTACAAATCTCTTTAGTCTCTTCCAGGCCAAGAGGTGATATATATATATATAATATACTGTCTATTATAGGTTGACAGTAGTTATTTAGTAGTTAATTTCGGGCAGAGGTTCCCTTGTTCCAAGAGCTTTCGGTGACTTGTCCTTTGTCCATATTTTTTGTTAGGATTAACAGATCCTTCCTAGTCCTCGCAGAGCAAGAACCACTGAGTCGGTATTGCAACGAGGGCTTCACTTAAGGGTTGCGCAACGGTTCGTCTACCTCCTTTCTTCCAAAAGTGAGCAGTATATCATCCGAAAGACCTTCCAGTTTCGTCTATTGCGGCTATGGCAGGCCTTAGCCACAGCCAGATGACCGCCAGCCTCCTGATGAAGAGATAATGACCGGGTTGGGCAAGTGGGAGCCAAGTCGGCGTTTTGTCATCTTCAATTTTTACAGCTTCTGGTAAAAACCTTCCATCGGACTTTTCAACTGTTTCCTGCTTATGAGAACGCCCTTTTTTCATGCTTTTTCCCGCGATTAAGGTGGGCCGTGCAGCTGGGAATTATCTCTAGGACAGCATCTACGGATCTCCGACCATCTGTGTCCAAGATAAGCTAATTGCGGGTACATTAGGTACCTAACATGGTTTCACTCAATTATTAGTCAATATTGAATCTTTAAAAGAGTCTGTCAAGATTTCCAATGTGTCCGCTATCGACTGTTACTGTATCCATAACACATCCTTTTAATATCTATTTTCATAGTCAGATAACGCTTCGAAGAAAGCAAAGCCCGCTTGCTTTGCTCGCTCGCGAGTTTCTTGAAGTATTTATTACCTGTTAGTGTATTTTATCCATAGACAACCCGTTCCGTTGGTTTGATATACAGCTCGTCCCTATTGTTTGGTTAACCCGCAATTTCACTTACCCCGTCAACATTCTGCTCGTCAAGTCAGTCGGCTCACTCATTCAAATATCGGTTTCACACACTAAAATATTCAATCGATAGATTTAACCCGTCTCGTAGGCTGTCCTTGCAGTATGTCCGTGCAACTCCAGTGCGAGCCACAATAGTAAACTACGCCCTTACCAGTTTGTCTCCAAATTAAAACATACGCACACGACCATTTTACAATCTTCTGAAGCATTGTTACTGTAGAATATTTTAGTGCGCCTTGATAACATTTTTACACTTATTGAAGATACTGGTCGAAGTCTCTACGACAAAGGGAATTTACCTGGTACAGAAAATGAGTACATCTGATACACTAATATGCTTTATACTGCTGGATGGTACCATGGGATAGTAAGTAAGAGAATATTCGCTGTAAGTAGTGAGTTGTGAGATCGGGTAGACAATTGCTAGCTCTAGGATACGTCGTAGCTGAGCGGATGATTGTCAAATATCAGCATCGCTGGAGAGTTGCCATTAAGGGAGACTCTCGGTGGAAGGCACACAAATTTCCTCTCTGCCATCCCCTAATGTGCTCTTGAACATTTGCGGTGACCTGCGTAACCTGACCACCCGTTTAGGCAACTCGAAATACCAGGGTGACCAGGGGGCTGAACGGATCTTTCACGACCTGCACGCCGGAAAGGGTCACGGGATCGCCCAGGACCTGAATCACCGCAGCTTCGGAGGCGGTCACACGATCATCGAGATGCCAACTGCAGATATAAGCAAATGTAGGACCTGCCCGTCACGAGAACCTAAAGACCATTCAGTAACGTAGGTAATGTACAACTTAGAACAGACTTGTATATTTGCTGTGATTTTTATACATTAACGAAGTACTGGCATGAAAGTAATAATTACCTATATTAACAGACAATAGTTGGGACAAGGCTTTCCAGAAATCATACGTCCCCATTACAACCTTCTATTCTATAGTAACATTCTCACTGAACCGTTCCAGTTACCCATTTAGTTTCAACCGTTACCAGGTTTAGTAGCGTTACATCAGTAGCATTACACGAGAACGTAATAACGCAAGTAACGTTGTAAGAACCGTATAAATTATTCAGTAAACTGGGTGGAGTTTAATGATCAATTATAACTAACTGGGGTGAAAAATGAAGGCTGATAAGACTGAAAAACTCAATTTCTGCGACCTATTTTGATAGGTGCATACAGATAATTGATATTCACGAATTTACATAAATTTTTAAGCCTATCTAATGTTTTATATAAAATTCAAGTTGCGTTAACTGAAGCAATAAGCAGGTACTTCACTAGATGAAACCTAGAACGTTTTATCCATTTGTGGTTTATGATTTGTGGTGTTCACAATCCCTCCTATCTGCTGTTTCATATCAAATTCACGCTGCTCTATCCATGGTTTTTCTATTGAAAGGTCCCCTTGAAAAATAATTATTCAATAATAATTTATATATTACTTTGCTTGGAAACTGGTTGGATGTTCAGAGGAGTTTATTTGTCGTTGCATACTACACAAATAATATATTATGTCAGCATTCCACTCTGATCCGGATTCATCTCGGATTGAGATAAGGACTTGTCCGGACACCTAATTGATAACAGTACGATCAAAACCGACCCTCTACGCTAACCAATGAGTAAGTACAATTTAGAAGGCAGTTACTGAATCAATGGTCATCAACTTTGTGGGAAACACCGGGTTCATTTTAAAAGGTGATTCAGCAGCAGATGTATCGAGTAGATAAGTAGACAGGTACCTAATTTTATGAATCAGGTCTTCAACTCACATTATGGTATTGAGGGTTGAAGAGTCGAGAACTCGAGAACCCTTGGCAACAGCGTAAACAATAATTACATAATTATGACAAATAAGTACGAATCCTTCTATCTACGTATTTAAAGTTCTCTAACAACCAATTTTGAAGTTTTTGTGAAGGCTCGTACGATACATTCTGTTATGCGAAGAAAAATATCCCCAACACTGGGATTTCGACAATTTTAACGCAGATGATGCTCGTAGATTGTTAATTAAAAGTGACTTTTAGACAGATTATTATACAGTTTCACAGTATTTCTCTTGCAAACCGCTACCCATATGTTTTTAAAACGATCATAAATGTAGTTTTGTGGAATAATAACGCCCTTGAATAGTTCGTTGTAGGCACTACTGACGCCACAGTTCCTTTAGTTTAAACTTATCCAAGAGGATGTCACGAAATAACCACTCATATGGACTACGGATCGGCGACTCAATGATTGTTTCATTCAACGAATGAGGCTGATTTTTGTGTTCCACCGTGAATGCGTACGGGCCTATAATAATGGTCGAATGATTACAAAACATAGTGGCCAATATTGCCGCCACTTCTAATAACAGGAATAACTGGATTATAGATTACGGCGGTTCTGACATCCAGATGTGAACGTTATGCTGCTATGGTCGCTTTGCTTCGCTCGTGACGCAACCCACAGCCCAGGTTTACCAATAAGAGCGCAATGCCCCAACCTGCTGGAAATGGACCAGCTCATACCGGGGCTGTTCACTCTGTGGTTTCAACCGCGTACATATCCATGGAACCTTGAATAAAACGTTCGCGGTTTTCTCAAGAGCTTGAGTTATCGCCATCGATACGTTACTTTTCTCGCGTTCTCGTTATTTCTCACAGAACGCAGTCCACCATTATTGACGGTATCTCAGGCAGAAATTGTAATTCCAGTACAAACAAGTTCTTCGCTTCAGACGACCAACATTGTTTTTCCATCTCAAAGTGAAAGTGAAGTAAGCCACAAGATGGTTGTAGCCACAGATAAAGCAATTTTCGAGATAATTTCCTTACATAACTTTCATTATTGCCTAAACATGCTTCTCTTATTTCTACGCTCAGTTCAGTTAACGTTCCACCACTCAGTACCGGGAAGAATCCATCTGACTTTACTGGAGGAAATTTGTTACACAGCTGGTTCACTGAATCCGCACTATTCATTACGACTGTCTCGCAATAAAGATTATGAATGCAAGGCGAGGAGGAGACCTCTGGTCCCACATCAAACCAGTTCCCGAAAACATTTATAACCTCGGGTTTTGGTTACTAAGGTCCTGAGGCTAAACTTTTGAAACATGTGAAATGAAAGAATATAAATAAGCCCCTACTTGTTTGAAAACAAGTAGGGGCTTATTTATATTCTTATTTATACCTACTTCTATGGTGGTATCATTCTGTTAACCAGACGTTGCGATGTATCTAATGATGTGAGAGTCACATTAGAATTTCATTTGACATTTGACAGCAAGATGTTAATTGATTGATTTGTATTTATAATTCCCCCCCCCCCCCCCCCAACACCATACAGAACATTAGTAGGTTATAAGTCATAACTTGAAATTGAGAGATTTCGAAGTAATGGCCAATGATTTTTGGGATACGAAAAAACTTTTATTATTAAAATATCCTGTCAGTTATCCCGTAATCCTCCTACATCTGCTACTGCTTATCAACATTTCTATCGTGTCTACTATCAAGTACAAGTATGGTTAGGTAACGAGCTGCACCCTGAAGACTGGGGATTGGGTATTCAAAGATAATTAACGGTTCTGAGCCAATTCGGTTATTTTGTTCACCTGCATGCAGTAACTGTCAAGACCAGTCGATCTCCAATGTTGAATCAAATATAACAGATGATGATCGATGCTTATGATATAAATGAAGAGATGTCTGATCCACCTTGTTTTTAAAGCAATTAATAATAATCAAGCAACAAGAGGAAGAAGAAGAAAAGGGAATGAACAAGTAGGCAAAGGAGAACATAACTATGACGGCCCACCAGAAGAATTTGAAGATTATTAATGATAACACAATTTTTAAAAATCATTAGAAAATACTAAGATCAAACTTATGTCATCCAAACAGACCGTGGATTATACCTACTGGGGAAACCACGTAAAAAAAATGCACCAAGTACTCTACCTCGAGGGTGGTGTGGAATAGGGTGCACATTATGCACAATATGACTTCTCAAGTTTTGAAATCGTGACAGTTCATTAATTCGTAGATGTTATAGATATTATCTGTATATAATAGCATAACCTACAAACTTTGCATGAATTATTTACGGTTAGAGATATTTGCGAAAAACTGATATATTGACCTTTGACATTGAATAAAATTTTTAGTCGAAGAAGGGGGACTTTTGGCATTTCATTTATAATTATGTATTTAAGATCTCTACCAATTTTCAGCTCTGCGAATTATTCCGAAGTTGAATGTCTACTTGACTGGACTATTGTGTAAAGATGTCGGGTAGAGATGATGGCTAAAGGAGGTTCCCTGCTAAAGTAATTTGCATTTCAAACATCAAGGAACACATTAGGTCCGTATGAACTCGATTCCATCACATCGTTACGTGAGTCAGTGTAGCGATATGACAATGCGATTAGTTTCATCAGATCCAAGTTCAGAGATAAGCAGTGGAGAAAGGAATGTCTGTCGCAAATCAAATATTTGTCCATAAAGAGCAAGAAGGCAGTACTAATATACTGAGCTAAAATAAAACCAGTCGACGTCTCCATAGCTGATGACAGAACTCGCTGTTGAAGAGATTTTTAAATCGGTACTTTTGTCTTTTTCAGATCCAAAAGCCTTCAAAGAATTTATTCGGAGACAATAACGAGAAATTCGAGGGCATCCAGGTCCGATGGCCTTAGGAGATACCAACCTGTTGAGCGAACAATTAATGTATTTCTACCCAAAATGCCTTGCGGGTTTCCCAAACCGGATTATGCCTCTTCCATTGCAAGTTCCGAAATGTTATGTAGGTTTGTTATAATAACCTATAGTTATGATGCAAATGTATTTTCCAGATATATTTGAAGGTATTATCTTATATAAGTAAGGTTTTTCGTTATTCTGTTTCTGACACAGGTACGTGTAGGACTAGTTATTTATAAATTTAACGGTTTATCCATGAAAGTATGTCTCTGTTATACAGCTTTGTAATTCCCCCACTGAACTCCATAATACTCTATAATTAAAATCAAAGAGAAGTTTGACCTTCGAACTAGAATCTATTTTTCTATACTATAATTGAGTAATGGTGACAGGTTCACGCTTCAAAGGTTGGACTTATTTTATTGTTTTTTTCAAAATGACTGGAACTGCTCAGGGAAGGTTTATGGCTATTCGTTTCGCCTCCTGAATTCCTCCTTATTCGTTAAACTGGCTATCCCGAGCGACGTCCGGGTTAATTTGTTTATTTGTGAAGTATTTACGTTGTTAGCACGCTGTAATAGCAACGTTCAGCATTTTATTCTGCGGCTGAGTTTTTTAAACTGAAGGATTTCCCCTTAATTAATTTAATTTCGCTTGCTTTCTCTGCCCGAAGTAAGTTTGCTAAAGTATGATATATGACAGAATTCAGATAACTCAGTTTAGATTAGTTAAGTACTAAATAAATGTAGAGAACACTGTATTCTTCTTTACACAATCAATAAGCGATATCTAACCAGTAAACAATATTGTCCACCAAAGAGTGCGAGTGGATCATTCCTTCACGCTAGTAATTCCAACCTCCGTAATTAAAATAATAATGACAAATTCTAAAATACATTGAAGTTTAATCAAGTACCTACTTAGTTTACACTTTTACGCGGACTCGGTTCATTTCCTTTGTGTTTATACACACAACTTCAAGATGATCGATTGAGGAATAGAGTAAGCAAATTTGATTTGTGGGGGCCATTACGATGAACAATACAAGCGAGGAATTCATGAATCTATAAATAAGTAGCCAACAAACATAACTTTGAAATGAAAAAAGCAACTTTCGATAAAAGAGGTGACACGGTACAAGAAAGTAGGTATACTTCTCTTCACAAAGCCACTTCTTCCAATCGTGATTTCGAAATCAATAATGTAATGAAATAATGAAAGTTATTTAAATGAAATGTGCTTAACTAATATCATGAGACAAGCGTTAAAATTACATTAAGAAACATGAGAACGGTAAGCAGGGTGTAAAATATTCTACAATCAGGTATGAACTTCATTGAACAGTTTTTTATGAACGTGAAACAATGTTAACTCAAAATTAGGGTGAAAAGTTGCTTTGACAAATTTTTGTAGACAAGAAAACAATTCGCACAACAACCTTACAAGGTTTCGGTGCGGCAGACAGGGACAATGCCCCTCTCCCAAGTCCCTAAACCTATTCTAGTAAAAAACAGTATATTATCAAAAAGTGTTTGGTATTGAAATACGAACAATTTGAGACCAAATTCGAGTTCCTAAGACGCTCGTTGGCAGAGTATTATGCCAACAGCGTTACATAGTATAGCTCAATCATTGTCGGGGGTAGCTTTGCCTTTGTTTAGGGTAGACGATTTTTTTAAATTCACCATATAAATTTTATCGATCATGGGTGACCACGAATTCGTCCTTATGAAGACCTGAGCCGCCGCCCGTCGGAAGTACTTTAGAGAGATTTATCCCGAATCCAATATTTTGAGAAAAAACGTATGAAGCGCAGGTTGTAAGCAGTTGTCTTTTGGTTTGAAACCAGATTGTTACAAATTTCTTCAACGTCTTCACATTGGTGTTTGTTCAGATTCCAACTTGTAACGAGTACTCTGGGTAAACTATTAGACTTAATGTAAAATATTATAATAACAACAAGTGTGCATTCTCAATCACACCCACCACACAGTTGTGGCACCCTAACGAGTTCATATCAGATCTCCTTTGAAAGGGGCTATGTGGCTCTCATAGCCCCCTAAAACAGAAATCAAATATTTCAGAACGCTATAGCGTCATAAATATTGATTTTTCGAGGTTTCTTTCAATAGCAAACAATGTATTAACGTTTGAGAACCAAGAAACTGAAAAAAAGTGAAAATTACCTACCAGAAATGCCGCACAGCCATTGAATAAAAACCGATTCTTTGAAGCTAAACACAGAGACCAGGTAGCGATGCTAACTTTTTAACAACAACACAAAGTTCATTCCATGAATGGTAACGCCGCACTAGGTGAAGTTGGTGATCAACAGAGCTTCCTAGCTCAATTGAAGGCCCAAGGTGTCAGGTGTTGAGAGCACGAATAATATAAAACAAACCTGTTTGATCTGCTGCCAGCCCAATAAGGGTATTACATACGTGTGACTCTGACAGGCATTTAACAAAGATAATGGCAACTAATCCCATCATACGTAGAAGCTTATCTGAAGCGCACAAATAAGGGATAGTCGTATCTGGAGCATCTAGGAGAAATGTGAATGGTTCTTGGGAGGGTGGGTGCACGAAGAAGGAATGCAGTACCCAGGTGTATGACTTCAGAGCAACTGGACATGACGACCTTGTTATTGCAGGAAGCAAAAATATCTGAGATGCCGTGTTCTTAGCAAAGAAAAAATGATTTCATACTCACGATACTGCAAACTGAGTATTGGTATATCCCACTCACCTGTAACAAGAATTCAATTGATGCAAATTTGGAAATATAGGAAGGTACCTACCTACTTAGTACCAATTGAAAAAACAATTTAAAAAGAGAACTGAGGTCCTAGTGAAAGTCCTACACCTATGAATGTAGGAATGAATCAACAAAATAAAAGATAGGCCATATAATATGATGTCTAAAAATTAAGATTTAATTAGATAAATTATATATAATAATCTTGATTCATTGATAATCTTAATCATATAGGAGTATATATTATATATAATTTTTTCGTGATCAGAACATGCATTAAGAAATTACATAGTAAATGCACAAGTGACCAATAGTGTTACAAACAGCAGTTGAAACTTCAATTGATTAAAACCACATTAACAGGTACTTATACATAGCTTAAGTATATTTTTAGCGATGTTTTGGTGGCAATTATCCACAGGGTATCGCAGCAAAAACGGAAGGCAATAATTCCTTCAAGAGCTATTCCAGAAAAAAACCTACTTAAATGTTGGGTTCTTGACTTTTAGTTTAGAATCTGAAATTATGTTCGATGCAAATGTTTAAAAATTTGAAAATATTACCGTGATTTCATCTTTCGAAAGAAAACGCTCATTTTATTTCGAGAGATCACTACAGATCAAATCATGGTTTCTGTTAATGATGATAAAAAGGACAGAGAGATCGGTTTCAAAGTTTAGAGATAGCAGGAAATTCACAAAAACGTATTTTTTTCTTATTCTAATTATTATATTAGTTATAGTAATTAGAAAGGAGGACATTCTTATTCTAATAGGTAATCTTAAGTAATAGGTCTTCTAAGTAACAAGTAATAGGTAATCTAGGACGATATACTGACGAAGAATTCCATCTATGTATTGGTCTCTTTCCCATGGATGGTCACTGTAATTATGATAAATGTTATCAGATACCACGTCATATTCTTCATCCCTTTAGATCATGTAACTGGAACGAAAACTAATCATTTTTTTGGACCATTGCGACCCTACGTCTATTGAATGCCGCTCGTGCCCTTTTTATACCCAAAGGTTGATGTTTTTTTCTTTATTACGACCCTAATGGTTGGTTCGGATGGATTTCTTGACAAAACGATACCTCTATAGAAGTCCTCCTTCCGCCTTCCTCTTATTCGAGAGTGGAGAAAAACCCTCTGAGCTTTCACTTTTTTCGATTCTTCCACCTTCTAGGCGGTCAGAAGAGGACTATTTGTGTGTTTCTCGACCAGAAATAGACTTTCACTTGGGAATAATACCGATTAGGCGACGCGAGCGAGCAGCAAAGCCCAGGTGGCCAGCACCCTTGTTACATTGGGGCACCAAACCTCGGAATCAGACGTCCGTCATTGACCATCTTCTTTCCTTCGCTTCCTCTTTGCCATTTCACCGCTCCGAAGATTCCCGTTGCGTCACTTTGAACAAATGTTATGCAAGCCACATCAGACTCCGTCCATGCTACCAAAGGACGCTATCAAATCCCAGATCCGTCAAGGCACCGAATCAAATTAATATAAAACTAGCAATGAGCGCTCACGGATCCAAGGAAAAGTCCATGCTTCGATTTATAGACGATGCGTTGTTCAACAAGAACAGTTCAGTTTTAAAATCGCATTTAATCGGAGGAGTCATCTGACCATGGAAGGAGAAGAATTACAGCACCCTAAAGTAGCTTGAATTTGATTCCGAAATGTGGAATTAGTTACCTACTTCAAGAGCAGCAGTTCAGCAGTGGGCTACGGGCAGTGAGAAGGGGATTAGGATTATATAAAGATAAAGATATATAAAAGTTCGAACCAATATAGATAAAGTTTGAATTGGTCTAAGCAATTATTGTGAGTATTCAGTTTGTTACTACCTATTTACGTGTTTCAACCCCGAAAGGACCATAAAAAACAACTCTGATGACAATTCCAGGGGTCAAGTCCCAGCACAACCCACATCACATAATATATATTGACCAGTGATGAATTTTCAAGTGTTATACACCTACAAGTTTATCCGGCTATCGCCGCGAAGGTACGGAAGCGAAAAGGCCCACTTGTGGGAGGGGGGGGGGGGGGCATACTCTAGTCGTACAAGAATCATCAAGAGATCAATCAAATACCACAGTTCGCAAAGGCGTGGAAGCTATGGCTCCTATCAGTTGCACTGGCTCAGCGCTTAAGAATTCTAGCTAAATATTTACGAACAGCCCTAATCCTATTCTGCGATCTCTCCAGTTTCTCAAGACCCCCCTTCTCATCACTCTATCGCATTTATAATCCTAGGAAAGTTTTCCATTATCTTCTTTAAAACAACAATTTATATAGGTACCTAGCTTGGTTAGAAATTATCCACAATCATTTCCTTGTCTTGATATCTGACTTGGTGTCTTGAGCAACAAAATCTGCTGTAAGTGGAACAACGGTAGTCGGCAGCCACGCCCTCAGGAACAGTTGAGCAAGTCCAAGTCCTCAACCTTAGCCTGTTACCCTCCCTCGCACGGGACCTAACCTATCCCCAGATCAGATCAAGGATGGATCAAGGACCATAGTCTCTCGCTAGGATCTGGAGCACACGATCCGGCAATTATTATTTAATCGCTTCATTTTAACCGTACAGACCTCATTACATTCATTAGAGGAAACGTAACATCTCTTCAATTCCAACCCTCAATTTACACTTCAAGCCTCTCCTTCTAATTGAAATTAGAAACCCCGTCAGGAGATGGAGCGATAAGCCACACTTAAGAGATTGCCAGTGCTTCGATAATTTAACCAGGCTTGAGAGATGGGCTTCTATGTCTTGGTATTTGGCAATGTCAGCCGCAAATGGGTTTGGGTTTGACCTCTCTCTTCTCCGATTTTGAAGGACTTCTCACACAGAAACGGTATCACCAGCCCACATTTCTTTGGCTTGAAAGTCTTCTTTTTGTACCTAGTCAATGTAAAGGGGGTCGTAAACGACCAATTTGACAAATTTGTCCACCTGAGTTTGTCAAACATGCGGGCAAACGTTCAAACTTGAGTTGGTCAAACCTCACTTCATTCAGAGCGAGTTGCCTGAACAAAGGGTTTCTTGCATCGACTCTCGCGACGCGATTTTCAAAAAAAATAAAAATAAAATAAAATAAAATAAAATGGGAAGACGTTAGTCAAGAGAATGGTTGAAACTCGGAGATAAAAATATCATACCCATGAACATTTTCTGTAGGACATGTTTTTAAGTCAACCAGATGATAGTCCTCCATGAACTTCCTCCACAGTAGCGGTGCGTAGGCTCTGAAAACGGTGGGGCACCAAGCCAGAAAACAAAACCACGAAATTTGTCTACAAATAGCTCGAGGCAACAATAAACACCCTTCCCTCATTTACTGATTGATATTCAGCAAATTCCCTTTCAATCAACAATCTATCGTCGTACGAAAACGTCGGCAATTTCTACTGTAAATTAGAGACCGAATTCAAGTGTTATAAAAATATAGTAAACTAAAACACCTATAACAAAACAATGACCTGTCGCCCGGTACCTACTTGAATGGAGAAGCTATTGACCTGAAGCTAGGTAGTTATCATTGTGTTAGGACGAAGATCACAAACAGGACAAAATGCACGTAGCACGTAGGTACCAAGAATACAAATCTGCCATCAGAACCGGACCGAACGCAAAATGCGCTCAATTTGCGCTCAACTGAGAAAGCGAACATAATTCACAACAAAAACAAATCAGAAGACGAAGAAGCATCTCATATTGAGATGACAAATTGAATCGAATGCACAAGAAGAAAAAACGCAACCTCTAACCACCACTGTCGGCATGAAAAGTGTTTCTTCGCGGCACCCTCAAGAAAAACAACAACAACAAATTGATCGAAGGGATCGAATCGATTGTGAAAACGAACGATTTTGGAGTAGAAATCAGATTTTGGAGACTGGGCCGAAAGTGGGCGTGGCAAACAACATTTTTACTCTACTGAGCATGCGTGGACGGGCCTCTTTTCTCAGTTGTCATGGCGACACCAGGTCCCAGGACCTGCCTGCCAGTTTCAAGAGCCTAGGTTTAGATTTCGATTGCAGGACATCGATTACAGTCCCTTTATTCGGATAAGATGCTTTGGCTATGGAGCACACCATGTATGCTCAACTATAATATTGAATATCCATAGAATTTCCATTCCATAGCCAGAGAAGTCTGGTGAGTCGCTGCTGAACTTTGTGAAAAATGCTAGGTACATTGTACAGAGGGAAATTCAAATTCCAACTGAACTATGGAGGTTTTTTAACTTACCTATTATACCTATACAGTGTTTTTTGGTGGCAGGGCAGTGGCCCAAGTGGCCTTATGGACGCAACGCCCCTGTTCCTCCATAATTATGGATTTTGATTTCCACAAGTGTGGTAAAAATCGCGATATAATGAAATAAACAATAACAAGAATAATCTTTTTCGGCATTATCTTTACTGGAACTTGCCACTAACTCTAAAACATTTTTCATGATTAAAATAAATGTTCCTATGTTAATAAATACTTTGAAAATGTTCAACACAACGGAAGCAAGACGCGCTGTGTTGATGTTAATAGCTCAACTTACACCTGCTGACTGATAATTATTTGATGAACATCTCGCGTAAACCTTCAAACATGTCTGTCAAATATACCGTCAACCAAAATGAATCTCAAACAATTCAAAGAAGAAGGAGGTTAGACAAACACGCCAAACAAAGGCATACTGCAAATTTCCGATCAAACCCGTAGTTTGCCACATTGTTTGATCGTTTACGGGCGTTGGTGGTCGTTGAAATACTTTATTTATATAATCACAGTCTATATTCTGCATGGTTTACAACCAGATAAACTACAACATACGCTGTACAATTATTGACATAATTATCTCCCAGAAATGGGACTGTGGGGTTAAGTATAAGTCTAGCGGCTGGGGATATTCCAAATTGTATACCCATTATGCACATTCTCATTCAGTTAGTTCGCTTATAACACGTAATCAACTTCAAATGAGAGTGAGTTAACCATTGCCTGTTCCAAGCATGAGCTTGACAGAAGGAATAGACCTAAGAAGTGTCAAACAAATATATGAAATTCGCGCGTTTATCTCTATGAACTTCTCGAAGGATGTAACGATTAGATGTTCACAAACAAATGAATCAATTACACTGCCGACCATGAAGAGAAATTAATAAAAATGATATAGGTACTTTATAGCAATGAACATACTCGTATGGGCACATTCTTTCTGCAATATACCATAATAATATAACTTCACTATTCACTAACCTTCACGCATGAAATGTATCACGTTGGTTAGGAAAACATATTGTAAATTGTGCTATTTCATAAACTCCCCTTTGGGCTCTCATCGCAAAATTAGAAAAACATCTTCTGGATCAATAAAACATCTTAATGAACAGAAGCTAGCCTGGAGTTCAAAGGCTATTAATGACCGTCTATACTGTCATGAAATTCCCCTTTCTATAAACTGTCAAATTTACTGGTACTTTTTTAAAGCTCGACGATAGAAAGTGATCGAACAAATTACAAATCATGCCATGCCAGGTTACTCTGGGTACACTCCAGCTCGTTTGTTGTAGGGACTAGTTATAATGCCGAGGTAATACCATCAAGAGAAACGGCTGCTTGCACTGCTTTAGAAGTCGCCTCCCGAATTTCACCAGAGAGTTCTCATATGAACATGGGCCGCTTCTGATCCGGTGAAACCGCTATCATTGTTTGCTGTGACGATTCAGAATCTGCCAAACTTTCTCCATACGGCGATCCGTTTGACGTTTCTCGCACATAACACTCGTGCCCATGCTGATGAGCTTATCAATATCAATGAGAAATCTAAAACCCCAGTAAGGCTCCAGGTTATTATTGGTATTATGATAATAATTTATTGCACGTCGACTCTTGTAGTTGTCGACTTTTGGAATTGGTATGGCTAAGTAGGTAACAATCGACAGTGAAATCGGAAGCTGAACTGGCCACAAGCTGTATGATCCAATAAAATGATGGTAGAAGAAGAATGAACACGGCAGAAACGGGATTAGGGGAATCAGCTGAGGATTTATCCACCTCTGTTATTAACCGAGCTATCTCACACAGGCATGGTGAATTTAGGCTTAGGGTTCTCAATCGAATGACATGACTGGCTCCCTAACATGTAATTACTACCCAGCAGTTACATGGAAGAGCAATTTGAAATTTCAACAACGTATGTTGAATATGAGAACGGCTAACGCAATTAGCCTACAATGGCTCACTCATCTGATCAGGATGGCTGCCTACCTTGTCATCCCCACCCTGCAGTGTCGTATATAGGCCAACTTCGAATTTCAGCTTCTCAAGTCGATAAGGGAAGAAATTAGCCCCAGGGTACACTCAGGTGATTGGGGTGGCTTGTTTCGAGGCCATGCTTAGCTGCCTGTCTCGTAAGATGCTGCCCCTCGAGCCCCATGCGCCGCAAAAATCAAGAGTCCAACATGTTTCCCTGACATGTATATAATTATGCCAAAAATGAAAATCGTGTCATGAAAAAAATTACGTACAAATAAATATTCTTGCATCCAGCTCAAATACAGATCAAAGGATGCTTGGACGTCCAGAAATATGATGTACTGCTTCCGTGTACACCTTCTTATCAAACTCTTTGACTTTATAGTCGACTACCCAACGAATCGGTTGCCTATGTAGAATGTTTTGCGCAAAACCCGAACTGAAAATCTGGGGCCCATTTCTAAAGACTCTTCATCTTCTCACTTTGCAAGTCTTCATTTTTACTCTTCACTTTGCGAATTGCGAAAAGTGGGAGAACTTTCTGTTCCTAAAGACATCGCCATTGTCGCTCCCACTCTGCAGTTCGACTCGAAACGAAGAGTGTTCAGAAGAGTAACCTTCGTTTTGTGGAGTAACCTGCAGTAACTGTTACAGTTTATGGTTGGATGTTCCGGTCGTTTTATTCCGAATCCGATTTCATCAAGTCTTCCGTCTTTCTATAAGATAACTTACTTGGGATTTGGTTACTCCCTGAAAGTTGTTTCGCTGAAGAAGAAATTAATTCTCACACGATGAATGCGGCCGACGGAGGGTCGAGCACGTTCAACATCCTCATCATCACCCTCTGATGAGAAGTATCGGAAAATTTCCATTAAAAAAATTAGGTAGATAGTCATTTTTTATCCACTAACAACAACTTGTCGCTTCCTAACCTTTCCTTCCTCCCAAATGTAGTTTTGATGGCCTAATTGGAGCTAACTTCGATGCTATTATTTACATATGCTTGCCGTCACACTAACTCGAACACCTTTAGACCTAATCAAAAGATTGAATTCTCTTCTTTTTATTGGCACTATCAAACAATAAATTTAACGAAGAAATAAAACCTAAAAACCTATTTGAAAAGTATGTCATTCTACCGCGGAGTCATTTGGGACTATGCAAAAATGTTGTAAACTCTTCATCTGAAACGCAGACTCTTCACTTAGCACTTTGCGAAAGATAACCTTTAGGAACGGAACTGTTCAAAACAGGGTAAAACGCTGCAATTCTACACTTTGCTTTTCACTCTTCCTCTTCAAATCAAGAGCTTTCTTTAGGAACGGAAATTCTTTCGCAAAGTGCAGAATGTTGATTTGAAGAGTG